>OY728148.1:1560068693-1560739193 GCA_963277665.1 Viscum album | reverse complement strand
AAAACTTAATTTTGTACTTATATATATATACATTCCATTTAATATGATTTCGGATAGACCTCCCATATTTTTTTTCGTATTTAGAATTAATCCAACATAGCTATCCATGTGTCTTTATTCATATGAAAAACTTGTTTTTTTTATTTATTTACAATAGAAATTTTAAAATATTTATCTAAATTCATAATAAGATAATTTTATTAATTTAGAAGTAATAAATAATTAAAATTTTATAATAAATAAGTATAATTTTAATAAATTAGAAATATATTTTGATGGATGTTTATTTACTATTGCTATAGAATTTTCTATTATGTTTGGTGTATAGTAGAACCCTATAATTCATGATAAAATTATGCAATCATTGCTGAAAAATGGATGTAAGGTAAAGAATAAATATAAACACATATTATGATTAAATTTAGAGAAATAATTAATATCATAAGGAAGAATAAGTAAAAACTAGAAAGATATAGTAACGTAAGAGATGATAACATTGGGTATTGTATGAGCTTAAAGATATGAAGAGAATTCAGGGAATTATACTATATGGGATATTAATAATTTTGAACAAAAATACCTCAATGTAACATTTTAGTGTTATTGGGTTGATTGAATTTATTGAAAAAGTAGGTGTTAAATTATAGTTTTGGAGGTTGAGATGTAATGATGACTTGGGAGTATCATGAAAAAAATGTAAGAGCATCATAAAATGTATGTGGATAGAATCTTCTGGAATTAGAGGAATCACCTATAAACACGCCTCTACCCTGTTTAAAAAAACAGAGAGATTTAACAAAGATTCTAAGGAAATTAATTTACAAAGTTGGTTCGTGAAGGTATTTCTTGAGAAAATGTCCGTGATGAATGGTTTTTCACAAAGGCTACAAATGCCAGCTGAAAATTATGAGCATCATGAAATTATTGAATTCCATGAAGGCTAGAAATGTTGACTGAAAGTTGTGATATTTTTGAAGTCTAGTTGATATCCATGAAATAAATTATGTTCATGAATGGAGGTTGCATCACGAAGGCTATTTGATCTTTGTGAGAGTGGTTCACCTCGGGAAGGCAGTGATCATTGCAAAATTGTTCAGAATGGATTTCATAGTGAATCTATGGTAAAGTGATATTCATAAAGTGGGTGAAAGTGAAACTTCAACAAAGTATATATCTATAGTTGAGGTTTTATTAATTATTTATAATTAAGGGACCTACATGTCTATAAACTTTGGGTGAATCCCTTTCAAGATAAGGGAGAAAAGGAAGAGGAAGAAGGTGATTCTTTCCACTAGCAGTGAGCCAGAGAAAGAGACTCAGGGAGTGACCCATGAAAAATTAGTGAGCTCGTAACATCCCAGGTAAATAAAGAATAATAAACATTTCATAATATTTGTGAATTAAATATTAATTTTACTTTAAATGGGTTTCTATGTTCGATAGTGTACCCGATACGCAACAACGAGTTTCTTTGAAATCTTACATTGCACACTAATAATATAATATTATTATTTTAAATGGTAGTTAACTCCTAGCCATTTTATTGGAGGGAATGAAAAAAACTAACTACAATATTATTATACATGTTTGTTAAATGTATTTACATTTATCCAATAAAAGTTAGAGGCTTAAATGTGAATGAATCTAATTTTAAGCATAATTTACATTAAAAAGCCGATTTACCGCCTTTTAATGGAGAAACCTATTTAAATATGGTTTTGGTCACTTTAATACATTATAATTGACCAAATAAAATCCTTCTTTAGAATAGGGACATCAAATTTTACTTTCGGTTTTTTTTTGGTATTTTTCTGATAAAGTTCATTTTTAATGAATAGGGAAAAATGTTGTATTTTAATTCAAAACCTCTTTTAATATAATTTATTTATATGGTTATATTATATTTTTAATTGGTTTTAAAGTGTAATTATAATATATTTTTACCATTTAATCCAATGGTGGTCATTGTAATTAATTTCACTTTGAAATTGAACATAAACAAGTGTCAATCTTTTGATAGATATTGTTTCTTAAAAAAACTCTATTTGTTTTGACAACGGGAATTAATTATAAAATTAATTAATGAAAATTATATGTTTTTAATTTTGTAAAATAGAAATCATTTTTTAATTCGGAATATCTAATATATATTAGAGTGAATTTTTTGTATTTTTCTGAAAAACTTCAATTTTTGTTGAATAGTGAAACCACTAAGTGGTAGTTAAAAAAACTGATTTTTCATTTAAATGAAATTTTAACACTTCTATGAATTTAATTTAAAAAATACTACATAAATGGTTTTCATTAGTAAGTAAAATATGGTTCAATGGGATGAAAATAATTTTTGGTGAATAGTAACTTTTGACTTTTATTAACCACGATTAAAAGTAATTAGTGTAATTTAAGGTAAAAATAATGTTATAATAATATGAAATTACCTTTACACTTGTCTTAACCTTATTTTATGAGTCATGGACAACCAAGAAAATCCATGGGTCAATTTGGGGACCCAATGGAGCCACTTGGGTATGATAATGACATTAATAACTTTTTATTTAGAGTAAAAATAAAAATGTCACAAACATGTATTGTTTTACTAAAATTTTTTTAGAGGGGGTTATATAAGTTATGTTTTTGAATATAAATGTTAATTAGAAATATAAAAATATTTCCTACATCATGGTATTTTTTTTATAATTTTTATACATTATATAAATAAATTTATTTCTGACACCATGATGATGCAGTGATTACCTCATTAATGAACAATTTAAATAAAATGAAAAGATAAGGTAAAATATAATACTTAAACTTGTCTAAAACCTATTGGATGGGTGGATTTAGAACCCTTATTACCTTATCCTCAAAATATATCATTTTGGGATCTTTAAAATCTGAAAAGCATTTTATAATAAAGTAACATTTCAAGACTTTCCAAAAGTGACCCTCCTCCCTCTTATAAAAGGCCCCCACCTCTACCCCCATACCCACAGCTCTCAAGCCTTTGGCTCATACAATATCTGCTCATATTATCTCTCCACATACCTCTCTTACTCCTAAAATCCTCACTTTGGGCAGAATATTTTCCAAGGAATCTTTTGGCTCAAATCAAAAAGAGTTACCCAATTTAGAGGTAATGTCTTCTATTGAGTTTATTTCTTTTATTTTCCTTCTTCACTCACCACTATATTATTATTATTTTATCCCATAATAAAAAGATTATCATCAATATACTAGTATTTTTTTATGATATGTATTATACCTACACTAACACACACCTCCGTCTAATGGTTATATAACATACTGTTTCTATGGGTGGCGAATTAATGGATCACAAAACGATGATTGTTCAATATTCTTTTAACACATTTCATAGTGGCCATTATGATGGAACTATATTTATATATGATATATATTATATTTATGTCCTCTATATTATTCTGTATTTTATATTTAAAACATAACTTTATGCTCTGCATGTTGTGCAAATGCGATAATGTCATATGAGGAAGTGTGGACTACTGCCCCCTCAAGTGATGTGACTCGTTAATGACAAACATGGAATTTATAAAGAATGTAATTAATTAACTTATGTTACCTATATAAAATATATATTATACTGGAATTATAATATATCCATGTCTCATTTATTTTTAAAGTCCATTAATGTGACAAAAAAATGAAAGTAGCATTCATGGGTACGTACGACTTACCGTCTCCATGAACGATACATTTCATTTCTTATCTCCAAAAATTATGGAATATTATTAAATACATATATTCTGTATATATATAATATTTAAATCATGAACACCATTCCGGAGATGATTTAATTATAACTACATGGACAATTCTCTTCAAGCAAGTTCATTTTTGACTCATGTACCAAATATTGACAAAATGTATGATATGAACTCACATAATTAACTAATTATTATAACATGACAATATATGATATTAATTGAATAATAAAATTTAAAGGAATTCCTTAAGTAATTATAAACTTACCAAGGTTTATTATCCAGTAATATAAAGAAATGAACAAGACAAGTCATACTTGAGGTTAGGGATCCTACCTCTCTCGTTCTATTCATGTATTCTACTTTATGTCATTTATTTTAAGCTCCATGTTATTATGCTGGGGATGTTATTTTATATTCATCATACTATACTTTTCATATCCATATTATGAGATACCCCCTCTTTCTCTCATCAATTCTTTTTAAGAATGGTTAAGTGGTGCTGTTAGGCTGCCAAATATTTGTAACGGGATTTCTTATCTCACTTTTAATTCCGTGATATTTCCATTGTTCGCCACTTATTTGTTTCATGTGGTGTTTTGTGTACTTACATTTCATATATATTTTCATTATTCTATCTATATTCATGGTATTATGTGATTAATTTGGTGTTTATAATCTTTTGTTCATACGACTTGATTGATTACATCGAGGTAAGGGGTTTTTATATCACTTTTTATTCCCCTGAGATTCATGCTACATTTGCCACTATTTCCTTTTGTTTAGTGTATGTACTACCCATGATTGTATTCTTTGTGTAATATACTTTAATTTATGGGTATTTACATCTTCATTGTATGATACTTCTTTCATGGGGTGTATGTTTCGAAAGTTACCCAAATCGGTAAGGGAACATTTCGCCCTCCTCTTTTTAAAAGACTTCTATTTTTAGGTCTTTTAATTTACGTCTTCTTATATTGGGATATGTTCTTATATATCCTTATTACTGTAAATTTTATGTCCAAGTGATGATATAACCTTTTCATCTCTCATCAACTCATTTTCTGAATTTTAAAGTGACGCCCTTAGGCTGTCGAATTTCTATAAGGGAACTTTGTAACCCAATTTCAATTCTGTGAGTTAAACCTATACTTCTTGATTATGTCATGATATGAATATGTTTGTTTGACCTATGATTGTTTTACACTTAATATCCACTTATATTTAATGTATTTATATTTGTCACACATAATTATGTCATTGATATATCCTTAATCCAAGGATACCGTCTTTATAAGGGACTTCGTCTCAATCTCCTTTTATTGAGGCATCCTTTGATTTATACACGACTTTATTTTATACGGCGTATAAAACCCTTTGGAATTTTCATTTCATTCAAAGGGAATCTTTTCTCTATGAAGAGTTTTACTAAATGACAAAAAGTAATGTTTCTTTTTTTTACGTAAACCGTGACAACGGCCTTTTCCGCCACCACAAGTATTATTTGGTCTTTGGCTTCTTTAACAAGCCGTAATGTTTTTTAAAGGGAAACTAAATACCATATACTCTTTTTATGTATTTTGGTATTGAAAATGTTTTTTAAAATGGATTTATTATTTCAACATCTTAAAAAGTTATATTGTTATTTCAATGTGGGAATGTTTTCTTTCCTTCATGCTTATGTTATGTGTTATGTTTATGTTATGGTTCTTGGGAATTGTTTATGAAGTCGGGTGGTTCCATGATAAACTAAATGCGGGTGAGCCCGAGATAGGTCTCCAATTCATTGGGTAATGCGAAGGAGTTAAATGCTAAGGTTTCTCCAAAAATATTAAGTAATATACTGCGATGGGTATTCCAAACATAACCTTAAGGGTTACTCCATACGTAAGAATGTTATGAATGCCTCAAGTTTTCTTTATGTCTTATGATTTATTTGAGTTATTCATAAATCTTATGATTTCATGAGGTATGTTATAGTGCTTATGTTTTATGAGTAAAGTATGATTTCATTGATTCTTATGTATAAATGGACTAATGTTTTATTTCCGTATTTTTATATCCCTTATTGAGCTTTTTATGATCATCACAAGTTTTTGAAATGTTTTTCATAGGACATAAAGGGGAATAAGGTCAAGGATGGGATCAAGGAAATGTCATGATATCTAAAACATGGAACTAGACATGACTCTTTTGTTCAAGAGTTTTTTATTTTTTGAAAAAATGGAAACTGAGTAGATGTGTCTACTTTGAAATCATTGAGATGTAATAGTTATATCCTAATTCTATAAAAATATAAACCTGAAAATATCCTCAATGTGAATTATTCATTTAATTCATGATTATTTAATGTTTTAACGACGGGTCCTTATAGTTGGTATCATAGGTCGGTTTAGAAAACATTAGGGGTTAGGAGTTTTTGTTAGACACATGTTTAGTCCCTATTTCTATTATTTCAGTTAAATCCTTGTTTTATAACTTTTACAGATCAAGTAAAGTCAGTTAAAAATGGAAGGAGGAGGATCTCAAATGACATTCCAAACTCTTCCTGAGTACATGCTTGCAATAATTATTTCAAAGTCATGTTCGGATGATTGTGAAACTTTTTCTAGCATAAAACTCAATTGAAAGTAGTTTTTTGAGATATCAAACACCTCCACTATACCTCGTTATCATCGTGGATCATGGGTTGTATTTAGACAAATCCTATTTTCAAAATATTCTCATATTTTCAAGAATAGTAAATATTATCAAGTCATTTTAAAATATTTTACCTTATCACAAAATTTTGAAGCATATTATGATTTTAAAAAAGCTGATGAAGAAGGATACCCTTGCACAACCTATTTATATTTGCTTTTACAATAGAGTCTCTCAGCACATACCTATGGTATTTTAAAAGGACCATTAATTGAAAGTTTCAACTCAAATTTGGTCTGACTATTTTATATAAATCATGTTTTATCAGATGTTTTTAAATTATATGTCATACATGATTATTTTCCAAAACTATTTTTCTGTGAACACCCATATGACCCATGTTGTACAAGGTGTATTTAGATAGAGGAAGAAAATGATTTTAAAGGATCTCTAAATAATTTTTTCAATACATATACCTTATACCTACGTGAACAAGATGACAATGAAACCAAATGGAAACCATGATCAAGGTATGATGTTCTTCATTTTGGGGATCGTTTTATTTTATCTTATGGTGGTGAAATAAGACTTCAAGAATTAAGATGTTGAGATCATAATGAATTTGGATGAAAATTAGAGGTATAAGGAAAACATTGAGGTTAAAACATGTTAGGATTATTTTTGAGTTTTATAAAAAGGACAACCCATAGGATGGGTGACAACTCGTCGCATCTGGTAAGGCCCCAGGAATCGAACCCACAACCGAAGGGTGACAAGGGTGCATCACCTACCACTGGCCTACTTGAAATCCCTGGTTAGTATGACTTATTATTTTAGTAAAACGATTTTATGGAACACGAATAAGTTGATTTTGGGAATTTATGTTTTATCAAATGGATATAATTAGTATAAGAAAATTATTTGGTGATTACATGATAAAGGTTGTTGTGAAAGACGTTCTCTCTTTTGATGAAACACAATATCCCTAAGGAAGATAGAATACTATGGGATTTCAATTGTGGAATAATGGTTGAAATTTTAGTTTGGAAGAATCTATGTTTTTATTGTGGACATATGTAGATTTGGTTTATTTATGAAAATGATTAACCTATCATGAAGAATATGTGATTATGTTAATTACTTTTCAATATGAGACTTTGTGAGTAACTGATGTTATTTAGAGATAAATGTTAAGATTTATCTTGGAAGACTATGTAATTAAATCCTTATGAGATTTGGATTTCAATCTTAGTTTGGATTTCTTTGAATAATTTTATGGACAGTAGTTTATTGAATGGTCTTTGTTGAACATTGGGTTTTGTTTGAAAAAAATTATGGAGATTGAGAGTAGTTTTTCATTTTGTAAAAGATTATCCTTTTTGGGAATTATCTTATCTCGTACTAACCATTTTGGTTTTGGTTAAGGTATAAAGACATTGGAAATATATAGTTCTCTTTTTTGGATTAGGTGATTCTCAAAAAGTTGATTATAGTGCTCTTAATGTGAACAATTCATCCTAAATACTCATCTTTTCGGGAAAATATGAGTTTGTGTAAGAAATCTAGTAAGAGGTGAAATTCTAAATGACAAGTAAGTATGTTTCATTATGATTTAGTTATTCTTATAAATAAATTCTTCAATGAAAAGTAACTTAAAACAAAAAATTGTCTTTTAACTTTTCCTACCGGGGAATCAAATACCGTTTAAACCATCACAAGTTTTTGATTTTCTGGTGGTTAAATTTCTCCTAAACATGTTTTCTATCACTCTCCATCAGAACTTGGCCCTTTTTTTCTCTTCCATATCCATGTTTTCATTGAATCCTAGTATCTGTTGTCTCGGGTGACCTTTGTACTTTTCTTTCTTTCTTCTAAAGTGATAGTTTAATTGACTCCTTTTCCGATGTGGGGATTTCAAGAATGTTTCCATGCCCAGTTTAAAATTGCGAGGACGTAATTCCGAAAAGGGGGGAAGGTTGTGACATCCCAGGTAAATAAAGAATAATAAATATTTCATAATATTTGTGAATGAAATATTAATTTTACTTTAAATGGGTTGATATTTTCGATAGCATACCTGATACGCAACAACATGTTTCTTTGAAATCTTACGTTGCACACTAATAATATAATATTATTATTTTAAATGGTAGTTAACTTCTAGACATTGTATTGGCGGGAATGAAAAAAACTAACTATACAATGATTATACATGTTTTTTAAATGTATTTACATTTATCTAATAAAAGTTAGAGGCTTAAATGTGAATGAATCTCATTTTAAGCATAATTTACATTAAAAGCCCGATTTACCGCCTTTTAATGGAGAAACCCCTTTAAATATAGTTTTTGTCAAATTAATACATTCTAATTGACCAAATAAAATCCTTATTTAGAATGGGGACATAAAATTTTACTTTCAGTAATTTTTTGGTATTTTTCCGATAAAGTTCATTTTTTAATGAATAGTGAAATATGTTGTATTTTAATTCAAAACATCCTTTTAATACAATTTATTTATATTGTTAGATTATCATTTTAATTGTTTTTAAAGTTTAATTAGAATATATTTTTACCATTTAATCCAATGGTGGTCATTGGAATTAATTTCACTTTGAAATTGGACATAAACAAGTGTCAATCTTTTGATATATATTGTTTCTTAAAAACATGCTATTTGTTTTGAAAATGGGAATTAATTATAAAATTCATTAATGAAACTTATATGTTTTGAATTTTTTTAAAATATAAATCATTTTTTAATTCGGAATATCAAATATTGCTGAGGGTAAATTTTTGGTATTTTTTTGAAAAACTTCAATTTTTGATGAATAGTGAAACCACTAAGTGGTAGTTAAAAAAACAGATTTTTCGTTTAAATGAAATTTTAGAACTTCTATGAATTTAATTTCAAAAATAAGACATACATGGTTGTCATTAGTAAGTAAAATGTGGTTCAATGGGATGAAATTAATTTTTGGTGAATAATAACTTTTGACTTTTATTAACCGCGATTAAAAGTAATTAGTGTAATTTAAGGTAAAAATAATGTTATAATAATATGAAATTACCTTTACACTTGTCTTACACTTATTTTATGATTCATGGATGACCAAGACAATCCATGGGTCAATTTAGGGACCCCATGGAGCCACTTGGGTTTTATAATGACATTAATAACTTTTTATTTAAAGTAAAAATAAAAATGTCACAAACATGTATTATTTTACTAAATAATTTTTTACATGGGGTTATATAAGTTATAGTTTTTACTATAAATATTAATTAGAAAGATATAAATATTTCCTACATCATGGTATTTTTTTTATAATTTTTAGACATTAAATAAATAAATTTATTTATGAAATCATGATGATGCAGTGATTACCTCATTAATGAACGATTTAAATAAAATGAAACGATAAGGTAAAATATAAGACTTAAACTGGTAGAAAACCTATTGGATTGGTTTATTTATAACCCTTATCACATTATCCTAAAAATATATCATTTTGAGATCTTTAAAATCCGAAAATCATTTTATAATAAAGTAACATTTCAAGACTTTCCAAAAGTGACCCTCCTCCCTCTTATAAAAGGCCCCCACCTCTACCCCCTTAGTCACACTTCTCAAGCCCTTTGATCGTCCAAAATATGCTCATATTATCTCTACAAATATCTCTATTAGTCCTAGAATACTCATTTTTGGTAGAAATGTTTCCAAGTAATCCTTTGGCTCAAATCAAAAAGAGTTACCCGATTTAGAGGTAATGTCTTCTCTTGAGTTTATTTATTTTATTTTCCTTATTCACTCACCACTATCTTCTTATTATTTGATCACATAATAAAACTAGTGTCCTAAATATCCTAGGATTCTATTATGATAAGGATTATACCTACACTCACACACACCTCCGTCTAATGGTTAAAGAACATACTATTTCTGTGGGTGGCGAATTACTGCCTCATGAAACGATGATTGTTAAATCTTCTTTTAACACCTTTAATGGTGGAAATTATGATGGAAATATATTTATATATTATATATATTATATTTATGTCTTCTATATTCTTCTGTATTTTATATTTAAAACATACCTTTATGCTTTTCATGTTGTGCAAATGCGATAATGTCATATGAGGAAGTGTGGACTACCGCCCCCTCAAGTGATGTGACTCATTCATGAAAAGCGTGGAATTTATAAATAATGTAATTAATGAACTTATTTTACATATATAACATATATATTATACTGTAATTATAATATATCTATGTCTCATTTATTTTTAAAGTCCATTAATATGACAAAAAAATGAAAGTAGCGTTCATGCGTACGTACAACTTACCGTCTCCATGAACTGTACATTTCATTTATTATCTCCAAACATTATGGAATATTATTAAATACATATATAATGTATATATATGATATTTAAATCATTAACACTATTCTAGAGATGATGTACTTATAACTACATAGAATATTCCTTTTCAAACAAGTTCATTTTTGACTCATGTACCGAACATTGACAAAACGTTTGATATTAACTGACATAATTAACTAATTATTATAACATGATAATATGTGATATGAATTGAATAATAAACTTTAAATAAAGTCCTTAATAAATTATAAATTGACCAAGGTTTATTATTCAAGAATATAAAGAAATGAACAAGACAAGTCGGACTTGAGGTAAGGGATCCTACCTCTCTCTTTCTTTTCATGTATTCTCCTTTATGTCATTTATTTTAAGCTCCATGTTATTATATTGGGGATGTTATTTTATATTAATCCTACTATACTTTTCATTTCCATATGATTATATACCCCCTATTTCTCTCATCAATTCATTTTAAGAATGCTTAAGTGGTGCTGTTAGGCTGCCAGATTTTTGTAAGGGGATTTCTTATCTAACTTTTAATTCCGTGAGATTTCCATTGTTCGCCACTTATTTTTTGCATGTGGTGTATTGTGTACTAAAATTTCATATATATTATAATGATTCTATTTATATTCATGGTATTATGTGATTCATTTGGTGTTTATTATCTTTTGGTCATACAACTCAATTGATTACAACGAGGTAAGGGGTTTTTATCTCACTTTTTATTCCCATGAGATTCATGCTACATTTGCCACTATTTCCTTTTGTGTGGTGTATTTACTGACCATGATTGTATTATTTGTGTAATATAATTTAATTTATGGGTATTTACATCTTCATTGTATGACCCTTCTTTCAAGGGGTGTACGTTTCAAAAGTTACCCAAATAAGTAAGGGAACCTTTCACCCTCCTCTTTTTAAAAGACTTCTCTTGGTTAGGTCTTTTAATTTACATATTCTTATGTTGGGATATGTTCATATATATCCTTATTTCTGTAAATTTTATGTCCAAGTTATGAGATACCCTTTTAATCTCTCAACAACTCATTTTCTAAATTTTAAAGTGACGCCGTTAGGCTGTCAAATTTCTATAAGGGAACTTCGTAACCCAATTTCAATTCTTGGGGTTAAACCTCTACTTCTTGATTATGTCGTGCTATGAATATGTGTGGATGAAATATGATTGTTTTACACTTAATATACACTTATATTGAGTGTATTTATATTTGTCACACATAATTATGTAATTGATTTATCCTTAATCAAAGGATACCATCTTTATAAGGGACTTCATCTCAATCTCCTTTTATTGAGGAATCCTTTTATTCATACATGACTTTATTTTATATGGTGTATAAAAACCTTTTTAATTTTCATTTAATTCAAAGGGAATCTTTTATTTATGAAGCGTTTAAATAAAAAACAAAAATGAATGTTTCTTTTTTTTACGTAAGCAGTGACAATGACCTTTTCCGCCGCCGCGAGTATTATTTGGTATTTAGCTTCCTTAACAAGCCGTAATGTTTTTTAAAGGAAAAATAAATACCATATACTATTTTTTTGTATTTTGGAATTGAAAATGGTTTTTAGAATGGATTTATTTTTTAAATATCTTAAAAAGTTATATTGTTAATGCAATGTGGGAATGTTATCTTTCTTTTATGCTTAAGTTATGTGCTATGTTTATGTTATGGTTCTTGGGAATTGTTTATGAAGTCGGGTCATTCCATGATAATATAAGGGTAGGTGAGCCCAAGATAGCTCTCCAATTCATTAGGTAATGCGAATTAGTTAAATGCTAAGGTTTCTCTGAAGAGATTTAGGGAATATACTGCGATGGGTATTCCAAACGTAACCATGAGGGTTACTCCCTATGTAAGAATGTTATGAATAAATCAAGTTGTCTTTATGTATTATGATTTATATGAGTTATTAATAAATCTTATGATTTCATGAGGTATATTAAAGTGCTTATGTTTTATGAGTAAAGTATGATTTCATTGATTCTTATGTATACATGGACTAATATTTTCTTTCCATTTTTTTATATCCATTACTGATCTTTTTATGCTCATCCCAAGTTTTTGAAATGTTTTTCAAAGGAAATAAAGGGGAATAGGGTCAAGGATGGGATCAAGGAAATTTCATGATATCTAAAACATGGAACTAGACATGACTATTTTGTTCAAGAGTTTTTTATTTTGTGAAAAAATGGAAATTGAGTAGATGTGTGTACTTTGAAATCATTGAGATATAATAGTTATGTCCTAATTCTCTAAAACTCTAAACCTGATAAGATACTAAATGTGAATTATTCATTTAATTCATGATTATGTAATGTTTTAAGGCTGGGTCCTTATAGAGCTGACCCTAAACCTTGTAAATGCAGTGAGACTAGGAAAAGAAGTGATCTAGGGAGAACCCTATAACATGGTAGTGATCCTTATTGGATTTGTTACATTAGCACATAATCATTTTATACTCATTCAACATAGCCTAATGAGGGTGAACCAAGTAAAATCACTATCTCTCGTGAATGATTTAATCTCTTTTCATACATTTCTACAAGAAAGAGAGAGAAGGTTGTGGTTTTTAACAACAAAACAAGATTTGAAGGGGATGTTGTTTTAATCATTCATACCCTGATTCACCACCCTCTCAGTGTATTTAACCTAATTGGGAAAAAATAAAAATAATAATAAGGGAGATTTTAACATGATGGATCATCATGATATAACAATGGATACTGGTTTTTAATATTTTTATGATAAAAAACTATTCTTATGTCGCAACACAAATTCTACAACTGACAATAAAAAATGTCAAATAAAAATCATTAAATGTGAGTTTATTTCATAATCAATAATAAATATAATGATAGGAGTATATAGGGTGTGTAAACCTAACCCAAATGTTTCTTCTATAGTTTACTTGTTGTTAGAAAAATGAATGATTAATAGTCCTCATATATTTATTTACAAAAATTCCATTGATTTTTTTATAAAATGGAATATGTTTTACATTTTTGAAGAAACTGAAGTTTGGTTTCTTCTCTATGTTTTGAGAATGTTACTCCATGGATAATAATTATCCATATACTTTTGACTTCCATCAAGAGAAATTGTTCCCAAGGTTCCATTTCTATGGTCACCCTTAAAGAATGATTTGAATCCAAACATATAGAATCATCTTCCTCTTCAATTATTTTTTTAATCTTATTCCTAAATGAATTTCCGAAACTAGATTTTAATTTTAATAAAAATGAATTAATTCCACTATAAATATATAGAATCTAAATATAAAAATATTTATAGTTACTCTTTCATTGTATCATGTTCAGGTTTGGATCAGTTCAACAACCTACATGAATGATGGAAATAAAAATTTCTTAATAATAATTATGGACAAATACAAAATCATGAATGTCGAATATTTATTCTATGTTAAATTTGTATTAATGATTAATATAAACATTCATGATTATTTTAATGAAATTTTATGAAATAATAATGAGGTTTTTTAAGTAATGTTTATATAAGATGTTGACAAATTTTTATTTCCAGAAACATATTATATAATAGAAGAGGAATTAGTAAATACAACTATTATATAGAATCATTTTTTGAAATATTGACTAGAAAAATAAAATTGGCCGTAATATTAAAAATTATTCAAATAAAATGAATAATTAATGAATAAAAAGGAATAATAAATTTGAATAATGTTCTCAATGATGAAAATAACTAATATAAATCTATTGTTAAATTTTTTTGAGGATGTGTAAAGAAATTCAATACTCAAGTTCAGGGGATTATTGACTCAGTTATCCTTTATCATGTAATATATATTAATATTTTACTATATTATTATATTCTTGGGTATATTATTCTATTTTAATATTTTTCATGGAATGACCTATTATTTTATAGAGATTTATATTTATATCACAAATATATTCATTGCAGTATCATTACATAACATTTTACAATATTTATAAGGGGTTTCTTTAACGAACTATTAACTTTTATGTTTTGAAGTTATTATTTTAAATATACTTCAAATGTTTTATAAGGATTTATTTTATCATCATCTTATTGGTTTTTATCGATATTCTATGCTTTGAATTATGTTTATTCCCCATTGTGAGTTGATTAACCCATTCTATAAAATCTATTTTCTTTTTATGATTTAACTATAAATTCGTAGGCTTATAGGTGAAAATGTATATTTTTATGAGTTTTATTAATGTAGTTAGGAAATGAAAAATCAAATATATTTAAAAAATGGCATGGTTCTTAGAAATTATAGAGGAATATAGGAGAGTCTAGGATATATCTCCCTAATGCATTTTTTAATGATTTATCCTCTAGAGATTATATTTTGGAAGTAATAAAGTATGTTACTCTATTGTAATATTTTTTTGAAAGATTCTAACATAATATAATTTTCTATGAATCCATTAGGTATCCTTTATACTTTACAATTATTTTTAATAGAAATCATTGAATATCATAAGGTAAGAAAATTACTTCAATATTAAATGAAAGTTTATGTTCCTTTATAAAATAAAGTATTATATTTCAAGAAGAAATTTTTTCCTAAGTACACATGTTTTTTCCATGATAGTTTCATAATATTTCCATTTCCCTAAAACTTGATAAATAGATTTTTTATGGATATTTTTTAAAATATAATTTGATTTCCTATTTGAATATATTTTCAAATGTGATCATGTTATTTTTTTTTGAGGAAATGTCTTTTCATGGGGATTCATGAATTTAGATGTTCTAAGAGTTTTATAAAATCAATTCTTCTAATTTTTATGATTTTTTTGAACATTACATGTTTGAAAATAGTTTTTACAGGACTAAGTTATGATCCAAAGTTATTAATATTTCAAATATCTATATATTAGTTTTTATACTTGAATAAAGAGGGTGTACCATTTTAAGTGATTGGTTTAGTTTTAAAAAAATATCCATTTGGTGGAATAAATAATACGGTTTTTAATTTAAGGGTTCTAAAAATTCTTTAAAAAAATAAACATAAAATTTGATAAATACATAAGTAATGAAATGTGTTTTATAAATCATTAAATTAATAGATAGTTTTGTTAAATCCCTTATAGTTTAAATGAAAGAAGAGTTTAGAAAAATTTAGAGGCTAGGATGTCATTACTTGGGGATAATTAAAGAGTTATATATATAATAATATGGTTTTTTTTTCAAATGATCATAAATTTTAAGGACAAGATAAAATTTAATTACCCTATGTGGTCAAATTTTGCGATCAATTATATCTTGGGAGGAATTTATTTTGTTTTTAAGAGGAATTCATGATTGAGATATATATAAAGGTTAGTATGAGAATTGATCTAGAGAAATTTATAGTTATTTGGGAAAAGGGTAATTATAATTTTGATGTGTTGGTTTTGTAGTATAAATTAATTTAGGGATAGATAAGTGGTTCATGTAAAATTTTATTAAATTTATTTTGGAAGTTGATTTCTATATATTTTTGGACATACAGGATTAAGGAATATATATAAAAATTTTGGTTAGTGAGAAATTATTGTATAAAAACATTTTGGGTTTATAATATATTTCAAAAAATCTTGATGATTTTTATGATTTTTTTGGGATAATGGTTATGATGTTTTTTGAGAGATCATAAGATTATGGTTTTTTAGAATAAAATTTACATATGAATATTTACTATAGTTTTTTGGGTCTACCTACTTAGGTTTTATATTTTGTGTTATTAATCATATTGAAGGTTTTATAAGAAGAATTATTTTATTAACATATGACGGTTTCTTATGATTATCATTACCATTATTTTACTCTTATATGATAGACAATGAAATATAAAAGCATGTAATTAGAATTAAAAATCGATTGTTTACATTTTATTAAACTTTTCATTACTAGAATGAGTTTGAAATTAATCTTGTTATAATTTTGGTAGTGATAATTCCTTAATTGTTATAATTATATTGACTAAACAGATTAAAAATCATTTATAAACATGAAAGGGAGAAAATATGGCCTGAAACTCCTATCTTTATAAGATGATTTACATGAAATAATTATTTTAATAATATTTCTAAACTTATTTTGATATATTTTCCAATATATAGGTCAACTGTAAATAATTATATGAGAAATCAGAAATATAACTCCCCAAGATTTTATTATGTCCTTTCCTTTAAATAAATACAATGTTTAATTGTGTGTGATACATGAAAAAAAATAAATTGAATAATAAATTATTTGAAATGAAATTTAAAAATAAGTAATTTATTAATACATAATGTACAAAAAAACAAATTAACACTCATTTGAAATTGATATGAAATAAAGAGTGTTATTTTTCTGTAAATATGGGTTTTCAATATATTTTTTATTTTTATTTAGAAGATAAACTCCTATTATTTAGTATATTAAGTTTATTGGAAAATTATTTTTTATAAAATCAAACTGAATAATAATAATTGTAACAACCCGAAATTTTGAAAAAATCTTGTTTCCTCATTTTCTGTGTTATTTTATTTCATACTCAACAAAACTTTTTCATTTAATAAAATGAGTATAATTAAAATGAGACTATTGGGTTTTGACTATTATATGACCATTAGTCAGTATGACCTTTGGAAACTAAATTTTGCGATTATTGTCTCTAAATACAAGTTATCTTGGTTAATTAATATAGAAAGAAGATTCGATGGACTCATCTAGTAGTCTCGGTCCAATCAAAGCCCATCTAACAGAACTTGGGAAGGAGGTAGCACCACTCGGCTTTGCTCTAGACCAAACCCAAGCCGAACTTCATCATGTGAAGCTAGAACAGAATCGTCTTCGCGAGAAGTTCAAACTGATAAAAATTAATACTCGGGCGATGTTGGCTGAGCCACCCTCAGATTCTCTCACCATAGCACACCTTACACTTAGGTCCTATGTTGGGGTTATAAGGGGCTATGTAAGGAGACCGTAACTGCCTTGTGTAATACTTTGATTTAATTAAAAATTGTGATTTCTTCTTATGATGAAGTTTGTAAATTTTTTAAATGTCCGGATAAATATAGATGCATATTTTTGATGAATTCTAGAAATAGGATATTTGAAAATATTTATGTAAACCTTAAATAATTAATTATGTGTAATGATTTTCAAAAAATAGTCTTCTACAATTATGTTCAGTAAGAAATTTAAAGTCTAATAAGATCAACTTTATTTTTGAGGAATATTAAATTTTAAATAGTGATTTTACACTTAGGATTAGTAATGTGACCAAATGGATTATTAATCTCACTTAAAGAAAGTATTAATATAATTTAGTCACCTTGATTAAGTAATGTGATTCAATAAAATGGTTAAATAATGATTTCATAAATTATTAGTCAAGTATTAGTTTTTTCAAGTGAATAGTTTTTTTAATTAAAAATTAAATTAAAAATATTTATAAAAATATTTTTATAAAATGGAATTTATTTTTGAACTCAGAGCATCGATATTATGTTAAGGTAATTTTTGGGGATTTTTCTGAAAAAATGAATTTTCAGTGAATAGTGTTTTTTATTTAAAAATTAAATTAAAATTATTTATAAAATTATTTTTATAAAATGGAGTTCATTTTTGAAATCAAAGCATCAATATTTGGTTAAGGTGAAATTTTGGGATTTTTCTGAGAAAGTTGAATTTTCCATGAATAATGAAATTATGGTTTTTAAGTTACAGGTGTTTAATGACATCATAACTGCATCGGGATGATGTGATGAGATATTTTAAGGTATGGCCGACTAAATGGGATGAAGTATTGTATGAGGGGTCCCATGTGGCTAAAACCATGGGCAAATACCATGGTTTTTCCAAAACCACCAATGAAGTTTCCCTTGGCCATTAATGCCTTGTCCACTCACTTTTCCTATAAATACCCACCCTTTAATCCTTTAGTTTCACTCCCAACTATCCCCAATCGAAGTTATGGTCTCATTACCTCCCAAAGAGTCCTCCCAAGGTTCCCCTAATCCCTCAAGGTCCCAACCTTGGAGTTTTAAGAGTTACGTTTTAAGGTAAGGGATCCTACTTCTCTCTTTCCTTTCAAGTACTCTCTTTTATGTCATTTATTTTATTCTCTATGTTATTATTTTGGAGGATGTTCTTTTATATTCATACTAATTTAATTTTCATGTTCATATGATGAGAGACCCCATCTTTCTCTCATCAATTAATTTTAAGAATGTTTAAGTGGCGTCATTAGGCTGCCGAATTTTTAAGGGATTCTTTCACCCTTCCTGTTTTCAAGATTTATTTTCATGTCAAGTCTTTCATGTTACTTTTTATTATGTTGGGGTATGATCTCTATATCTATAATACTGATATTTTATGTTCATATGATGAGAGACCCTATTTTATCTCGTCAATTCATTTTTTTGAAGCTTTAAGTGGCGCTGTTAGGCTGCCGAATTTTCATAAGAGAAATATTATATTTGTCTTCCTTCCATGTTTGTCATTTCATATGGTATGTCTTTAAAATTTCATTAACATGTTCTTATATCCATTATATTCTGTACCTCTACTGTTTTATGGATCATTTATGATTGGGTGACCCATGTCCCCTCTATTTTCAATATTTTCTAAAACCCTGTAACATAGCCGTTATGCTGCAGAATTTTCGTCTCAAAATGCCTCTCTCTTTTTCTCAAATTATTTTATTTTATTAAGTGAATACTCAAAGATCTTTCTTCTACAGGGGTATTCACACATATATCAAAATTTTCTATTTTAAATTCTGGGATTTACATACTTGAAAACCACTTTCCTTTTCCATGGGTTTAAGGTGACATAAAGATCATGTCTTTAAAGCAGTTTTTAAAACGTTAGGATTATGAAAGGAAACCCATTTCTTTTATGCTATATGGGTTATTCATGAAATTTTTTATGATGATATATGTGTCTCACATGATAATAAAGGAAAATTTAAGGGTTCACCCTGATAGCAATCCAATGCATTAGGTAATGATGTAACCACTAGAGATTACAATTTTAACGATATCTTGGTGAATAAACTTGGTAATTTCAAATGAAACCTTGGGGATGGACCTTGGTGATATGTTATGATTGTCTATGTTAAATGTGGTAGCCACATATTTAAGTTATGAAACACATTATTTTTAATATGATATGTCTCATGATCACCTTCTCATGCCTTAAAGTTCTTTTTCACGACTTTAGATGTATCTCAAGTTCACATGTAAAATGTTTCCCTTATTTCCCTTACTGGGCCTTCTTCCCACCCTTTCCTTTGATGTATACTCCTAGATTATGAGATTCTATAATGAACTATGTTGAAAAAATGAAGAATCCTTTCAAGTATTTAAGAATAATGTTTTATGTTGTCATGTAGGAAGTTCCTAGTTTCCAAGACACTAAACCTTAAAGATCCTCGGTTTTGTATAATGCAATAAAAGTTTATGTGATAAAAATGCGGGATGCTATAGTTGGTATCAAAGGATGGTTTAGTTATTTATGGAAATTAGGATATGAAAACTCTAGGAATAACCCTATTGAAAAGATTAAATATAGGAAATCTTCCTGGTATTTTGGAGAATATTGATTAAGGGGTTTCCAAGAAAATACATCCTTGTTTGGATATGAGCAGGTAGAGGTGGCTTTGGCACAGATGTACATAGGGGTAAAACCCGAAAACACCGCTTTGAGCTAGACTCGAACATGAACTAGTACACGACAACGAGCCTTGCTGCACTCTTGGTTACGACACTCCCGAGGGATATGCTTCGGTAAATTCATAAGCTTAGTATGAACCATTATTAAAGGAATAAAGATAAAATAAAATAAGGATTCACATAAGAATATATGATCATGGATAACCTAGTTCGGAACCTAGGGGATAAAAAGTTAGGATATACTTTTCTTCTTTAAGTTTATCCTTCCATGCTTAAATTTTCCTTTTTATGATTATTGGATAAGTATTTAAGCCCCTAATTATAATTTCCTTTCTTAGTTAATGGTTGGAAATAGAAGAACGTATCCCAACAACCGATGTGATAGAAAATGTGATGATTTCCCTATTAATATGACAGAGATGATGAGGTATCAAGTTTAACATATTGTGATTATGCCAAACCAGCTATCAAAAATCACAATTAATAATTGGTACCTAGTTGAATTCCCAAATTCATTAAGGAAGAAGAAGAATAAGTCTCAAGGATGCTCATTTGATAAAGTTGGTAAGGGAAAGAAGACCCAATTTCCTTTATGCAAAAAGTGTGGAAAGTGGAACCCATCAGAATGTCACAAAGGAACCATGAGATGTTTTAAGTGTGGGGTGATAGGGCATAAAGTATCCAATTGCTTCAAAAAAATGGATAATGTGATGAATAGAGATAAGGTTTGATCTAATGTGCCATATAATTTTCAATGTCGTAAATGTGGATAAGTTGGACATTATTCAAGGAAATGATCTCTTGGAAGGGATGAGAAGCATGATGAGTAGAAACAGTCTTCAAGGACAAGGGAAAAATGCAATTCCTATGCTGAGATGGATCATGATGACTAAAGTACATGCAACTTCTTCTTAATAATTGTCTATGTCATGTTGTATTCTAGTTCATAGCCTATGAGCAGATCTTTAATGTTTTCTAAGAACATAGAGTCACTAGCTAAGATGGTTTTATATAATTAAGGAAAACATATATTGTTATGTACCACATGTTGATGTCGTGAAGCTGTTCTTCAAGGGTGATTAGGGGATTAAAAGATGACTATTATTTTGGAAGACGTTCACTATTTTGGGAACCCTATATGATCGAGGTAAATAGATTAATACAGTATTTTCTTTGAGGAGTATAGGTTGAATTATATTTTTAATAATTGATGAATTTAAGGTGAACTTATTGTAATTTAGGTTACTTATCGAAATGATTAACCTATCTTGGGGAAAATGTGTTTAGGTTAGTTACTTTTGTTATTAGATGTTAGGAGTGGTTGATGTTATTTGGAGATGAACGATAAAGTTTATCCTAGAAAACTATGTTATCAAATCCTTCTTGTATTTGGGTTTCAATCTTAGTTTGGTTTATTTTGAGGAATTTTAAGGACAATTATTTATGGAATGGTCTATGATAAACTTTTGGTAGTACCGTGGACCTTTGAAGATTTAAAGTAGTTTCCCTTCCTATGGGGTTATTTCTTTTTGAAGAGTTGTTTTATCTTACCCTTTCTATTTTTGGGATAAATTTTTAAAGATAGATAGTTATTCTTTTGTGGATTACGTGATTCTCTAGAAGAAGATTCTTGTGCTTTGATGAGACCAATTAGTTTTTAATGCTCTTTGTTTGGAGAAAATATTAGTATTGGTGAAACTTATTAAAGGATGAAACTCTACTTTAAGGTAAGTATATTTACTTGTGTTCTTATTCTTTGTAGTAAATTAATTCCTCAAAATTAATAAAAGGACCGTAAAACAAAAACGTTATTAGTTTAAGTTTCCTACTGGGTAATTAAAGACCGTTTACACACATAATAATTTTGTGATTTTCTTGTGGTTAACTTTCTTCTAATCATGTTTTCTATCACTCTCCCTCAGAACTTGACACTTTGTTTTCTCTTCCATGTCCATGTTTTCCTACATGGAATCCTAGTGTGGGTTAACTTGGGTGACCTTTGTACTTCCCTTTCTTTCTTTTAAATTAATAGTTTTATTGACTCCTTTTCCAATGTGGGACTTTAAATGAAATTTCTAATCCCAATTATAAAAATTGCGAGGGCCCAATTTCTTAAGGGGGGAAGAATGTAACGACCCAAATTTTTTAATAAATCTTGTTTCCTAATTTTGTGTGTTATTTTATTTCATACTCAACAAAACTTTTTCATTTAATAAAATGAGTATAATTAAAATTAGACTGTTGGGTTTTGACTATTATATGACCGTCAGTCAGTATGACCTTTAGAAACTAAATGTTGCGATTATTATCTCTAAATACAAGTTATCTTGGTTAATTAATATAGAAAGAAGATTTGATGGCCTCATCCAGTAGTCTCGGGCCAATCTAAGCCCATCTAATAGAACTTGGGAAGGAGGTAGCACCACTGGGATTTTTTCTAGACCAAACCCAAGCCGAACTTCATTGTGTGAATCTAGAATAGAATCACCTTCGCGAGAAGTTCAAACTGATAGAAATTACTACTCGTGCGATGTTGGTCAAGCCACCCTCAGATTCTCTCACCTTAGCACACTTACACTTAGGTCCTATGATGAGGTTATAAGGGGCTATGTAAGGAGACCATAAGTGCCTTATGTAATCTTTTGATTTAATTAAAAATTATGATTTCTTCTTATGATGAAGTTTGTAAATTTTCAAATGTTTGGATAAATATAGTCTGCATATTTTTGATGAATTCTAGAAAAAGGATATTTGAAGATATTTATGTAAACCTTAAATAATTAATTATGTGTAATGATTTTCAAAAAAATGATCTTCTACAATTATGTACAGTATGAAATTTAGAGTCTAATAAGATCAACTTGATTTTTGAGGAATAGTAAATTATGAATAGTGATTTTATGCTTAGGATTAGTAATGTGACCAAATGGATTAGTAATTTCACTTAAAGAAAGTATTAATATAATTTAGGCACCATGATTAAGTAATGTGATTCAATAAAACGGTTAAATAATAGTTTCATAAATTATTAGTCAAGTATTAGTTTTTTCAGGGGAATAGTGTTTTTTAATTAAAACTTAAATTAAAAATATTTAGAAAATTATTTTTATAAAATGGACTTTTTTTTGAACTTAGAGCATCGATATTATGTTAAAGTAAATTTTGGGGATTTTTCCGAAAAAATAAATTTTTTATGAATAGTGTTTTTATTTAAAAATTAAATTAAAAATATTTAGAAAATTATTTTTATAAAATAGAGTTCATTTTTTAAATCAGATCATTGATATTTGGTTAAGGTGAAATTTTGAGATTTTTCTGAGACGGTTGAATTTTCGATGAATAACGAAAATACAGTTTTTAAGTTATGGGTGTTTAATGACATCATAACTGCATCCTGATGATGTGATGAGATATTTTAAGGGATGGCCGACTAAAGGGGATGAATTATTTTATGAGGGGTCCCATGTGGCTAAAACCATGGGCAAGCCCATGGTTTTTCCAAAACTACCAATGAAGTGTCCCTTGGCCATTAATTCCTTGTCCCATCACTTTCCCTATAAATACCCACCCTTTCTTCCTTTAGTTTTTACTCCAAACTCTCCCCCAACGATATTAGGGTCTTATTATCTCCCAAAGAGTCCTACCAAGGTGCCCCCAATCCTTCAAGGTCCCAACCTTTGAGTTTTAAGAGTTACATTTTAAGGTAAGGGATCCTACCTCTCTCTTTCTTTTCAAGTACTCTCTTTTATGTCATTTATTTTATGATCCATGTTATTATGTTGGAAGATGTTCTTTTATATTAATTCTAATTTTATTTTTATGTTCATATTATGAGATACCCCCTCTTTCTCCCATCAATTCATTTTAATAATGTTTAAGTGGCGCCGTTAGGCTACCGAATTTTTAAGGGATTCTTTCACCCTTCCCATTTTCAAAATATATTTTCATGTCAAGTCTTTCATGTTCCTTTTTATTATGTTGAGGTATGACATCTATATCTGTCATACTTATCTTTTAGGTTCATATTATGAGAGACCCTATTTGACCTCGCCAATTTATTTTTTTGAAGCTTTAAGTGACACTATTAGGCTGCCGAATTTTTATAAGAGAAATCTTATTTTTGTCTTCCTTCCATGTTTGTCATTTCATATGGTATGTCTTTAAAATTTCATTACCATGTTCTTATTTCCATTATATTCTATCCCTATACTATTTTATGGATCATTTATGACTGGGTGACCAATGTCCCCTCTCTTTTCAATATTTTCTAAAACCCTGTAACATAGCCGTTATGCTGCAGAATTATCATCTCAAAATGCCTCTCTCTTTTTCTCAAATTCTTTTATTTTATTAAGTGAATAATAAAAGCTCTTTCTTCTATAGGGGTATTCACATATATATCAAAATTTTCTATTTTAAATTCTGGGATTTACATACATGAAACCCACTTTCCTTTTCCGTGGGTTTAAAGTGACATAAAGACCATGTCTTTAAAGCAGTTTTTAAAATGTTATGATTATGAAAGGAAATCCATTTCTTTTATGCTATATGGTTTATTCATGAAATATTTGATGATATATATGTGTATCACATGATAATAAAGGCAAATTTAAGGGTGCTCCCTGATAGCGCTCCAATGCAATGGGTAATGATGTAACCACTAGAGATTACAATTTTAACGATATCTTGGTGAATAACCATGGTAATTTCAAATGAGACCTTGGGGATGGACCTTGGTGATATGTTCATGATTTTCTATGTTAAATTTTTTAGCCACATATTCAAGTTATGAAACATGTTATTTTTAATATGATATGCCTCATGATCGCCTTCTCATGCCTTAAAGTTATTTTTCATGACTTTTGATGTATGTCAAGTTCACATGTAAAATGTTTCCCTTATTTCCCTTACTGGGCCTTCTTCTCACCATTTACTTTGATGTACGCTCCCAGGTTATGAGATGCTGTAATGAACTAGGATGAACAAATGAAGAAGCCTTTCAAGTATTTAAGAAGAATGTTTTTTGTTGTCGTGTATGATGTTGCCGGTTTCCAAGACACTAAACCTTAAAGATCCTCGGTCTTGTATAATGTAATGAAAGTTTATGTGATAAAAGTCAGGATGCTATAATAATCCATAAAAGGATTATCATTTTGTGAGAGAGGATGATAAAACCATTTGGGGTCAAAAAGTGATATTTTTCCAAAATCTATATAAGTGTGTAATATATTACTCTATTAAACAAATTTATCACTATTTAGTAATTATTTTGATTAAATTTTTGGGTAATATATAAAATAAAATATAGTAATAATAATAAAACATGTTTTACTTGGGAATGAATTATAACAGAATCATTTTATTCTTTGAAAATAAAATTTGTCTAAAAATAGTTTTTATGGGTTTTGTGCATAGATATTAGAATTAATATAATTTTCCTTTATAAATTTTATTTGATAAATTAAATTAAAATTTATATAAATATATCAACATTTAGTTTGGGTTAATTTTTTTGGATTTTTCTAAAATAGATGATTTTTCATTTAATAGTGAAAAAATTAGATTTAAAAAATACTATCTTTTTTATTAAATTAAATGGATATTAGAATAAGTTGAATTTTTATGAATGGATTTATAGGAAAAATATTTAATAAGAAATATAATTCTTTTAAATACATAATCATGATTATAATATTCACTTTTTTATATTTTAGATAACTAAGTAATGTTTTATTTAAATAAAAAACTATTTTGGTCCTCTTTTAGTCCAGTATTCATAGGATTCCTTTCTTCTTTTATTTGATTTTAAATTCCATTAACTCACCATTTATTTAATATAATACAATTAATTACATGGGAATAAATATTATACATAATATTTCTATAAAATCATTTTTATACTAAAAAGGATGTTTTTCAAAAAATATTTTTCAATATTTCTTTTTGTGAACCTAAAATAAAAATAATTTTTATAATTTTTGTAAATATAATATTTTAAAATATAATCCATAAAATAATAACCATAACTAATAATTTTTATAAGTTCAGATTTATTTTTTCTTTATAATGAATAGTATCCTCGATTAAGTGTAAAATGTGTTGAAAAGGGATGAAATAAAGGGCTAAAGCTTAAATATAACTCAAAATATTTTTTTAAACAACATTGGAAGGTTTTATTTAGACCATAAAATCCTTACATTAAATTCTATGATAATATAGATCCACGTTTTTTGAGTAAATCATATGTTATAAAATAATGTTTCATGTATTTATAAGTTTTCCACCCACCACACTTATAAAAGGTCAAATCCTCTTATCTATTATCCCCACTTATTGTGCCACATAGATTAAAAAAATACCTACAGAATTTCCTTCTAAAACATGTTTTTCTTGACCTAGAAGACATGGTCTCACAAAAATACAACTTTAGGAGGGATTAAGGTCTATGCCAAAGAAGATTACCAAAATAAGGGTTATATATTGTTACTGAGATTTTCCAAGTTCATTTATTCTTGACCCCCTCCAAACCATCAATAATTATATTAAAATAATTAAGTATTTATATTTATTAAATGGTAATATTTTTTTCAAAGGTACAACCATTTTAAATTTTCATTCTAGCCTTTGGAAAATGAAAACATCACTCCTACGTATGTACAAATTACAATCTCCACATACTGGTGTAATTAATTTTCATCACTACATCACTTAGATTTTTATAAAGATATATTTAATGAATATATATGATATTTATGAAAATATTATGACTATATAAATATAATATATCATATACATTCTTACCCTTCAATTTGTTCAAAAAATGACAAAGTCCCTCACACGTATATGTGGACTACCAGCTCAACGAAGCTATGTGATATGTGTTTATGTTACCACCTTGAATAATTGATTCTAAAATTGTATATAATAAATTAAAATTATATTCAATAAATTATTAAAATTAGGGACTTTATAGAACCATTTCATAACACCTTTGACTGTAGTAAATATACCTAAGTAGTATTATGGAAACTGGCCAAAGATCTTTAACTGGTCGATGTATGCAACAACTATTGAATGAATTTATGTAAAAATATTATGAAAGGGCCAAAAAAAATTTAATTATGAGGAATTTTTTTCCTAAAATTTTAATTAATAAAATTCAAATTGATTATTTAGGAGGATACAATTCATCCAACCAAGAAAGAATCAAAGTTAATTGTTTTTCAGGACAATTCCACTATAGTGAGACAAATTATATATTATTAACCTAATTTATTTTAAATGGTGTATATACTAACCTATGATAAAATATATCACTAATTTATCTTTATTCATGGATTTTATTATTTCAAATAAATTTATCCATTTTTTGGGGTTTTGATTCAAAAGCTATAAAATCCATAAAAGGTTAATTTTAGAATATCACTCTTATTCCTGATAGTTCATGTTTGAATTTATATTGGAAGAATTATTTAATTGTTTTCATAAAATCCATGTATTTTCTTTTACTATGGTTATTTATAGTATTTAATTGTTTTTATTCCATATTTTCAATCATTTGTCACTCAAACAATGAAATAATGTTTTTAAACAAAACTGACATTATTAATTTTTTTAATCCAGGAATATTTCTATTCTATTTCTATATTCCTCACATTTTTTTATGGAAGTTTTTATATATATTTAAATTATTGGTAATGTAATTTTTATAAAAACATTTAATTTCTTAAATATTTATTAAAATGAATCTTTTTATAGTTTTCTATAATGTATACAACAAGAATAAATTTCCCCACCAATGAGACCATTATTTTATATTTATATTTCTATAAAAGTTTCTATGATTTATCAAGGAAATTGTTTTTCCTTTATAATATATTTTTTTTTGTTTTATATTAAAATAAAATGACTTATTTCGTAAAAAGTTGAAATAAAATTTTCAAATGATTTAAAAGATTATTTTTTCAATAAAGTTTTTAAATCATTAATTAAAGTTGTTTTTAATTTTTTGACTCTATTTTCCAATCTAATTACCAAAAAAATTTATTTTGAAACTTTATTAAAATTAATTAATGATCTTATATCATCCTTTACTTATTTATGGATTATACATTATTTTGTGTCCACTCACTTTTTTGTGATCGTGTTCTGCATCACTCTCCAATATTCATTTAACATTAATATTCTTATATAGGTTCATCTATTTAGTATCCCTAATGTATTAAGTATCTCGTATGGTAAATTTATATTGTTTTAAATATATTCCATGTTAATATATAGAGTCATTCAGAGGATGGTTATTAAGAATGTTATTTCATTTACTAGGGTCATATTGATGTTCTACATTCTTGACTCAATAGGAATACCAATTGATTAATAATAAAAATTTATTATTAATTTTATTATTGATTACATATATGAGGAATTAATTTTACATTTATATTTTATGGGGTTTTACTAGTTATAGAGATCCCCTCGATGAACAGAAATGTCACAAGAGGTAAATAGTTGGTGAACTATGTTGTGTATTTACCATATACATACACTTTAATTTAAATTTACTTGAACAAGGACCTAACGACAATGATTATGATTTATTGACATGAGGACTCATTTTTAAGATTATTATGTTCAATATTATGAATTTCCATCAAGTATTTTTCAATTCTTATTATCTATGTTATTATCTTCCAGAGTCTCAGAGCGAGAGTATTTTTTATCAAATTTGAGTCACAAGTACCACACACCTCATGCGGCCTCATCCGATCTTGGTCACCTAAGAGAGAAGTCAGGTTTGTCCCTCTACCATTTAATATAAAAAATAATTCCTTGGTGCATTTTAAGAGCCCGATCTCGCCTATCAAAAAAAAGTATATAGTGACATAGAAGAGCCTGTCGTCACATACCAATAATAATACTTTAGTGTCCTCAAATATCTCGATAGTAGAGATATATCTTATGAAGTGAAAAGATTCAGATTCCTAAGATGGCCTTATTTCCTCTACTAGTTATTCTATCAATCAACCATCAGTACCTTACCTACCTAGTATGAGTGTGCCTGAGGAAGAGTTTCGTTCGGCAATCCATGCCGATCCTTCGATGGAGCTCAAGTATACTAGATCTAAAAAAGTGTTTGAGAAGGTGTCTCTGGACCCTTGATCTCCCCAATACTCCTTTGTAGAAGGTTACCATCCCAAAATATTTTTCAGTCTCCCCCTTGGATGATCATTTATGCCCCTCCACTCGAAGAAAATCAAAAGATGAGGTCCGGACTGAAGTCTCTTCAATGTCAAAGCATGATTTCATGACTAAAAAGTCTTTAGGCCTTGCTCTACCCCCACATCAAGTGGCTTCCTCACCCATTATAGAGCTAAAAATCTCAATTCAACAACATGTCTACCATTAATTATTCCTATTTAGGCTGAGAGGGAAATCCTTCCATCATATCTTAATTTTGTTTATGATTTAGAATGCCAGGGGCCTGAGTGTGCATGCTAATACTTCTTTTATGTATAATTCAACTCTTCTTCTTCATGTTTTTGTGATACCAATCATTAAACCCAAACAATGGGTGAATTTTATGGCCTCTTTTTCAAATAAATTGGGATTTTTGGATCACATGCATGCTAATACATGCAACACTCATATTTGGATTTTATGGAATCAAAAAGTTTTAATTTTTTGTGGAGTCTTCAGAGAAGTTCCTTAAAATGAAAGTGTCTGTAGAGAACTTGGTCAAATTATTCTCATTTTTCTATGATAAATGTGACATAGGTTATCGTAATGTCTAATGGTGGGATCTATCTAGCATCCAAATAAAGAGATTTTTGTGGTTTTTTGGTGGAGACTTTAATACCATTATAGAAAACTCAGAGAACGGATGGGGGGGGGTATTATTGGAAATATATGCACTGATTCAGAAGTTTCATGGATTCCAAAGGTCTGGTGGGTCATATCTTCTTAGGAAGTAAATATATATGGTGCAACAACCGCAAGGGTAAGAGTCACATCTGATGTAGGCTTGACCACTACTTATCCAACCTCCCTTGTTTGGAATCTTTTAGACTCACATCTCCTACCTTCTTATAATCCTATCGGATCATGCTCCCTTGGTGGTAAATCTAAATAAGCACCACATAGATTTGGATCACTTTTATATTCTCCCATAACTAGACAAAGATGGATGATTTCCACCAAATTGTTAAAAACTCTTGGAACCAGCTAGTTTTTGGTGATTTTTGGTTCAGTATTTCAGTGTGGCTAAGGTGCTTGAGAAAGGACATGATTGAGTGGGTTTCTCACTCTTTGGATGTGGGGAAAAAGTTAAAATTAATTAAAAGAGATATTGATAGTCTTGAAGTCATCCTATAATAAAACTAGGATGATGAAATTTTTTAGGCATTTAGAAAAACAATGTGTGCTCATCGAGAAAATGTTGGAGGTGGAATCCTCTTGAATAGATAGGTCTTGCATTTAGTGAAGGAAGGAGGGGAATCATAATAATACTTTTTTTTCTAGTAATTAATCAAAAAAAAGAACAATTCTGGTAAGATCAATCTGAATTAACTAGATGGTTCATATATGGGGGACATTGTAGATACAGGTAAAATGGCATTGGAGAATTTTGAGGTTCTCCTATCACTACACTCGTGCTCACACTACCCACAAGTGGAGAAATTTTCTTGGTATTCAGTAATGATTCATAGAAGGTCCTGAGTTGTGTGATGATGAAAAATGAAAAATTAATTGCCTATGCTTCAAGGAAATTAATATTTCATAAGTAGAACTATCCAACACATGATCTGGAGTTGGATACAGTGATCTTTTCTTTGAAAATCTGTTGACATTACCTCTTCATGGAAAAGTGTAAAATATATATGGATAAAAAAGTCTCAAATATATATTCAAACAGAAAGGGATGAACATGGGTCACTGAAGATGGATAGAGATCATCAAGGATTTCAACTTCTAAATCCATTACCACCCTGAGAAAGCAATCAAGGTGGAAGATGCTCTAAGTAGAAAGGACCTAGTGATTCTATCAATGATGAGAATTAAAAAGGATTCAATATTCTTATATTTGATGAAGATAGACATGGGAATAATAAAGAAGGTAACAACATCAATCCTTTCACAAATTAATCCTCAATATTATATTTTGGAAAGAATAAAGGATGCACAAAAAGATGATATGGGAATTTAGAAAAAATGGAAACTATCATAAAAGGGAAATCCTCAGAGTTCATTTTTAATGAAGAAGGAATTTTGTGATTTGGATCAAGACTATATGTTACATCAAATCCGGATTTAAAGAAAGAAATTTTGGTTGATGTACATAGTTTTAATTTATCCATTCACCCAAGAAACACAAAGATGTATCAGGATCTCTCAGATCATTATTAGTGGGATAACATGAATAAGAGATCACCGAATATACATCTAAGTGCCTGGTATGTCCAAAAGTGAAGGTTTAGGGGTAGAAGTATAAGGGTATGATGCAACCATTACCCATACCAACATGTAATTAAGATAAAATCACCATTGAATTTTTCACCAGACTTTTGAAGACATCCAAAGGAAGTAATGATATCTGGGTTATTTTAGATCATCTCGCAAAGACTGCACACATCATTGAAATTAGAGAGGAATTCTCATTGGATCAAATGTAACATATATACATTAGAGAAGTGGTAAATCTTCATGGTGTACCACTATCTATTGTATCCGTTTGTGATCCAAGATTCACCTCTATGTTCTTTAAGAGTCTCCAACACGCTAGGAATACTGAGCTAAATTTTAGTACGACTTATCATCCTCGAAATGATGGATAATTTCAGTAGACTATCCAAACACTTGAGGTCATTTTGAGGACATGCTCAATGTACTTAAAAGGAGGATGAGATCAATATATTCCTATAGTTGAATTCTCTTACAAAAAAAGCTTCCACTCAAGCATCCAAATAGATCCTTATGAATCCCTTTATGGGAAGAGGTGTAGAACACCGGCATGTTGGGATAAAGTTGGGGAGTGAAAACTTCTTGGTCCATAAATGGTAGAAGAAATAGTGAAAAGGTTAAGACCATCTAGCAGCACATTAAAGATATTCAGAGTTGACAAAAGATCTATGATGAAAATCATCTATGTGACCTAGAGTTTTATACAGGAGACATGATATTCCTCTGCATATCATCATGGAAGAAGGTGATGAGATTTGGGAAGAAGGAAAAGCTTATTCCAAGGTACATCAACCCTTTTGAGATCCTTAATCGTATCAGAGAAGTGGCCTATCGACTAGCACTCCCACCAAACCTATATCAAGTATATGATGTGTTCCATGTATAATTCTTGAGGAAGTACATACCTGATCAATCACATGTACTCAATCCATAGGTGGTACCATTGGATAATGACCTCTCTTATGAAGATAAGCTGGTGAAGATTGTAGATCAGAGAGAAAAAGTTCTAAAAAATAATACAATGCCCCTAGTCAAGGTATTGTGGTGAAACCACAAGTTTAAAGAAGAAACATGGGAACCAGAGGAAGTGATGAGGTAGAGTTACCCTAATCTATTTTATTGTGGGAAATAAAATTTTAAGGGTGAAATTTCTTAAGGGGGGAAGGTTGTAAAGACACAATAATTTATGAATAAAATTCCCTTTCTTTTAATGTCTTATGGATATAGAAAACACATGAACTTTTTTTTAATTATTATTCAATTTAAATGACTGTTAATTATCATTACCATTGATAATATAACCATTAAACAGTGATCACACAACTGATATAAATATAAGGTTTTTTAAAAAAAAATCTTTTCGACATAGATAAAGGAGAGGATGGCATCATTCGGTAGAATTAGACTGTATAAATCTCATTTTTCGAATTTTATAAAGTAGGTAGCATCACTAAGATTATCTCTTGAACTATCCCAATACAAGATTCAACATGTTAATCTTGAACAAAATCATCTATGGGAGAAGTTCAAGTTAATAGATATTACCACCCTAGTGATTTTATCCGAGCATCCCCAAGAGTCTGTCACCATTGCACACCTTACCCTTAAGTCTTATGTGATTTTTATAAGGGGTTATGTAATAAGGTATTAGTTACTTACTGTGTAATCAATTTTTATAAATAAAAGTCTTATTCCCCCAATATCTCTATGAGAATAGTCTTTCTTAAAAAATGATGAATTTGATAAATTGAATATTAGGGTAAAAATAAATTTTTTGAAAAATGTATACATTAAAATAAGATTTTTATTAATAATATTATAATAAAATTATTATAAATGATGATTATATCATTTGCTTATCTGAAATGATCAGGTAATCAGTTTGATAAGAGTTATATTTTTATACGATAAAATAGAAAATAGATTTTTTTAAGGAATTTATTTTAAGTAATTAATTAATTTTTGAAATATTTAATATTTTGATAAAATATTATTATCTAAAAAATTTTATTAATTATAAATGAGTATATAATTTTTCTAAAGTCAAATGAAATTTTTATTAAGGTTTGAAACCTGTTTTTGTTAAAACCTGTGAATTTTCAATAAATATCGGTTTTCATTTTAAAAGTAAAAATTCACATTTTTAGAAAAATATTTAGATAAAATTAATATTATATTTGGAATAAGGACATCAAAATTATCCAATAGTGAATTTTTCATAATTTCCTGAGACATTCGCATTTTTGGGTAAAAATTAAATACCATATAAATAAAATATGTGTTTTATGACACCATAATGACCCCAAAATGAAGTAATAAATACTATAATTGATATTCTAGGCCCAATATATGTTTTAACAATAAAATAATTATATTTTATATTTTTTTACTTATTTTGTATAGCCTTAGTGAATCCTCTATAATGTATAATATATTTTTTGATTTTAAATTCATTTCTTTAATTATGTGAATCACCTCCACTTAATAAAGGCTAATATTTTAATATGTTCGGATATTAGACTTAAATAATATTTTTTTTACTTCTATTTATAGAAAACCATGGGAAAAACTATGGGAAGGTTTTTAGTTTTGAATATTTAATTATATTGATTCCAAAACCTAAGTTTGTGAAATATTAAAGAATTCCCCTCTCATTTCCTATATAAACCCACCCAAGATCCCACTTCTCTTCACTCAAAATACTTGGAGTACATCCCTACTCTGTAACACCATCTCAATAATCCCCTCTTCAAGCTATTGAAGTCACACCCTCAAGTAAGGGATCCTCACTTTCCTTCCTTTCTCATTTTTGTCCAAGTTTCCTTATATTGTTATACCATTTTATTTTTCAATTATGAATGATGGGGTATGTTTTAACACCTCACCCATACTTACCTTATTATTTTTTAATGATGAGATACCCCTTTCACTCTCATTAATCCCTCCCATGTACACCCATTATCTTGCTGAAATTCCATAAGTGATTTGTCTCTCTTCATTTCTATTCAAGCATTTCTCTTATATTATACATCTAAAACTCTATTTCATATGTTGTGATATTATGATATATTACCCCTTAATACCCATTTCATATCTAAATTATGTGATACCCCTTTCAATCTCATCAACCCATTTTATGAATCCCCATGTGACGTCGTTATGCTACCGAAATTGCACTGTAATTTTCCATGCCAAAATCATCATGTAGTGAATACCATCCCCATTTATTTATCAGGGGTATTAAACTTTATGAACATATACATATTAATTATATAATTCCATATAAATATATTCCAAATTACTTTATCATGGAATAAATTATGATGTTTAATGAATCCATGTTATATGATCTATGTGGCACGCTTAAGCAAGAGATTGAAATGTTCATGAAGGGTGCACCTTGATAGCGCTCCAATGCATTGGGTAATGTTTAGTATCACGATACTTAATGTTGGGATAGGGTGTTACATAATTTCTTTTAGGACATTTTCCACCATTTTGGGACATGATTTTAACTGATTATTTTATGTTTATGATTCAATGCTTTAATTTGTTTCCACATTTCCATGTTATGATAATCATGCAATATCATGCCTTTATGTTCATGTTTCTACTATGATCCATTGATATGCCTATTTACTAACATGTATTATATTCTTCATTTAATCCCTTGTTTACTCCCTTACTGGTATTAATAGCTCACCTTTTTCTTATGTATGTCCTCAGGTTATCCCATGCAATGCTATGTACGGAGAAATGTTGTGGTTATGCAAAAGAAGTTTTTAATATAGATCTTGTATTTTATGAATTAATTTGTCATGTGATTTTCTGATTCCCCAAATACACTAGACCTATCGATCTTTTGGGTTTCATTAAGTGAAATTTTATGTAATAAATCATGTTTAAATATAAAACAAAGTGCAGGGTTGTTATAATCTATTTTACTTATATTTTAAGAAACACAACTAGAGATCCTATTAATTATATATACGAGGATTATCATTATTTATATCATGTCAGTCATAGAAACTATATATTTTACATATTTTTAACTTTCTCAATCTATTAGTTCCAATTAAATTTTGAGTATTGTATGATTTTATTAGTATAATAAACCTGCTCATTGTTTACTATACTTTAAATAGATGATACTCAATATTTTCTTAACTCTGTTTACACATGTTTTGGAAGATATCCCTATATTACCTAAGTTTATTTATTCCCATAGTTGTTATTGAAGAGGTCCATCAAGTCTTACACAACTAGTATTTTGTTTTATACCCAATACAGGTTCCGGGTTAAGATTATTTTATATAATCAGCATAGAAGCAGAGTATTTCTATGAGGGTAAGATTATGTCTCGTCTTGAGACTAAACATCTTATATTTATTCCACTGTGTGTTTTGTTTTCTTATATTTCTATCCATTAAACTAAATCAATTTTAATCTATAAAAAACTACTACATCCATAGTTAGTCTTAACTAGTTTTTATTTAAGGCTTTGATTAATTAAATTGATTTCAAATGTTAAGGAACGTATCATAATTGTTTAATCTGAGAATGAATCAATCATTGATAAATCTTATAAATGATCATAACTTATATCGATCTACTATTTTGATTAACTACATTATTTTTTAATTATTTGGGTGATTTTATTTAATCATTTTCGAGAAGAAATTTTTATTGGGTACTCAATTGAATCCCCTCTTAAGATACTCACTCTGAACAACATATATTATATTAGTTTCTTGAGTTTTTATATATTACTTTTTCACTTATGATACGGTGGGTTACTCATAAGTGTCTAATTATTTTTCTTACTTTCTTAGATGTTATTATATTTTTAGATAGATGTACTACTTCTTATAATGTTGTATTATTTCTACTACCATGTTACAATATGATATGAGGGAATATTGTACCCATAGACACATCTTATGACCTCGCTACTAGTCCGAAACCTCTGGTGTCTATGGATATGTTCTTGAGCCCATTTGGTCAACTTGGATCAAAGAACCATTTAGTATCCCATGATTCTGGGACATCACAGTAAACATATTAAAGAAAATTATAACAACAATGTAAATTTTTTATATAATTTGTTTTGTGATGAAATATTTTAAATTAAAAGAAATAAAATATTATAAAATATTAATAATTATTTATTAATTTTTCTATCATGTACTCATATTATTTATGTACATTTGATTATATGAGATGTGAAATTATTAAATGTTGAATTTTTATTCAAATTAAAATTTTATTTCTAAAAAAAGTTACTTTATCAAAACTTTATCTTATTGCTATAGTTTGAAATCCTATCTTCTTTGGAAATGATTTTTTGACACTGTTCTACAACTATGTGATTCTAATTATCCAACATCTATGACTGGTCTTCACACTACTGATTCTGATGTTAAGTATGAACATTCATGTCTTTAACTGAAGAGGAAATCCCACAAAATTAGTATTGGTGATATTTTAGAATGAAATCAAGAGCTATTTATCTGTAATATAGAATATCATATTTTTGGTGTAGTGAATAAGTATGCCCTCCTATAGAATTTATGTATTTTACCAGGTTTTTTTTGAACTTATTTAAATCATTCTTCCAACTAAATAGGAATAACTGGATTCTAAACATGAAACATCAAATTATGAAGAACTCCCATTCTTCTACTTAACATGAGGATTAATATGATGTTCAAATTCATCTTCTATTTCATTATTAATATAAAATCAAATTTTTGTTTGAAGGATCTAGTAGTAATTAAATCTATCTATTCAGATGAAGTTTTTTTATCTTATTTGTCTAATCATTATAAATAAATTTATCAGATTCCAATACATTTTCATTTTTAGGAGAATAATTCTCAATGTCAATCAAATCATAATTTATGATATTTATTTCTTCTACAGTTCTCTCCAAACTAGATAATTAACATAAACATGAGATATAATAAAAAAATAACTATTAAAAAACATTATTCAATGCGGAATAAGTAAAAATAGTAGATTTATGAACTAATGATTCAATATGTGATTGATTAAATACTATATATTTATTTAATTTAGTTTTTTCTTTTTCTTTATCTAAATTTACACCATCAACAGATTTCATAAAATATTATTTAAGGATATCATCTTTATGAACTTCAAATGGATGAAAATATGACCATTTCATAATAGGGGGCTTAAATTCTGATATAGAAGTATTAGGATCTTTAAATGTAGTGACATTTGATTTGTTAAATTTAAAAAACTTCATGAATATATTTCTAGTAAACCTTAGTGAAGAATAATGGAAAGAATATTTTTTATAAAAAATTTTAGGTAACTCTTACATCTGCATCAAAGATCATCATATTTTCCACTATATCTCCAGGAACCATATAATCATTGATTTTTAATCCTGGAAAAATTATCGTGAATTTTTATATTTTATCATATTTAGAGAAGATTGTAATTTTTTTATCTTCACCAATTTTATTCAATTTCAAAACTGAGAACCATTTAGTTAACTTTTCCAAGACCAAATGAGGTTTTAACAACCTCTTTTTCTTCCAGTTTTTCTTTTATATTATTTTTATTTCTTCTTTAGTGACCCATTATAGGTTTAATTAATTTTCTTAAATCATTCATCATAACCATATAAATTTTTTAATATTCTTTTATAGCCTTACTATACTTTACCTTTTATTTATTTGTATAATAATTCTCATCAACTTTAGAATTTATTATGGGATCCTTAATTGACATAGACAGATCATATGCTTTTTTATTTTCTAGTATTTGAACATCCTATATATTATATTCTTTAGTATACTTTTTAATATCATTATATGCAACTATATATCAATTTTAAAAAAAATATATTGTCTATTAAATTATAAACTAATCTCTTCCTTGAGATAGCCTCTTCATTAATCAGACTCCCCTTTGTAATTTGTAGATCTGATTTATTCTCAACACCCTCTTCTTTCAGCAGCCTAATTAAAGTTCAATTCATCTTTCATCTATATAGTAAGAAATTAATATTGAATACACCAATCCTTATTGATTAAATGTAAGACCTTAGAAAATCATAAAATTCAAGACTCATAATTTCAACATAAAAACTAAATGATAAATATCTTGGGATTTTGTTGTATAATTATAACCTTTTCATAGAAAATGGAAAGATAAAATGTACTAAAAAAATCATAAAATTTGGATTCAGATAACCTATCTTATGAACCTTGTCTTTCATTATGAATTGATATTTATTAACATATGATTTATGAAAATAATAATAATGTTTAAGAAGATTATGAGAGACAATTAAGAACAATCTTTTGGGGTGGGATTCTACCAATTCTGGAAACTTCTCAAGAGTCATACTAAAATCATCAAAGAAAATAAAAAATAGAACCATTTTGAAAAATTATTTAACTATATACATTGATAAACTATAAAATTATCATATCAAAAGAAAATAGTATCATTAATTCTCATAAACAGTTAATGTTATCTTTCTCAAAACATATATATCAATAATATTTTTGACCCTAAATTCATATTTTTTTCAATAAATTGGAATCATAAAGACTATAACATAACATTTTTATAAAAACTAATATTTCAATGGAATACATTTTTTCTTATCATAAGATAGAATAGATTTCTTAAGAGTGAACAAAAATTCATAAAAACTTCAATTTCTCTACTTAGATCATAGTGAATACTTCCAACAACTATGGGTTCTATTCTATTTCAAAAGGAATTTTGGGAATACGAAGCATCATCATATATTATATTGATCTAAAAACTAAAATTTAATCCCACAAAAAATGATGCCATTAATATTTTTAATAATTTATTTTATCTTTGAAATGTATATTTCTTTATTAAATTTTAAAAATAATGTAACCAAACTATATTTTTAACTTTTGATAAAATGAAAATAAAATTAAGATAATATTATTATGAAACTCATTTTGAAATTAAAAAATTAAATATAAGGCCCCAACCTAAAACCTTACTTAATCTTGAGTTATTACAAGATTACACATTGAGGATCTTTTCGGGTTTAGAGTTTTAGAGAATTAGATCATAAAACTTGCATTACATTCCACGGAAAAACAAAGTGGTTACATAAATATAGTATTCTTCTTTACCATCAATTGAAACATATTTAAAATAAAACATGGATTCTTTCATGACACTTCCTTGACACTATCATCATATCATGTACCTTTCCCTTGACTTGTGAAAAACATTTCAAAAAAAACTTGGGATGAGCATAAAAAGCTCAGTAAGGGATATAAAAATATAGAAAGGAAACATGGGTACATATATACATAAGAATTAAATCATACTTTATCCATAAAACATAAGCACTTTAACATACCTCATCAAATCATGAAAAAATCATAGAAATCATAAGACATAAAGGTAACTTGAGGCATTCATAACATTCTTACGTAGGGAGTAACCCTCTTGGTTACGTTTGGAATACCCATCACAGTATATTCCCTAAATCTATTCAGAGAAACCTTAACGTTTTACTCCTTCGCGTTAACCAATGCATTGGAGAGCTATATCGGGATCACCCGACCTTAGTCTATCACGGAACCACCCCTCTTCATAATAATGCCCAAGAACCTCAACATAATCGTATCACATAAAACATGCATAAAGGAAACATAACATTTCCACCTTTCAATCACAAGATATCAATACAACACATTGATATAAAAATATTATGAAAACCATTTTCAATACCAAAATAAAAGAAAAGTAAAACATTGTATTTATTTTTCTTTTAAAAAAAAGGCATGGCTTGTAGAGGAAGCCGAAACTCAAATAATGGTCATGGTGGCGGAGAAGTTGTTGTCGCCGCATACGTACGACAAAAACATTCCCTTTGGACATTTAGTAAACTCTTTGAATAAAAAAATATTCCTTTTGAATAAATGTAAAAGTCAAAGGGGTTTATACACCGTATAAAATAAGGTTGTGTATAAAACAAAAATATGCCTCAATGAAAGGAGATTGAGACGAAGTCCCATACCTCGGGTCTGACTTGACTCGATCGTTCTTTAATGTCCTGAATAATAAACTTGAGTTAATTTCTACTTGATTAAGAACCTTTTTCAAGTTCATTATTCCTTTTATATCACTTATTACCATGTCATGAACACTATGTAATTATTTAAGTTAATAACGGTCATTTTAACGATCATTGGTACTTGAGTAAAAAATAAACCCTTTATAATTACAAGTTGTTCATGTATCCATTATATCAAGAATGGTATTCATGATGTAGATATCATATATGTCATATATATCTAGTACATTCATGCATTTATAACATTACATAATCATTTAGAGGTAAGAAATGAAATGCACCGTTCATGGAGACGGTATGTCGTACGTACACATGAACGCTACTTTCATTTATATTTCGTATTTTATAGAATGGAATCATAATGATATAAAGGTATATTATAATTACAATATAATATCATATATAATATCATAGTTTCATCCTTTATACGTCCCACATATGGTATTTAACGAATCAAATCACTCTGAGGGGGCGGTAGTCCGCACTTCCTTAAATGAAGATATCGCGTTTACCCATAATGGAAACCATAAAGGTATGCCCAAAATGAAAAATACAGAAGCTTAAGGAAAACATAAACATATTATATATCATATATAAATATAGTTACATCTTAATGGCCACCTTTGAAGGTGTTAAAAGAATGTTGAACAATCATCGTTTCGGGAGGAATAAATTCACTATCCACGGAAACAGTATGTCCTTTAACCATTAGATGTAGGTGTGTGTAAGTGTAGCTCGAATCCTTCTTATAACAACATCCTAGTATATTGAGTATACTGGAGTTGTTACAAAAGAAAATAATAAAAAGAGTTTAGGGGGTTGGAGAAGCAAAATCAAACAAAAGGACTCAAGTGAAGACATTACCTTAATATCAGTTAACTCCCTTTGGTTTGAGCTCAAAGGCTTCCTTGGGAAGACTTATGCCCAAAGTGAGGCTTCACGGAGTAAGATAGGGAAGTGGAGAGACAAAATGGGCAGGGGTTGGCCGATCCAAAGGCTTTGGGAGTGTGGGTAAGGAGGTAGAGGTGGGGGCCTTTTATAAGAAGAGAGGAGGGGCACTCTTGGAAAGTAAAGATAAGTTACTTTATTTTAAAATGAGTTTCAGATTCAAAAGGTCCCACATTGATATAATTAGAGGATAAGGTGATAAGGGTTCTAAATCCACTCATAAAATTGGTTTTTTCCATGTGTAGGTTTTAGATTTTACATTATCTTTCCATTTTATTTAAATCGTTAAATAACGAGGTCATCGCTGCATCATCATGATGTCATAAATAATTTAATTTATTTAATGTCTAAAAATTATAAATAAAATACTATGATATAGGAAATATTTTTATATTTCTAATTAATATTTATAATCAAAAATATGATCTTTATAACCCCATGTAAAAATTGTTTTAGTAAAAAATCTCATGTTTGTGTCATTTTTACTTTTACATTAAATAAAAAGTTATTTATGTCATTTTCCAACCAAAGTGGCTCCATGGGGTCCCCAAGTTGACCCATGGATTGTCGTGGTCTGCCATGACACATACAATGAGGGCAGGACATGTGTCAAGCTCATCTCATATTATTAAAACATTGTTTTTACCTTAAACTACACTAATTACCACTAATCACGATTAAGAACTTAAAAGTTACTATTCACCAAAAATTATTTTAATCTCATTGAACCAAATTTTACTTCTTAATGAAAACCATGTATGTCGGATTTTTAAAAATCAAATCACAGAAGTGACAAAGTTTCATTTAAACGAAAAATCAGTTTCTTCAACTAACACTTAGTGGTTTCACTATTCATCAAAAATTGAAGTTTTTCAGAAAGATACCAAAACTTCACCCTAAGCTATATTTGATATTCTAAATTAAAAAATGATGTATATTTTACAAAATTCAAAACATATAAGTCACATTAATTAATTTAATAATTAATTCCCGCTGTCATGACAAATAGCGTGTTTTTATGAAACAATAAGTATCAAAAGATTGACACCAGTTTAAGTCCAATTTCAAAGTGAAATTGATTCCAATGACCACCATTGGATTAAATGGTAAAAATATATTCTAATTTCACTTCAAAACAAATTAAAAAGATAATCTAATCATATAAATAAATTAGATTAAAAAGCAGTTCTGATGTAAAATGCAGTTTTTTTCACTATTCATTAAAAAATGAACATTGTCTGAAAAATACCAAAAATTCACACAAAGTAAATTTTGATGTCCCAATCATAAAGAATAAGTTTATTTTGACAAACATAGCTTATAAAATTGTCAAAATATAGATTTAAAAATGGTTTTCCATCAAAAGGCAGTAAAAAAATCTTTTAAAAATATTAGTGTATTCCATGCTTAAGGTTGGATTTAGTTTCATTTTAAGCCTCTAAAACACTATCTAATTCATTAATAGACATATATAAAAATATCTATTACTCATTACTTACTTGGGATGTTACATACTTCCCCCCTTTTTGAAAATTGCGTCCCCACAATTTATTTACTTTTCGAATAAATGGGGGTACTTATCCCTCATTGCATTTTCAGATTCCCATGTTGCCTCTTCCATCATGTGGTTTTTCCACAAAACCTTTACCTGATTAATCACCTTATTCCGTAACACTTGCTCCCTATGGTCAAGAATCTGGACCGGCTGTTCCTCATAAGATAGGTTCTCTTCCCGCTGAACTACCTCTGGACTCAAAACATGAAATGGATCTGGCATAAACTTTCTCAACATCGAAACGTGAAAAAAATTGTGTACCTGAGATAAACTCGGAGGTAAAGCCACTCGGTATGCAACTGATCCAACTCTCTCCAGAATTTCATATGGTCCAATGAACCTTGTACTCAACTTTCCTTTCTTACCAAATCGCATCACACTTTTCCATGGTGATACTTTGAGAAAAACATGATCACCTAACTCAAAAGAGAGATCCTTCCTCCTGTTGTCCGCATAACTCTTCTGCCTGCTCTGAGCTGTTCTCATGTGCTTCTGAATCAGCTGAACTTTTTCTGCCAACTCTTCTACCAATTCTGGTCCCATCAACTTCTTTTCACCCACTTCATCCCAGAAAGATGGAATTCGACACCGCTTCCCATATAACGCCTCAAATGGTGCCATCTGTATACTGGAATGAAAACTGTTATTATATGAAAATTCAACCAAAGAAATATGTTGGTCACAACTTCTCTGATAATCCATAGAGTAAGAACGTAGCATATCCTCCAATGTCTGAATTGTTTGTTCTGACTGCCCATCTGATTGAGGATGAAAATTTGTACTAAAATTTAATCAATGACTTCTGAAGGCCTTTCCAAAAGTTAGAAGTGAACCTGGGATCACGATCAGATCCAATGGAGAGAGGAACTCCATGTAACCTGACTATCTCTTTAATATACAAACGGGAAAGTTGATCTAGGGAAAAAGTATCTCATATATCAAGTAAATGAGCAGATTTAGTCAAGCGATCAACAATAACCCATATTGCATTATTACCTCGAGATGTCTTCAGTAATCCCACAACAAAATCCATGGATATATTCTCCCATTTTCACTCTGGCACTGGTAAAGGCTAAAGCATCGCTTTTGGTAATGACCGCTCTTCTTTAACCTGTTGACAAGTCAAACACTTCACAGTAAAATCAGGAATATCTCTTTTCATTCCATCCCACCAGTAATACTCCCGCAGATCTCTGTACATCTTAGTATTGCCAGGATGAACTGAAAACAGAGAACTATGAGCTTCACATAACAACTCTCTTTTAACTGTGATTCACAAGGAACACACAATCTCTTCCCAAATCTCAAAACACAATCACTATCAATGTTGAATTTAGGCAACTTACCTTTCTGAACCAGCTCTACCTTTTTCTACAACTCACTGTCTTGCTTCTGTGCTTGCTTGATTCTATCTAATAGAGATGATCTCACTGATACCTGAAACAAAACAGAATAACTTCCTGCACCAACAACTTCTATGCCAAAGTTCATCAAATCCTTATCCAAAGGATCACATTCCAAACGCAACATTTCTAATGAAGCATTACTTTTTCGACTCAAATAATCAACCACTTTATTTGCTTTTCCCGGATGGTAATGAATTTTACAATTATAATACTTGATTAATTCCAGCCATCTCCTCTGTCTCATGTTTAACTATTTCTGAGTGAATATATACTTTAAACTTTTGTGATCAGTATATATTTCACACTTTACTCCATACAAATGATGCCTCCAAATTTTTAAAGCAAAAACAACAGCAGCTAATTCCAAATCATGTGTAGGGTAATTTACCTCATGAGTTTTCAACTATCGTGAAGCATAAGCAATTACCTGATCATTCTGCATTAGGACGCAACCAAGTCCTTTCAATGAAGCATCACTGTAGATAACAAACTCACCATTCCTGGAAGGTAGTGCCAAAACTAGAGCATTCACCAATCTTCTTTTCAATTCCTGAAAACAATCATCACGTTCTTTTGTCCAGATAAACTTAACACCCTTCCGAGTTAGCTTAGTAATTGGACTAGATAACCATGAAAAATTTCTAACAAACCTTTGGTAATAGCCTACCAAACCAAGGAAGATACAGATCTCAGTTATATTTGTGGGTCTTGTCCAGTCTTCCACAACTTTTGTTTTTGCAGGATCAACAATTATCCCATCTTTAGAAACAATATGACCAAGGAAAGAATTTTTTTGCAACCAAAACTCACACTTGCTGAATTTTCCATACAGTTCTTTTCTTTTATGGTTTGAAAGATAACCCTTAAATGTCTTTCATGCTCCTCTTTACTTTTAGAAAACACCAAAATATCATCAATAAACACAACCAACATTTTTCACCTGAGTCAACTGAGCCATCACTGCAATAAACTGTTTAGTTTTGATTTTGACCATCTCAGGATACTGATTTGAAAGGTCATTTCCCTCTATATGCCTTCCCAGAAAAGCTGCTCTGTTTCCTCTATGGAAAACCATTCTTATCACAGAAATACCTTAGGAGAATCAACATGGAAATCTTTAAATTCTATATCATTTCAATCATACCATAAATTATCTTATAATTTTAAACTTTTCTAACTCCTACAGTTTTCTAAACCGAACTCTGATACCGACTATAAGGCCCCAGCCTTAAACCTTACTTAATCTTGAGTTATTACAATATTACACATTGAGGATCTTTTCGGGTTTATAGTTTTAGATAATTAGATCATAAAACTTGCATTACATTCCACATAAAAACAAAGTGGTTACATAAAGATAGTATTCTTCTTTCCCATCAATGGAAACATATTTAAAATAAAACACGGATTCTTTCTTGACACTTCCTTGACACTATCATCATATCATGTACCTTTCCCTTGACCTGTGAAAAACATTTCAAAAAAAAATTGAGATGAGCATAAAAAGCTCAGTAAGGGATATAAAAATATGGAAAGGAAACATGGGTACATATATACATAAGAATGAAATCATACTTTACCCATAAAACATAATCACTTTAACATACCTCTTCAAATAATGAATAAATCATAGAAATCATAAGACATAAAGGTAACTTGAGAAATTCATAACATTCTTACGTAGGGAGTAACCCTCTTGGTTACGTTTGGAATACCCATCATAGTATATTCCCTAAATCTCTTCGGAGAAACCTTAACGTTTCACTCCTTTGCGTTACCCAATGCATTGAAGAGCTATATCGGGCTCACCCGCCCTTAGTCTATCACAAAACCACCCATCTTCATAATAATGCCCAAGAACCTCAACATAATCGTATCACATAAAACATACATAAAGGAAACAAAACATTTCCACCTTTCAATCACAAGATATCAATACAACACATTGATATAAAAATATTATGAAAACCATTTTCAATACCAAAATAAAATAAAAGTAAAACATTGTATTTATTTTTCTTTTAAAAAAAAGGTATGGCTTGTAGAGGAAGCCGAAACTCAAATAATGGTCACGGCGGCGGAGAAGTCGTTGTCGCCGCATACGTACGACAAAAACATTCCCTTTTGTCATTTAGTAAACACTTTTTATAAAACAATATTCCTTTTGAATAAACGTAAAAGTCAAAGGGGTTTATACACCATATAAAATAAGGTTGTGTATAAAACAAAAATATGCCTCAATGAAAGGAGATTGAGACGAAGTCCCATACCTTGGGTCTGACTTGACTCGATCGTTCTTTAATGTCCTGAATAATAAACTTGAGTTAATTTCTACTTGATTAATAACCTTTTTCAAGTTCATTATTCCTTTTATATCACTTATTACCATGTCATGAACACTATGTAATTATTTAAGTTAATAACGGTCATTTTAACGATCATTGGTACTTGAGTCAAAAATAAACCCTTTATAATTACAAGTTGTTCATGTATCCATTATGTCCATAATGGTATTCATGATTTAGATATCATATATGTCATATATATCCAGTACATGCATGCATTTATAATATTACATAATCATTTAGAGGTAAGAAATGAAATGCACCATTCATGGAGACGGCATGTCGTACGTACGCATGAACGCTACTTTCATTTATATTTCGTATTTTATAGAATGGAATCATAATTATATAAAGGTATATTATAATTACAGTATAATATCATATATAATATCATAGTTTCATCCTTTATACGTCCCACATATGGTATTTAACGAATCAAATCACTTTGAGGGGGCGGTAGTCCGCACTTCCTTAAATGAAGATATCGCATTTACCCATAACGGAAACCATAAAGGTATGCCCAAAAAGAAAAATACAGAAGATTAAGGAAAACATAAACATATTATATATCATATATAAATATAGTGACATCTTAATGGTCACATTTAAAGGTGTTAAAAGAATGTTGAACAATCATCGTTTCGGGAGGCATAAATTCACCATCCACGGAAACAGTATGTACTTTAACCATTAGATGTAGGTGTGTGTAAGTGTAGCTCAAATACTTCTTATAACAACATCCTAGTATATTTAGGATACTGGAGTTGTTACAAAAGAAAAGAATAAAAATAGTTTAGGGGGTTGGAGAAGCAAAATCAAACAAAAGGACTCAAGTGAAGACATTACCTTAAAATCGGGTAACTCCCTTTGGTTTGACCTCAAAGGCTTCCTTGGGAAGACTTATGCCCAAAGTGAGGATTCATGGAGTAATAGAGGGAAGTGGAGAGACAAAATGGGCAGGGGTTGGCCGAGACAAAGGCTTTGGGAGTGTGGGTAAGGAGGTAGAGGTGGGGGCCTTTTATAAGAGGAGAGGAGGGGCACTCTTGGAAAGTAAAGATAAGTTACATTATTTTAAAGTGAGTTTCGGATTCAAAAGGTCCCACATTGATATAATTCGAGGATAAGGTGATAAGGGTTCGAAATCCACTCATCTAATTGGTTTTGGCCATGTGTAGGTTTTAGATTTTACATTATCTTTCCATTTTATTTAAATCGTTAAATAATGAGGTCATCGCTGCATCATCATGATGTCATAAATAATTTAATTTATTTAATGTATAAAAATTATAAAAAAATACTATGATGTAGGAAATATTTTTAGATTTCTAATGAATATTTATAATCAGAAATCTGATCTTTATTACCCCATGTAAAAATTGTTTTAGTAAAACATCTCATGTTTGTGTCATTTTTACTTTTACATTAAATAAAAAGTTATTTATGTCATTTCCCAACCAAAGTGGCTCCATGGGGTCCCCAAGTTGACCCATGGATTTTCTTGGTCGGCCATGATACATCCAATGAGAGTAGGACATGTGTCAAGCTCATCTCATATTATTAAAACATTGTTTTTACCTTAAACTACACTAATTACCACTAATCGCGATTAAGAACTTAAAAGATACTATTCACCAAAAAATTATTTTAATCTCATTGAACCACATTTTACTTCTTAATGACAACCATGTATGTCGGATTTTTAAAAATCACATCATAGAAGTGGAAAAGTTTCATTTAAACAAAAAATCAGTTTCTTTAACTAACACTTAGTGGTTTCACTATTCATCAAAAATTGAATTTTTTCAGAAAGATACCAAAACTTCACCCTAAGATATATTTGATATTCTGAATTCAAAAATGATGTCTATTTTACAAAATTCAAAACATATAAGTCACATTAATTAATTTAGTAATTAATTCCCGCTGTCATGACAAATAGCGTGTTTTTATGAAACAATTAGTATCAAAAGATTGACACCAGTTTAAGTACAATTTCAAAGTGAAATTGATTACAATGAACTCCATTGGATTAAATGGTAAAAATATATTCTAATTTCACTTCAAAACCAATTCAAAAGATAATCTAATCATATAAATAAATTAGATTAAAAAGCAGTTTTGATGTAAAATGCAGTATTTTTCACTATTCATTAAAAAATGAACATTGTCTGAAAAATACCAAAAATTCACACAAAGTAAATTTTTATGTCCCAATCAAAAAGAATAAGTTTATTTTGACAAACATAGCTTATAAAATTGTCAAAATATATATTTAAAAATGGTTTTCCATCAAAAGGCAGTAAAACAATCTTTTAAAAATATTAGTGTATTCCATGCTTAAGGTTGGATTTATTTTCATTTTAAGCCTCTAAAACACTATCTAATTTATTAATAGACATAGATAAAAATATCTATTACTCATTACTTACTTGGGATGTTACATTAAATATAGGTAAAGATGAGATATTGGAAGATATATAATCTATTGAAAATAAAATAACTATTTAACATTTAATTAAAATATAATAAACTAAATATAATGTCATAATGCGTTTGGAAGTTAATTTAAATTAACGAATTTCATGAGCTTATTTATTTGAAGAAAGTTCCCAAAAAAATTACATAATGTCTTTTGTTAATATGATAACTAAAAATTGTTTAAAGTTAACCCAAACTAATAATCATATACCCATCCAAATAAAATGAATAAATGGAAATAAATTATAAATATTTGAGAGATCAAATTTTATTAAAACAAAAAATAAATACTAGGGGAATTATTTGTTTGAATTCAGATACCGATTCACAATATAACATAATCTTGAAAATTAGTTTTTTATAAGATATAACTTCTTAGGTATAAAGGAATTAGAGAACATAATTTTTAGTGCTGAAACATGATTAGGTATAGTGTGTTCATGTGTATAATATTTTCAATAAATGAAGGCTCTTTGTTTTCTAAAAGATTAAATTTGGTTCAGAGGGTAGTTCTTCTTCCAATTTCTATCTATCTGGCATAAATTATAGAAGGGTACTTTGTTTAGAATATAAAATATTTTATTGTTGTCCAAACATTAGTTTTATTTTCTTCAAAATATGGACATATTTTTTATGAATCTTATATATCAATGCATCTTTCCAAATTCTATTCTTTTTTTATTATATTGGTTGGAATATTCATTGAGCTACCAATCTCATAAATAGGTTTTACAGTCTTTGAATTATCTCTTAAAAAAGACACACTATTATAATTTCCATTTTTATCCTTCAAATTATTAGTTTTTGGATCTTTAGATGATATAATTTTATTTTTTTCTTCTATATAAACATTAAGTTTAATTTTTATTTGACTTTTATAAATCTAAAAAAATCAACCCATTTTCCATTTTAATCCCAATAAAGTTATATTTAATTTTTATGAAGAAATATTTTCTTTATACAAATTATTTTTTCAGCCTATCATACATTTTATATAGATTTTAAGACACAATTTCACATTCTATAATATAAGAATTCATCTATGAACATTTTTAGGAACTTTTCCATCATATGAGTTACTGTATTCAATGTATTCTTAACTGTCTGAATCATAAAAAAATTGAATTTTGAAAAATATTTTTAGTTTATTCAATAGTTAAATTTTCCGTTAAACATTTTTAAAATTTTAATGAGTCAATAAAAAATCCAATGTTTTTTCTACTATCATTACATTCCTCATATTAACTTTCTAAGTAGTATCAATTTTAGTAGCATTCTAGGTATCTATAGAATTAAATATTTTTTTATTTATCTTATTTTAATATTTTTAGAACTTTTATTTTAATTCTTTTTCATATGAATAGATTTAGTTATAATGTGTCCCTGTTTTATGCATTCAAAAAAGATATGTTCCAAAGAATCATAATTCCCTTTCCCTTAATTTGTATAATTTCTTATAATATTTTTCATTTAATTATCACTATTACTGTATTATAATTTCACAATATTTTGGTTCAAATTCACCCTTTCCATAAAAATTTATAGTATATTTCATAGAAGATCTTATTTTATAATTTACAGAATTTCTACTTCCAGTTTTCATAATAGAAACCTAATTTTTTTTTATCTTTTTCTAAATCTCTTTTTAAAGAATTTGTTACTCGATTAGAGAACCGATTAATTCATCCATAATAAAATTAGTAATATGATTTATTTAAATAATAAATATCCATTTAGATTACTATTCTTTAGGTAGAAGGTGTATAACATTATCAACTATCTAATCATCCAATAATTCCTTTTTAGAAAGTGATTTTTAGCAATTTACAATAGTCACAAATCTATGATTCACTTGAGTAACAGTTTCACAAGGTAAAAAATAATCTTCCTTATTGTGTTCTCTAAGAATAAAACTCTTTGTTTATAATAACTTTTATGTTTTTGAATGAGTTACTTTATGATTCATTAATATTCCACATGTAGTTTTACATGAAGAAATGTGGATATAAATATTTAATTTTATAGAACCTAAGTAAATATTTTTATTTGTAAATTTGACTAAATTTAATTTTCTCTTCTCTTGTGAAGGATTGATATTATTTATAAAATAATGTATAATATCAAGGATGAAAAATAAAATTATCAAATTTAGTGTTGATGACATAGGATTCCATTTTTTACTCTCCAATAATCATATTAAAAACTATAAACCCTTGGTTTTCTGTTTGGATTCAGATTATCAATTAATTAATTATCAAAAACTTCAATATTAAAAAATTATTCTTTACACTTGTAATACTATAGGAAAAATATAATATGAAAATACATTACAAAATCAAGAAATATTAATTTTGTATAATGTATAAATGAAATCTAATTCCAAATACTAGACAAAAATTATTTTATATTATGGTATGAATTCCACCAGGGTGGTGAAATTTAATCTCATTATCCTAAATGTAAAAAATATCAAAATTATTAATATATGATTGGCCTAAAATAAAATTATAATAATTATAAACAATTAATATACCCAAAAGATAAAACAATGGTATAAATTAGAGTAACAAAATTAAATAATAAATATTTTAAATTTATAGTGGAATTAATATGAATAATGGAAATAGAAAATAAATTGTGTAACCATAAATTGAAATATAAAATAAAATTTATAAATAGTTATCTGAAAAAGAAAATTATAAACCCACTTCTAATCCAATGTGAAAGGTAGACTTTTATACTTGATTTGAGGTATCTTCCACTTCATACCCATTAAAAGTCACCTAATTCCATAAATTTAGAAGCCAGACTATGAATTAAAAACACTAGAATCCCATAATAAGATTGATTCAAATTTCTTCCGCTACTAGAATTAGTAGCTCAATTTACCCCGATACTTAATCTATATATATGTTTACCCTAATATTTTACGGGTAACTCGATTTACCCTACTACTTAACCTGTTACTTAGTTTTCCCTATAATAAAACTACAGTCTTGGAAAAACAATTACAATAATAATTTTTTGATTCACTTGTAAAAAATCCCCACAAGTGTAATACTATAGAAAAAGATTCAGAAAGGCAAAATAATCATAATTATATTAATCAATAAGAAGTTGAATAATTCACGAATTTGTGACTTGTAGAGATTTGTTGAAAATTCATTATATTTTTGATCGGCAAGGTGGAGATCAATTTCTATGTAATTCTACAACTATCATATTCAATAAATATTAGGGTTAGTTGAAATTTTGTCGATATAAACTCACTTTTTCATCCTTTTATGGGAATTAATTTTTTCCATATAGGTCAATATGTTTCTTTAACATCTCTACAATTATTTAGACAAAAACTTTATACATCAGTATTTCAAAATTCATTCTCTTATCTGATTTTCAAAAATATGTTTTATTTGTATTTCATAAAGATATTATGTTATTAGTATTTCATTAAGAAATTTTATATATATGGAAAACATCAAAGACAAAATATCAATATTTAGTGATATATATTAATTAAATTAATTTATTCATGGTTTAAAAAATAGGTGAATTTAAGTCAATATATCAACAATTAATTCCATTGAACCTCCAAAAAACATTCCATAACTCCTCCTATATCTCAAACATACAAATAATGATTCAACCATAAATAAAACACTCAAATAAGCTTCTAGGACATCATTTCATCAAAATTTCTATAACAACACAATATCCAACAAGATGAGACTTGGAAATTAGCATCCCAAAATCCATGTTAACTGTTATCGCCATGGTCTGAGACCCATACATGGGGTAATGGTAAAACTCTAAAATATCATTCAAAAAGTAATTTAGGAATCCAAGATATGAATATAAAATCAAAAAAGGTAAATTTTAAGTGTCATTATAGTTTTTGAAGAATCATCCAAATTTTTACAAGATCCAAAAAAATTACTAAAGACCATGTGTTTTTCTAAAATTCCCATTTTGAACTCTCATTCCTTAACACATAGCGACATGTTGCAATAGAACATCCTAAAACACTACCCTATATGCAAACTAAATCTACATATAATGGCACCCATGAAAATCCCATAACCTACCTCTCCCATCTATAATCTCAAAATAACTTTAACTTCTCTTTCTCCAATCACTACTCAATACATCCAACACCCAAATCATGTAATGTAATGATTTAGAAATGTAGAATATATTAAATTTTATAACCATTAAACAATTATCACCTTAAATAATCCAAAAAAACTATTGAAATAAAACAAAAACCTCCAAATACATCACTATATGGGAGATACCACTCAAATGTAGAGGACCCCACCACCGAAGCAAAAAATAAAACCATAAGAACCTACCTCATATAAAGATCCATACACAATCATCCCATTCAACTCTGCATAAAATTTAAAATATATTCATTGAAATATAACAAGAATTAATATTTCATAGAATATTGGAAATACATATATGACTCATACTACCATATACATTTATCCAAAACACCATTCCTCTATAAAATAAAAACACGAGGAATAACTTTTCTTCATAGAAAAAACAAACAAAGATCTTGAATCTTAATCGATTGATCCATGATTTTTTTCTCCATCCTATATATCAATCTCTACACAATGGATTAAATTAGGATGATTATAAATATACCAATGAAGCTATGCCATAGGAAAAACATCACATATTTGATCAATTTATGGGGAAGCACCAACTAATATGAAAACTTTCTTACATTCCCCGAACACCTCAAAAGGACTGATTAAATACCTATAGAGCATAACCCTGAATAGAAATATCTACACCCCATTAAGGAATGATACTATAATTATATAATCTTGATATACATATATATTATATAAATTTTGTGGAATACTTAAAACATAATAAAAAAGGATGGCCAACAACCATATTTGTTTAGTGCCTTCAGAAACATAGAAACATAATTAGTTTTACACAACTGATCTACATTATCTACCACTAGTTTTTCCATGACTATAACCCTTATTAGACACATCATAATTCATAATTATCTTCATAAACTAAGGAAGGAAACATAAAAAGGGGAGACCTCAGATGCTCAGTAAGGGTAAAGAAGGGAGACATGTAAGCATAAACACGAGCATATGAGCATGAGAACATGATAAAAACATTTTAAGATCATATGAATACATATCAAAGATCATGAATCATGTAACAAATCATTATAGTTCATAAGACATTAATTATAATGAAATAAAGAACAAAATCCAAGAAATCATAACGTATGAATAAAGCCTAGAATTTTGGAAAACACATAAGCATATTATATGGTTTCCATTGCTGCAAAGGAATCACTTCCAAGACCATATTAATAGTATGGGTTCACTCCCCATACCATCTTGGTAGTCATGGTTCACTCCCATGGCTATATTAGTAGTATTAGTTCACTCCTCATACTATATTGGTAGTTATTATTCAATCTTATGGCCATCTTAGTAGTCAAGGTTCACTTAAAACAACAATCATAGTCTATCTCATGAGATATAAATATTTACCAAATGTATTGGAGGGGTATATAGTTTCAAACATCTCAAAATCAAATAATACAAACATATACCACAAAATCATAAATAAGAGGATCACAACCCAAGAAATTGAATAGGTATCATAAACATGTAATCATATTATTTAGTGTGAAAAAAATATACATTTTTTATAATCATTTCATCAAAAAAATAACCCATGAAAGAAAAATCGGATTTCCAAATAATATAACCTATGAAAGAGAAACAGGTTACATAAAGACCATGCCAACATGAATAATCCATTATAAGAAATAATATTAATGGAACCTTTATATCATTTCTAAGTAAGGCATGAGTAAGATAAATGGATGTTATCTTAGATGATATAATATTTTGAAAGATCCTTTAAAAGAAATTATTGAGGAAAAATTCCTTCCAATTTGAAAAATATTTTTTAAAACTTAAAAAAATTTGAAAACTATATTATTTTAAAATAAAATTAAAAAATTATAACAAAATATTAAAAACCTTTTGAAATCCATTTTCCTTGAAATATTATAAAAGAATCATAAAAATATTTCAAAATCCACCTTCATTGAAAATAAATCTGAAAACTTAAAAAAATATTGAAAATGATATGAAAACCATCGATTTGAAAGTAAATTTTAATTTTTTTTCTTAAAAACTAACCTTTTGAACATGAAAAGGAATATTCAAAGAACTGGCGGTGGGTAAATCAGTTCATGTTGTACAAGGTAAAAAAATTATTCATTTTTCAAAGTAAAAGGTTTGAAAAATTAATTGTCTAGAAAGAAAAAATAAGATTCCTTTGAAAACATTGGTAAAATATATAGAGTGTAAAAAATTTAAATTAATGATTATTGGAAATTATTATGCTATTCTTGGAAACCCTTTTTGGAAAACTTGGTTATGAAGGAAAACAAATTTCAGAATGAAGAGTGAGTTATGGTTTTATTTTCTTAAAATCATTTTCTTATTTATATTATAAATATAAGAGTGTAAAAATGGTACTAATACATTAATAAATTAATAATAACTAGTGGATACAAAGATTCATGAGTGTTCTTGAAATATGGTTAATAGGATTTCATTAATGAAAATGTGATCATAAATAATTTCGATAAACAGTGAGATTGAATTAATAAACTCTTACCACGTGGTAACATTGAATCATACTCCCCATCTAGGAAAATGAAATTATTTAGAGATTTAAAATATCAATAAAATAAGGCGATTCATGTTATAAAATGTAAAATTCATTTTATACGCATCATATAAAAACATTGGTGTATAACATAACATGAGTCTCAAAGGAGGAAAATTGATACAAAATTATTTTATAGATTTGGTAACTTTTAAAACTTAAACCCCATGATAAAAAGATAATAAAATGGTTATGAAAATACTCAAATATTTAATAATAATATTCATAGAATACATTCATGGGTATTATAAACACCACAAAAAATAAGTGAGTAGTGAATAAGGCATTTATCTCACGGAAATAAAGAGTGAGATGAAATTCCCTATCCTTCTATCTTGACTCTCATCATACTCATTTTAACCACTTGTATAATAAATATTAATTTACTATAAATCTATAAAATAACCATATTATTACTTATAATACAATATATAGTTTGATTATGGACTTATATTAACCTATTGTTAACAATTCTATTTTAAGGTTTCACTTCGGCTAATATCCTCTTTGTTTTTCGCATGTGTCTTAATTTGTAATATTTTATGTCCTTACACTTATATAATGATTTCCGGAATATAAAAAATGATTTAAATATAATTTATATTCATTATATGTGTATTATAATTTTCTATATAATATATAATTTTGAAATAGAATACACCGTTCATGAAGACCACTGGCCGTACGTATGTATGAACACTATATCTCTTTAATTATTGTGTTGAAAAAAAGTAAATGAAATATAGGTATATATATGTATATATATAATTTTTAATTTATATTTAATTTATAATATATATCATATTTATTCAATAAAACCATCCTTAATACATTCCGTGTAGTGTATGAATGAATTATATCGCTTGAGGGGGCGATAGTCCACACTTCCTCAAATGAAATTATCGTATTAAAACCAAATGTAAAGTATAAAGATATGTGCTATAAAATCATATTAAATTAATAATAGATTAAATATATAACATTTCTAAAAAGAGTTTCCATCATAATGTCCAACATGATAGGTGGTAAAGGAAAAATGAACAATCATCATTCAGTGAGGCGGTAGTTCACTGTACACATAAATAGAATTTTTATTAACCATTAGATGAAAGTGTGTATAAGTTTAGGTCTATAAATTATCATTAAAAAATATTAGTATATTTATGATAGTGGTTTTATTATTTTATAATAAAATAATAATATTTTAGGGAGTGGATAATGAAAATAAAAGAAAGGAGTTTGAGGGAGGATGTTACCTCTTAATCGGGTAACACTTTTTTGTTTGAACCAAAGGGATTATATGGAAATATTTCACCCTAAGGAAGGCATAAAGGTATAATTTAGGGATTTTGGGGAGCTATTGTTTTAATTTTTTTGAGGAAAAGTTTATTTATAGGTGTGAGTAAGTGGGGATAGTGGAGGCATTTTATAATGGAGGAGGAGTGACACTCTTGTAATATTTCGGAAAAGGGAAATCCCAACCACGTTTTTTTTATTTCACGTGGATCCAATAATGTTCTAAATTATAAAAAGGGTGTATAGGTTTGAAGGATTTCCATAAAATAGATATTGGAAAATTTTATCTATTGTTTTGGACCTTAAGGATATGGATTAGTCCCTTTTTAATCTTAATTCAACCTTAATTGTTCTAATTAATTTTAATTACTTTCACCAATATTTTTGGTAAAAAACTATGTTGACCATATTATACATTATAAATCATTCTGAATCCAAATATTTAATTTTTCCAAATTACTAATATATAATTTTTATAAATTAATTTAAATTCAATCCCATAGATGGGATGACAATGCTGGTTTTTAAGTAAAAACTTGAAAAAGATTGATAAGTTTTTATAACCACATTCATTGTGAAATTGATTAAAATGACCAAAATTAAATAAATTGATAAAAAAATTATCTAAGTAAACATTAAAATAAATTAAAAATATAATTTAACCTTATAAATAAATTATATGAAAAATAATTTGTGAGTTATATTTCAGTATTTTCCCTATTTATTAAAAAATGAAACTTCACAGAAATACCAAAAATTCACCCTAACCTAATATTTTTGTTTCTTCCTAAAAAATGAATTTTATTTTTGCATATAAAATTTATAAAAGTGAAAAATATTTCATTTAAAATTGGTTCTTCATCAAAAGGCTGTAAAATTTCCTTAATAAAAATATTGTGTTTTATGTGTTAAATTGTATTAATTCTTAGCACATACTTAATAAATCTATTGGATGTATATAAAAAATATTTACCTGGATATATTATTAATATTTTAGTCTAAAATTAATTATTAGTTTTAATTAATTGAGTTTATTAGAATTAAAACATCTTTATGAGCATAATAATAGTTTTCTATAAAAATACATGCTTTATTTCCAATTGGTTCTTATATTAATTTCTAAATAATTTGTGACTAATTAGTTAATTTTATATTGTTTGATAGCCTTATATTTACATAATTTTGTTAATATTATTCATAAAATATAATTTAATGTCTAGATTATAAATTATTACAATTTTTTAATAATATATTATTGTTTGAAAACACTTGGTCTTGCGTGATACACAAGTCATCGAGGAAAGATAATCTTGTGTGAAACCTAAGTATACATCAGTGTTCCTTATATAGAAATATAACCTTTATATTTTATATAGTTCATTATTTATATGACATTGTGTGTAATACAAGGAAAAAATAGTGGTTCAGTATATATAAAATTTCACATTTTAGTGCCATGGGAAATGAAAAATATCATAAACATTTGATTAATTTGAAAAACATATTTTACAAAATCATGGGGTGGTACATTATTCAACCCATAAATTGAATTTTTACTTTGAAATACCACTGGGTTGTCAATGTTTTATTACTTGATATTTCCATTCACAGAAACCCACATTGTAAAAATGAACAATAAAAATCCATTTAAAAAAGAAAGTTTGAAACATAACGATTACCCAAGGTAACTCATAACTAGCTTTGAAAATGGGATAGCATAGGTTGAATGTGAAAATATGGACTTGGAAGAAAATAATAAATATTTATATGGATTTATTTAAATCATTAAGAAAAAACAAGTGAATTATCAATGAAAAGTTTAGGGCCTCAAATTCATAAATTTGTGATGATTTAAAAGGTCATATGCTCAACAAAAATTCAGGTATTAAGAAAATATGTTTTTGATAATTTTCCTAAATTTTAGTAATTATTTTATTAACCAATAATATAAGGAGATATAATTACATGATATATTTCTATAAACAAAATTTCATTATTTGGTTGTGCTTTTAACTATTTATAATTCATCCATTAGTTTATGAAATGGATGTCCAATAATTATCTTCGATTCATGAAGAACTAAAATACACTTTTAGAAGATATTAAGGACCATAAAAGAATGAAAAGTATAAATATTTATCTATATATATTATTAAATATCAATATGGTTAATAAATTAATCTATAATAAAAAAAGTAATCATACAGTTTCATCATAAATAATTATTCATAAAAAAATTATACATTAACCAGGACATCACGTAGGGTAGTGGAAGGTATGAAACGATTATCATCCTTTGTTCATGTGTTTGAGACCCACAAACATTGATGTACTTGATTGTTTGTCACTCGATATACATTATTTCCTCTTCTAAAACAACACTAATATAATTTCCCATATAAATATGTTGGAAATCCTTGAAATAAGGTTAACCACTAAATATTCTTTTAACAAAGGTTTTCATTATAATCTTAATATATAAATATTTCATCCAATGTTTAACTTAAAAATTCCATAAATGGTTAACCTTATAATCCTTATTAAAGATGAAAAATCCAAAACATTATAATATGGTTAAAAAAATTAACTTAACATTGATCCCATATATATCACAATGTATATCTCGGTTTTCATATTTCCAACATTCGGATACCTTCCATTGAAACCTCATAATAACTTGAATTACCATTAATAATTATGGAAAACATGCATTTTTACTTACTCTATTGATTACTATATATATTCCATAAATTAATTAAGCTATAAACTTCATCCATGGTAGAATAAAATACTTTTCAACAAGTCCTTAGTTACTTCCAAGGTAATCAGTAACCTTTAATTTACTTATTTATATAAAAAATTCATTACCCAAAAAAAATTATCTTAACATAAGGAACATATTAAAAGTTATCTTCCCTTATTCAAAATATTATATTGTCATTAAATAACTTTTTCACTCCATCAGATGAATTCAATATAATCTTTTAAATCATTAGTGGAAAACAAAAACTCAAAAATCCATGCATATTTATGAATTCATACTACATAATTATTTAGTAAAAATACACAGAAACTTTGATAATTCTACATAATTCATAGGTAATAAGAAGGTTACATCATCTTATTACTTAACACCTATTTCCTTTCTTATTTCCTCTATAGTCTCATCATCATCATCAATATAACCACTACTTGTACCACTATACTTATTCTATTTAGAATCTTTCCACTTAGGACATCTATTTTCATATTTACCATTTATTCCACACATAAAAAATATAACCTTCGATGATGAATTAGGAGGCTAATATTCTCATCCATTTTGGTAATCGAACTATTTATTTTTCCCTTACAGTTACTTTGTTTATTTATTTTCCACTATCAAAACACTTTATTTATCCTCCAAGACATTCACACTAATGATTATTCCCATATTCTAGACACAAATGAAACTGAATCTTATTTCATCCATGGTCTCTGTTACCTTAACTCTCCATGAAATCCTTCACTATCTTCTTTGGAAAGTCTGAGAGTTGTTTAAGGTACATGTTGTTGATAATGTTTTGTAAAAAATGATTAGGCATGATCATAATATATATCACTCATGTGATCATCCTATTTGAATTATCATTTATATATTAAACCTAAAATGAAATACTTATCATGTTCCTTCAGATTATCTTAATTGGTTAAAAACTCAAAATAATTGAATAAGAAATGATTATCTTAGTGAGGAATCAGATAATCATGAAAAGTCACTCATAAGATGTCAAAGTTATGAATCCTTATTTAATCTATGACACCTTAGGTTGATCCTATATTATTCATATCAATATTATATTTAAGAAATTCCTTATGGTTCAGGATGAGTTTTTTCATTCCCAATGAATCTCCCCTAGGAGTGTCAAACCAGGTGTGCATAAAGGCTCATTGTCATGTACTAGATTACCCTGATTCAGACCCAAGACATCTTATTAGAGTTGTTACCCCTGAATACATCTATCCCAGAGCCACATCCACTTTTAGTACCTTAACATTGATTTATTTCTATGAAACCACTCAATATATCCTTTATCAAAATTTTAGGACATTTTCTTATACATTTCCATATCCTTAGACTTGTCCTTAGACATGTTCTTAGAGTTCTCACTAAGGTTTTCTCATCCTAATTTCCAAATTTTAACTAAAACTATTCTATAATACCAACTATAATGAACCAGACATGATCTATATAGACATTACATCACTTTTTCATAAGGCATAAAACATATTATAAATGGACACCTAAAGACTGTATTAGTTTAGTGACTTTGGAAACATGGAAACATAAACAATAATACATAAGTCATCAACATTATCTCCCACTAGGTTCCCCATGAATAGAACACTTCTTATACATTTCATACTTAATATATATATTCATAAACAGGGAAGGAAACATAAAAATGGATGAGCCATAATGCTTAGTAGAGGTAAAAAAGGGAGACGTGTAAGTGTAAACATGAGCATAGGAGTATGAGAATGTCATCAAAAAATTTGAAGATTATATACTGCATATCAAAGACCATGAATCAAGGAATAAATATTGACAGTTCATAAGACATTAATTATGAGGTAATAAAGAATATTATCCATGAGCCCAAAACATATGAATAAAACATAGAATTGTGTAAAATACATAAGTATATAATATGATTTATGTATAAGCTAATTAATTGATTCTAATATCATATTATTAGAATGGGTTCACTCCCTATACCATCTTAGTAGTCATGGTTCACTCCCATGGCCATATTAGTAGCATGATTTCACTCCTCATACCATCTTGGCAGTCATGGTTTACTCCCATGGCCATCTTAATAGTCAAGGTTCACTCCCATTACCATCTTAGTATATCCCATGAGATATAAATATTTAACAAATGAATTCTAGGGAGATATAGGTACCACCAATCTTATAATAAAATCATACATACATGTGACACAAATTCATAAAAGAACATTTCATAACCCATGAAATTAAACGGGTATCATAAAAATTTAATCATATAATAACTTATTGAAAAAGGTATAAGTTTCATAATAATTTTATAATAAACATAACCTGTGAATTAAAAATAGATTTCATAAAAATATAACAATGAAATAGAAATAGTTTTAATAAAGACCTATAAATCATGCATAAACTATCCAAAGAAATAATATGAATGGAACTTTTAAATTATTTCCAAGAAAGGAATGAGTAACATCAATGGATGTTATCTTAGATGGTAAATAATTTTGGAAGATATTTTAACACAATTTCCTAAGTTAAATATCCTTCCTCTTTGATTTTTTTAAATATAAAAACTTTTGAAAACTATTTTCGTTTAAAATAAACTAGAAAATTTATAATGGAATCATGAAAAAATTATGAAACCCTTTTTCATTGAAAAATTATAAAATAAGCATTAAAACCTTTTGAAAACCACTTTCCTTGAAAAATAATTTGAAAATATATAAATAATTCTTGAAAATTATTTGAAAACCATTTCTTTGAAAGTATATTTTAAAAAAAAATTCATAAAAATTCACCCTTTAAACATGAAAAGGAATGTTCCATGAAATGATGGTGGGTAAATTAATATTTGTCGTATGAGGTAAAAAGAATATGATTTTTTCACGGTAAAAGGTTAAAAAAATTCCTTGTTCCAAAGGAGACAATAATAATCCTTTGAAAACATTAGTAAAATAAAAAATAGGTAAAAAATATTTTAATGATCATTTTATATTTTTAGAATATTCTTGGAATCCCATTGGTAATGCACGGTTTTTAAGGAATAGAAATTTTGGAACGAAGAGAGAGGTAAGGTTTTATTTTTTTAAAAACATTTTCTTAATTATCTTAAGTACCAAAGAGTTAAGAGAATGGTAATAATACATTAAGACATTTATTTATTATTCTTTAAATATGTATTATAATATTTCATTAATGAAAACATGATCAAAACAATATCGATAAACGATGAGATTATTTCAATAAACTCTCACCACATGATAATTTGAATCATACTCCCCATATAGGAAAATGAAATTAGGCGGAACTTCAAAATAAAATTAAAATAAGGAGATTCATGTTATAACATTTCAAATTAATTTTATACACTTTATATACAAATATAGGTGTATATCATGGAATGAGTTTCAAAGGAGGCACATGGAGATAAAATTACTTTATCGATTTGATAAATTTTGAAACTTAAACCCTAAGAAATAATAATAATAAAATGGTTCTATAAATAATAATATAATTATGGATAATTGGAATAAAATACATTAATGTAAAGTATATACACCACACAAAATAAGTGAGTGGTTAATTAGGCATGTATCCCACGAAAATACAGAGTGATATGAGATTCTGTTACCCTATATCTTGACTCTTGTCTACCCATTGAAAACTCATGTATAATAAGTATAAATTTATTATAAATCTGTCATATAACCATATTATTACATTTAATAACATATATGGTTATATTATGTCTTTATTTTACCCTATTGTTCACAATTCTATGTTAATGTTTTAATTCAGGTAATATCCATTTTGTTTTTTTCACGTGCTTAATTTGTTATAATTTTAGTCCTTATACTTATCTCATGAATTACAGAATGTAAATCATGATTTAAATGTAATTTATATTCATTATATTTTTATTATAATAATCCATATAATATATATGTTTGAAACTGAATAAATCATTCATGGAGACGGTAGGTCGTATGTATACATGAACACTATTTCTGTTTAATTGCCGTGTAGAAAGAAACAAAGTAAAAGAAATATATATATATATAGATATATAATTATTAAAGTTTCATGATTATATCATATATATACATATCATATATATTCACTAGACCTATCCTTAATTAATTCCTTTAGTTTATGAACGAATCACATTTCTTTGAGGGGGTAATAATCCACACTTCCCCAAACAAAATTATCATATTAACAAAAAATGGAAAGTATAAAGATATGTGTTGTAAAAGAATTAAAAAATATTAAATGCATAATTAATATAATATATAATATATTTAAATATTTTTTTCATCATAATTTCTACCATGAGAGGTGGTAAATGAAAAATTAACAGTCATCATTTAGTGAGGCAGTAGTTTATAGTACACATAAACTGTACATTAGTTACCCATTAGATGGAAGTGTGTATATGTGTAATTAAAAAAATGGAATTAAAAAAACTAGTATATTTAGGATAATAGTTTTTATATAATAAATTAATAAGAAGATTTTAGGGGTTGAATAATGAAAATAATAGAATGGATTTTGACAGAGGGTGTTACTTATTAATCGGGTAACTCTTATGGGTTTATACTAAAGGGATTCGTAGTAAAGATTTATGTCCAAGGTAGGATTCAAGGAGGGAGTTAGGTATGTTGGTGATCTATTTGGGTAGAGTTTGATCAACCCAAATTTGCATGGAGGATGTGAGGAAGTGGGAAGAGAGAAGTTATTTTATAATGGAGGAGGAGTGACACTCGTGTAGTATTTTGGAAAAAGGAAACCCCACCCAATTTTTTATTCATAGTGGATATAATAATGGATAGAAGTAGATCCATGGTAGTATAAGGTTGATATATGTCCATAAAAGTATTTTGTACATGTTTATAGGACTTTTTGGCTCTTAAGATTATGGTTTAGTCCCTTATTAAGCTTAATTTAACCTTAATCGATGTAATTAATTTTAATTACTTTAACTAATATATTTTGTCAAAAAATTGACCTTATTAGAAATTATAAATTATTAAAATTACAAATATGGAATCCATTTTTCCAAATTTCACATATATAAGTCACAAAAATTTATTTAAATTTAATCTCATAGATGGGATGCCAATGTGATTTTTTAAAGTCAATACATTCAAAAGATTGAGATGTTTTTATAACCCATATCAATGTGAAATTGATTCCAATGAACTAACTTGTATAAATTGATAAAAATATCATATAATTAAAAATTAAAATAAATTAAAAATATAATTTAACCTTATAAATAAATTAGATGAAATATAAATTTTTAGTAAAATTTCAGTATTTTTCACTATTTTTCACCATTCATTAAAAAAAGAAACTTCACAAAAAATATCAGAAATTCACTCTAACATATTTTTTTTGTTTCTATTTCAAAAATGAAGTTTATTTTGATATATAATATTTATAAAAGTTCCAAAATTTTGATTTAAAATAGGTTGACCATTAAACGGTGGTAAAATTGCCTTAATGAAAATTTTGGGTTTTATGTGTTAAATTTGATCTATTCTTATATTATGCTTATAAAATCTATTAGATTAATATAAAAACTATTCTGATGAATAAATAAAATATATATTATATTAAAATTACTCACTAATTTAAATGAATTTAATTTTTATTATTAAAATAACTTTGTGATCATGATAATTGTTTTCTATAAAAATACTCCCTTTAAATTCAATTGGTTATTATATTCATTTATAAGTAATTTTTAAATAATTAATTCATTTTATATTTTTTAAAAATATTATATTTAAATAATTTAGTCAATAATATTAAAAAAAACTAATTTAACATGTATGTTATAAATTATTTTATTTTTTTAATAATATATTATTATTCAGTTACCTCTCGATCTTTCATGTTACACAATACATCAAGGAAAGTTAATCTTGAAAAAAATGTATGATTACCTCAGTATTCCTTGTAGTTAAAGATAACCTTAATATTTCTGGAAGTGCACTATTAAATTTTTATTGCATATAACACAAGGAAAACATAGTGATTTAGTATATATAAAATAACTATTCTCAGTGTTATGGAAAATGATAAATATCAATGAGATTAAATTAATTCAAAAAAAATATTTCACAAAATACCAGGGTGTCATAGAAACCATCAATAACACATGATCTTATATATCATGATCCATAGGTGACCTCCATTTACCATTATAATATTTTCGATGGTCTTTTTCTTCCATCATACATTCTCAAATCATCTGGACCATTTATGTCATTATCTATACCACATCTGGTCCAAGGACTACAAAATCCCCAACCTTGTTCATAAAAATAGAGATATGTAAGGGAGTCACTAAATTTACTTGAAAAAATACATCAAAATGGATATGTAATATTATTTATTATAATAAAAATTAACCAATTATTTTTGATTCAACCACGATATGTCAAATCCATTCCCAAGACTAGTGAGATATCCTCAGGCATTTAAATGGTCCAGTTCATATTCTAATAAATTTGAGGGTTGAATAAATTTATATGGAATAATAGGTATCCCAAATAACACTAAATACCTTCCATTAATCATGAGTTAAAATGAAGATATTGATTGGAGATAATGGTTCTCAGAACATTGTGAAGCCACACTATCTCATATACATACCATCATTCCAGAACATCCAGGTATCTCAATTCCTAGATATCTAAAAAACTCTCTCAATTCATAAAATGATCTATGATAACTCAAATAACAGTATAAAATATATGATATAAAGGTTAAATTAAAATTAAATCCACTGATTTTTTCTCCCAGTTTTATGTTGGGTGATCCAAAAGCTATAACAAACCACCTAATAAATAATGCCATATCTTCACCAGCTGAAAAACTGAATTATATGAAACAAAATCCACTATATACTACTTTATCTCAAACTAAAAAAGATGAATACATAAGGAATAATACATAAAAGATATTACAGGAAGAACTTCCAAAGATAAACTATTACAATCACATAGAACCTCATCATTAATCAACAATAGAATAAATAATCTCCTATGAAATAAAATATTATATATATTATCCTCTAACCGTCCTTCTAGAATATGAATATGAATGATACAATCCCATAACATCCTTACCATCAAGTCTCCCCATTAATACTCCTCTTTTTGATTCAAAAATAACACATTCACTATCATATGTTATTGGAAAATAGTATAACTAACCTCCTCCACATCAATATATACCACCACAGGATCCTAAACTACACTTTATGCATCCCCAAACTCCCAAAAGATATATCCTCATAAAATTCTTCTTAGTGAATAAACTATCATATTACCTTTTCTCAAGGATTATGAGATCCTAAAGTCATAATAATATAATCAATATATCCACCTCCAGAGATTAAAATTAAATTCCAATTATGGGAAATATACATCAATATATTTGGATATGTGATGACTATAAAGTGATAATAAATGATGTAATGACACCATAGTTCCAATAAAATATCACATATTACAACTAAATATCATGGGTGTTAGAGTTAAACACATAGTGTCATAAATATCTAGAACTATATGTGATCACTAACCCACAATAAACAATTACTTATACTAAAATTAGAATAGAATCATCATATAAAGCCTAAAAAACTCCCTCCTTTAGAATCCAATGAATGGGGGAATTGATCAATATCACATTTATGTATTCAAAAGATTCATCTCATTGATATGTTCATATGAAAACCTAGTCCTTCTTTGGTAATGATGTTAATGGGGATATAACACAAGAGAAAGAAAAAATACTTATGGTAATATCTAGTGTCACAAAGGAAACTTTAAACTCCTACAACATCCTAGGATGTTTCCTAAGAAACAACCCTCGATATCATTTATTGTTTGACTTCCAATACATGTTGAGACACCAAATTCCCATGAAAATATACCTAACATGTTCAAAACATAGACTTGGACAATTTCACTTAGATCTTATAGTGCCAAAGGATTTTTAAAAATTCATAATATTCTAAGTATTTCCAACCTCTGAATTTGAGTATATGAGATTTTCCTTTTTGAACCCTACCATGAATACATCGAGGAGATTAAGAATCATAGAGTTCATGATTCCCATGAAAATATATAGGGTGTTCATTTAACCAAATTGAATAAACACAAACTCAAATTACCCATAAAATCCCCTAAATATAGTGTTTGATATATAATTTACACTCATCTACATCTAATGAATCCTTGATAATAGTTTAGTATTTAAAATCCAAATAGATATATTCAGATAATTAAAAAAATCTTCTATATTCAGAAGGGGTTGATGGTTTTATACCATCACCTGATTCATTGACCAATAGTCTATACAAACCATCAAACCACCATATACCTTCATATAGAATTACACTAGAGAACAGAACTATGATGTATGGGGCCGAATGAAAACCTTGTTCATCAAATAATCAACATATACCCCCCATATAACTCATCTCAGTAGTTTAAAACTAATAAAGAGTCAAACAAATATGCGAGGAACTAAGTTACAACTCTCTCCCGAATATAATATCAAATCGAGTGGATAGGTTCACAACCACCTGATGAGAACATCTGGAAATGCGTCGATAAATCTAGGTAATTTTCAATATGATCCTTCATTAAATAAAATGGAAAGGCCATTAGTTTAGATGATAATAGTTATAAACATCTATGACGCATCCAATAATCTTAATTTTCAAAAAACCCTACAAAAAAATACTCTTTATCATAAAAAATGTATATACTATAGAAATAGTAGATGATTGAATGAATAGAATAAAATTATTCAATTCTATGGTGGAAATTTTAGGCATTTATTTATAGAAATATGTAATACCTAGATGATTGATTCTACCCAATCATCATATCACAGCCCTAGATCAAATTAATTAAACTAGACCGACCTATAATTGGAATATTCAACACCATGGGAAGTATTAAACTCTCCAATTTGAGTCATATGGACCCGATTTAGTTAGATGAAATAAAGGATTAATGATCTCTAAAATGACATAAATATTAATCTAGAGTAGATAATAAATATATGGTTCCTCAAATAACTTATGATCCTTATAGCGTTAACATCATTATATCACGAGAAAATCCACATCCACATCCAATACCCCATTGATGAAGACCAAATCCATGACCACATTGAACATTATATTCCTAAGGGAGGGGAAAAACATGACACTATAATATGCTAACTCCCTCTCCACTTGAAAAAATAATAATTTTTATACCTTATACTTATATGTAATATGAGGTCACCACCACTGAGTCTAAAATAAAAGTTGAGTAGACACTCCAATATATCCCCAAATAAAATACAAACTTTTGAATTAGTGGTGACTAGGAACTTTGTATCTAAAGAACGTGATCATGGAGCCCCCAAAAGATGTAAGAGAGTTATCAACCCTATAGAAGTGGGAAGAAAATTGCGGTGGAAGAATCTTTACCAAGAAAACTTCAATAAACCATGAATCTAGGATCCTCCAAAAATATATATACTCTATAGTATCCTTGATTATTTCTCACTCAAGATGATATAGATTGTGCATGAATTCTATCAATCACATTAAATTTATTCTACACCTCCAGTCTCATAAAAAATATAAATGGGGTGAATGTATACCAAATAAATGTACCTAATTCATCCTATAACAACTAATCTCTAAGATGATCATCATGGAAAATATAAGTAGAAAATTAAATAAGGAAGTGGAACTGAATCCAAATACGCCACATGCTCTGAGTCCCCTGGTAAGGGGAGAGCAGGTCCAACCTCTCAACTAACTTCATTATCGATTAAAGGAAATCTTCCTAAAACTACCTTTCAAAACCATCATTAGAAAACTTCAACTCATATGACTCCCTGATACAAAATACTCCCTTGGTGAGCTACTCCCCACATCTAGATGATGGGAAATAGATACTAATTCTCTACCCAATATTGGATCAGAATGAAGGAAAGGTTGAACCCGTCTAGAAAGAACCCCAACTCTAGATCAGTGAATCCCCACTCATAATCAACCAATAATTGATGTTATAACTCACAAAATGTAATCAAACAATACTAATGATCCCTAATAAAATTAATCCATTAACCCTTAATAAGATCATGTAGTTTCACCTCTCTAAATAGAACCAAATACACATGGTGTCCAGAATATATCAGTATAAGTTGAAGGAAAACATCTAATACCTTTAGAATGGAATTCAATTAAGGTTCACATTACAAGATTCATTAAAAAATTACTAAAATCACCCAAATTCAAATATAATAACAGATTAGTAAGATGTATGGAATCTTCCTAGGTATCTAACCCACAATAAACATTACATCACTATGGGTGTTTAGCATGTATAAGGTATTTGTGATAGATAAAAATGACACGAATCACCTATTTTTTATGTGGAATCCCTTTCCACATCACAAGATAAGTTTAACTAAAAAAATTTCCCAGTTATTCCCATGAAACCGTCACTAGTGTCTAAATCCATAATCTATTATATCTCACATCCATATCTCCAATATTACTTTATCATGTTCATACCCCATTGGGAGAACCTCTTAAGTTAACTGTGATGATTCTTATTACTCTTATGTCCAACCTCTAAATGGCCATGAGGTGAAAACTGACACCGATGGTATAAAACTTGACAATAAAAGTCATCTCCTTCATAAATATTAGGAACATATGAAGAAAACCACCCATGAAAACTATATGATAAATAAAAACTAATATCACAAAATAACCATAATTATTGTGATTCATATTAAAATTCAATACCCTAAAATAAAATACAAAAAATAAACTTATATATAGTAACACATTCTACATATCCACACTATGGGATAGTAATTTCTAATTAAATCTTCAAACTATTTGTATAAACCTAAAAAAATTATATATTTATGGATGATAAAAAGTATATATTAGTAGGATCCTCCCTAAGAGATTTTATAAAAATGTCGATGAATCCCACTAATGTTTATGTGAATAAATAACATAACCAATAGAAACCTACCTGGTCAAATACCAACCAACCTATCCAATCCTTTCTCACAAATTATCACATATAATTATACTAAAATAATAATATATTTATATATCATGGTGAACCCCTCAATCAATTCACAATTTATTTTAACTCTAAATCCCAAAAAAAGTCATAGTTCCCACAATCTCTTATACAGTCAGGACACAAAACACCACATCTCATCACATAAAAACATACTACATACTATAAAAACTACACAATATTCATGTCTTATATACCATAAATCTCCATATCTTTGTTACATATACTTCCCAGTAGGGTTTCATGAAAATGAATTACAGCAATATCTTATTCTTTCCCTACCATGAATAACCCCCATGATGTATCATCAACACATCCACATAACCCATCTACTGTGGGACATCATAGCCCATAACAATCCTTTAAGGGAGAGTGGGGATGGGGTTAGTTTTCAAACTTACATTCCATTTCCAACATGGACAATGTGAAAAACACCTAGATCCCAAAAAGTTTGGGCACCAGTAAGGTTATCTTACATGGGTGGGGTGTGTATGAATTCCTCAGTAAATAAATGTATAATACCATCACACATAAGTTCTACCTAGAGGAATCATTCCAAAACAATACTACCAATCCCATATTTGTTACCATACCATCATTTTCATACACTACCATGACTAGAAGTATTTATAGAATAAGGCACCCTAACTTTATACACAAAACAATGACATAAACCTCTCAAAATTTCTCATTTAATAACATTATTTAATCATTTATATATTTATAATTTACCAAACATGTTATATTCATCATTTCATTCAATTAAATATTTAAATAAAACAATTATTTATCCATTACTATAATTTAATCCATCCATTTCCTATCCATTCTATAAATTAAAAGTTCATTTAAAACTTGTAGTTATTCAATTCTATCCCACACCCATTATATAATTAATCATTATCAAACATATTTAATTCTAAGAAGGAAACTTAAAAACAACCCAAGAAATAAAACAAACCATCAATAAAACCATCAAACATCACATGACAACCACCAAAAATATATCTCAAAAAAATACCCTTTCTAAAAAAACAACCATTTCACTGTCTTCACATAAATAACCACATATCCTCTATCTCCAACCATGAATTGGTAGCCGTAAGGCATACTATACAATCCACACCAACAAAAAAATCGTACCAAAAAACACCTAAATAATTCCCTATAACAAGAAAAATATAATAATTTAACCCAAGAATAAATAATTCTCAATCACAGCATTGAAACAATTACAAAATTACAATTTTAAAACATTCTACCATATCAATACATTACCTCTTTCATAGTAAAAACTAATAAAATTTCATATTCCTCAGCATCATTTCATCATATTCTTTACATAATTTATACTTTGTAAAATACTGATTCCAATGATTTAATAATATAAAGAACATATACATATACATATACATATATATTACTTGTAAAATATTTTTATAAATAACACAGGGAATCAGAAAATAACTTAAAAATAATAATAGAAATATATAAAAAATTTTTAATCATCACTTCCCATAAAATTAGTTTTTTACAATTAATAGTATTAATTATTTTAATCCTTAACATAACCCTAATGTAATAAAAAAAATCTTGTTACATCCATATTGTACAAAAAAAAGAGAGTTCTAAAATCCCATTTCCTAGTCAAAGCTTGAAATCTACTATACAAAAAATGAGTGAGGATGTGATGATAAAACAGACAATATATTAAATTTTAATCATAAAAAATATAAAATAGAATAATCCACCATCAAACCATAACCCAAAATCAACCATACCAAACCAAAACCACTACCCCACCATTCCTTGGATGAAGTACATTAGGAATATACAAATAATAAAATAAAAAAACTCACCTCAGATCATCACTGACTAATATTATTAGTAGAAATGATAAATATAAGAAAAAATAAATAAAATAACTCTATTGATACACCTATTGACTCTTTAGTAAAATAAAAATTTTAAAAAAATCTAAATTAATTTTGAGGGATAACCTAATTCAAACATAAAACTAGATATTAGTGAAAGTGTGATAGATAATGATCACAATATGATAGGGAGAATTAATTTGAAACTCTGGAAATCAGGTCATGAATCCCCCGATACCATTCTCATTCAAAAAATAGACAATATTTTAATTTGATATTTCCAGGTAAGGGTATAGTAGTGACTAATTAACTATGATGTTACTTCACCCAAAAAAGAATCAACCATATTAGCCTGGGAATAATCATTCTATTATGAGGATGGACATACTAAGACATCAAATAGGTAGATTCCTATAAATATACCACCTAGGATCAATGTCATGATAGATATGGTGGGGTCGTGAATCCAATGAGTATGATAAATATGAGAAATCCCAATTCTCATTCATGTTGTAGCCGAGGATTCTATACAATGACTAGAAATTTAGAAAAATAAAATTTTAATAATAAAAAAAATACTATATGACTCATCAAAATCTCACTTAGAATCATTAGAATTTCATAATTATCCTCACTTTTCTAAAAATCCCACATTGATAACTCATTCGATGATAAAATATTCTGAAATGCAAGGCAATAACAAAAAACAATACCAAATTTACTAAATTAATCTCCACAATATGCCAACCAAAACAATATCGTGAGATACCTCTATGAGACATAATCATAGCTCAACCTATAGATATATTCCTTTAATCTCTCCCCAATGCATCTAGCACCTAAATCATAAAATCTAATGAGATAGAAATGAATATACTATTATATATATACTTACAACCATTATAGACATTCTAGTTGACATGTAACTAAACAAGAAACATTTATTGTACAACAGGTGTTTAGTTTGCAGTTTGATGATGTTCTATAAATCTTGGTGCTGATATAAGTTTGAATGTTTTGACTCTATGTAGGATTATATTGGGAATCTGTACTTAGAAGGAGTAGTGTCAACATAATTCTCATTCTTCTAAGTTGTGTCCAGTTCTCTAGGTTGTCTATAACTAAGCTAGTGTAGTTCTATATATGCTAATATGTGTTTCTTAGTACATTAATATAGGGATGTCCCCATTTCATTAATATGGTAATTTAGTTTTGATAAGTAATCTTGGTATTCTATATTGGGAGTGTATGATATATGTAACAATAATATCAGTTTCCAAAAAAAATTCTTGTCATGACTAGTTATACTATTCAAAGTAGATATATCATTCCTGAAATACAATATTAAATCCACATCACTATCCACCAAACCCTAGGGATCAGGGAATTCCCATGGGGTAAGTTAATCCTTAATAGACCATGTTTTAATATGTATTGTTATTTTTAAAATTATATATTTGTTTTTTATAAATTATATAAATTATAAAAGTAATTATTTTCTAACACCAAAGATATGATTATTATTAAATTAATATAGTATTACTTTCCAAGGAGGAATGCACTGCATAAGATCATAGAAATAATAATGGGAATATAATAACAAGTGTACAAAAAAATTAAATGGCTTTAAATATATATAATTTCATCACACCATGAAAAGATAAAAAATAAGTGGAAATATGAATGGATTATTTAGAATAAAATGATTGGGTAAAATGCTTGTATATTTATAGAAAACAATACAACCATTTAGGTTTGTCATTATTTACCAATAATATAGTTATTTTGAGTATTTTTATTATAAACCCTAAAATTTAAGAGATAAAATATGATTTTTTTTATTTTTAATTAAGTTTTTTTTATGTTCATGATATGAGTTAATTAAAAAAATATATACAATGATTATATATTTTATATTTTATTCCATAACTGTTATGTGATAAAAGATGAAGTGTTTTTGAATAATTATGTTTATTTTATGGAATAAAATATGTTTTAATGGTTTAAATATATTATCTTTACAATATATCCTATTTTGATATAATTGGATAAAGGAAAATTTATTGAGTGATATTTGAACTAATAATATGGGTTTATATTAATAAAAATACGACATATTATTTTCCATAACCATATAGAAATATGTTTATATTAGTTATGTTAGTTTTTTTATTTTATACTTGTAAATTAATTGTTTTTTTGTGATTTATTGTTTAATTTATTATTTATATTTTAAAAAATTGGTTTATCATTTAATTATTTATATATGTCTTCCTTTTTCTCAAATCAAAATATTATTTTGGAATTTATATCTTATGTTTCTAAAATATTTTTAAAGTAATATATATTCTTTATTAGTGGAGGTTTTTATATATATTATATATTATTTTATTTTACCATGTAATGAATCATATAATTGAATGAAATATCTAACATTAGAAGGAATATTATTACATATCCATTGAACAAAGAATGAATCCCTCAAGAAAAATTTCACACCTAAGTATTAGGTTTTTTAATAGTGATTCTTATGAAATTTTTTATTTTAGAATTTTCTTGTTCCATTTTAATCAAAATTGTTACAAATAAGGTTTCCCGAGATCACATGGTCATTAGTTTATTAGATCTTTTAGGGATAATTTTTATATTGTTCTTAATCATCTTCAATTAACGCACCATATAACCAAAACTATGATGAATTATATTTTATTATTCGATTACATTTTCAATTTATTCAGAAGTACACAGTTGGTTGAGAGATATTTTGAATTTTTTTTATCTAAGACAACTTATAAAGTGAGCTAATCTCTTGTGATATAGTATTTAATCTACAATAATTTATTCAGATGTAATCGTGGATTTAATCCTACTCATGCATTGAAGACTTATTCATTTATGAGTGAAAAAATGTCATGCAAAGCGTATAAAAAATTTGTTATAATATATATCTCTATAGGATCACCACACGTGAGTGTATATATAATATGATACAAGATTATATTTAATTTGATGTGAACATTGTTTTAATATTACTTGAAGTTAATCGTACATGATCATCCATTGAATCTAACATGGTTTAGCTTTAATCACACACAAGAGATCTAGTGTAGCTTAATTATTAATACACGTTTCCACCCAAATCCTTTTAATTCATATAGATGTTATTTCAAAACAAATTATTCTTACTTGAAATCCACATAACCTTACATGTTGGTTTTTTGTTTCAGAATCATTCCTCTATAGAAATTATTCTTCCTATGTTATACCTATATAGGGGAATATCTTTTGGAATGTAATCATTCATATGAATCTAATCCTCTTCTTAGTTTTATTCAAAAATATTATATAAAAACTTAATTTTGTACTTATATATATATACATTCCATTTAATATGATTTCGGATAGACCTCCCGTATTTTTTTTCGTATCTAGAATTAATCCAACATAGCTATCCATGTGTCTTTATTCCTATGAAAAACTTGTTTTTTTATTTATTTACAATAGAAATTTTAAAATATTTATCTAAATTCATAATAAGATAATTTTATTAATTTAGAATTAATAAATAATTAAAATTTTATAATAAATAAATATAATTTTAATAAATTAGAAATATATTTTGATGGATGTTTATTTACTATTGCTATAGAATTTTATATTATGTTTGGTGTATAGTAGAACCCTATAATTCATGATAATATTATGCAATCATTGCTGAAAAATGGATGTAAGGTAAAGAATAAATATAGACACATATTATGATTAAATTTAGAGAAATAATTAATATCATAAGGATGAATAAGTAAAAACTAGAAAGATATAGTAACGTAAGAGATGATAACATTGGGTATTTTATGAGCTTAAAGATATAAAGAGAATTCAGGGAATTATACGATATGGGATATTAATAATTTTGAACAAAAATACCTCAATGTAACATTTTAATGTTATTGGGTTGATTGAATTTATTGAAAAAGTAGGTTTTAAATTATAGTTTTGGAGGTTGAGATGTAATGCTGACTTGGGAGTATCATGAAAAAAATGTAAGAGCATCATAAAATGTATGTGGATAGAATCTTCTAGAATTAGATGAATCACCTATAAACACGCCTCTACCCTGTTTAGAAAAACAAAGAGATTTAACAAATATTCTAAGGAAATTAATTTAGAAAGTTGGTTCGTGAAGGTATTTCTTGAGAAAATGTCCGTGATGAATGGTTTTTCACAAAGGCTACAAATGCCAACTGAAAATTATGAGCATCATGAAATTATTGAATTCCATGAAGGATAGAAATGTTGACTGAAAGTTGTGATATTTTTGAAGTCTAGTTGATATCCATGGAATAAATTATGTTCATGAATGGAGGTTGCATCACGAAGGCTATTTGATCTTTGTGAGAGTGGTTCACCTTGGGAAGGTAGTGATCATTGCAAAATTGTTCAGAATGGATTTCATAGTGAATCTATGGTAAAGTGATATTCATAAAGTGGGTGAAAGTGAAACTTCAACAGAGTATATATCTAAAGTTGAGGTTTTATTAATTATTTATAATGAAGGGACCTACATGTCTATAAACTTTGGGTGAATCCCTTTCAAGATAAGGGAGAAAAGGAAGAGGAAGAAGGTGATTCTTTCCACTAGCAGTGAGCCAGAGAAAGAGACTCAGGGAGTGACCCATGAAAAATTAGTGAGCTTGTAACATCCCAGGTAAATAAAGAATAATAAATATTTCATAATATTTTTGAATTAAATATTAATTTTACTTTAAATGGGTTTCTATGTTCGATAGTGTACCTGATACGCAACAACGAGTTTCTTTGAAATCTTACATTGCACACTAATAATATAATATTATTATTTTAAATGGTAGTTAACTCCTAGACATTTTATTGGAGGGAATGAACAAAACTAACTACAATATTATTATACATGTTTATTAAATGTATTTACATTTATCCAATAAAATTTAGAGGCTTAAATGTGAATGAATCTAATTTTAAGCATAATTTACATTAAAAAGCCGATTTAACGCCTTTTAATGGAGAAACCTATTTAAATATGGTTTTGGTCACTTTAATATATTTTAATTGACCAAATAAAATCCTTCTTTAGAATAGGGACATCAAATTTTACTTTCGGTATTTTTTTTGGTATTTTTCTGATAAAGTTCATTTTTTAATGAATTGGGAAAAATGTTGTATTTTAATTCAAAACCTCCTTTAATATAATTTATTTATATGGTTATATTATATTTTTAATTGGTTTTAAAGTGTAATTAGAATATATTTTTACCATTTAATCCAATGGTGTTCATTGTAATTAATTTCACTTTGAAATTGGACATAAACAAGTGTTAATATTTTGATAGATATTGTTTCTTAAAAAAACGCTATTTGTTTTGACAACGGGAATTAATTATAAAATTCATCAATGATACTTATATGTTTTTAATTTTGTAAAATAGACATCATTTTTGAATTCGGAATATCTAATATATATTAGGGTGAATTTTTTGTATTTTTCTGAAAAACTTCAATTTTTGTTGAATAGTGAAACCGCTAAGTGGTAGTTAAAAAACTGATTTTTCATTTAAATGAAATTTTACCACTTCTATGAATTTAATTTCAAAAATACGACATAAATGGTTTTCATTAGTAAGTAATATGTGGTTCAATGGGATGAAAATAATTTTTGGAGAATAGTAACTTTTGACTTTTATTAACCGCGATTAAAAGTAATTAGTGTAATTTAAGGTAAAAATAATGTTATAATAATATGAAATTACCTTTACAGTTATCTTAACCTTATTTTATGAGTCATGGACGACCAAGACAATCCATGGGTCAATTTGGGGACCCAATGGAGCCACTTGGGTATGATAATGACATTACTAACTTTTTATTTAGAGTAAAAATAAAAATGTCACAAACTAAAGGCGGGTGAGCCCGAGATAGGTCTCCAATTCATTGGGTAATGCGAAGGAGTTAAATGCTAAGGTTTCTCCAAAAATATTTAGGTAATATACTGTGATGGGTATTCCAAACATAACCATAAGGGTTACTCTATATGTAAGAATGTTATGAATGCCTCAAGTTTTCTTTATGTCTTATGATTTATTTGAGTTATTAATAAATCTTATGATTTAATGAGGTATCTTATAGTGCTTATGTTTTATGAGTAAAGTATGATTTCATTGATTCTTATGTATAAATGGACTAATGTTTTATTTCTGTATTTTTATATCCCTTATTGAGCTTTTTATGATCATCACAAGTTTCTGAAATGTTTTTCATAGGACATAAAGGGGAATAGGGTCAAGGATGGGATCAAGGAAATGTCATGATATCTAAAACATGGAACTAGACATGACTCTTTTGTTCAAGAGTTTTTTATTTTTTGAAAAAATGGAAACTGAGTAGATGTGTCTACTTTGAAACCATTGAGATGTAATATTTATATCCTAATTCTATAAAAATCTAAACCTGAAAAGATCCTCAATGTGAATTATTCATTTAATTCATGATTATTTAATGTTTTAACGACGGGTCCTTATAGTTGGTATCAGAGGTCGGTTTAGAAAACATTAGGGGTTAGGAGTTTTTGTTAGACACATGTTTAGTCCCTATTTCTATTATTTCAGTTAAATCCTTGTTTTAAAACTTTTACAGATCAAGTAAAGTCAGTTAAAAATGGAAGTAGGAGGATCTCAAATGACATTCCTAACTCTTCCTGAGCACATGCTTGCAATAATTATTTCAAAGTCAAGTTCGGATGATTGTGAAACTTTTTCTAGCATAAAACTCACTTGCAAGTAGTTTTTTGAGATATCAAACACCTCCACTATACCTCGTTATCATCGTGGATTATTGGTTGTATTTAGACAAATCCTATTTTCAAAATATTCTCATATTTTCAAGAATAGTAAATATTATCAAGGCATTTTAAAATATTTTACCTTATCACAAAATTTTGAAGCATATTATGATTTTAAAAAAGCTGATGAATAAGGATACCCTTGCAAAACCTATTTATATTTGATTTTACAATAGAGTCTCTCAGCACATACCTATGGTATTTTAAAAGGACCATTAATTGAAAGTTTCAACTCAAATTTGGTCTGACTATTTTATAGAAATCATGTTTTATCAAATGTTTTGAAATTATATGTCATACATGATTATTTTCCAAAACTGTTTTTCTGTGAACACCCATATGACCCATGTTGTACAAGGTGTATTTGGATAGAGGAAGAAAATTATTTTAAAGCATCTCTAAATAATTTTTGCAATACATATACCTTATACCTACGTGAACAAGATGACAATGAAACCAAATGGAAACCATGATCAAGGTATGATGTTCTTCATTTTGGGGATCGTTTTATTTTATCTTATGTTGGTGAAATAAGACTTCAAGAATTAAGATGTTGAGATCATAATGAATTTGGATGAAAATGAGAGGTATAAGGAAACCATTGAGGTTAAAACATGTTAGGATTATTTTTGAGTTTTATAAAAAGGACAACCCATAGGATGGGTGACAACTCGTTGCATCTGGTAAGGCCCCAGGAATCGAACCCACAACCGAAGGGTGACAAGGGTGCACCACCTACCACTGGCCTACTTGAAATCCCTGGTTAGTAAGACTTATTATTTTAGTAAAATTATTTTATGGAACACGAATAAGTTGATTTTGGGAATTTATGTTTTATCAAATGGATATAATTAGTATAAGAAAATGATTTGGTGATTAGGTGATAAAGGTTGTTGTGAAAGACGTTCTCTCTTTTGATGAAACACAATATCCCTAAGGAAGATAGAATACTATGGGATTTCAATTGTGGAATAATGGTTGAAATTTTAGTTTGGAAGAATATATGTTTTTATTGTGGACATATGTAGATTTAGTTTATTTATGAAAATGATTAACCTATCATGAAGAATATGTGATTAGGTTAATTACTTTTCAATATGAGACTTTGTGAGTAACTGATGTTATTTAGAGATAAATGTTAAGATTTATCTTGGAAGACTATGTAATTAAATCCTTATGAGATTTGGATTTCAATCTTAGTTTGGATTACTTTTGAAGAATTTTATGGACAGTAGTTTATTGAATGGTCTTTGTTGAACATTGGGTTTTGTTTGAAAAATATTATGGAGATTGAGAGTAGTTTTTCATTTTGTAAAAGATTATCCTTTTTGGGAATTATCTTATCTCGTACTAACCATTTTGGTTTTGGTTAAGGTATAAAGACATTGGAAATATATAGTTCTCTTTTGTGGATTAGGTGATTCTCAAAAAGTTGATTATAATGCTCTTAATGTGAACAATTCATCCTAAATACTCATCTTTTCGGGAAAATATGAGTTTGTGTAAGAAATCTAGTAAGAGGTGAAATTCTACATGACAAGTAAGTATGTTTCCTTATGATTTAGTTATGCTTATAAATAAATTCGTCAATGAAAAGTAACTTAAAACAAAAAATTGTCTTTTAACTTTTCCTACTGGGGAATCAAATACCATTTAACCCATCACAAGTTTTTGATTTTCTGGTGGTTAAATTTCTCCTAAACATGTTTTCTATCACTCTCCATCAGAACTTGGCCCTTTTTTTTCTCTTCCATATCCATGTTTTCATGGAATCCTAGTATCTATTGTCTCGGGTTACCTTTGTACTTTTCTTTCTTTCTTTTAAAGTGATAGTTTAATTGACTCCTTTTCCGATGTGGGGATTTCAAGAATGTTTCCAAGCCCAGTTTAAAATTGCGAGGACGCAATTCCGAAAAGGGGGGAAGGTTGTAACATACCTGGTAAATAAATAATAAGAAATATTTCATAATATTTGTGAATGAAATATTAATTTTACTTTAAAGGGGTTGATATGTTTGATAACATACCTGATACGCAACAACAGGTTTCTTTGAAATCTTACATTGCACACTAATAATATAATATTATTATTTTAAATGGTAGTTAACTCTTAGACATTGTATTGGCGGGAATGAAAAAAACTAACTATACAATGATTATACATGTTTGTTAAATGTATTTACATTTATCTAATAAAATTTAGAGGCTTAAATGTGAATGAATCTCATTTTAAGCATAATTTACATTAAAAGCCCGATTTACCGCCTTTTAATGGAGAACCCCCTTTAAATATAGTTTTTGTCACATTAATACATTCTAATTGACCAAATAAAATCCTTATTTAGAATGGGGACATAAAATTTTACTTTCAGTAATTTTTTGGTATTTTTCCGATAAAGTTCATTTTTTAATGAATAGTGAAATATGTTGTATTTTAATTCAAAAAATCATTTTAATACAATTTATTTATATTGTTAGATTATCATTTTAATTGTTTTTAAAGTTTAATTAGAATATATTTTTACCATTTAATCCAATAGTGGTCATTGGAATTTATTTCACTTTGAAATTGGACATAAACAAGTGTCAATCTTTTGATATATATTGTTTCTTAAAAACATGCTATTTGTTTTGAAAATGGGAATTAATTATAAAATTCATTAATGAAACTTATATGTTTTGAATTTTTTAAAATAGAAATCATTTTTTAATTCGGAATATCAAATATTGCTGAGGGTAATTTTTTGGTATTTTTCTGAAAAACTTCAATTTTTGATGAATAGTGAAACCACTAAGTGGTAGTTAAAAAAACTGATTTTTCGTTTAAATGAAATTTTAGAACTTCTATGAATTTAATTTAAAAAATAAGACATACATGGTTGTCATTATTAAGTAAAATGTGGTTCAATGGGATGAAATTAATTTCTGGTGAATAATAACTTTTGACTTTTATTAACCGTGATTAAAAGTAATTAGTGTAATTTAAGGTAAAAATAATGTTATAATAATATGAAATTACCTTTAAACTTGTCTTACACTTATTTTATGATTCATGTACGACCAAGACAATCCATGGGTCAATTTGGGGACCCCATGGAGCCACTTGGGTTTTATAATGACATTAATAACTTTTTATTTAAAGTAAAAATAAAAATGTCACAAACATGTATTGTTTTACTAAAATTTTTTTACATGGGGTTATATAAGTTATATTTTTTACTATAAATATTAATTAGAAAGATATAAATATTTCCTACATCATGGTATTTTTTTTATAATTTTTAGACATTAAATAAATAAATTTATTTATGAAATCATGATGATGCAGTGATTACCTCATTAATGAACGATTTAAATAAAATGAAACGATAAGGTAAAATATAAGACTTAAACTTGTAGAAAACCTATTGGATTAGTGTATTTATAACCCTTATCACATTATCCTAAAAATATATCATTTTGAGATCTTTAAAATCCGAAAATCATTTTATAATAAAGTAACATTTCAAGACTTTCCAAAAGTGACCCTCCTCCCTCTTATAAAAGGACCCCACCTCTACCCCCTTACCCACACTTCTCAAGCCATAGGCTCGTCCAAAATATGCTCATATTATCTTTAAAAATCTCTCTATGAGTCCTAGAATACTCATTTTTGGTAGAAGTTTTTCCAAGTAAGCCTTTGGCTCAAATCAAAAAGAGTTACCTGATTTAGAGGTAATGTATTCTCTTGAGTTTATTTATTTTATTTTCCTTCTTCACTCACCACTATCTTCTTATTATTTGATCACATAATAAAACTAGTGTCCTCAATATCCTAGGATTCTATTATGATAAGGATTATACCTACACTCACACACACCTCCGTCTAATGGTTAAAGAACATACTATTTCTATGGGTGGCGAATTACTGCCTCATGAAACGATGATTGTTAAATCTTCTTTTAACACCTTTAATGGTGGAAATTATGATGTAAATATATTTATATATTATATATATTATATTTATGTCCTCTATATTCTTCTGTATTTTATATTTAAAACATACCTTTATGCTTTTCATGTTGTGCAAATGCGATAATGTCATATGAGGAAGTGTGGACTACCGCCCCCTCAAGTGATGTGAATCATTCATGAAAAGCATGGAATTTATAAATAATGTAATTAATGAACTTATTTTACATATATAACATATATATTATACTGTAATTATAATATATCTATGTCTCATTTTTTTTAAATTCCATTAATATGACAAAAAAATGAAAGTAGCGTTCATTCGTACGTACAACTTACCGTCTCCATGAACTGTACATTTCATTTATTATCTCCAAACATTATGGAATATTATTAAATACATATATTCTGTATATATATGATATTTAAATCATGAAAAATATTCTAGAGATGATGTACTTATAACTACATATAATATTCCTTTTCAAACAAGTTCATTTTTGACTCATGTACCGAACATTGACAAAACGTATGATATTAACTGACATAATTAACTAATTATTATAACATGATAATATGTGATATTAATTGAATAATAAACTTTAAATAAAGTCCTTAATCAATTATAAATTGACCAAGGTTTATTATTCAATAATATAAAGAAATGAACAAGACAAGTCGGACTTGAGGTAAGGGATCCTACCTCTCTCTTTCTTTTCATGTATTCTCCTTTATGTCATTTATTTTAAGCTCCATGTTATTATATTAGGGATGTTATTTTATATTAATCCTACTGTCCTTTTCATTTCCATATGATGAGATACCCCCTATTTCTCTCATCAATTCATTTTAAGAATGCTTAAGTGGTGCTGTTAGGCTGCCAGATTTTTGTAAGGGGATTTCTTATCTAACTTTTAATTCCGTGAGATTTCCATTGTTCGCCAATTATTTTTTTCATGTGGTGTATTTTTTACTAAAATTTCATATATATTATAATTATTCTATTTATATTCATGGTATTATGTGATTCATTTGGTGTTTATTATCTTTTGGTCATATAACTCGATTGATTACAACAAGGTAAGGGGTTTTTATCTCACTTTTTATTCCCATGAGATTCATGCTACATTTGCCACTATTTCCTTTTGCGTGGTGTATTTACTGACCATGATTGTATTATTTGTGTAATATACTTTAATTTATGGGTATTTACATCTTCATTGTATAACCCTTCTTTCAAGGGGTGTACGTTTCAAAAGTTACCCAAATCGGTAAGGGAACCTTTCACCCTCCTCTTTTTAAAAGACTTCTCTTGGTTAGGTCTTTTAATTTACATCTTCTTATGTTGGGATATGTTCATATATATCCTTATTTCTGTAAATTTTTTGTCCAAGTTATGAGATACCCTTTTAATCTCTTATCAACTCATTTTCTAAATTTTAAAGTGACGCCGTTAGGCTGTCAAATTTCTATAAGGGAACTTCGTAACCCAATTTCAATTCTTGGGGTTAAACCTCTACTTATTGATTCTGTCGTGCTATGAATATGTATGGATGAAATCTGATTGTTTTACACTTAATATACACTTATATTGAGTGTATTTATATTTGTCACACATAATTATGTAATTGATTTATCCTTAATCAAAGGACACCATCTTTATAAGGGACTTCATCTCAATCTCCTTTTATTGAGGAATCCTTTTATTCATACACGACTTTATTTTATATGGTGTATAAAACCCTTTTGAATTTTCATTTAATTCAAAGGGAATCTTTTATTTATGAAGCGTTTAAATAAACGACAAAAATTAATGTTTCTTTTTTTTACGTAAGCAGTGACAATGACCTTTTCCGCCGCCGCGAGTATTATTTGGTATTTAGGTTCCTTAACAAGCCGTAATGTTTTTTAAAGGGAAAATAAATACCATATACTGTTTTTTTGTATTTTGGTATTGAAAATGGTTTTTAGAATGGATTTATTTTTTAAATATCTTAAAAAGTTATATTGTTAATGCAATGTGTGAATGTTATCTTTCTTTTATGCTTAAGTTATGTGCTATGTTTATGTTATGGTTCTTGGGCATTATTTATGAAGTCGGGTCATTCCATGATAATCTAAGGGTAGGTGAGCCCAAGATAGCTCTCCAATTCATTAGGTAATGCGAATTAGTTAAATTCTAAGGTTTCTCTGAAGAGATTTAGAGAATATACTGCGATGGGTATTCCAAACGTAACCATGAGGGTTACTCCCTATGTAAGAATGTTATGAATGCATCAAGTTGTCTTTATGTCTTATGATTTATATGAGTTATTCATAAATCTTATGATTTCATGAGGTATATTAAAGTGCTTATGTTTTGTGAGTAAAGTATGATTTCATTGATTCTTATGTATACATGGAATAATGTTTTCTTTCCATTTTTTTATATCCCTTACTGATCTTTTTATGCTCATCCCAAGTTTTTGAAATGTTTTTCACAGGAAATAAAGGGGAATAGGGTCAAGGATGGGATCAAGGAAATTTCATGATATCTAAAACATGGAACTAGACATGACTATTTTGTTCAAGAGTTTTTTATTTTGTGAAAAAATGGAAATTGAGTAGATGTGTCTACTTTGAAATCATTGAGATATAATAGTTATGTCCTAATTCTCTAAAACTCTAAACCTGATAAGATCCAAAATGTGAATTATTCATTTAATTCATGATTATGTAATGTTTTAAGGCTGTGTCCTTATAGAGATGACCCTAAACCTTGTAAATGCAGTGAGACTAGGAAAAGAAGTGATCTAGGGAGAACCCTATAACATGGTAGTGATCCTTATTGGATTTGTTACATTAGAACATCATCATTGTATACTCATTCAACATAGCCTAATGAGGGTGAACCAAGTAAAATCACTATCTCTCATGAATGATTTAATCTATTTTCATACATTTCTACAAGAAAGATAGAGAAGGTTGTGGTTTTTAACAACAAAACAAGATTTGAAGGGGATGTTGTTTTAATCATTCATACCCTGATTCACCACCCTCTCAGTGTATTTAACCTAATTGGGAAAAAATAAAAATAATAATAAGGGAGATTTTAACATGATGGATCATCATGATATAACAATGGATAAGGGTTTTTTGTATTTTTATGATAAAAAACTATTCTTATGTTGCAACACAAATTCTACAACTGACAATAAAAAATGTCAAATAAAAATCATTAAATGTGAGTTTATTTCATAATCAATAATAAATATAATGATAGGAGTATATAGGGTGTGTAAACCTAACCCAAATGTTTCTTCTATAGTTTACTTGTTGTTAGAAAAATGAATGATTAACAGTCCTCATATATTTATTTACAAAAATTCCATTGATTTTTTTATAAAAGGGAATATGTTTCACATTTTTGAAGAAACTGAAGTTTGGTTTCTTCTCTATGTTTTGAGAATGTTACTCCATGGATAATAATTATCCATATAATTTTGACTTCCATCAAGAGAAAGTGTTACCAAGGTTCCATTTCTATGGTCACCCTTAAAGAATGATTTGAATCCGAACATATAGAATCATCTTCCTCTTCAATTATTTTTTTAATCTTATTCCACAATGAATTTGTGAAACTAGATTTTAATTTTAATAAAAATGAATTAATTCCACTATAAATATATAGAATCTAAATAAAAAAATATTTATAGTTACTCTTTCATTGTATCATGTCCAGGTTTGGATCAGTTCAACAACCTACATGAATGATGGAAATAAAAATTTCTTAATAATAATTATGGACAAATACAAAATCATGAATGTCGAATATTTATTCTATGTTAAATTTGTATTAATGATTAATATAGACATTCATGATTATTTTAATGCAATTTTATGAAATAATAATGAGGTTTTTTAAGTAATGTTTATATAAGATGTTGACAAATTTTTATTTCCAGAAACATATTATATAATAGAAGAGGAATTAGTAACTACAACTATTATATAGAATCATTTTTTGAAATATTGACTAGAAAAATAAAATTGGTCGTAATATTAAAAATTATTCAAATAAAATGAATAATTAATGAATAAAAAGGAATAATAAATTTGAATAATGTTCTCAATGATGAAAATAACTAATATAAATCTATTATTAAATTTTTTTGAGGATGTGTAAAGAAATTCAATACTCAAGTTCAGGGGATTATTGACTCAGTTATCCTTTATCATGTAATATATATTAATATTTGACTATATTATTATATTCTTGGGCATATTATTCTATTTTAATATTTTTCATGGAATGACCTATTATTTTATAGATATTTATATTTATATCACAAATATATTCATTGTAGTATCATTACATAACATTTTACAATATTTATAAGGGGTTTCTTTAACGAACTATTTACTTTTATGTTTTGAAGTTATTATTTTAAATATACTTCAAATGTTTTATAAGGATTTATTTTATCATCATATTATTGGTTTTTATCGATATTCTATGCTTTTAATTATGTTTATTCCCCATTGTGATTTGATTAACCCATTCTATAAAATCTATTTTCTTTTTATGATTTAACTATAAATTCGTAGGCTTATAGGTGAAAATGTATATTTTTATGAGTTTTATTAATGTAGTTAGGAAATGAAAAATCAAATATATTTAAAAAATGGCATGGTTCTTAGAAATTATAGAGGAATATAGGCGAGTCTAGGATATATCTCCCTAATGCATTGTTTAATGATGTATCCTCTAGAGATTATATTTTGGAAGTAATAAAGTATGTTATTCTATTGTAATATTTTTTGAAAGATTCTAACATAATATAATTTTCTATGAATCCATTAGGCATCCTTTATACTTTACAATTATTTTTAATAGAAATCATTGAATATCATAAGGTAAGAAAATTACTTCAATATTAAATGAAAGTTTATGTTCCTTTATAAAATAAAGTATTATATTTCAAGAAGAAATTTTTTCCTAAGTACACATGTTTTTTCCATGATAGTTTCATAATATTTCTATTTCCCTAAAACTTGATAAATAGATTTTTTATGGATCTTTTTTAAAATATAATTTGATTTCCTATTTGAATATATTTTCAAATGTGATCATGTTATGTTTTTTGAGGAAATGTTTTTTCATGGGGATTCATGAATTTAGATGTTCTAAGAGTTTTATAAAATCAATTCTTCTAATTTTTATGCTTTTTTTGAACATTACATATTTGAAAATATTTTTTACAGGACTAAGTTCTGATTCAGAGTTATTATTATTTCAAATATCTCTATATTAGTTTTTATACTTGAATAAAGAGGGTGTACCATTTTAAGTGATTGGTTTAGTTTTAAAAAAATATCCATTTGGTGGGATAAATAATAGGGTTTTTAATTTAAGGGTTCTAAAAATTCTTTAAAAAAATAAACATAAAATTTGATAAATACATAAGTAATGAAATGTGATTTATAAATCATTAAATTACTAGATAGTTTTGTTAAATCCCTTATAGTTTAAATTAAAGAAGAGTTTAGAAAAATTTAGAGGCTAGGATGTCATTACTTGGGGATAATTAAAGAGTTATATATATAATAATATGGTTTTTTCAAATGATCATAAATTTTAAGGACAAGATAAAATTTAATTACCCTATGTGGTCAAATTTTGTGATCAATTATATCTTGGGAGGAATTTATTTTGTTTTTAAGAGGAATTCATGATTGAGATATAGATAACGGTTAGTGTGTGAATTGATCTAGAGAAATTTATAGTTATTTGGGAAAAGGGTAATTATAATTTTGATGTGTTGGTTTTGTAGTATAAATTAATTTAGGGAGAGATAAGTGGTTCATGTAAAATTTTATTAAATTTATTTTGGAAGTTGATTTCTATATATTTTTGGACATACAAGATTAAGGAATATATATAAAAATTTTGGTTAGTGAGCAATTATTGTATAAAAACATTTTGGGTTTATAATATATTTCAAAAAATCTTGATGATTTTTATGATTTTTTTGGGATAATGGTTATGATGTTTTTTGAGAGAGCATAAGATTATGGTTTTTTAGAATAAAATTTACATATGAATATTTACTATAGTTTTTTGGGTCTACCTATTTAGGTTTTATATTTTGTGTTATTAATCATATTGAAGGTTTTATAAGAAGAATTATTTTATTAACATATGATGGTTTCTTATGATTATCATTACCATTATTTTACTCTTATATGATAGACAATGAAATATAAAAGCATGTAATTATAATTAAAAATCGATTGTTTACATTTTATTAAACGTTTCATTACTAGAATGAGTTTGAAATTAATCTTGTTATAATTTTGGTAGTGATAATTCCTTAATTGTTATAATTATATTGACTAAACAGATTAAAAATCATTTATAAACATGAAAGGGAGAAAATATGGCTTGAAACTCCTATCTTTATAAGATGATTTACATGAAATAATTATTTTAATAATATTTCTAAACTTATTTTGATATATTTTCTAATATATAGGTCACCTATAAATAATTATATAAGAAATCAGACATATAACTCCCCAAGATTTTATTATGTCCTTTCCTTTAAATAAATACAATGTTTAATTGTGTGTGATACATGAAAAAAAATAAATTGAATAATAAATTATTTGAAATGAAATTTAAAAATAAGTAATTTATTAATACATAATGTACAAAAAAACAAATTAACACTCATTTGAAATTGATATGAAATAAAGAGTGTTATTTTTCTGTAAATGTGGGTTTTCAATATATTTTTTATTTTTATTTAGAAGATAAACTCCAATTATTTAGTATATTAAGTTTATTGGAAAATTATTTTTTATAAAATCAAACTGAATAATAATAATTGTAACGACCCGAAATTTTGAAAAAATCTTGTTTCCTAATTTCTTGTGTTATTTTATTTCATACTCAACAAAACTTTTTCATTTAATAAAATGAGTGTAATTAAAATGAGACTATTGGGTTTTGACTATTATATGACCATTTGTCAGTATGACCTTTGGAAACAAAATGTTGCGATTATTGTCTCTAAATACAAGTTATCTTGGTTAATTAATATAGAAAGAAGATTCGATGGACTCATCTAGTAGTCTCAGTCCAATCGAAGCCCATCTAACAGAACTTGGGAAGGAGGTAGCACCACTCGGCTTTGATCTAGACCAAACTTAAGCCAAACTTCATCATGTGAGGCTAGAACAGAATCGTCTTCGCGAGAAGTTCAAACCGATAAAAATTAATACTCGTGCGATGTTGGCTGATCCGCCCTCAGATTCTCTCACCATAGCACACCTTACACTTAGGTCCTATGTTGGGGTTATAAGGGGCTATGTAAGGAGACCGTAACTGCCTTGTGTAATCCTTTGATTTAATTAAAAATTGTGATTTCTTCTTATGATGAAGTTTGTAAATTTTTAAATGTCCGGATAAATATTGTATGCATATTTTTGATGAATTCTAGAAATAGGATATTTGAAAATATTTATGTAAACCTTAAATAATTAATTATGTGTAATGATTTTCAAAAAATAGTCTTCTACAATTATGTTCAGTAAGAAATTTAGAGTCTAATAATATCAACTTGATTTTTGAGGAATGTTAAATTTTAAATAGTGATTTTACGCTTAGGATTAGTAATGTGACCAAATGGATTATTAATCTCACTTAAAGAAAGTATTAATATAATTTAGGCACCTTGATTAAGTAATGTGATTCAATAAAATGGTTAAATAACGATTTCATAAATTATTAGTCAAGTATTAGTTTTTTCAAGTGAATAGTTTTTTTAATTAAAAATTAAATTAAAAATATTTATAAAAATATTTTTATAAAATGGAATATATTTTTGAACTCAGAGCATCGATATTATGTTAAGGTAATTTTTGGGGATTTTTCTGAAAAAATGAATTTTCAGTGAATAGTGTTTTTATTTAAAAATTAAATTAAAATTATTTATAAAATTATTTTTATAAAATGGAGTTCATTTTTGAAATCAAAGCATCAATATTTGGTTAAGGTGAAATTTTGGGATTTTTTTGAGAAAGTTGAATTTTCCATGAATAATGAAATTATGGTTTTTAAGTTACGAGTGTTTAATGACATCATAACTGCATCAAGATGATGTGATGAGATATTTTAAGGTATGGCCGACTAAATGGGATGAAGTATTGTATGAGGGGTCCCATGTGGCTAAAACCATGGGCAAATACCATGGGCAAGCCCATGGTTTTTCCAAAACCGCCAATGAAGTTTCCCTTGGCCATTAATGCCTTGTCCACTCACTTTTCCTATAAATACCCACCCTTTAATCCTTTAGTTTAACTCCCAACTATCCCCCATAGAAGTTATGGTCTCATTACCTCCCAAATATTCCTCCCAAGGTTCCCCTAATCCCTCAAGGTCCCAACCTTGGAGTTTTAAGAGTTACGTTTTAAGGTAAGGGATCCTACCTCTCTCTTTCCTTTCAAGTACTCTCTTTTATGTCATTTATTTTATGCTCTATGTTATTATGTTGGAGGATGTTCTTTTATATTCATACTAATTTAATTTTCATGTTCATATGATGAGAGACCCCCTCTTTCTCTCATCAATTCATTTTAAGAATTTTTAAGTGGCGTCATTAGGCTGCCGAATTTTTAAGGGATTCTTTCACCCTTCCCTTTTTCAAGATTTATTTTCATGTCAAGTCTTTCATGTTACTTTTTATTATGTTGGGGTATGATCTCTATATCTATCATACTGATATTTTATGTTCATATGACTATAGAACCTATTTTATCTCGTCAATTCATTTTTTTGAAGCTTTAAGTGGCACTGTTAGGCTGCCGAATTTTCATAAGAGAAATCTTATTTTTGTCTTCCTTCCATGTTTGTCATTTCATATGGTATGTCTTTAGAATTTCATTAACATGTTCTTATATCCATTATATTCTTTCCCTCTACTGTTTTATGGATCATTTATGATTGGGTGACCCATGTCCCCTCTCTTTTCAATATTTTCTAAAACCCTATTACATAGCCGTTATGCTGCAGAATTTTCATCTCAAAATGCCTCTCCCTTTTTCTCAAATTAATTTATTTTATTAAGTGAATACTCAAAGATATTTCTTCTACAGGGGTATTCACACATATATCAAAATTTTCTATTTTAAATTCTGGGATTTACATACTTGAAAACCACTTTCCTTTTCCATGGGTTTAAAGTGACATAAAGATCATGTCTTTAAAGCAGTTTTTAAAACGTTATGATTATGAAAGGAAACCCATTTATTTTATGCTATATGGGTTATTCATGAAATGTTTTATGATGATATATGTGTCTCACATGATAATAAAGGAAAATTTAAGGGTGCACCCTGATAGAGATCCAATGCATTTGGTAATGATGTAACCACTAGAGATTACAATTTTAACGATATCTTGGTGAATAAACTTGGTAATTTCAAATGAAACCTTGGGGATGGACCTTGGTGATATGTTTATGATTGTCTATGTTAAATGTTGTAGCCACATCTTTAAGTTATGAAACACGTTTTTTTTAATATGATATGCCTCATGATCACCTTCTCATGCCTTAAAGTTCTTTTTCACGACTTTAGATTTATCTCAAGTTCACATGTAAAATGTTTCCCTTATTTCCCTTACTGGGCCTTCTTCCCACCCTTTCCTTTGATTTATACTCCTAGATTATGAGATTCTGTAATGAACTATGATGAACAAATGAAGAATCCTTTCAAGTATTTAAGAATAATGTTTTATGTTGTCATGTAGGAAGTTCCTAGTTTCCAAGACACTAAACCTTAAAGATCCCCGGTTTTGTATAATGCAATAAAAGTTTCTGTGATAAAAATGCGGGATGCTATAGTTGGTATCAAAGGATGGTTTAGTTATTTATGGAAATTAGGATATTAAAACTCTAGGAAGAACCCTATTGAAAAGATTAAATATAGGAAATCTTCCTGGTATTTTGGAGAATATTGATTAAGGGGTTTCCAAGAAAATACATCCTTGTTTGGATATGAGCAGGTAGAGGTGGCTTTGGCACAGATGTACATAGGGGTAAAACCTGAAAACACCGCTTTGAGCTAGAATCGAACATGAACTAGTACACGACAACGGGCCTTGCTACACTCTTGGTTACGACACTCCCGAGGGATATGCTTTGGTAAATTCATAAGCTTAGTATAAACCATTATTAAAGGAATAAAGATAAAATAAAATAAGAATTCACATAAGAATATATGATCATGGATAACCTAGTTCGGAACCTAGGGGATCAAAAGTTAGGATATACTTTTCTTCTTTAATTTTATCCTTCCATGCTTAAATTTTCCTTTTCATGATTATTGGATAAGTATTTAAGCCCCTAATTATACTTTCTTTTCTTAGTTAATGGCGGGAAATAGAAGAACATATCCCAACAACCAATGTGATAGAAAATGTGATGATTTCCCTATTAATATGACAAAGATGATGATGTATCAAGTTGAACATATTTTGATTATGCCAAACCAGCTATCAAAAATCACAATTAATAATTGGTACCTAGTTGAATTCCCAAATTCACTAAGGAAGAAGAAGATGAAGTCTCAAGGATGCTCATTTGATAAAGTTAGTAAGGGAAAGAAGACCCAATTTCCTTTATGCAAAAAGTGTGGAAAGTGGAACCCATCAGAATGTCACAAAGGAACCAGGAGATGTTTTAAGTGTGGGTGATAGGGAATAAAGTATCCAATTGCTTCAAAAAAATGGATAATGTGATGAATAGAGATAAGGTTTGATCTAATGTACCATATAATTTTCAATGTCGTAAATGTGGATAAGTTGGACATTATTCAAGGAAATGCTCTCTTGGAAGGGATGAGAAGCATGATGAGTAGCAACAGTCTTCAAGGACAAGGGAACAATGCAATTCCTATTCTGAGATAGATCATGATGACTAAAGTACATGCAACTTCTTCTCAATAATTGTCTATGTCATGTTGTATTCTAGTTCATACCCTATGAGCATATCTTTAATGTTTTCTAAGAACATAGAGTCACTAGGTAAGATGGTTTTATATAATTAAGGAAAACATCTATTGTTATGTACCACATGTTGATGTAGTGAAGCTGTTCTTCAAGGGTGATTAGGGGATTAAAAGATGACTATTATTTTGGAAGATGTTCACTATTTTGGGAACCCTATATGATCGAGGTAAATAGATTAATACGGTATTTTCTTTGAGGAGTATAGGTTGACTTATATTTTGAAGAATCGATGAATTTAAGGTGAACTTATTGTAATTTAGGTTACTTATCGAAATGATTAACCTATCTTGGGGAAAATGTGTTTAGGTTAGTTACTTTTGTTATCAGATGTTAGGAGTGGTTGATGTTGTTTGGAGATGAACAATAAAGTTTATCCTGGAAAACTATGTTATCAAATCCTTCTTGTATTTGGGTTTCAATCTTAGTTTGGTTTATTTTGAGAAATTTTAAGGACAATTATTTATGGAATGGTCTATGATAAACTTTTGGTAGTACCGTGGAACTTTGAAGATTTAAAGTAGTTTCCCTTCCTATGGGGTTATTTCTTTTTGAAGATTTGTTTTATCTTACCCTTTCTATTTTTGGGATAAATATTTAAAGATAGATAGTTATTCTTTTGTGGATTACGTGATTCTCTAGAAGACGATTCTTGTGCTTTTATGAGACCAATTAGTTTTTAATGCTCTTTGTTTGGAGAAAAGATTAGTATTGGTGAAACTTATTAAAGGATGAAACTCTACTTTAAGGTAAGTATATTTCCTTGTGTTATTATTCTTTGTAGTAAATTAATTCCTAAAAATTAATAAAAGGACCGTAAAACAAAAACGTTATTGGTTTAAGTTTCCTACTGGGTAATCAAAGACCGTTTACACACATAATAAGTTTGTGATTTTCTTGTGGTTAACTTTCTTCTAATCATGTTTTCTATCACTCTCCCTCAGAACTTGACACTTTGTTTTCTTTTCCATGTCCATGTTTTCCTACATGGAATCCTAGTGTGGGTTAACTTGGGTGACCTTTGTACTTCCCTTTCTTTCTTTTAAAGTAATAGTTTTATTGACTCCTTTTCCAATGTGGGACTTTAAATTAAATTTCTAAGCCCGATTTTAAAAATTGAGAGGGACCAATTTCTTAAGGGGGGAAGAATGTAACGACTCAAAATTTTTAATAAATCTTGTTTCCTAATTTTGTGTGTTATTTTATTTCATACTCAACAAAAATTTTTCATTTAATAAAATGAGTATAATTAAAATGAGACTGTTGGGTTTTGACTATTATATGACCGTCATTCAGTATGACCTTTAGAAACTAAATGTTGCGATTATTGTCTCTAAATACAAGTTATCTTGGTTAATTAATATAGAAAGAAGATTTGATGGCCTCATCCAGTAGTCTCGGGCCAATCGAAGCCCATCTAACAGAACTTGGGAAGGAGGTAGCAACACTGGGATTTTTTCTAGACCAAACCCAAGCCGAACTTCATCGTGTGAATCTAGAATAGAATCACCTTCGCGAGAAGTTCAAACTGATAGAAATTACTACTCGTGCGATGTTGGTCAAGCCACCCTCAGATTCTCTCACCTTAGCACACCTTACACTTAGGTCCTATGATGGGGTTATAAGGGGCTATGTAAGGAGACCATAAGTGCCTTATGTAATCCTTTGATTTAATTAAAAATTATGATTTCTTCTTATGATGAAGTTTATAAATTTTCAAATGTTTGGATTAATATAGTCTGCATATTTTTGATGAATTCTAGAAAAAGGATATTTGAAGATATTTATGTAAACCAAATAATTAATCATGTGTAATGATTTTCAAAAAATGATCTTCTACAAGTATGTATAGTATGAAATTTAGAGTCTAATAAGATCAACTTGATTTTTGATGAATAGTAAATTATGAATAGTGATTTTATGCTTAGGATTAGTAATGTGACCAAATAGATTAATAATTTCACTTAAAGAAAGTATTAATATAATTTAGGCACCATGATTAATTAATGTGATTCAATAAAACAGTTAAATAACAGTTTCATAAATTATTAGTCAAGTATTAGTTTTTTCAGGTGAATAGTGTTTTTTAATTAAAACTTAAATTAAAAATATTTAGAAAATTATTTTTATAAAATGGACTTTTTTTTGAACTCAGAGCATCGATATTATGTTAAGGTAAATTTTGGGGATTTTTCTGAAAAGATGAATTTTTAGTGAAGAGTGTTTTTATTTAAAAATTAAATTAAAAATATTTAGAAAAATATTTTTATAAAATAGAGTTCATTTTTTAAATCAGATCATTGATATTTGGTTAAGGTGAAATTTTGAGATTTTTCTGAGACGTTTGAATTTTCGATGAATAACGAAAATACAGTTTTTAAGTTACGGGTGTTTAATGACATCATAACTGCATCCTGATGATGTGATGAGATATTTTAAGGGATGGCCGACTAAAGGGGATGAATTATTTTATTAGGGGTCCCATGTGGCTAAAACCATGGGCAAGCCCATGGTTTTTCCAAAACCACCAATGAAGTGTCCCTTGGCCATTAATTCCTTGTCCCATCACTTTCCCTATAAATACCCACCCTTTCTTCCTTTAGTTTTAACTCCCAACTCTCCCCCAACGATATTAGGGTCTTATTATCTCCCAAAGAGTCCTCCCAAGGTGCCCCCAAGCCCTCAAGGTCCCAACCTTTGAGTTTTAAGAGTTACATTTTAAGGTAAGGGATCCTACCTCTCTCTTTCTTTTCAAGTACTCTCTTTTATGTCATTTATTTTATGATCCATGTTATTATGTTGGAGGATATTCTTTTATATTCATTCTAATTTTATTTTTATGTTCATATTATGAGATACCCCCTCTTTCTCCCATCAATTCATTTTAATAATGTTTAAGTGGCGCCGTTAGGCTACCGAATTTTTAAGGGATTCTTTCACCCTTCCCATTTTCAAGATATATTTTCATGTCAAGTCTTTCATGTTCCTTTTTATTATGTTGAGGTATGACATCTGTATCTATCATACTTATCTTTTAGGTTCATATGATGATAGACCCTATTTGATCTCGCCAATTCGTTTTTTTGAAGCTTTAAGTGACACTATTAGGCTGCCGAATTTTTATAAGAGAAATCTTATTTTTGTCTTCCTTCCATGTTTGTCATTTCATATGGTATGTCTTTAAAATTTCATTACCATGTTCTTATGTCCATTATATTCTATCCCTATACTGTTTTATGGATCATTTATGATTGGGTGACCAATTTCCCCTCTCTTTTCAATAATTTCTAAAACCCTGTAACATAGCCGTTATGCTGCAGAATTATCGTCTCAAAATGCCTCTCTCCTTTTCTAAAATTATTTTATTTTATTAAGTGAATACTAAAAGCTCTTTCTTCTACAGGGGTATTCACATATATATCAAAATTTTCTATTTTAAATTCTGGGATTTACATATATGAAACCCACTTTCCTTTTCCGTGGGTTTAAAGTGACATAAAGACCATGTCTTTAAAGAAGTTTTTAAAATGTTATGATTATGAAAGGAAATCCATTTCTTTTATGCTATATGGGTTATTAATGAAATATTTGATGATATATATGTGTCTCACATGATAATAAAGGCAAATTTAAGGGTGCTCCCTGATTGCGCTCCAATGCAATGGGTAATGATGTAACCACTAGAGATTACAATTTTAACGATATCTTGGTGAATAACCATGGTAATTTCAAATGAAACCTTGGGGATGGACCTTGGTGATATGTTCATGATTTTCTATGTTAAATATTGTAGCCACATCTTCAAGTTATGAAACATGTTATTTTTAATATGATATGCCTCATGATCGCCTTCTCACGTCTTAAAGTTATTTTTCACGACTTTTGATGTATGTCATGTTCACATGTAAAATGTTTCCCTTATTTCCCTTACTGGGCCTTCTTCTCACCCTTTACTTTGATGTACGCTCCCAGGTTATGAGATGCTGTAATGAACTAGGATGAACAAATGAAGAAGCCTTTCAAGTATTTAAGAAAAATGTTTTATGTTGTCGTGTATGAAGTTCCCGGTTTCCAAGACACTAAACCTTAAAGATCCTCGGTCTTGTATAATGTAATGAAAGTTTATGTGATAAAAGTCAGGATGCTATAATAATCCATAAAAGGATTATCATTTTGTGAGAGAGGATGATAAAACCATTTGAGGTCAAAAATTGATATTTTTCTAAAATCTATATAAGTGTGTAATATATTACTCTATTAAACAAATTTATCACTATTTAGTAATTATTTTGATTAAATTTTTGGGTAATATATAAAATAAAATATAGTAATAATAATAAAATCTGTTTTACTTGGGAATGAATTATAATAGAATCATTTTATTCTTTGAAAATATATTTTGTCTAAAAATAGTTTTTATGGGTTTTGTGCATAGATATTAGAATTAATATAATTTTCTTTTATAAATTTTATTTGATAAATTAAATTAAAATTTATATAAATATATCAACATTTAGTTTGGGTTAATTTTTTTGGATTTTTCTAAAATAGATGATTTTTCATTTAATAGTGAAAAAATTAGATTTAAAAAATACTATCATTTTTATTAAATTAAATGGATATTAGAATAAGTTGAATTTTTATGAATGGATTTATAGGAAAAATATTTAATAAGAAATATAATGCTTTTAAATACATAATCATGATTATAAGATTCACTTTTTTATATTTTAGATAACTAAGTAATGTTTTATTTAAATAAAAAACTATTTTGGTCCTCTTTTAGTCCAGTATTCATAGGATTCCTTTCTTCTTTTATTTGATTTTAAATTCCATTAACTCACTATTTATTTAATATAATACAATTATTTACATGGGAATAAATATTATACATAATATTTCTATAAAATCATTTTTATACTAAAAAGGATGTTTTTCAATTTTTTTTTCAATATTTCTTTTTGCGAACCTAAAATAAAAGTAATTTTTATAATTTTTATAAATATAATATTTTAAAATATAATCCATAAAATAATAACCATAACTAATAATTTTTATAAGTTGAGATTTATTTTTTCTTTATAATGATTAGTATCCTCGATTAAGTGTAAAATGTGTTGAAAAGGGATGAAATAAAGGGCTAAAGCTTAAATATAACTCAAAATATTTTTTTAAACAACATTGGAAGGTTTTATTTAGACCATAAAATACTTACATTAAATTATATGATAATATAGATCCACGTTTTTTGAGTAAATCATATGTTATAAAATAATGTTTCATGTATTTATAAGTTTTCCACCCACCACACTTATAAAAGGTCAAATCCTCTTATCTATTATCCCCACTTATTGTGCCACATAGATTAAAAAATACCTACAGAATTTCCTTCTAAAACATGTTTTTCTTGACCTAGAAGACATGGTCTCACAAAAATAACACTTTAGGAGGGATTAAGGTCTATGCCAAAGAAGATTACCAAAATAAGGGTTATATATTGTTACTGAGATTTTCCAAGTTCATTTATTCTTGACCCCCTCCAAACCATCAATAATTATATTAAAAAAATTAAGTATTTATATTTATTAAATGGTAATATTTTTTTTCAAAGGTACAACCATTTTAAATTTTCATTCTAGCCTTTGGAAAATGAAAACATCACTCCTACGTATGTACAAATTATAATCTCCACATACTGGTGTAATTAATTTTCATCACTACATCACTTAGATTGTTATAAAGATATATTTAATGAATATATATGATATTTATGAAAATATTATGACTATATAAATATAATATATCATATACATTCTTACCCTTCAATTTGTTCAAAAAATGACAAAGTCCCTCACACGTATATGTGGACTACCAGATCAACGAAGCTATGTGATATGTGTTTATGTTACCACCTTGAATAATTGATTCTAAAATTGTATATAATAAATTAAAATTATATTCAATAAATTATTAAAATTAGGGACTTTATAGAACCATTTCATAACACCTTTGACTGTAGTAAATATACCTAAGTAGTATTATGGAAACTGGCCAAAGATATTTAACTGGTCGATGTATGCAACAACTATTGAATGAATTTATTTAAAAATATTATGAAAGGGCCAAAAAAAATTTAATTATGAGGAATTTTTTTCCTAAAATTTTAATTAATAAAATTCAAATTGATTATTTAGGAGGATACAATTCATCCAACCAAGAAAGAATCAAAGTTAATTGTTTTTCAGGACAATTCCACTATAGTGAGACAAATTATATATTATTAACCTAATTTATTTTAAATGGTGTATATACTAACCTATGATAAAATATATCACTAATTTATCTTTATTCATGGATTTTATTATTTCAAATAAATTTATCCATTTTTTGGGGTTTTGATTCAAAAGCTATAAAATCCATAAAAGGTTAATTTTAGAATATCACTCTTATTCCTGATTGTTCATGTTTGAATTTATATTGGAAGAATTATTTAATTGTTTTCATAAAATCCATGTATTTTATTTTACTATGGTTATTTATAGGATTTAATTATTTTTATTCCATATTTTCAATCATTTGGCACTCAAACAATGAAATAATGTTTTCAAACAAAACTGACATTATTAATTTTTTTAATCCAGGAATATTTCTATTCTGTTTATATATTCCTCAAATTTTTTTATGGAAGTTTTTATATATATTTAAATTATTGGTAATGTAATTTTTATAAAACCATTTAATTTCTTAAATATTTATTAAAATGAATCTTTTTATAGTTTTCTATAATGTATACAATATGAATAAATTTCCCCACCAATGAGACCATTATTTTATATTTATATTTCTATAAAAGTTTCTATGATTTATCAAGGAATTTTTTTTCCTTTATAATATATTTTTTTGTTTTATATTAAAATAAAATGACAAATTTCGTAAAAAGTTGAAATAAAATTTTCAAATGATTTAAAAGATTATTTTTTCAATAATGTTTTTAAATCATTAATGAAAGTTGTTTTTAATTTTTTGACTCTATTTTCCAATCTAATTACCCAAAAAAATTATGTTGAAACTTTATTAAAATTAATTAATGATCTTATATCATCCTTTACTTATTTATGGATTATACATTATTTTGTGTCCACTCACTTTTTTGTGATCGTGTTCTGCATCACTCTACAATATTCATTTAACATTAATCTTCTTATATAGGTTCATCTATTTAGTATCACTAATGTATTAAGTATCTCGTATGGTACATTTATATTGTCTTAAATATATTCCATGTTAATATATAGATTCATTCAAAGGATGGTTATTAAGAATGATATTTCATTTACTAGGGTGATATTGATGTTCTACATTCTTGGCTCAATAGAAATACCAATTGATTAATAATAAAAATTTATTATTAATTATATTATTGATTACATATATGAGGAATTAATTTTACATTTATATTTTATGGGGTTTTACTAGTTATAGAGATCCCCTCGATGAACAGAAATGTCACAAGAGGTAAATAGTTGGTGAACTATGTTGTGTATTTACCATATACATACACTTTAATTTAAATTTCCTAGAACAAGGACCTAACTACAATGATTATGATTTATTGACATGAGGACTCATTTTTAAGATTATTATGTTCAATATTATGAATTTCCATCAAGTATTTTTCAATTCTTATTATCTATGTTATTATCTTCCAGAGTCTCAGAGCGAGAGTATTTTTTATCAAATTTGAGTCACAAGTACCACACACCTCATGTGACCTCATCCGATCTTGGTCACCTAAGAGAGAAGTCAGGTTTGTCCCTCTACCATTTAATATAAGAAATAATTCCTTGGTTCATTTTAAGAGCCCGATCTCGCCTATCAAAAATAAGTATATCGTGACATAGAAGAGCCTGTCATCACATACCAATAATAATACTTTAGTGTCCTCAAATATCTCGATAGTAGAGATATATCTTATGAAGTGAAAAGATTCAGAGTCCTAAGATGGCCTTATTGCCTCTACTAGTTATTCTATCAATCAACCATCAGTACCTTACCTACCTAGTATGAGTGTGCCTGAGGAAGAGTTTTGTTCGGCAATCCATGCCGGTCCTTCGATGGAGCTTAAGTCTGCTAGATCCAAAAAAGTGTTTGAGAAGGTGTCTCTGGCCCCTTGATCTCCCCAATACTCCTTTTTAGAAGGTTACTATCCCAAAATATTTTTCAGTCTCCCCCTTGGATGATCATTTATGCCCCTCCACTCGAAGAAAATCAAAAGATGAGGTGCGGACTGAAGTTGCTTCAATGTCAAAGCATGATTTCATGACTAAAAAGTCTTTAGGGCTTGCTCTACCCCTGCATCAAGTGGCTTCCTCACCCATTATAGAGCTAAAAATATCAATTCAACAACATGGCTACCATTAATTATTCCTATTTAGGCTGAGAGGGAAATCCTTCCATCATATCTTAATTTTGTTTATGATTTAGAATGCCAGGGGCCTCAGTGTGCATGATAATACTTCTTTTATGTATAATTCAACTCTTCTTATTCATGTTTTTGTGATACCTATCATTAAACCCAAACAATGGGTGAATTTTATGGCCTCTTTTTCAAATAAATTGGGATTTTTGGATCACATGCATGCTAATACATGCAACACTCATATTTGGATTTTATGGAATCAAAAAGTTTTAGTTTTTTGTGGAGTCTTCGGAGAAGTTCCTTAAAATGAAAGTGTATGTAGAGAACTTGGTCAAATTATTCTCATTTTTCTATGATAAATGTGACATAGGTTATCGTAATGTCTAATGGTGGGATCTATCTAGCATCCAAATAAAGAGATTTTTGTGGTTTGTTGGTGGAGACTTTAATACCATTATAGACAACTCAGAGAAGGGATGGGGGGGTGGTATTATTGGAAATATATGCACTGATTCAGAAGTTTCATGGATTCCAGAGGTCTGGTGGATCATATCTTCTTAGGAAGTAAATATATATGGTGCAACAACCGCAAGGGTAAGAGTCACATCTGATGTAGGCTTGACCACTACTTATCCAACCTCCCTTATTTGGAATCTTTTAGACTCACATCTCCTACCTTCCTATAATCCTATCGGATCATGCTACCTTGGTGGTAAATCTAAATAAGCACCACATAGATTTGGATCACTTTTATATTCTCCCATAACTAGACAAAGATGGATGATTTCCACCAAATTGTTAAAAACTCTTGGAACCAGCTAGTTTTTGGTGATTTTTGGTTCAGTATTTCAGTGTGGCTAAGGTGCTTGAGAAAGGACATGATTGAGTGGGTTTCTCACTCTTTGGATGTGGGGAAAAAGTTAAAATTCATTAAAAGAGATATTGATAGTCTTGAAGTCATCCTATAATAAAACTAGGATGATGAAATTTTTTAGGCATTCAAAAAAACAATGTGTGCTCATCGAGAAAATGTTGGAGGTGGAATCCTATTGAATAGATAGGTCTTGCATTTAGTGAAGGAAGGAGGGGAATCATAATAATAATTTTTTTTCTAGTAATTAATCAACAAAAAGAACGATTCTGGTAAGATCAATCTGAATTAACTAGATGGTTCATATATGGGGGACATTGTAGATACAGGTAAAATGGCCTTGGAGAATTTTGAGGTTCTCCTACCAGGCTAGGGTAATTCGTGTATTCAATTCTATAATAACTCATAAGTTAAAATACTTTTACAGTCCATCCCAATGATGATTGGTGATCAGGGAAATGAAGAGTTGGAGGTGATCCCAGGGGAGGTGGAAATAAAATATGTTTTTTTTCAGCATGAACCCTGATAGTGAGATTGTCCCATATGGGATTTCTAGTTCATTATATAGGGAATCCTTGGATATTATCAAATATTAGGTCTAGGGGGATGTTTGTGACTTTTTAAAGGTGGGGTGATTACAAGGATAGTTTGTGATTCAAGAGTGGTTTTGATTACTAATATTCATAATACAATTTAAATTAGTCAGTATCACAATATTTTCTTTTATAACTTCATTTATAAAGTTCTCTCTAGCCATTTAAATAGGAGGAAAAACCGTTTCATTCTTAGGATTGTTTCCATGGAGCAACATGGATTCATTCAAGGGAATAGAATCCAAGGGGCTGTTGGAATTTCCAAGGAGATAGCGAATAATCTACATAAAAATTCCTTCACTTGCAACATCATCATTAAGGTGGATATCAATAATGCTTATGAAAATCTTGAATGAAGCTTCATCATTAGTCCTAAGGATATTTGGGTTCAGTGGTTTGTATTATGACATGGTTTTTAGATTTTATTCTTCTACTTGGTTATTTTTCACTCTTATGGGGAAAGGTTTTGGTTTTTTTAAAACTATGTGTGGATTCTAATGAGGCGACACTATTTACCCAAACCATTTCATTATTTACCAGGAAGTCCTCACTAGGAATATCAAAAGTGGGTTAGAGTATAGATTTATTTTTCCTTTCAAAAATTGGTTTGAGGATAGTTTTATATCTCATTTGATGTTTTCCAATGAAATATTCTTCTTCATGAATGGTAGCCACAAATCTATCAATGGTTTCAGGGAAATTATGGAAAGATATGGGAACCAAAGTGGGAAAATGACCAATCCTTCCAAGATAAATGTTTGTATATACAAAAAATGCTCGTATCAATGAAGCAATGTTATCTAGGACAATATTAGTTTTCAAAGATGTCACATTCCTATGGAATACTTGTGGGGCTCCCATTTAAAATGGGAGGATCAAGAGGGATCTTTTTTAAGGAATTATTTACCAGATCATAGGTCATATTACTAACTAGAAGAACTAATTTCTCTCCTTTTGGGGTAGAATCACACTTATGAATGGTGTGATTACATCTATCCCAATGAACATCCTATCTAATATCAAATTAAAAAAATGTAAAATTGATTGGATTGAAAAAATAATGAACCGCATTATTTGGGATGTTAATCATAATGGCAGGTATCATTGGGATAGCTGGAAAAGTATGGCCAAACCAATTGATAAATGGGGTATTATCCTACGAAATGTCTTGGAATCCATGATAAAAATACATGATAAATTACCCTAGGAAATTATTGAAGGCAAGAAACTCTGGTAAAATGTCATCCACAACAGGTTTGGAGATAATTAGATAGAATGGGCTGCCAATTATGATAGAGATAGTGGGATCCTCAAGGTGATGATTGAGAATCTAGATAATATTGTTAATATGCCTCGGTGGGTGGTTGGTAATGGGAAAATTAACTTTTCAAAAGACAATTGGGTTGGAGATCCTCTCTTATTATCAGGATATCTTGTCCTAATAATATCCTTCAAAGATGATAGTTTATTTCCAGCCTTCATCAATTATACTCTTGATGATCAACAAAATCTAATTTTCAAGAATATACCTCCTGTGGATGAGCCGGACCCCTGTTCCTTCACGAGTTCTTCCTCAGGCTTGATTTTCATAAGGGACTACCATGAAGCCACTCACATTAGTAGTGGCTCAGATAGGTGGAAAACATCTCTCTAGTGCAGTAATCTTCCATCTAAATTGAACTTTTTGGCATGACGATTTAGAAATAAATCTATTCCCATAGATGAAAATGTACAGAAGAAATAGATTGATCTTGCATCCTTTTACTGGTACTTCTCTCTGCTGAATCAAGAAACAATTGATAACTTTCTCTGCAATAGTGACTGAGACTGATTTATTTGGAGTATTATTGACCAGAACCTAGTTTCTGCTAGAATAGGGACTGACAACAACACTTACTTAGAATCCTAGTTTCAGAATGAAGGTAAGAATTGTTCTGAAATTATGGCCCATAGTTGGATATTCACTACAGCTTCTTGGATCTTTTTAGAGGTGATAAATTGAGATAGAGAAGGTTACCCCCCATTGTTTTTTTCCTATATAAGGGCATATGATCCTTGCTGTCCATGCTCAAGATTCTCATTCCCCATAGAAATCACTCTACCTCTCTCTGAAGGTATTATGGTGGTCTTGTGGGTGGATGAATGTTATATGAATAAGTAGGAGAGGTGGGTTCGGTGGCACCCCTATAAATGTAATGAAGCTAATTATTGAGGGTTCATTCTTGAATAGCCTTATGAGAGGAGGAGGGCTCAAGCATGATGAACGGGGCCTAATCTTCTATGGCTTCAGTTCCTTTTATGAGTCGAGAGATCCTCTTGAAGCTGAATCTAGGGATATGGTGAGTGGTTTAAATTTTTTCTAGTTAGGTAATATTAATCTTATAATGGTTGAATCAGACTTAAAAGTTCTTGTCAAGCTTATTCAATCTAAAATTTGGCTAGCCTAGAACCTAGTGTATCTTAATAAGAAGTGTAGACTACTTCTCAAGTAGGATAGTATGGTCTCTCACACTTGGAGGGAAAGAAATTTTTATGCGGAATATCTGGCTAAAAAAGGTGACCTGGAAGATCCCACCCTCATCTATTCTTGTACATGTTACCTTCATAATGATTTTAACCTCATTGCTCAAGGAGATGATCTGGGACTGCACCACTTCTTTCCATCTAAAATTGTCTTGTAGGAACTTTTTTCTTTGAAATAAAAAGGTGATTTTCAGTCATTATCCATGTGATTGTAATGGTGATATTTTCCACATATATATTTTGAAATACAAATATTTTATTATTTTTAATATTTATTAGTTATCCAAAGAAACATGTTGATTATACGTTATCTAATGATGACATTTTCCATTATATAATATTTCTTAATGTGAATTTAAGAACACACTTTGTTATGTCTTTATTTTCACAGAATATAGAGAAGGAATATTTGAATTATTTTGAAGTATATAATAACATTTTTCATGAAATATTTTGTTTTTCAAATGTTATATAGAAGTCATATATATATATATATCAAGTCACCCAAGACTACAAAACTTGTTGATCCTCTATGTTTCAATCCATTGTATCTTGCACTAATATAATAAATTAAACACCAAGTATCAGTTATTGGAGTCAAGGTTTTTATTTTAATTATCAAATTAATTTTTGTAGGGCCCTCAATAACTAAATATTAGAAGGACTTAATTATCAAGAGAATTAATATAAATGTTTTGAATATTTATATCTTATGTAATTTTATGTTATTGATTATTAATCATGAATTGATTAGATAATAATATGTGTGTTATTATTTAGATATGGATCCTAAAAAAATTATAGGAAACAATATCAATACCCATACTCAATGTAGAGATCTTCTACAATAGGAAGTCAATATAGTTGATGATGTAGTTGAATATATTCTGATTATATTAAGGGAGTTTCATAGATTATGGCCAATAACCATGCCTATATAAAGGAACCTTTTTCTTATATATATTGTGTAATGATTTCAGACTATTTTATATGGTAGAATCCTCTATCCTTTAATTAAACTGTTAATCCATTTGTAACTGAGGAATGGATCAAGTCCATTAAAATGATACTTCTAGATTTGAGAATTAGTGAAAATAAAAATGTTATTTAGGATGTATATTTCCTAAAATGATATGTAGATTATTTGTGATAATTTATTCAGAATACTAAATATTTTTATGTGATAAAAGAGATGAATTAGAGGGACATTAAGTTTATTTTCATTGAGAAATATTTCCCATAAGAGAAACCATTTGATATGGATAGTAAATCCCTTAACATAAAACATAAGGAAGAGGAGAGTGTTATTGAATAAGATTAGACATTATTAGATTACCATGTAATTATATGGATTATGTTGGTAAGATGAAAATTAAGATTGATAATTTATTTTATTGAAGTAATCATAACATAAGTAGGGCATTAGTCTATCAAATATTTTATCATATGATAATATGGTGTCAAATAACATTCAGATAGAGAAATAAGTATACAATTCATATGTTTTCAAAGGAAATAAAGGGAAGTTATGGATGATAGATCATAGAGTAAAATTAAATGAGGAAAATGAAAATAATTGAAGGATGAAACATCAATCATATGATAATTTTGGATGGATAAATCATTATAAATACTTAAACGGAATAAGAATTTGTAGAAACTATGATAATATGGTCCATCTGGAACAATGATTTCAAGAGCTAAATAAATCAATGATTTTAAGTATTTCAAACATAATGGGATTTTTCTCTAATTCAAACCAATTCAATAATCCTAAAGGGAATTTTCGTCCTAATACGCCTAAAGATAATGACCAAAATTTCGAAATTACAACAACGGAAGTTGATGTCTCATAAGTTGTGTTTATTAGAACTTTGACTATAGACTCATGATTTCGTTGATTCAACATCTAGACTATATTTTATATTTTTACATGGATTTATAATCAAGCATTTACACTCTTAGGAAGGTGTAGTAAATTAATATTCCTAATTATAATCTATTTATAATGAGAATTTTTTAGGTTGTCTATGTAAAGATGATTTTTTTTTCTAATTGTAAATATGAATTTTATAACTAAGATTGACTTTAACATAATAATGATTTTGGGTTTTTAATTATTTTTGAAGAGTAAGGGATTAATAAATATGATATTTCTTGGAATTAATGGTATTATTTATAAAATGGGTTTTGATGGATAAAAGTAATTGTATTTTTTTACTCACAATCATTTTTTTGTGTTCATAAGTGTCTAAAGTCAAAATGAAGAACTTATTTTTATATTATTTAAACTAAGATCCCATAAAAGTTGATTTTAATGATTCATGAATGAAAATTCATCTATTTATTCATCATTTATAATATGATTTTATAAAAATATGGAGAATTTATAAAAATATAATGAAAGTATGAAATTAAATTATGTAAGTATATTTTATCATATTATCTAACATGCTGGTAAAATAATTCATCAAACTCTAATAAGAAGAAAATAAACATACCAAATATTATGTGGGTTAATATCTCTCAAACTTAAATATATGAAAATATAAACTTAATTCTAAAAATATGTTTTAATAAATATATTTCAAAGTGATACTATGATTACTAGTGGTAACATAAGATTTACTTATGATAACAAAATATACATATGAGATTATACCTATGTCATATTTTAATTATTATATTAAGAACAAAATAAACTTATGAGGGAAAAATATATATAATTGGGAGATAATATAACTTTCTTTGATTTTAGTACACGTTTTATTATAAATTAATATGAGTGAATAATATATTTTTTGAAAATAATTGTAAAAATTGATTTATTATGAATATAAAATGTACTAAAAAATAAATTAACAATAATTTGAAATTGATTTAAAATAAATAGGGAAATTATTCTATTAAATGATGTTTGACTTGAACCATCATTGAAGTCAGTCAATGTTTAATATTTATATTCCCACTAACTACAGTGTATATGGAAAGTAGGGTCAAACCCATAGGGAAGTAAATTCTAACCGCTATTCCTCTAAAAAACCTTCAAAAACTCCACTGTTGTCTGTAGTGGAGTGGATACTCTTTTTTCATTTTATTTTTATAAAGTTTTAAAGTGGAAGAAAACTTTAAATCATGTATCTAAACTAAATTGAAGCTAGAGAAATTTGAAAAAAAGAGACACAGAGATATAGTACACTGTTAAAAGAACTATCAATTAAAATGATCGGGGAAAAATATTAATTCTACTAGTTTTAAAGGTAATATGATTCACTTAATGGTTGTTGCAGTGTACCGCCTTAAAAAGTATGACCCACCTCCCTTTACAGGAATTAAGTCACACAAGAAAATCAATTTAAGAGTTCACAACTCCAAAATTATTCGGTTGTGAACCATTTGAAAAATATTACAACAAGACGAACTCACCGTAAGTCTTGAAGTCTTTTGAATTTATTATCATTGGAAAAGTGTTTCCACAACCAATATCTCTAACTGACTGTGAAATCTTAAGATTATGTTCTAGTGGTACACACAATCAGACGAATTCAGTATTGATATCGCTGATCAATACTAAAATCATCAATATGATTAAGTGAAAACAGATTTAAATGATAACCATTAGAACTCCAAACAATCCCCTAAAATTATGATTTAGCTAGACATTATCTATATTATCAACACAACAACTTGTAAATATACTAAAATAGAGTACTGATGCTAGAATTTAGAATGTAAGATAAACTCCCAAAATAATGCTCTGCTCCTGAACTCCTCTGGCTCCAGGAAGTGGTTCAAGAGTCACCCTCTGCACTGCCTCTCTTGGAACTAGATTCCTTAAAAATGTTGTATAATTTTCCCTCTCCAATGAATATCACACCCACCTCATCTGCTGCTTGCTCTTCTTTTTCAATAAACTATCATCTAGTGCATGTCACTGAACATTTACCACCGACTTTAAAAGCTTTTCACATATTCATCGCACACGTGCATTTTTTCGCGACTAACACGTCACACTAGTTTTCCTCATGTAACTAACTCCGGATGAGTTAGTTAAATGCACTTGGATGATTTCCTGTCTCTTGAATGTACCTAAACAAGAAAAAAAATAACATAGTTAATACATGAAGGAAATAAAAATTTATAATTTAAGAAGATATCTTTTTAAAAATCCTTTTAAAATAATTAATTAACTTTTAAATAATGTTGTTAAATAAATTACTTTATTAGTAATATTAAAAACTAGAAATTATATTTTAGAGATTATATTTAGAAGAAATAGTTATAATATTATTTAATTATATATTTAAATATTAAATGTATGAAATTGGTTAATCAATCCTAATTAATATTTGAATTTGAGAATTTTAATTAATTATTAATCATTAAACATTAAGTAATTAAGTAATTTATTTAATTATCAATTTATGTTGTACATTAAAATACTTTTATTAGTAAATGTTATTTTGTTACTTTGTCTAAAGTTTATAAATTTTTAAAATTATAGTTCTAGATAATAATTTAAATAGTTAAATTGATATATTTTAATTAATTAATAATGTTTAATAATAATAATTAATTTGATTACCATTCTGAACATTAGATTGTTACCTTATTAATTATTTTATAATAATTTAATTGTTATTAATATTTATTTTATTGATAAATTTTATTATGGAACAATAAATGTTAATAAATGTTAATTTAATTTAGTATTTAATATAATTTAGTTAAATAAAGTATTATACATGGTAAATAAATTAGTAATTATGTTTAACAGTTTACCTTATATGTTTTTTTATTTATAATTATAAATTATTAATTTAGTTTAGTTATTTATAATTAAGTTTTTTTGTTTATGTTTTCTTTTAGTTTTCTGAATATCTTCTTCCCCCTCCCCCAATTACAAGGCACAGAAGCAGGGGAGGATGGTCTCACGATTCTGGTTCTTCTCCTGGAAGCAGCACCGCGGCTGCTCTGTCCTCCACCATTTGCGAGTTTCTGGATCTCCTTCCTAAAACCCCTTTGCAGCAATTCCTTTCAGCGGCACTGAAGAGAACTGGAGAAAGGAAACTGGGTAATCAGAAACTCGACAACATAGCCCCACAACACTGCTCAAGCATGGCGGCCGCAACTTTACTCTCTTACAGAAACAACACATCAACTTCAGTTTAGATCAGCAAAGAAAGGTTCCATCTCGAACAACGGTTTCTTGCTCCGATCCTCCTTCCCACAGCATGAAAACCCACCATAGTGAATTTCAGGCTTGGATGGCGACCGGGGTGTCATCAGTGGAAGCGTTGCAGGTGCGCTTCAAGGCAGTGTGAGGGATTCTTCCATATTTATTTGAAATTTCAACCTGAAACTGTAGAAGCTTGATTATATGGTTTGATTAAAAAATGGTCTGAATGTCTGGTTTGAGATTGGTTTGAGTTTTCAATATCGGAGTTGTGAATGGTGAGAGGCAAGGGATACTACGTTGGTGAGATGAGGAAACCGAAGAGGGAACATCAATAATAGAAAAATGAACTATCAATGAAATAAAATGGAAGGAAAAGGGTGCACATCAGTGAGTGCAGTGGCAACAGTGAGTGCAGTGGCAACAGTGAGTGCAAGGGATCAATGGGAGGAATGAATCACCGTTAGAATAATGAATGTAGGGGAGTTCAACGCGGGGTTCACTGATAGACTAAAAAAATGAGGTTACAGATAGAACAAAAATAGACCTCACCGATAGGATAAATATAAGGTCACTATTGGCTTAAAAAGTCACCAGTATAAAAACACACCGTTAGTTAAAAAGCAAGTGAAGAGAAGCGGTGCAACAAAGGTTACCAGTGCAGGTAGGTTACCAGTGCAGAAAGGTTACCGATAGAACCAAGGGTCACCGATAGAACAATTAAAAGGTTACCGATAGTATAAAAATAAAAGCTCACCGTTGCTCACACAGAAAAGGGTCACTGATAGAACAAAAATAAAGAACTAAAGGTGACCTAAAAAAACATAGATTGAAATTAAAATTAAAATTTACGTTAATTAAATATAAATATTGAAAAATATTAACCTGTTAAAACCATAACATAAAAAATACAAAGATTGAAAATTAAAATTTAAAAGAATACAAAACATTAAAAACATAATAATTATTAACTTAAAACTTTTAAGTTACAATAAAAATTATTAATTTATAACACTTAAATTAAGAACTGGATAATTGTTGAACTAAATTGATAAAATACATAAATTAAAATTACTATATAGTTAATTATAGGGTAGGCAATGAGTGAAAAAGGATAGCATTAGTGACCCAATAGGTCACCAATAACTCATATCTATCTCACCAGTATACTAAAAACAAAACTTAATGAATAAATAATCTAACTGTATTCTTAAGATTAAATAATTAATGTTTTGAAACTCTTAATTAATTAATTAAACAACTATTTGAATACATAAAATTAAAAGCGAACTATTTAATTTAATTTTAACGAAAATTTTTATCTTAAGTAATTTGCAGGATGATTAAACCTATTAATAAACAAAGTTAATTAATTCTAATAAATCTATATTAAAGAATAAAATATTAAAATAATAGTCTAAGTTAATTAAAACACAAATAAGGATGTTAAATGATTATTAATTATTAAAGTTAAATTATTAAAAGATTACCATATTGGAATTAAAAAAACTAATAAACAAATAATAAATTTAGATAAGATAAGTAAGATTAAAATTGTTAATTTAAAGACTAAAAATACTTAATTAATTATAAAAAACAATTAATTAAAAAATTTAATTATTAAAATATGAAAGTAAAATTAATTAGTATATAGTGCTTAAATAATTAATTAAATCATTTAAAATTAAGTAAAAATACATGGAAAAACTATGAAAAAATAGAGCAAAATAAAATTCCTCCACACTTAAGCATTGTTTGTTCTCAAACAATCTCACATTTTATTATCATTTAAAAAAATATTGTAGTTTTTAAAGATTCATCTCAAACTGTAACATGTCCAGCACTTAAAAACAGAGGGCTAAAGTGTCAATAGGCTTTATATAAATATGTTCAAATCAAATCTTTCCTCAAATAAACACTCAAAGGGTAATCTGGAAAGCTATGAATCATCAAGAAATGAAGATGTCATGCCTCATATGTGATACAGCTTAATGACTCATTTCAATCCATGATCAAGTTATAAGTCCAAGAGTGAAAAGAGGTAAAATTTATGTGAAATTCAAAACATAACAGAAGAACCTTATACTTCGGTTCAATCCAAGGTACCCAAAAATAAAAATAATACTTTTTTGTGAATAAATTTAATGATACAACATAAATGATTCTCATGTAAACAATTTGTCCCCTTCTTCATGTGGCGTTCATCATTACCCTCACCTTAATGAACTCATTTTTACCCTAGACAGTTTATTTAATTTTTCCCATGCCATGTATCTTGTGCTAAGCAATGTGCAATGCACTTATTCAAGGTGTACAAAGGGCTTATAGTAAATAGAAACACACCCAACATCTAGGGTATCAGAGACTCACCGTGGGATCCCAGATGCCCAAACTAATCCATTTTCAAAATGTTTTTATGAAAAATAATTTACATTATCTCATTAAGATGATTACTTTTATAATTAAAGGAATAGAAAAAGAATGAAGCCCCTAATATAGAGTCAAACTTCCAGTTCCAACAGCTATGATCATAACTCCACAAATATGTAACCCAAATCACTTTTAGAAGTAGTTACTAAACCAAATTTCCATCAAATAACTAACTAAGATCACTCAACAATCATCCAAACTCATTAATTTCAGATTCTAAGCAGATCTTAACTACCAATCAAAGCACTATTCAAAGGCAAGACCCAATTGAGTACAGTGTAAGGATTAGAAATATAACAGAATTTTGAAATACTTTGACCATTTCTTACAAAAATATTGAAGTGAAATGGGAATTGATGAGCTTTCAATTAAGCATAGTTTATCATAGTCAAGAATTGACACCCTCCCCCACAGTAAAAACCCAAATTTGTCCCCAAAGATGACTTACAAATATGGAGAAAAACAATTAAATATTAAAGGTTAAAAACATATTTTCAATTTAGTAGATTTATGACATTATAAAGGGTATCAATTAAGTTCAAGAATATTGTTTTCCACAAAGAATAACTTATCCACAAGTTCACAAGAAAGTACATTCATTATCATTTAAGTCTGGTGACATAAAGTTTCCATTAAAGTTCAAACCAAGAATGTAACTTGTGGGTGTAGAGAGAATTGGATGTAAGGAAATTAAGAAAATATGATTCAATTAGATGTTTAATAAAACATAAGGCAATCATTCCTTACACCCCTTAGAAAAACTAATTAAAAAAAACAATAACAGATAAGTATATACCCCACCATACTTAATTTCATACAGAAAAATATTATTTCAATATTTATCAATGAACTAAAATTTAAGAAAGAGGCACATGCAGAATTTTTTAATTGAACTTAGTGACATGCAACAAAAGTTTTTTTAGTATGAAAGATATGTAGAAAATTTTAAGAAAATATGTTGCTAGATTTCATATACAAGAAGAATTTCTTAAAGCAGAATTTTTTTAAAACAATAACAAATAGAGCAGAATTTTTCATGAAAAACATGAAACTTTTTTAAAGTAATAAAGAGAAGATTATGAAATAGAAATTTAATAGTAAGATACTTCCCTGACAAGTTTTTAATTAGTCTTCTAACATGGTAATTCCACTCCATTATATGACACAACAATAGCTTCTTGATAACTCTGAAATAGAACAACAAAACCAAGAACAATAGGTAATAGAAATTTCACAAAATCAGAGCACAAAAGAAACACATTATTCAATATTAAAATGTAACAAAGTAAAGAAAAAAAGAAACATGGGTTTCCTCCCATGCAGCGCTAAGTTTTAAAGTCTTCAGCTAGACTTTATTCAAGATCAGTTTCCAAGAACAGTGAAGGAAGCCAAGCCCTTCAGATATCCCTCAAAATAAAGTTTCACTATCTTCCCATTAATCAACATGGGTTTTTCCTCTTCACCTATAATTTATACAGCTCCATTATTTAGAACTCTCACTCTAGTAAATGGTCCATATCACTTAGACTTAAGTTTTCTAGGAAATAGTTTAAGTCTAGAGTTAAAGAGGAGGACCTTCTGTCCAGGTTTGAATTATTTGTTTTGAATGATAGAATCATGAAATATTTTAGTCCTCTCTTTATAAATTATTGAATTATCATAACTCTCTCTCCTAATATCATCCAACTCACTTAGGTCAAGTAATATCCTCTCACAAGCACTCTTAAAATTAAATTTCCGAGCCTTAACTGCCCAATAGGACTTATGTTGCAACTCCATAGGGAAATAAAAACATTTCCCAAACAACAGCCTATAAATAGACATACCAATTGGGGTCTTTAAAGCAGTTCTATATGAACATTAAGGTTCATCCAATTTAAGAGACCGATCTTTCCTAGAGTTTGACATAGTTTTATCAAGTATCTGTTTCAGTTCCCTGTATGAGATCTCCATCTGTCCACTGGACTGTGGATGATAAGAAGTTACAGTATTATGAACACAACCATATTTCTCCATAAATGATTCAAATTTATATTTCTTAAATAGTGTTCCATTATCAGTGATAAAAGCTCTTAGGACTCCAAATCTTGTAAATATATTCTTCTTGACAAACATATTTACAGAATTGGCTTGATTGTTGGGAAGTTCCACTGACTCAAACCATTTTGAAACATAGTCAACATCAACATGAATATACTCATTCCCATGGGATGATGGAAATGGACCCATGAAATCTAAACCACAGACATTAAAAATTTCAACTTCTAGAATTACTTTTTGGGGTAACTCATACTTCTTGCCAACATTACCTAGCCTTTGACATTTATCACAACCAACCACAAATCTTCTAGCATACTTAAAAAGTGTAGGCCAATAGAAACCAGATTGTAAAACTTTTTGAGTAGTTATTTCACCACCATGGTGACCTCCCCAAGGTGAGGAGTGACAACTCTCTAAAACAGGTAGCATATCTTCCTCAAGTAAACATCTCCTAAGAATACCATCTACAAATCTCCTAAACAATAGAGGATCATCCCAAAGGTAATATTTAAGCTCAGAAATGAATTTATTTCTTTGGTTATTGGACAAATTTTTGGGAAAGAAACCTACTGCCAGGAAGTTGGAAAAACCTACAAACCAAGCAGATTGTCTGATTGACATAGTAAGAAGCTTTTCATCAGGAAAGGAAGAGTTAAGCTCCCTAGAATCTTCAAATTAATATTGAGTTAGAGGAAGCCTAGAAAGGTGGTCAACAACTAAATTTTTAGCTCCCTGATTATCTCTAATATCTAAATCAAACTCTTGTAATAAAATCCATCTAATCAGCCTGGGTTTAGTTTCCTTCATAGACAATAGGTATTTTAAAGCAGAATGATCAGTGAAAAAAATGACTTTTGAACCTAACAAGTACTGTCTAAACTTCTCTAAAGCAAACACAACTGTTAAGAACTCCTTTTCATTAGTGGTGTAATCCTTTTGGGCTTTATCTAGTAGTATATTAGCATAATACACCACATGTAACTTCTTATATTTCCTCTATCCAAGGAAAACACCTACTACCATGTCACCAACATTACATATAAGTTAAAAAGGTTTCTAGTCAGGTGCGGTGATAATGGGTGATGTAGTGAGTTTCTATTTAAGAAAATTAAATGATTTCAAATAGTTTTCATCAAAATTGAAAGGTTCATCCTTGACCAGAAAGGAACATAAGGGCTTAGTTATTTTGGAAAAGTCTTTTATGAATCTTCTATAGAAACTGGCATGCCATAAGAAACTTCTAACACCATTAACATTTCCAAGAGGTGGCAGTCTTTGAATGACATCAATATTAGCAGTATCAACTTCTAAAACTATTTTGGACACCTTATGAACAAGAACTATACCTTATGTGACCATAAATTGTAACCTCTACCAATTAAGAACATGGTTGGTTTCAATGAATCTATCTAAGAATAACTCAAGATTTCCAAAACAAGTATCAAAAGTACTACCCAAAATGGAGAAATCATCCATGAAAACCTCAATTATTCTTTCAATAATATATAAGAAAATAGCCATCATACACATTTGAAAGGTGGATCGAGGTACACACAACCCAAAGGGCTCCGCATGTAAGAAAATGTTCTAAAGGGGAATGTAAAAGTAGTCTTTTCTTGATCCTCTAGAGCAACAAGAATCTGATTGTAACCAGAATACCAATCCAAAAAATAGAAAAACTCATTTCTAGAAAGCCTCTCAAGTATTTTATCTAAGAAAGGCGTCAGAAAATGGTTCTTACTAGTGGATGCATTAAGCTTCCTATAATCTATATAGACTCTCCATTTTGTGGCTTTTCTAACTAGGATTTATTCATTCATTTCATTTTTAACAACAGTAAAACCTCCCTTCTTAGGGACAACCTGAATAGGGCTAACCCAAGCACTATCAGAAATGGGATATATCATTCCAGTGTCCAGCGACTTAATCACTTATCTAAAAAATTCTTTCATGTTTGGATTCAATATTCTTTGACACTCTACCCTAGGCTTATGGTCAGGATCCATAGGTATTTTATGCATAAAAAATGAGGGACTAATACCCTTGATATCAGTTATTGTCCAGACTATGGTAGATTTAAACTTTTTCTAAACATTCAACAATCTTTCCTCTTGATTTTCATTTAGTTCAGAAGAAATTATAATAGGATAAGTGGAGTTCTCACCCCGAAATGAATATTTAAGATGGGTAGGGATTGGTTTCAGTTCAAGAGTGGATGTTTATACACTAGAAGTAAGACTCTTAGACCTGGGAGGTCCAATATATTTAACATATTCCTTGTAAGGAGTTTTAAATGATGAAATATTTTCAATTTCATGCTTAGATTCATAAGAAACAATGCTGCTGTCCAATGTGGGCAACACATTATCCATAATTTCCAGATCATAATTTAACAAGTTTATCAAAGTATAATCATATAGTTTTCTTATAAGTTCTCCCTTATAATCATAAAAGTGTTCAGAAAGGATGGTGTTAATAGAAACACCCTAAAATTCACTCAAAAGCTTCTAAGTTTAGAAATAGAGGACCCTTCTATAGCAGAAATTGGACAGTTTTCCAGTTCTGGAAAATTTTCCATATTTGGTGTTCGAGTAGAATTTTCAACTTCTAAAATATATTCAATAGATTTTTCAGGTTCTAAATTATTTTCTTCAGTATAGTATTTATTTTTAGAATCATTAAAGTTTCCAATTGAGTTCTCATTCTCTAAAGACTCTACTATTGAATAGTATTCAGAAAAATTTGGTCTTTTAACATTTTTAAACACACTAAACACTTCTTTTTGTTCTCTACTTTAAAAAATTAATTGAACTTTATAAACATAAATAATAGAACCACAAATGGACAAGAAGGTCCTACCCAAGATGATGGGTACCTCTTGATCACACTCCATGTCTATGACTAAAATGTCCGTAGGCAGAAAAAGCTTCCCAACACCAACTAGCAAGTCATCTACCCTACCCATGGGATGAGTGAAAGATCTATTAGCCAACTGCAATATGATTGTGGTGGGTTGAAGGTCACCCAACCTCAGCTGTTTAAATAGTGAGTATGAGAGTAGATTAATACTAGTACCTAAATCACACAAATATTTAAGCTGATCAAAGTTTCCTAGTGAGAAAGGTATGAAAAAACTACTTGGGTATTTCAGTTTAGGTGGGATTTTCATTTGAAGTACAACACTACACTCTTCAGTGATGCTGTAAGTAGCAAATTCTTCTAAGGTATTTTTGTTTGAAACAATTTACTTCAAATATTTCAAGTAATATGGAATTTGAATTAAATATTGAATGAATATAATGTTCACTTGATGTTTGGAAAGAATACTAGGGAACTGAAGAAGTTCAGCCTTGGTGTTACTTTATGGTTTTAGCTTCTCAGGGAAAGGGATGGGTGGGGAAAAATTTTCAAGGACAGTAGGTATATCCCTCACCTCTTCATCAAACTTTTCTTTTCCTTTATTCTTTTGATCTTTAGATGAAGTTTCAACTTGAGTTTTAGGTGAAAAATTCAAATTTTGATCATTTTCATTACTTTTCTGTGAATTTACAGCATGTGAACAAAGCATATTTTTATTTTTAGATTGAATCAGATTTTCATTTTGGGCATTTTTAGTGAGTTTTTCAGAAAAATATTGAGTATTAATCCCACTTCTAGTGACAACAGCCATAAAATTCTCTCTAGGATTAATTTTAGTGGTACTAGTAAGTCTACATTTTCCCTAGATGAAAAATCTCTAGCAAGTTGACCAAGTTATGTTTCCATGTTTTGTATTCTAACATTAGTTTTCATTTTATCAGACTTATATTGATTATGAGGTTTGTATAGATGAGTCATGTATATTTCCTCTTAGGAGTTGATTTTGTTCAAAAATAGATCAAGCTTAGAAAACATGTGACTATCATTTTTTCCTTGTACATTTGAAGACTCACCCCTTTGTTGATTCTAAAAATTTGGTCTTGGTTGATTAGAGTAATTAGGGGCAGTGGATTTTTTAATTAAGCCTTAATCTTTCCAAGATAGATTAGGGTGGTTCCTATATCCTTGATTATAATTATTTGAAAATGGATCTTCTTAAAGAGGCATCCTAGGAACATAGATAACAAAGTTTTAATTCTCTTTTTATTGGGATGGAATATCAAAATTAGGATAGAAGTTTTCAGTGTACCCAAAAATACCACACTGGGCACACTGTTCCCTTAAATATTGGTTTGTATTTTGATAGCCTAGTTGATTAACAGTTTGTTTTGAGTTCTGGTTCATTAAGGATTGAAGTTGGTTGGTGATTTTATCTAGTTGAGCTTGAGTTTCATTCATTGAACCGGTACTTGAATTGAAATTTCTATTGACTCTTTTATTTCATGAATTTTTTTATGTCGAGATTTCAGAGCAATATTATTAAAAAAATTTCTAAGTTCTTCATATATCTTATCATTGTAATTTCCCCCAGTAGCTTGGTCTACAAGATTCTGTCTAGAGGATGCAAGACCTTCATAGAAGGTATCCATGAGAAGGTGAGATGGGATTTGATGATGGGGAAACTACTTAAGAAGATACCTAAATCTATCCCAGGATTCATGAAAAGATTCTCCATCCTCTTGATAGAAACTAGTGATTTTTTGAGTTCTCCTTTACGTCTTTAGGGAAAAAAATTCATAATAAAATAGTTGTACACTTGATCCCAGTTTTCAAAAATGTTCTCATCTAGACTCAAAAACTATTTTCTATAATTCTCTTTAAGGAAAAGGGAAATACTACCATTATTAGTTCATTTTATATGATTCCTAGAAGAGGTAGTTGTTGTAAATTATTATATAAGTATTAAATGACGGCAAGAGAGTCCTCATTAGAGATCCCATTAAAAGCAGGAAACAATGAAATATGTGATTGTTTTAATTCATAGTTTTTGAACCTAGGACTAAGTCTGATGGATGATGGATTTCCTGAAACATGAGAAAGTTGAAACTCCCTCATCCAAGGCCTTTCATTTTCTTCTATGATTTTAGGATGGTTTTGAAAGTTGTTATCAAGAACTCTATTTTCTATGTTCTCCATTTCAATTTTGCTCCTCTTTCTTAGAGTAGTGAGATGTTTGTATATTTCTAAGTTCAGTGGATCTAATATAAAGGCAGAGTGTCTTGTGCTCATACAAACATCAACAGATAGTACTCAGTATCAACAATTCAATAATAAGTGAAACTTATTTGTTTTTTAATTTTCAAAATTTTCAATTTTTTAAGATATATATATATATATATATATATATATATATTTATATATATATTTAGTTTTTTTAGGGTAATTACTCATTCCTTCCCCATAAATGATGCCGAAAACTTGATCTAAATCATTTTTGAAGTCGGTCAAATTTTATAATTTACATTCCTATTAATTATACTATATGTGGAAAGCAGGGTCAAACCCACAGGGAAGGTAATTCTAACCACTATTCCTCTAAAAAACCTTCAAAAAATCCAATGTTGTCTGCAATGGAGTGGATACACTAATTTATTTTTCTTTTTTTATAAAGAAGTAAAGTGACAGAAAAATCTGAAGCATGTATCTAAACTAAATTGAAGTTAGAGATATTTGAAAACAAAGAGACACAAAGATATAGTATGCTGTTGAAATAACTATCAATTAAAACACTCGGGGAAAAATCTCCATTCTACTGGTTTTAAAGGTATTCCGATTCACTTAAAGGTTGTTGTAGTTTACCAACTTAAAAAGAATGACTCACCTCTCTCTCCTGGAATTAAGTCACAGAAGCCAGTCAATTTAAGAGTTCACCACTCCAAAACTAGTCGACTGTGAACCATTTGAAAAAGATGACAATAAGACGAACTCACTGTAAGTCTTGAAGTCTTTTGAATTTATTATCCTTTGAAAAGTGTTTCCACAACCAATATCATCAACTGAATGTGAAATCTTGAGATTGTGTTCTAGTGGTACATGAAATTGGATGAACTCAGTATTGATCTTGCCGATCAATACTGAAATTATCAATATGATTAAGTGAAAAGAGATTTAAATGATAACCATTAGAACTCCAAATAATCCCCAAACTTTACGATTTAGCTAGATATTATCTATATTATCAATACAAAAACTTGTAAACATACTAAAACAGAGTACTGATATAAGAATTTAGAATGGAAGACAAACTCCAGAAATAATTCTCTGCTTCTGAACTCCTTTGGCTCCGGGAAGTGGTTCCAGAGTCACCCTCTTCACTGTCTCTCTTGGAACTGGATTCTTGAAAAATGTTGTATGAATCTACCTCTCCAATGAATGTCACACCCACCTCATCTTCTGCTTTCTATTCTTTTTTAATCAACTGTCATCTACTGCATGTCACCAAACATTTACCACAGACTTCAAAATATCTTCACATATGCATCACACATGTGCTTTTTTTTCGCAACTAACACGTCACACTAGTTTTCCTCACGTAACTAACTCAGGATGAGTTAGTTAAATGAACCTTGATGATTTCCCGTCTCTTGAATATACCTGCGCAAGAAAAACAATTAACACAGTTAAAACACGAAGGAAATAAAAATTTATAATTTAAGAAGATAGCTTATTAAAAAGTCTTTTAAAATAATTAATAAACTTTTAAATAATTTTATTAAATAGTACTATTAAAAACTAGAAATTATATTTTAGAGATTATATTGAGAAGAAATAATAATAATAATATTTAATTATATATTTAAATATTATATTTATTAAATTGTCCAATCAATCCTAATAAATATATGAATTTAAGAATTTTAATTAATTATTAATTATTAAACATTAATTAATTAAGTAATTTATTTAATTATTAATTTAAGTTGTACATTAAGATACTTTTATTATTAAATTTTGTTAGGTTACTTTGTCTAAAGTTTATAAATTGTTAAAATTCTAGTTCTAGATAATAATTTAGAAAGTTTAATTGATATATTTTAATTAATTAATAATGTTTAATAATAATTATTAATTTGATTACTATTCTTAACATTAGATTGTCAACTTATTAATTAGATTATATTAGTTTAATTTATATTAATATTTATTTTATTGATAAATTTTATTATGAAACAATAAATGTTAATATATTTTAATTTAGTTTAGGAGTTAATCTAATTTAGTTAAATAAAGTATAATACAAGTTAATTAAATTAGTAATTCTATTTAATTATTTACCTTATATGTTTTGTTTATTTATAATTATTAATTATTATTTTAGTTTAGTTATTTATAATTATGTTTTTTGTTTATGTTTTCTTTTAGTTTTTTTAATTTCTTCTTCCCCCTCACCTAATTATGGTGCACATAAGAATGGGAGGAGGGTTTCATGATTATTGTTCTTCTCCTGGAAGCAGTGCCACCGCTGCTCTGTCCTCCACCACCGGCGGGTTCCTGGTTCTCCTTCCTAATAAACCTTTGTAGCAATTCCTTTTCGGCAGCGTGAAAGCGGACTGGAGAAGGGAGACTGGGTCTTTAGCAACTCGACACCTTAGCCTCACAACACTTCTCAAGCACGACGACCGCAAATTTCCTCTCTTAATGTAGTGGCACATCAACTTGAGTTTAGATCAGCAGTGAATCGTTTTTTCTCGGAAAAGGGCTTCTTGCTCGGATCCTCCTTCCCATAGCGCGAAAATACTTAATTAATTATAAAAAACAATTAATTAAAAAATTTAACTATAAAAATATGAATGTACACCGATAGCTCATATCTGTCTCACCGGTAGCCTAAAAACAAAACTTAATGAATAAATAATCTAACTACATACTTAAGATTAAATAATTAATGTTTTTAAACTCTTAATTAATTAATTAAACAACTATTTGAATACATAAAATTAAAAGTGAACTATTTTATTTTATTTGAACTAAAATTATTATCTTAAGTAATTAACAATATGATTAAACATATTAATAAACCATTTTAATTAATTCTAATAAATTTATATTAAACAATAAAATATTAAAATAATAGTCTAAGTTGATTAAAACACAAATAAGGATGTTAAATGATTATTAATTATTAAATTCAAATTATTAAAAGGTGACCAGATTGGAATTAACTTAACTAATAAAAAAATAATAAATTTAAATAAGATAAGTAATACTAAAATTATTAATTTAAAGACTAAAAATACTTAATTAATTATAAAAAACAATTAATTAACAAATTTAATTATAAAAATATGAATGTACAATTAATTAGTATATAGTTCTTAAAAAATTAATTAAATCATTAAAAATTAATTTAAAATATGTGACAAAACTATGAAAAAATAGAGCCACATCAATGTTCAGTAGTATATTTTATATTCTTATTTTAAAAGATAGATTTATCTTCTCTATAGAATCAATTTAATGAAATATTCCAATAGGGCCTAAGCAGTGGATACCGTAAGCCCACTTCCAATATTCCAGTATATGGTGACCTGTGACAAGTAGTCATATGAAAAACATAGGAGGTATTAGACTAATGTACCTATATAGACACACACATCTCTAGGACCATACAATGATGAAATGTCACACAACCATTAACCATGCATGAATACATCTATAATACCACCATCAAAGTATGAAAACAAGTACTAGAGAGAAAAAGGAAAAATAAAACCCCACAAAACAAAAACAAAAACATGTCTAATCTCTAATGTAGGAGTGGAATACATTCAATGTAACCACCAAAACCCACCTTGGTCTATCAGGGTCACTAATATTCATCTCATCCATCCTCCTCTTGGACTCCATTAAAAGGTATGTTGTTTTCTTAATACATTAAATGTGTAGAAAAATACCATTCATAGATGAGTATAAAAATACCTAGTAGGACACCCCAATATCACTAATCATATAGCATCAAGAATAATAATCAAATTATTATATGTATTTTTAATAGAATATATAACAACAACATAAAGATATACTCAAAGTAGACACAAAATCTTAAGATAAGGTCACAACCATAAATCTTGCCCATTATTCCTACTTGAAGGATCCATATAACAATAATCCTAAAGAACATAGTCCATGAGTTAGATAGAACTGATTACATCCATTCAATATGGAGTTCTTGTTAGATCATTCCTTAAGAAGTATGTTCATGATGTCTAATGGGAACGATACACATATTAGGATCACAACTAAGGCTATGGGGTATACAAAAAACCCAATCTAAATTGACCATGTATGGGATCAATGGATTTATAGTGATGGTTAGAAAAATACTAAGAACCCCATCTTAGGACAATGATGATGATAATGAATATCAGCTCGGGCCTCATGGTGGGATCCTAAAAACTCTCTATGAGACTAAAGTTCCTCAGATAGTATCACCATCCTATTCTCAGTACACGATTCTATAAGAATTATTAGGGAAAGGATTAAGGGAACATACCTTAATGAAAGTTTTCCATGATGAGGAGGAAAAGGGATCCATGTATTCTTTGAGAAGGTACACAACATGTACATTGAGTACACAACTTCCCCATATTAAACCTAGATCTTACCACGACTCATTGATCATGACCCTATATGTGTCTATGAATATGGTGTGTGGCCCTCCGTACATGAAATGTGTCACCACATGACCTCCTGTACATGTTACCATATAAATTCCGAGATAACTTCTAGGGTGTACATGGATTGTGGCATGGCACACAATGCATGTAACTCCACCTAGGTTATGTGGTGTGTACAGTCCATACCTGAAAATATGGAAAGCTAGGAATAAAAAAATATTTTATATGGACCACATATAATATGATCCTTCTCTCTAAATAGAAGCCCTAGGTTTTAATCTGGTTGGGCTGAGGCTTTCTATCACCAATTTCTAGAATCCAGCCACCAAATCACACAGGAAAACACTTCGTTAACATCAACTAGTTTTCACATGCCAAAACCACATGAAGTACTCCAATCCAGTATGATCTACCATCTTACCTCAACATCATAATCAATTTGAACCCAGATATGATGTATTATCCCATTGCACTAATATATGGGTGAAGAATTATTGATTATTCAGTATTTTTCCAACCACCATCCAAAGATAATTCTAGAAATAAACAAATGAATAATCGAGGAAGAAATGTATAAAAAAATTAGGAATGGAACTTGATCAAGTATTATGATGGACTTGATTTTTTTCCACTAGAATGACCAATAATGAGATATAATATAATCAATAATAGAAATCACTGAATCTCAGATAATCTAACCTGTACCTGAAATATGCTCAATCAATGAATCAATCCATTATTTTATTGATTAAAATTCATTATGGGAATTATTAAATAGGGATAAATACACATTTAAATACAACCAAACTTTAGATTTATTGATCATTTATAAATAATGAATTTGTATCATTGTCATTGGAAATATCCTGTAACATTAATGGCCCAATGATCCTCGATATCAATCTGATATGATGTTTTCTTCCATGATATCCTCTAACACCCCTCTCCACTGGATTCTCTCAATTTGTAGAGTTATGTAGATAACCATTAGAATTAGACATATAAGATTATTTATAAGGGGTATTTTGGTTAGGATTTACATCAAGTAATTAAACAAATATAATTAAATTTATTCATTTATTCACTGATTAAGTTTCTCAAGCCCAACGTATGACAAAAACCTAGATTCCATTGTACATAGGGTAAAACCATTGTTTTGAACTCGATGGTGGCCTCAAATTTTTGATTTGATTATCCATTTAAGACTTACACAACATTTTTAGGAAAACTACACATGATTGATATTAAATATATTTAATAAAGTTCAAAAATTAATCTTGGGCCCACCAGGTGACATAATCTCACTTCATTTTAGCGTATAGATATGAATATAAGCCATATAATATTCTATAGTATGACATGGAAAAATAATAGTTGATACATTATCCCCGCATTTGGGATTTATGTATCATAAAGTAGAGAAAAAGAATACACATAGAGATATGGGTACTGAGTATGAATCTAGGTCCCCTGCTCCCCGGTACTCTTCTAAAGATACCCATGATGCCACTAGACACAGACTAGAAGAATTGATCACCAATGGGGGATCCTCTCCTATTGATCTAAAATCTATACTAGGTACTCTAAAAAAGTATATCCATCCACAATGTACATATCTCCCCAATTGATAACATGTGATGGGTTGTGAATGTACATCCTTAGGTGCGGCATGTGGAGGAAATCATGTACTCAGTCCAAATGTTGTAGCAGGTCTAATCATTATTCCACCTCAATAACATTACATGATATCTAGAAGGGGCTAATAAATCTCAGATATATCTTATCCCTGACCAAAAATCTTCAATCCATGTTGAGGTGAGACCCTTAGGAACACATGAAATCCCTCTTCAAACACCAAGGTCCTATGTCATCTATCTGCATATGACTTATGAAATCTTTATGTTCTCCTCATCCTATCCAAAATTATATTCACCTTCTCTATCATGGATTACACCAAATACAAGACCATAAGTGTTGAATCTCACGGGTTATTCCAGAATAACGGTGACTTGTAGGTCTATCCATACAAGGATTCAAATGGCACCATACAGATGGTGGAATGGTATTTGTTATTGTACAAAAACTCCACTAATGATAGATGATCCTAAAAAATATGATGAAAGTCTAACATGAAATCTCACATCATGTTCTCTAAGACATAAATGGTCCACATTATTAGAACCTGGATATTTTTAAAAGGTACTGGTCCAATAATTTTTGGTTTAAATTCTTTTTTACTACAAAATTTGAGTAATTATTTTGATTACAGTTGTTTTGAGGGTGTTAGGTGCTTGTTTAAAACCCATAATCCAAATTTTGGTGTGAAAAGGCCCGACACATTGTTCATAGAAACTATGAGGGACATGTCACAAGGTTTCTTCTAACCATGCAATGCTAGAAACTGGAGTCCTATTGGTAACATGGTTTGAAAACCCATTAAATTTTGGGCACATGCCCATGAATGAATGGATACAGTGTTTGATAGTGGGCTGAGACATGGTTTTTATACAGTTACTCAAACTATGTGCATAAACCGTTCGTGGTGCCACTTTCTTACAAAAAAGGGTATATGATTGACACACAATTTAGCCAACCTTATGGACAAATCATGAAACCACATAAATCATGTGAAAATATGAAAACAAACCAAATTAATCTATTATTTAAACCCTTAATTTAATTCCTCCTCAAATGTTGTATAGTTTCCAATTGGAGCTCACTTTGAAGGAAAATCGTATAATTTGTCACCCTCATCTGTGAGATCTTTTATTCAATCACAAAACATATTATTGGATCCACAATGGTAAGATTTAATTTTTTTTCATTCACTATATGTTTACCTTTAGACCGATGAAGTTTTTTGGGTGAAATACAATTTTCCCTATTGTGAGGTTCTTCCTCCATTCATTATTTTCTCCCGATCTGAGTAGAATTAGGTGATGATTGTAAGACCCTGATATTTTATGAGAAGTATATTTTTGTATGTATTATGTTATACGCAAAGGAATATTTCACTGCACACAACACTAGGTTGGCTTGCGTTAAACGCAATCACGACCTTCCTCAATAGCGTGTTTAGTACGCAATACCGAGTTTCATTAAACAACGATACATTATTATAATATTATGAACTAGCCGTTATGAATAGTATTAACTTAATTTTAAATTTTATAACATTATAAATCATCTTACACATTTTCTAGAATGAGGTATGAAAACAAAATCAGTTTTTTGGATAAAAAAAGTATTTTTCAAAAAATGCACTTTTACCGCCTTTTGATGGCGCACACATTTTAAATCTAGTTTTTGACATGTTTATAAGTTAGATTTGACAAAATAAAATTATTCTTTGGAATCAGGATATAAAAATTTACTTTGGAAAAATTTTTCATATTATTCTGGTAACTTTCATATTTTGATGAATAGTAAAAACACGCTATATTTTAATTTAAAAAAACTTTTTTCATCGCAATAATTTATATGGCTAGATCATCTTTTTAATTGGTTTTAAAGTGTAATTATAATATATTTTTACTATTTAATCCAATGTCGGTCATTGGAATTAATTTCACTTTAAAATTGGATATAAACAAGTGATGATCTTTTGATAGTTATTGTTTCTTAAAAACACATTATTTATTTTGATAACTGGAATTACATTTAAAATTCATTAATGCCACTTCTATGTTTTGAATTTGAAAAAATAGACATCATTTTTGAATTCGGAATATCAAATATAGCTTAGGATGAATTTTTGGTATTTTTCTGAAAAACGTCAATTTTTGATGAATAGTGAAAACACTAAGTTTTTGGTTAAAACCGACTTTTTATTTAAATAATCATTTATTTGATTTAAATTTATTTTAGGTAATAATAGATACATAATACTTATATAAGTTCAATGAAATTCATTGGAATCATTTTATAATTATTTTATATTTATAAAAAATTATATTGAACTTTTCACCGTCTTTTACCCACATCCTAGGAGCTTTGGAAATTGTTTATAAAACTTAATTTTACTGCTTCTGTGAGTTGAATTTCGAAAATCCGAGAGACGCGGTTAATATCAAGGAGTAAAATTTGGTTCAATTAGATAAAAATAATTTTTTTGTGAATAGTAACTTTTTACTTTTATTTACCACGGTTAAATGTAAATAGGGTAATTCAAGGTTAAAAGAAAATTATAATAATTCAAAATTACCTTAACACTTGTCCAAACCTTATTGGATGAGTAATAGCCGATAATGGGAATCTTTGGGTCGATTTTGGGACCCCATGGAGCTACTTATGAAAGACAATGACACATTAGATTAATTAATTTAATGTAAAGACAAAATTTTCATTAACAAAAATTCTTTAGTAATTAATTTTTATAAGGGGCTATATAAATTATATTTTAGACTATAAATAAAAATTATAAAGATAAAAGTATTTACTACATTTTGGTATTTTGTTTATAATTTTTAGACATCATATAAATTAAATTATTTATGACACAATAATGATGCAGTATTTACCTCATTAATAAATGATTTAAATAAATAAGATTATAATGATTAAAATATTTTCCAAAACATGTCCAATTCTGATTGGATGATTTTATTTTGACCATGAGTCATCTTATCTTCATATTTAATGATTTTTGACCTTTTGAAACTGAAGATAAGTTTATAATAAAATAATATTTTCACACTTTCCAAAGGTGCCCCTCTCCTCCCTTATAAAAGGGCACCTCCTCCCTCTCCTCCTCACACCACTTTGAGCCTTCATGCTTGGAAAAACCCTACCCATTTCACTTTCCAACTTACTTAGAAAACTACTAGAGGTACTGGTCTTCTCAAAAGACCAACTCTAGTGCCCTAAGAGAAATTTTAAAGGAGGCACTTCGAAGGAGAGGTAATACCTTCTACCATTTTATTCAAGTTCCATTATTCTTCTACTCCCTCTTCTTTAGTTGTTTCATTATGAGGTAATAACATCAGTATCCCTAATATACTGATATGTTATTATAAATATGAAACAACCATATTTCACCTCTTATCCATCCTACAGTAAATAAAATCACCGCGCGTGTGTATGTACGGAATACCGTCTCCACGCCGTGGTGTAATATGTTTTCCACCACCACCTTACTTGGATGGGTATAATGTTGTAAATAAATAACTATATATGATTATTGTAAAGTGGTATTGATTCTGAAATATTATAAATACACTTCAATACAATTCCACGATCATGGGAACGATATCATCGCTCGTGCGTACGTACGACCTACCGTCTCCATGATGTGATGCGACTCGTTATATATGATATTCATTGAATACTGATTATATAAATGAAATTATTGAATGAATATGATATATATTACACCAATACCATTCTATAAATTATGTATCTATATCCTATAAAGAGGAATACGAATTTATTCGATAAAACACGCATAAGAACATAAAGCAATAAATACCAGAACAACAAGTAGCAATGAAATATTACTACTAAGAAGATACTAATATGAAAATATATGATATCATAACAATGAATATGATTCGGTAATAATTCAATTAACATTATTTAAATCATTATACAGGAGGTTCAGATACATACAAAGCATATCGGACCTAAGGTAAGGGACAACTTTTCCAATCTCGTTTTTATCCGAGATTGTTTATTCGTAAGTATTCACTGGGGATATATTTATCATCCATGTACCTATTTTATAAAAATGGTTTCATGTATGTTTTAAGTCCTTTTTACCCATTTTTTACTTTTACTACATGGTATGTAAGGAATCTTTCTTTTGTTTATGTTTCGAGTTACATTTTTGACTTTTCCAACAAAAGTACAAGGAGAATGTTTTTTTAACTTATACGGCATGAATAAATTTTTAGAACATTATTTACAAGAAGCTCCCATTAAAAGTTTTCAAGTTTATTTTTAATCAACTTTTTTTGTTTAAAATTTTATGACATGTTAAGAAAGGAAAAATGTTTTTGAAGTAGAAAGGATATTTTCCTCAAGAATGGAGTTCAAGTGTTTTATCAAAATTATTTTCCATATAAGATAAAATAGGGTTATGTTTATATCCCTATTTTTACATTAATTTGTTTGTTTTATGATGGAATTAATTTTATGATGTCCTTTTTATCTTATATGGGTTATGTTATGATGGCATGATGTTTAAGAATCCCATTTTAATTACACGGGTTATGCTATGATGTATGATTTATGATTTTGTGGAACACATAAGAATGGTTTTATTATGAGATGGGTGAGACCTATATCTCCCTCCAATGCATTGGGTAAAGATTTATATCTCATGAGATAGACATGGCTGGAACGACAAGTTAAACCAGTTCAGTGATATAGGACTGAAACGAGGAGTGAACTCGGTTCAGTAATGGACTTTGTCTTCTATGATGGTCTTGGCAATGAGCCTTGACTAATATGAAATGATTTTCTATGATTATGTGTGTATGCCACAAAGTTTCATGTTTTAAGTTATGATTATTTGGGATTACTTTTCATTACTATGATTTATCCCATAACATGATATTATGACCTCTTTTGCAGGTTAAGATTTTCAAAATGTTATGTTCTTATGAATATTATATGACTGATATTTCTTTTGTTTACCCTTACTGAGAATTTGAGCTCACCCTTTTGTATGTTTTCTTTTCCCCAGGTCAGGAAGAAGGATATTAAGTAGGATATTCCAAAAAGGGACTCTAGATATGATGAAATAAACAGGAGACAATGTAGTTGATTTTATGAACCAGTTGTTTATGTTTCCCAGTTTCTAAAGACACTATACCTATACGGTCCATTCATGGTTTTGTTATATGATGTAATAAGTATGCTTCAACTCTGAAGTAATAACAATGTATGTAAAGTATGGGTCGTTATAGTCGGTATCATAGGAAAGGTATAGTCAACATTTGGAAACTAGTATGTGAAAGCCTTAGTAAGAACCCTAAGGATAAGTCTAATCATAGAACACAATCTTAGTGTCTTAGAAATGGACATGAACAACCTATGATAAGACCTTAAGTGTGAAATTTTATTCTTGATTATGTGGTTTTCCTATTATGATTAGTGTTGCTCACACTATGCTTCTTGGTTTTAGTCAATGGCTAGAACTCGAAGGAACCGTGTTAATGCTGAATGCGATGGAAAATGAAATGATTGTCCCCCTGAGCAACCAAATGTTATGGGAGATGGAATGCAAAATCTTATAGCCATGCTCACACAACTTTCTCAAGATATGAACCATGCAAGACTTCCAAACGAGCAAAGGAACGAGCAAAATTCTGTTGAATCGTTCATGAGGCAGCGTCCACCTTCATTCAGCGGGTCTTCTGATCCATTAGTAGCTGAACAATGGATTAGTACCACTGAAATAATATTTTCAGTTCTACAATGTTCTGAACATTAAAAAGTCATCTTAGCAGTGAATCATTTGGAAGGTGATGCTGATCAATGGTGGAATCTTATCAAGAATATGAGGCAAAGAGATGAAATTGAGTCCATGTAATGGGATGAGTTCAAGAACTTATTTTTCAATAAGTACTTCCCTCGTATTCTTCGAACAAAGATGGAGAAGGAGTTTCTTGAACTTAAGCAAAAAGATGATGAATCGGTTGGTACCTATAAAGCTAATTCTACAAGACTTTCAAGGTATGCTTCCAGAATTATTATCCAACCTGAGAGTAAAATCGATCGATTCTTTGGTGGCTTAAAACCAAGTCTTTGAAGGGCGTTAGCCATAAGGGACTTCAATAGCTACGAGAAAATTGTTCGATGTGATCTCAAGGTTGAGATGGAGATTGGAGTAACCCATCATCCAAATGGGTTTGATAAGAAGAGGAAAATGGAATTCAAAGGAAAATCTGAAGACCAAACTGAAAATAAGATGAGTTTTCCATTATGCTCAAAATGTGGAAAGAAACATGGAGGGAATTGTCTTAAAGGGACAAGAAAATGTTTTATGTGTGGAAAAGAAGGTCATCGGGAAGTTGAATGTCGAAATAATGGGAAGAAGATGTCTAATGATGAGACAAAGAAAGGGATAAACAGAATGCACCTCCTACACTACAATGTTTCAAGTGAAAAGAGATGGGGAATTATGCCAATCAATGCCCAAATCCAAGGGTTGTTGATGATGATCGACGTCAATAAACTCTTAAGGCCAAAGATAAAGGAAAGTCACATGCAATTACTATCGGCGATATGGAGTATGATAACGAAGAGGTGAAAGGTACACTTACCATCCACTCTAAAGTAGCAAGTGTTTTATTTGATTCTGGATTCACCCACTCTTTTATTTCTAAAGAATTTTCTAAGGGTATCACCATATTACCTCAACAATTACATGTTGAGTTAGCTGTGACAACTCCTAATGGAACAACGGTCGCATCAAAAGATTATAATTCTTCTCCAATTGAAGTTTGTGGGAAAGTGATTCCTGAAAATCTTTTGATCCTTCCTATAGTGGAATTTGATGTGATTCTTGGCATGGATTGGATTTCTTTATATGGAGATCATATCAATTTCCAAAGAAGGTAAATCACATTTAATATTCCAGATCAATCTATGATCGTCTATCGATGCAAGGATGAATATAACCTTCCAGAGGAAATTTCTTCCATCTTATGGGTCTTCATTCCAATAAATGAAGTTTATTTATCTCAAATGGTTTGAGATAAACTCATGATTAAGAATATTCCCATTGTAAGAGAGTTTGATGATGTCTTTACGGAGGAATTGCTGGGTCTTCCACCAAATCATGAAGTTGAGTTTTCAATAGAACTCTTACTGGGTGCTTTTCCTTAATCAAAGACACCTTATAGAATGGCCCCAATTGAGTTGTAGGAATTGAAGAAGCAACTCCAAGATAATCTTGATAAAGGATTCATACGCCCTAGTGCATCACCTTGGGGAGCACCTGTTCTATTTGTTAAGAAGAAATATGGATCAATGAGACTCTACATTGATTATCGAGAACTTAACAAGATCACGACCAAGAACAAATATCCTCTCCCATGCATTGATGAGTTATTTGACCAATTACGTAGAGCTCAATAATTTTCCAAGATTGATCTTCATTTAGGGTGTCATCAATTAAGGGTCAAAAGGGACGATATACCAATGACGGCTTTCCGTACAAGGTATGGACACTATGAATTTATAGTGATGCCATTTGGTCTTACTAATGCCCCTACTATCTTCATGGATATGATGAATAGAGTCTTTAGAGACTATCTGGATCAGTTTGTGGTAGTCTTTATAGACGATATTCTTGTCTATTCAAAGAGCAAGGAAGAACATGAAGATCACTTGAGAATTGTATTGAAGACCCTGAGAAAGGAGAAGCTTTATGCCAAATTTACCAAGTGTAAATTTTTGCTCCAAAAAATTTGTATTTTTGGGTCACATAATCTCAAAATAGGGGATATCTGTGGATCCAGAAAAAACAGAGGTTATCTAAAGATGGTCGAGACCAACAACAATAACTGAGATCCGATGTTTTCTTGGTTTGGATAGATATTATTGACGTTTTGTGAAAGATTTTTCACAATTATCTAATCCACTCACCAGGTTGACTCGAAAAGGAGTTAAGTTCGTTTGGACGGAGGAGTGTGAAGAAAATTTCAAGGAATTGAAAATAAGGTTATCCAGTGCACCTGTGATCACACTGCCTTGTAGTGGAGAAAGGTTTGTAATCTACAGTGATGCATCCAAGAAGGGATTGGGGTGTGTTCTCATGCAAAATGATATGGTGATAGCTTATGCCTCATGACAGTTGAAAATCTATGAGCAAAATTACCCAACTCATGATTTGGAGTTAGCTGCGGTAATATTTACATTAAAGATTTGGAGGCATTATCTTTATGGTGAAAGGTGTGATATTTATACTGATCAAAAAAGTTTAAAGTATATTTCCACAAAAAAGGAGATGAATATGTGCCAAAGAAGATGGTTGGAGCTGATTAAGGATTACGACTGTTCAATTCATTACCACCCTAGGAAAGTAATCAAGGTGGCAGACACATTAAGTCAACAAGACCATGATAGATTATCCCTGATGAGGATCACAAAAGATATGATATTTATGGATTTACAAAGGATGGATCTTGGATTTATAATGGAAGGGGGAAAATCTTATCTTTCTCAAATGAATGTTCAACTATCTATACATGTGAAGATTCAAGAGGCACCAAAAGAAGATGTAGAGTTACAAAAGAAGGTGAGAAATGTTCCTGAATTCAACCTTGATTGTGATGGGATAATAAAGTTCAAAAATCAGGTTTGTGTTCCTCCCATCCCAAAATTAAAGAAGGAGATGCTGGATGAGGCTTATAGTTATTCATTCTCTATTCACCCTGGAAGCACAAAGACGTATAGGGACCTGAAAGAGTACTTCTGGTGGGATGGCATGAAAAGAGATGTTGCTGAATATGTCTCTTGATGCTTGGTTTGTCATCAAGTTAAAGCTGAGAGATAGAAGTCTAAAGGGCTATTACAACCATTACCCATACCAGAATGGAAATGGGAAAACATCACTATGGACTTTGTCACTGGACATCCTAAAACATCAAAAACTAATAATGCTATCTGGGTTATAGTTGATCATCTTATGAAGTCGGAACGCTTCATTGCTATTAGGGAAGATTTCTCTCTGGATCAGCTTGCCAGGATATATGTAAGGGAAGGGGTAAGATTTCATGTAGTACCACTTTCCATTATATCTGATCGGGATTCGAGGTTTACCTCGATGTTCTGGAAAATTCTTCAGCATAATCTAGATACAGAGTTGAGTTTCAGCACTTCTTATCATCGTCCAAAAGACGGTCAGTCTGAGAGGATAATTCAAACTCTAGAAGACATGTTAAGATCTTGTTGTATGGATTTAAAAGGTGGTTAGGATCAACACCTACCTTTGGTGGAATTTTCTTATAATAATAGCTTTCACTCCAGTATTCAGATGTCTCCTTATGAAGCTTTCTATGAAAAGAAATGCAGAAATCCAACTTTCTGGGATGAATTTGGGGAAAGAAAGCTATTAGGACCTGATCTTGTTGATGAGATGGAAGAAAAAGTCTGATCTATTCAACAACACATAAGATAAGCTCAGAGTCGACAAAAAAGTTATGCTGACAACTGAAGAAAAGACCTAGAGTTTGAAGTGGCTGATAAAGTGTTCTTATGACTATCTCCTTGGAAGAGAGTAATGAGATTTGGGAAGAAGGGAAAGCTGAGCCCTAGGTATATCAGTCCTTTTGAAATACTGGATCATGTTGGGAAGTTAGCTTATAGATTGGCGCTTCCACTAAATCTCTCTCAAGTTCATGATGTGTTCCACGTATCTCTCTTAAGAAAGTTCATACCAGATCCTTCACATATAATAAGCTCAGAAGTTATACTGCTGGAGCAAGATCTTTCTTACGAAGAGCAACCGATAGAGATTCTGGATTGTAGTGAAAAAGTTCTACAGAACAAGACCACTCGCTTGGTGAATGTTTTATGGAGGAACCACCAATTAGAAGAAGCTACATGAGAGCTTGAGGATATGATGAGGGAGAGGTAACCTCATCTGTTTGTTACGAAGTGACGAATTTTGAGGGCGAAATTCATTTTTAAGGGGGTAGAATGTAACACCCTAATATTTTATGAGAAGTATATTTTTTTATGTATTATGTTATACGCAAAGGAATCTTTTACTTCACACAACACTAGGTTGGCTTGCGTTACACACAATAGAGACCTTCCTCAATAACGTGTGTAGTACGCAATACCGAGTTTCATTAAATAATGATATATTATTATAATATTATAAACTAGCCATTGGGAATAGTATTAACTTAATTTTAAATTTCATAACATTATAAATCATCTTACACATTTTCTAGAATGAGTTATGAAAACAAAATCAGTTTTTCGGATAAAAGAAGTATTTTTCAAAAAATGCAGTTTTACCGCCTTTTAATGGTGCACACATTTTAAATCTAGTTTTGACCTGTTTATAAGTTCAATTTGATAAAATAAAATTCTTCTTTGGAATCAGGATATTAAAATTTACTTTGGATAAAATTTTCATATTATTCTGGTAACTTTCATATTTTGATGAATAGTAAAAACACGCTATATTTTAATTAAAAACAACTTTTTTCATCGCAATAATTTATATGGCTAGATTATATTTTCAATTGGTTTTAAAGTTTAATTAGAATATATTTTTACCATTTAATCCAATTTTGGTCATTGGAATTAATTTCACTTTGAAATTGGACATAAACAAGTGATGATCTTTTGATAGTTATTGTTTCTTAAAAACATGCTATTTGTTTTGATAACGGGAATTACATTTAAAATTAATTGATTCCACTTCTATGTTTTGAATTTGAAAAAATAGACATCATTTTATAATTCAGAATATCAAATATATCTTAGGCTGAATTTTTTGGTATTTATCTGAAAAACTTCAATTTTTGATGAAAAGTGAAAACACTGAGTTTTTGGTTAAAACCGACTTTTTATTTAAATAATCATTTATTTGATTTAAATTTATTTTAGGTCAAAATAGATACATAACACTTATATAAGTTCAATTAAATTCATTGGAGTCATTTTATAATAATTTTAGATTTATAAAAAATTGTATTGAACTTTTCACCATCTTTTACCCACATCCTAGGAGCTTTTGCAATTGTTCATAAAACTTAATTTTACCGCTTCTGTGAGTTTAATTTCGAAAATTAGAGAGACACGGTTAATATCAAGGATTAAAATTTGGTTCAATTAGATAAAAATAATTTTTGGTGAATAGTAACTTTTTACTTTTATTTACCACGGTTAAAAGTAAATAGGGTAATTCAAGGTTTAAAGAAAATTATAATAATTCAAAATTAACTTAAGACTTTTCCAAACCTTATTGGATGAGTAATGGCCGACCATGGGAATCCTTGGGTCGATTTTGGGACCCCATGGAGCCAGTTATGAAATACAATGACACATTAGATTAAATAATTTAATGTAAAGACAAAATCAGCATTAACAAAAATTATTTAGTAATTAATTTTTATAATGGGATAAATAAATTATATTTTTGACTATAAATATTCATTATAAATCTAAATGGATTTTCTACATGTGGGTATTTTTTTTATAATTTTTAGACATCATATAAATTAAATTATTTATGACAGAATAATGATTCAGTATTTACCTCATTAATAAATGATTTAAATAAATAAGATTATAATGATTAAAATATTTTCCAAAACATTTCCAATTTTGATTGAATGATTTTATTTCTACCATGAGTTATCTTATCTTTATCTTTAATGATCTTTGGTCCTTTTGAAACTGAATATAACTTTATAATAAAATAACATTTTCACACTTTCCAAAGGTGCCCCTCTCCTCCCTTATAAAAGGGAACCTCCTCCCTCTCCTCCTCACACCACTTTGATCCTTCAAGCTTGGAGAAACCCTGCCCATTTCACTTCCCCACTTCCTTAGAAACCTACTATAGGTACTGGTATTCTCAAAAGACCAACTCTAGTGCCCTAAGAGAAATTTTAAAGGAGGCACTTCGAAGGAGAGGTAATACCTTCTACCATTTTCTTCAAGTTCCATTCTTCTTATACTCCATCATCTTTAGTTGTTTCATTATGAGGTAATAACATCAGTATCCCTCATATACTGATATGTTATTATAAATATTAAACAACCCTATTTCACCTCTTATCCATCCTACGGTAAACAAAATCACTGCGTGTGCGTACGTACGGAATACCGTCTCCATGTCGTGGTGTAATATGTTTTCCACCATGAACTTAATTGGATGGGTATAATGGTGTGAATAAATAACTATATATGATTCTTGTAAATTGGTATTGATTCTGAATTATTATACATACACTTCAATACAATTCCACGATCATGGGAACGATATCATCGCTCGTGCGTACATACGGCCTACCGTCTCCACGATGTGATGCGACTCGTTCTATATGATCTTCATTTGATTGTTTTATGATGGAATTAATTTTATGATGTCCTTTTTGTCTTATATGGGTTATGTTATGATGGCATGATGTTTAAGAATCCCATTTTTATTACATGGGTTATACTATGATGTATGATTTATGATTTTGTGGCACACATAAGAATGGTTTCATTATGAGATGGTTGGGACATATATCTCTCTCCAATGCATTGGGTAAATATTTATATCTCATAAGATAGACATGGCTGGAACGACAAGTCAAACCGGTTCAGTGATACAGGACTGGAACGAGGAGTAAACTTGGTTCAGTAATGGACTTTTTCCTCTATGATGGTCTTGGAAATGAGCCTTGACTAATATGAAATGATTTTATATGATTATGTGTGTATGCCAAAAAGTTTCATGTTTTAAGTTATGATTATTTGGGATTACTTTTCATTACTATGATTTATCCCATGACATGATATTATGACCTCTTTTGCAGGTTACGATTTTCAAAATGTTATGTTCTTATGAATATGATATGACTGATATTTCTTTTGTTTACCCTTACTGAGCATTTGATCTCACCCTTTTGTATGTTTCATTTTCCCCAGTTCAGGAAGAAGGATATTAAGTAGGATATGCCAAAAAGGGACGCTAGATATGATGAAATAAACGGAAGACAATGTAGTTGATTTTATGAACCAGTTGTTTATGTTTCCCAATTTCTAAAGACTCTATACCTATATGGTCCTTTCATGGTTTTGTTATATTTTGTAATAAGTATGCTTCAACTTTGAAGTAATAACAATGTTTGTAAAGTATGGGTCTTCATAATGATAATGTATAACTATACAAATGACCTATGGTATTGGTGCCATTTTAAGCTAGTCTCTGTTATGCTGGCCACCAGACATTCCAGAACAACCCCAAAAATGAAATGAATTAAATTAAATTAAATATATTAGAGATTATATTTACTTCCCTTGAGATGATTTGGTGGTTTTTTCCCCGACCTAGGCCACCCATGGGGTGCTCTATGTAATTTCCCCTATGAAATTCCTTGTTTAATGCACCAAATGGGTGTGGTTTTGAGAATCCCAAGCTAGAGGAATATCCATTATAATTAAATGGAATTTAATTGATCTAGTAGGAGATGTACTTCCTCCTCTACCTTGTGATACATGATGTTTCATTGTTATATTGTATAATTGGGATTATTTTTTATGAGTTTATATAATCAATGTATGTCTTTTAATGTGAATGGTTGAATTAGTGGGTATACACATTGATTAAATTGAATGTGAACAGATGACTGGAATGATATGGTAATTGAAATGGGAGTGGATTCCTTTGTTGGAAAACCATGTATCTTAATTAAATTTAGATTAAATGTTCGACCAACCCATGGATCATGTTTTATGGTAGAAGATTCATTGGACCTTTATTCTCAATGAATCATGATTCCATAGGTTTCCAAAGGAATTTCATCCCCTTTGATCTGGCTTACTATACTCACATTGGAAATTATCTGTTAATATGATACATGGATTCCACCAGTGCTGTTATGGAGTTTCAATAAAGATTTTATTGGGAATCAACAAGGATTACTTATACTTCTACACCTTGGATCTGGACCTCCTTGGTCTGAAAATTTTATTATATGGCATGACCATGGAAAATGTGAGATATATATTTATATGGCATGATCATGGTTCTTCTAACACTTCATGTTGTATGAAAAGGCCATGATTATTATGATATGTATGGTTGTATAGTGATTTTGTGATAGTTATTTATATTTATTATAGATTACATGTTATAGGAGTTGACCCATGTTTTTAGGGTGTCTATTGGGATATACCAGATCACATGTCTAGTGTTACACATGCCTTGTGAAATTTTCATTTCTCACTGCATAAATATTATATAAATTTTCATACTACTTTGGATTGTAATCTTGCACATCTAGGACTTGTTATAGGAATTTGGGTGGTTACCTACTAGGATTGTATATCACACCCTATTCAGGCTTCCGTTGGATACATGGGAAAACCTTATAGATATAGATAGGTATTGTGGAAATCACCAACAATTTAATGATTGATTTTGTGTCATTCTTTGGAGTAGGGGAAAGTACGACCAAACCAAGTCCCATGATGGAATAGAGAGATAATTATTTTTGTTATTTTAGGTTATCAGAAACATTTATTGTATTGTACCACCATATAAATGTTTTGGATGTTTTGTAAACATATGACATGTATCATCATCATCTGTATGCGACATTACTTCATGTATTGTTTATATATTTCCACCTTGTATATTTATCAATTGTCTTGTTATTTTATATGCTTTTTCTATTGTTTTTGTTTCTATTCCATTATGTTACACTAGAGTGATGAGGGAATGGCCTCCCAAAGGACATATTATAGGCCCTCACAACTAGTTTTTAGTCTCTAGTATTCTAGGATATTCTCTTCATGCCTCATGGATAACCGGGATTGGGGTAATATTGAGTGAAATATTGGTCTAGGATGATACTATGTGGTATCAGGGCCGTGTTTCGATCTTGAGACCTATTAATGGACACAACCTAGGACCTAAATTCTAGTTTATATCCTCTGGTATTTTGGGAGATGCACTTGAGGTATTGTGGAAAATTTGGCATGGGTTATTTTTGAGTGTCATCCATGTTTGGGACAATAAAAAGTGGTATCAGAGCAATTTTTTTGTTTTCTTTACTATTTGGCGATAATAGATAGGGATAAGATAGAATTGGAATTTGGTAATTAGATGTGACTGTACATAGCTATCCCATGTACATGAAAATGTTAAAGTACTTTAAATGAAAATTGTTGTTTTCTATACTTTGACAATTAGAGTTGATTTTATTCTACCATTAGTTGATGAACTAAAATTGTGATGTTGCTATTAATATTATTTGGGTTAAATTTTGTTTCAAAATAATGATACGAGGTCATTGCATCTCATTTATCATTTCAATTACTTTTCAGAAATCACAAGACATGCATTATTTTATTCTATATAGGATTCATTTCCTGGTTGAATATTGTTGTGATAGGTTCTATAAAAGATATCCATACTTTTGTAATAGACTTTTGTGATGTTGTTTCAAAAACATGGTTGGTACTCAGTGCTTATACTATAACCTAAGTAGTATTTTCATATATTAGTCTACAACTGTCTCCCTGAGTGGATAAATGTGCAATGTTGTGTAATTTTCCATGAGTCACATGGAAAAGAATGTGTTATGGTGTGGATTATGTGGATTGTATATTTCAGTTCATAAAGAGTATGGGTCCTTATTGATGGGAAAGTGATGCACCATATGATTCAACCATTTAATGTTAATGTGAAATGAATAATAAATTATAATGGGATATTGAAATGATAAATAAAGAAATTAACAGAGAACAAACTTTTTAGTTGTTAATAGACAGCATCTCTAGTGACCTTTTCGACTGTTCCTTTTTCTATTCTTGGATTTAGGAGAAGGTTGTGAGTTATAACCTATTTATAGGAAGGTTTTAACCTATCCTACATATTCAATATATGAACGATGGTGTTGAATATTTATGATTCATATAACTATCATAGTCAAGGCATTCAACTATAATAATCTATATTCATACCACAAACGGGTGGTGATAATCACACTTTGGAGGTGGTGGGCCATGGGATACCCTTGGATTCTCCTTTATTTCTAGCTAAAACACTAGATATTGTTCTAAAAACAAGTTTTGAGGCACAATTCCCTAAGGGGTTCTATCTCTACATTCAAAATTTTAAGGGAGTGTTGAAAACGACTGAGTTGATGCCTTTGTTCTAAAAGAACCTTCCTCACACATTCTCAGGGGATGGTGGTCCAAATGCTAAAGATCTATGGATATATACTACACTATTGATCTTTGAACATCTGGATACACCTTTTGAGAGGATAGTGAAGATCAATAATTATATGCTTTTTGGAGCATAAAAGCACCGGAGGGATGTTTGGAACTATGATGAGGCACTGCGTGATGTGGTTTTGCGAATTTCTAAACCAGATTCTATGACAACTTTTTTTCGATATCCTAAGGGAAGAGTAGGTAGTGTGTTCTTGTGTTTGGAGAAGGACATAATAAATGTTATACATTACTTTTAATGATTTATACAATTGAAGTGTCTTGCATCGATGTACCTTACTAATGAGTTATAGAGGGAGAGACACTTTGAGGAAGCTCTAAGACATGCCACTCACTCTCAGTTCAAATAGTTCAGATTGAACTATATTATAGGGATGTTCATATAGAAGGTAATTATTGAGTGGAACCGAAGGGAAGATAGGGGTGTAGAGAAGATCATTTCAGTCTCTCAAACCAATGGTTCATCAACTTCCGAAAGGATGATCCATTTTGAGTAATCCATTTAGATAAGTTCTTTCCTTTCCAGTAATGATGGAAGTGAAGTTTTCTATCATTAGTTTAGTAGAAGGGACCACAAAATAAATCAGTGTGATTGTAACCCAATCGAATGCCAAGATTGCGGAAAGATGGTCCTCATGTAACCTTTTTGTAGGACATTACCACCATTAGTGAATATTAGGGGTCATCTCTGACCCCATGTTTAGGATAAGGTTTCCCAACTCTATGTTAGGAAAGGAGATGGAGTAGTACCGGTCAATCTGGGCGAGGTCGAGGTGGTCATGGTTGAGGCTGAAAGTCTCCAGTTACACTAATACATCAGAGTGGGCCTACTATGGGTAGTGAGGTTTTTTCATTGGGACATGGTATATGCTAGATATATTCTATAAATCCTTACCCCAAGGAGAAGTGTTCCATGTCATCTATAATGAGAGGTATAGTCTTAGCATCACCAACTCTTATGTCTACTCTTTCTTACATATATACATCACATTGTTTTATATTTGCACCGATTACAAAGAGCCTTGGGCTCATGAATTATGAGGGTGTTATGACACTTGAAACTCTATTGGAAATAAAAAAGAGGATGTACATTCATATAGGTAGTTCCCCCTTAAGGTTGGTGGGTGTCACTTCATCTGGAATCCTTTTTTCCTTAAGTTGACTGGATTTTATGTCATACTCAGGATGGATTGGTTTGTGTCTTATCAAACCTACACCAAATTGTATCACTAGAGGGTGAATTTAACATAACCATAGGATTATTTTTATACTCAAAAGTGTGAATGGGATGTATAGGAAATATAATATAGACCAAATACTCTTGTTCTAGGATGGATGAAAGCCCAGATCACTATTTTTTATGCTAATGATCAGATAGGCTATTACACAGAATTTCCTCCAGTGGCTGATTATTTCTTGGATTTTCTTCCAAACGACTTTTCTATTTTATCTCCTGAGAGATAGGTGGAGTTCTCTATAGATATAGTTCTAGGAGCTTCATCGGTATACATTCCTCTTTATAGGATGGATAAAATGGAGTTGTAGGAGTTCAAGAGGCATCTGGAGGATTTAGAGGAAAAGAATTTTATTTGACCCAAAACATCACTATGGGGTTTTCCTGTACTTTTTTAAGAAAGGATAATGGTAACCTTATACTATTCATGGATTATTGGAAATTTATGTAGTTGATGGTTATGAACTACTATCCCTTTTCTTGAATTTATGGACTATTTAACCAGCTTCAAGGATCTTGGGTGTTCTAAAAAATATAATTGAGGTTAGAATATCACCAGGTGTGTGTTCAACTTAAAGACATACCTCATACAACCATTACTAGATTGTATGGTCTATATTAGTATATAGTCACATCGTGTGGTCTCACGAATGCACTTTAAGTTTTCATGGAACTGATAAACCTACTTTTCTATCCTTATCTAGTTTCATTTATGGTGGTTTTAATGAATAACATCATTGTGTATTCTCACAATCGAAATGACCATTACAAACATGATGAGATCATTTTTGATACATTGAGATAGAATCATTTATATTCAATGCTCACAAAGTGAAACTTCTAGATTGATCAAATTCACTTCCTAAGTCACATTATCTTATAGATAGAAGTGTCAGTAGAACCAAAGAAGGTGAAAACTATAGTTTCGTGGAGCATCCCAAGAACATATTTGGTATATGGAGTTTCTTGGGGATATATGGATGTTACAATTGTTTCATAAAACAATTCTCATTCATAGCATTTACATTGATGATATTGACTAAAAAGAATGTTAAGTTTGTATGGATTGATACATAGGAGAAAGCCTTTTAGGAGGTGAAAGGGAGGATGAATTTAGAACTGATCCTGATTCTGCTAGAGTAGTTAAGAAGCTTCACTCTGTGTTGAAAGTCATTAGATATCAGACTTAGATTGGTTTTGATGCAGGGGGATAGACTCATTGAATATGAGTCTCAGTAGCTAAGGACACAAGAGAGTAATTACCTGACATGTTATTTGTAGTTAGCTGTTATTATTTAGGAATTGAGATGTGGGAAATATAATAATGGGAGAAAATTTTGTGGTGTATATGGACCAAAAAATTCATAATTAAATATTTACACATGATGATTTGAATATGAGGTAGTAAAGGTGGGTTAAAAAACTATATTATTTCAAATTCTAGATTTCTTAGATACCTGGAAAGGGAAATGTAGTGGCCAATGGACAGAGTAGGAGGACTCATATACAATAATTTCAATAGTCTAGTAGCGAGTGATAGCTTATAGATTTGTTCTCTAAGATTCAAGTGAAGGTAAAGGATAGTCTGGGACATACTTGTATTTAATCCTTAACTATAACCTATAACCTACTGTATATAGAGAATATTAGGTGACTATTAGATTAGTAGGGCCTATTCGTATAGGATAGTTTAGTAGGAGAGGAACCACCTCATAGTTGGACCATAGGGGAGGATGAGGCTATTTGTATCCATGGTCCTATTTGGGTTCTAGTGAGAATACACAAGGAGATAATGTAAGAGTTTTATGCCTCAGTTTGGGTAGTGCATCCCAGTTTCACCATGATTTATTGTGACTTACACCATCAGTACATATAGATGGGTAGGATGAGAGATGCATCCAATTTTTTTACAAGATATTACACCTATCAGCAGGTGAAGGTGGAACATCAGTGAACAAATGAAATTTTACAAAAGTTACCAAATCCCATGTGTAAATTGGATGATGTTGTAATGGATTTCATTATAGGGTTTCCAACATTTGATCGATGAAATGATGCTATGTGGGTTGTTTTCGATAGGTTATTGAAGGTTCTAATTTCCTCCTGATCAAGTAAACATTTATTGCTGATGAGCATGGTATTTTTTATATATGTGATATAGTATAACAAAATGGGGTCCCACACACTATCATTTTAGATAGGGAATCTTGGTTTATGTCTTGTTTATGGAAGAGTTATAGAGGAAGATGGGTACACTTGTGATTATGAGCACAACATACCACCCTCAGACTAATGGTCATGATGAGTATACGATACATGTTCTTGAGGATATTCTATGAGAATGTATCGTAGATCTTGGGGTATATTAGGTGAAGAATATACCACTATTTGACTTCACCAACAACAATAAATATCAGGTGATGATACAAATGGAACCTTTTTAGGATTTGTAAAAATGAAAAATGATATCACCCATGTGAAAATTATAGGTTGGTGAGGTAGATTTACTTGGAAAATGACTTTTTAGGAGACTTTTGATTTGGTATAGTTGATTTAGATGCAATTGGATACTATAAAGTCTCGAAATAAATCATACACTAATCACCATAAATTCCCTATAGAGTATGGGGTGGGATCAGGTCTTTTTTACTTGTTTTTCCAAGGATGGGACATAAAGGGGTTAGGAGATAGGTGACACATGCCTATCATGGGGTGTGGAAAAATAAATTACTTACTAAGTTAAAATATAGTATTTTGGTTAACCTAGGTTTTCTCTATAGAGGAGTGCACAACAATCATATTTGTCACTTTGTTTTTGAATTTGTTTGGTTTAGAAATTTAGAGAAGTGAAAAAAAGAAAGAAATTAAGTAAAATATGGAAAATAAATTAAAATATCATGTGATTGAAAATAGTATTATAAATTTGAGTGATCAGGTCAGAGTTGGATTTCCAATTGTAATGTTTTCATTGTTTGATTTTATCCATTTCTCTTCTACTAAGCTGATTAATGTGAGGTTTCACAATTTATTCCTCTCACTTATTTGGTCAATAGTGTTGCTGAGAGTAAACCTTAACAAGATCTTATTTTGGTCTACTATCTTTCATTTTGTGAAAGAGTTTCAGTGAATACTCTCAATTAATTTAGGAAATTCCTTATCGGGTCTTGTTTATCCCAAACAATCTTGAATATGCACTACAACTCTCACACGTAATGACAATCACCAAGTACTTCAACACTAAGCTATGATCTATTCCATATTATATAGAACATAACCTAGTGAGGGAGATAATTTTCATTAAACAAATAAATAATAACAACAGAATATAAAATCAAATATAATCACATTAGATAATATAAACTGTTATTACAAATTGAAACCTACTTTTCAGAATAGAGAAAACATTTTATAACTTTATGCGTATGAACTCAAACATTAAAAAATGGAAATACTAACCTTCCATAATCACTCATAAGATTTACCCCACCATTTTAAGGGTAATTTAGAATAATGGGGAGGATGAATAGATTATAAAACTAAAAGAATAAAAAGAGGGAAAAGAAGAACATGAAAATGTATCCTTGAGATTCTATCCTCTCGATGTTAATCTTCGGTTATACCATAATCTTATAGAATTAGGCCAAGGTCCCTTCTTATAGAAAGTGAGTAATGAAGTTTTCCATCTACCCAATATGTTTCAGGGCATTTGGAGTAGTGTGAAGGAAGTTATGTCCAAAATACTATATCTGACTTATTCTGGATGCGAAACACTATTCCACCAACCCTACTTTGACCGGTTTAAAAGAGGATTAATCAAATAATTTATTCTTGAAATTCTAGGTGAAGATTTATCATTGTGTTGGATTTAGAACCCAGCTAGAAGAATCCTATTTGGTTGTTGGTATCCTGTGATATTCCTCATTGAATTATTCATGGTCTATTCTGCCGACCAGATTATGTGTTCCCATTGACCAATTTTGTTTGGCCTATTGGAGTTATAATTGGCACTTGGTCTAGAATAAGATTTTGTAGAAAAAGAACCATTTCATCCTATAAACGGAATCACATTAATTGGATCAAAATTTTAGGATTTATACTCGCAATACAGTGTCATAATAAAACTATTAAATGTCCAAAATTAACAAATTTTCACACTTAAGCTCAAAACTCACCAAAAGTCATAAAATCATGCAAATAAGATCAAATTGATTAATGGGAGGGGATTAAATCATTTAGAAACATATGTGTAAATATGAAAATATGAGCTCTCTCAATTCCCCCACACTTAGCACTTTGAATCCTGGACAAGAAAACAACGATATCAAATAAAAGAAAATTTTAAACATGTTAGATGGTATGTATGAGTATGATATACTCTATAATACCAAATTTAGAATCAAATATGTAAACATGAGATGCTCAAATACAAGAGGGGGCGAATTGTATACTTTAAAAAACCCTTAAGGAAATTTTGTATAACCAAAATTCACAACACCTCTAAGTTCTAATAACTTGCTTGATTCTGGAAAAGTGATTCTGGAAATGAAACTTAACAAAAGTTTAAAACAACTAAGATTCTACCTTAAAGAATATAGAATCTAACTAAATCAAAGTACAAGTATAAGGAAGTATAAGATAGTTATAATTTCATCAAAAATTCAAAATGCAACATAAAACTTGTAACAAATCAAGTAACAAGTAGTAAGTCTTTTAACACAAAGAGAAGGGTATCCAACAACCTTGGATAAAGGTCCCTTGATTTATACTTTCAATAAAGTCTATCTTACCCACACCAGGGTAATCCGTCGATACAAAGATCTAAGTCTGTCTTTCTATCCCCACAAGCCGTCAACTTCAAGGTAGTTGGAACCTCTGTCTTTCTCAGCAAGGAATCCCTCAACTTTAAGGTAGTCATCACCTCCGTATTCTTATCCCCAGAATCCCTCTAATGTACTCAATAACATTCAGAGTCACACAAAGCAAATATGAACGAGAAGTTTAGTATGCGCAAAGCAATGAAAGTCTATCTCTAGAAATCACTTCAAAAACATGTGGTATCTAGAGTCGTAGAACTGTTGTAAAGTTGTGAGATCTTTCCAATGAGATCCTATTTATAGGCACAACTTCAACGATCAGATCCCTCCTCCAACAGTCATATTTTTCCTTGAATTTCGGAGGGACCTGTACATGCGTCACTCAAACAACAGTTAGTGAGTCACTGAAAGAACGACATCATTTTATAACTAAAAAGTTTTAAGAAAAATATGGTTACATAACTAAAGTCCAATATTTGGAATGTAATCAAGTGAATGTTCGGAGTCTAGACAAAAATGAATTTGGAGTCTATTAATACAAGGATATTTGGATTCTATTTTCTAGGAATTCAGAACCAGAATTATATAGAATTCCATAGTCAGAATTTCAAGGAAATTCAGAGACTGGATTCATAAGAATTCGAAACCAAAACTCACGAAGTTCGGAGTCAGAGTTCATTAGAATTCAGAGTCAGAACTCATGAGAGTTCAGAGTCTGTATTAAGAGAAATCGGAGTCAGAACTTAGAGAAGTTTGTAACCCTAATTCGTAATCAAAATTTGGAGTTAGAACTCAGAAGAGTTCATATCTAAAATTCATAATCAGAATTCATAACCAGAATTCATAGTCAGACTTTACATAAGTTTGTAATCAAAATTCATAACCATAATTCATAGTCAAACTTTACATAAGTTTTTAATCAGAATTTAGAGTCGAACTTCAGGAATGTTCATATCCAGAATTCGGACTTGAACTTCATAACGTTTGTATCCAGAATTCAGAGTTGAACTTCATAAATGTTTGTATCCAGAATTCATAGTTGAACTTCATAAATGTTCATATCTAGAATTATGAGTTGAACTTCATGAGAGTTCGTAACTAGAATTCGGAGTCCTAAACAAAATTCTTAATATATAAGTATTATATGATTCTGAGGATTTATATATGACACCAATTTTTATACTTAGAAAAAATATGATCTGGACAACGAAACAGGGTAAGGATAAATTTCCTTGGGGAAGGAAATTTTCCTTATAGAAGTAAAAAAAGGGTAAAAATAGATTTTCCTTGAGATAATGTGTTTGTGATTTTCAAAAAAAGTGGAATGATAATGTCATAAGGAAGGTCTTAATGACTTAACAATCTCCCTTTTGAAAGAAGGAATGGAAAAGTCATAAGTAAAACCTTATTGATTCAACAATCTCCCCCCTTATTTGGAAATCACAAATAACCTTACGAAAGAGAGTATAAGGACTTAGAAAACATTTTACTAAACTTTGCAAATAAAACTTATCTCCATTTTTTCATGAACAATGGTGAATATGACTAACTCACCTTAGGCTTTGGAACACTAAGGATCATATTCTAGATTTCTGGAATGATAATTTTCATTTGAATGTGGAAATATTTGAATGAGAACTCCCCCTTAGATAAACTCCCCCTTAATTAGGGATAGTTCTTCTTTATATAGAAATCTTTTTCTTTCTCCCCTGTATAATTATTTTTCCTTCTCCCCCTTTGTGATTTTCAAAAAGAGTTTAAGGGAATGGAAAAATATGGTACCTGGAATATTAGTAAACACATCCAAACAAAACATGCATCCACAATTTCATTAAGGTTGGAAGAATTTTTATAAGGAAAAGAAGATACAACAAAATATCGGAGTGGGATTTATTTTTCTTCTTTTTCCTTGGGCATTAGCTTCTTCACAATGGTCTTTATCTTTTTAAGCTCTTTGTGATCCTCCTCTGCTTTCTTTTATAATTCTTTGATCCTATCTTCATAAGCTTTCATGGCCGCTTACTGAGCCTTCAAAAACTCATCTTGCTTCACCAGCTTTTCTTGAATCTCAATTCGGAGATCCTTTTCTGTTTTCTAGCTTTGGACAATATAACTCAACTTCCCATTCAGATCCTTCACCTCTTGAATTCAATTATTTTTTTCTAGACTCATCTTTTCCTTAAAGCTGTTTGTAAGATCCTTGATCTTGGTATCTTTGGTATCAAAGGATTCCTTGACATCTTCTTGAAACTGATCAAGGTCAATCATTTCTTGTACTGTCTTCTTTGACCAGTTGACTATCTTCTTACATGACTTTCTGTGAGCTTCATAGCCTATGAGGAAAGTTTTGAAAACTGATTCTACCTAGACACAGTTGTCCATCACCATGGACACCGAACCCAATTTCTAATTAAGATAATGTTAAAGAATATGGCATCTAGAATCTATGCTTGAAAAAGATATAATGAACCCAACAATCTTTTTCAAATATTGTTCAACAAAATCATGACCAAGCAAAGATGATTTAGAATCTAAGACTCTGCTTGGTGAGGCTTGTTTTTCTAACTCAACAATCTTCCTCTTTGAAGATCCAACAACTTCCTTCTTCTTCACTATATATTTTCTAGGAGTATCAATAAACAGCTGTTTACCCTTATCAATTATCGGTACGACTTCCTCATCAGGGGATTCCTGCTCACTCCCAGAAAACTGTACAATTTTATCTTCATCAACTTTCCCTTTTTCAGCTCCAGCCTCAATGTCTTCAGGATGAATAAAGTGATGATTAAAACTCTCTTCTTTAGACAACTTGTTTACTTCCTCTTCTTCACCCTTCTCATCAGCTCCAAGAGTAGCAATTTTTGAAGATCCAGCTTGAGAAGTCCAAATTGATAACTTTTCGGAAGCACTTTAATTTTCATAAACTTCTTCTACATGCTTTATCAGATCAGCTGTCTCTTCAAAGCTTTGAGCTTCCTAAACTTCTTCCACATCTTCCTTCTCAAATTCCTTCTCTTTGGCTTTTTCTGGAGACATGAAATTTTTTCTCGGAGTCTCAGGCAATGGTTCTACTAGGAAGGTTTTCATTACAGGTATTTGTTCGGATGCTATTTCAGTATCCCTTAGAAGGTATTTACAAACATTATCCTCAGACATCTTCTTTTAATCCTTTTCTCCTTGTATTGCTTCTCAAGATCTTCAACAGTTGATTCTTTCAAGGCCTTAGCCTTAGCAGGATCCAAACCGAACTATGGCTCCCCTGATTTTATATTCTTCTTGTCCTCCCCCAATTTTGCTATCATCTCATCTGGGCAGACTTTTTTGCTTCTTGGGTTTAGGAGGTGCAGATTGGACTTCCTTAGACTTAGGGGTTTTGTCTTCTACTTGCACTTCCTTCAACTTTCTTTTCTTTCCGTCCTTCTTTGATGGTTCTACTTCTTCTGTATTTTTAGAAATAACTTCTTCCTCTTCTAATGGTAGATCATAAAACTCTCCTAACTCCTTAGAGAATCCAACATTAATTCTCTTCAAGGTTTCATCACTGACTAACATCACTTTGCAATTCCTCGTCTTGTAACCGCAAGGGATCTTGAAAGATTCAAGACACTGAACTATCATTTTGGAGAGTAAGGCAGGATACATGAAAATCTGAGCTCTTATATTCCCATTCTTGATATTCTCTATTGTAATGAGAATATTCCTAATCAAATTGATCTTCCTTATATTTACCAATAAATCCAAGAAATACATGTCACTTTTCTTAAGGGTTTCCTCTTCACCCTTTCTCGGTACGATAAATCCTGGAACCCATAACTGTAGAATCCGATTGTTGGTAGATATATGGACAATCTTTGCTGTCATTACATTAGTAAGTCCAATGCATTCCATATCCTTCACCTTGATGAATCTTACTTGAACATCTGACAGCTTGTGAGAGAAAAATTCGGCTTCTCCTTCATATGACAGCCCCACCAAGCTTACAGCCTTAGTGTAAGAGAGTTTATATGTCTTTCCATAACTCTTTAAAGAAAAATTTTCTCTGCCATCTCCCTTAAAGAACGAAACTGAATCATAAAATTCTATGAGAAGATCCGGATAGACAACATCCTGATCTCCTGTCTTTGAAATAACTACAATCTCCCATCTATAAAGCCTGATATTCTTTGTGATAATAGATTGATACTTGTTGAAAAAGTTTTGGAGTACTAAGGGAAATGGAACTTATATTATCACACAAAATTTGTGTTTTGGTAAAACTCATACCATAGTCTGTGAGGGTGTGTTGCATCCATAACACTTGAGCACAACAACTTCCAGCTGCTACATATTTAGCTTCAACAGTGGAAAGTGCTACTGAGTGTTTCTTCTTGCTTGAGCACGAAACTAATGAATCTCTTAATAAATGAAAATTTCCAGATGTACTCTTTCTATCCATTCTACATCCACCAAAGTCAGCATATGAAAAAAATTTTAAAACCAAATCATTTCCAGAAGTATAAAAGAGTCCTAAATCCATGGTTCCCTTTAAGTAGCAAAAAATTCTTTTCACTGCCTTTAAATAATATTACTTAGGATTGGATTGATATCTTTCACATAATCATACTAATAACATTAATTCAGGAAAACTAGCTATTAAGTAAAGTAGACTTCCTATCATACCTATAAAAGATGTTTAATCTACAAGTTTCCCAGCTTCATCAAGATCAAGTGTGTTGGAGGTACCGATGGGAATACTTACACTTTTAGTGTTTTCATATCCATAATTTTTAAGAATATATTTAATATAATTATATTGGGATATATAGATTCCTTTTGGTTTTTGAGAAATTTGAAAACCAAGGAAAAATGTTAACTCACCCATCATACTCATTTCAAACTCAAATTTCATTAGATCCGCAAAGGAATCAGTTAAATATTACTGAGTCGAACCAAATATAATATCATCAACATAAATTTGATCAATCAAAACATTTTTCTTATCTTTATTTATAAAAATGGTTGGATCTGCATTTCCCTTAACATAGTTATTTTGAATCAAAAAACCTGTAAGTCTATCATTCCATGCTCGAGGGGCTTTTTTAAGACCATAAAAAGCTTTGGTAAGTTTAAAAACATGATCAGGATGTGTTGTATCCTCAAAACCAGGAGGTTGTTTAACAAAAACTTCCTCTTGAACATAACCCTTAAGGAAAGCACATTTCACATCAATTTGAAAAAGTTTGAAATTGAAGAATGCAGCAAAGGCAAGTAAAATATGAATAGATTCAAGTCTAGCTACTGGAGCATAGGTTTCTTCATAGTCTATTCCTTCTTGTTGATTATTTCCTTTAGAAACTAATCTATCTTTATTTCTTACAATGATTCCATTTTCATTACACTTATTTATAAAGACCCATTTTACTCTAGTTACAGAAGTTTCCTTAGGCCTTTCAACCAAGGTCTAGTCTTTATTCCTTTCGAATTCATTTAGCTCATCTTGCATGGATTTTATCTAATCATCATCACCTAAAGATTCATCAGTGCTTTTTGGCTCTAATTGAGAAAGGAATTCTAGATATTCTACTTCATTTCTTAAGGAACTTCTAGTCCTTATAAGTTGATTTACATCACCAATGATGCTATCACTGGGATGATTCTTTAGAAATGACTGATTTGGGTTTTGTAAAACCTGTTCATTAACATAGGGTATAAAATCTTCTGGGGTAAATGTTTCAGAAGTATCTTCTTGAATATTTTCCTTATCAGAAGGATCTTCTATCAAAGGTTGATAATTAGTTTTTGAAAACACATCTGAATACGTAGGTAGGGGTCGTTTAAAAATAAAAGGATCAGTTTCACCAAATTTCACATGCACTGTCTCTTCAACAATACAAGTGTTTTTATTGAAAACTCTATAAGCGTTAGAAGTTGTGGAATAGCCTAAGAAAATTCATTCATAAGATTTTGGTGTGAATTTATAAATATTATCTTTAGTATTCAGACTGAATACCTTGAAACCAAAAACCTTAAAGTAGGAAAGTCTAGGTTTTCTACCATTCCATAACTCATAAGGAATTTTATTAAGAAAATGTCTAATAAAAACTCGATTTATAGTATAAAAAGTAGTACTTATAGATTCAGCCCAAAAATATTTGGATAGAAAATACTCACTCAACATGGTTCTAGTTATCTCTTGAAGAATTATATTTATTCTTTCAAAAACACTATTCTGTTGAGGTGTTCTGGGTGCTGAAAAGTTATGAGTAATGCCTTTTCCACAACAAAAAATTTCAAAATATGAATTTGGAAAATATCCTCCATGATCACTATGAATAGTTATAAATGGAAGGTTTTTCTAATTTTTGACTTGGGCTCTAAAACTTTTTGAAATAAGAAAAAGCTTTAAATTTATTTGCTAAGAAATAGACCCATGTAAATCTAGTGTAATCATAAACAAAGAAAAATGCATAATACTTTCCCCTAATAATTCCAGTTTGTGTAGGACCAAAGAGATCCATATGCACTAACTATAATTCATCAGTAGTTTTGACTTCACCGACTGATTTAAAACTTGATTTATGTTGCTTTCCATATTGAAAAGGGTCACAAACTTTTGAAGAATCAAATCTAAGCTCTAGTAGATCATTAACTAATGTTTTCTTAGAAAGTTTTCGTAAGTTCCTATGGTTACAATGTCCTAACCTTCTATTCTATAACCAAGAATGATCTTCCATTACACTAAGGTAAGGTAGATCTTGGCTCCTAAGGTCTTCTATGTTTAGTGTGTAAAAATTCTCTTGCCTATAGGCAGAAAGAATAAACTCTTCCTTGGAATTGTGTACTAAGCACTTGTCATTCCTAAAATTCACAAGGTAACCTTCATAACATAATTGGATTATACTAATGAGGTTGTGCTTAAGACCTTTAACAAATAAAACATTTTAAATCAAAGTTCTTCCATGAAGAACAATGTTACCTATACAAATAATTTCTCTCTGAGCATTATCTCTAAAAGTTACTTTTCCTCCTTTCATCTTGACAATATTTTCAAAATAGTTTTTGTTACCAGTCATATGCCGAGAACATCCATTATCCATGTACCCTGTATTGCTGTTAGTAATTTCTCTATTTTCCTGAAAATAAGAAAAATTTAGGTTTTCAGAATCCAAACTTGCTTGGATCTGGAATTCTTAGAAAGAAAAATTTTCAGCACCCACATCTTTTTACAAAAATAAGCTTTATGAAATCCTAAATATTGGGTTTTGTTTAGAGAACAATTCTTTTCCCAGCGTGCACCACACTGACACTTCGTGAAAAAAAGGATCACATTGTGGAACAAAATAATTGTTACTAAAAATAGGTTTAGAACTAGTATAACCAAAACTAGAACTATTCCTTAGAGGTCAGATTTGATAATACATTTTATCAAAATTTTCCTTACCTAAGGTAAAGTTTGAAAAATACTTCCTCAAGGAAAATATTTCAGATTTGAGTTTGATAACCAAGTTCTTGTCTTAAAAAACATTTGATTTTAAACAAGAGCTAGGCTCGAAATAATTTTTTTTAGAAATTATGTTTTCTAGATCTTTAGAAAGTTTATTCTTCTCGGAATTTACTTCCTCAATATTTTTTGAAATACTTTCAAAATCAACATTTTTCTTATCAAGATATTTAGAAATATCTAATATTTCCTTTGTAAGAATAGTATTCATAGAATTTTCCTAATCATGTTTTTTCATGTGTTTTTAATTCTCAATATCATGAAGTTTAGCAAACCTAGAAACTTATTCATAGGTAGGTAAAGTATTATATTCAGCAGAAGAAGATTCTTCATCCGAAGAGTCATAATATTCACTATCATTAGAATTCAAAGATATATTTGTCATAGATTCAGCATTGTGTACCTTAGCCATTAAACAATGATTATAAATAGGTAGTCTAGATATTAGACCTAGATTCTTCTATCTTGAAGATTCGTAATCCGAAGATTCATCTGAAGAGTCTCCACCATTGGCACTCCAGGTATCATTAGCTTTCAAGACTTTATTAGCTTTATCATTGTAATACTTATTTATGTTTCTCTCAGAATGATTTTCCTTTCTTTCTTTTCTCTTAAGCATGAGAAAATCAGGCCTTATATGTCCAACTCTCTTGCATTCAAAACACGTGACTTCTGAATCTTTCTTGTCTATCCATTCATTTTTCTTATATGAGGATTGAAGTTCCTCTGTCCAGATATCTTTTTCATCCTTCGAGAAAGATTTTCTAATTCATTTTCTGAGGATTCACTTCCACTAGATTCATATTGGATAACAGCGTTCTTTAGAATTGGATATAGTAAATCTCTCAGGAGTCTTGCATTTCATATGTTTAGAAGTTGTAGTAAAAGCAACACTACCATTTCCATTCTTCTTCTTTACATTATCAGCAACTCTCTTCATTCTAGTCTCATGCTGAAGAATAGTTCCAAACAGTTCATCAAGGGTAATCTGAGTAATCTTTTTGTTCTCATCAATAGCAGTCCTCTTGGATTCCCACTCATTAGGCACGATGTCTATGATCTTATCAACAAGAGCTTCATCATATAATCCTTTCTCACCCATTGATTGTAAAATATTCACAATAGTCATTATCCTTTGTTTCACCTTATATATGGGTTCTCCATAAGGAAAATTAAAACCATGATATTCAGCTCTGAGCATGGATATTCTTGTTTAAATAACTTTAGAAGTTCCAAAGTGAGTAACTTCAAGTTTCTTCCATATAGAATTTGATGCTCCACAAGATGAAATTTGTCTATATATATTTCTAGTCATAGAATAAAGTAAAGTATTGCGTACCTTATAATTCAGTTGATATTAATGATTTTCTTGATTGGTAAAGGTACTAACTTCCTTGTCAGGGATTTTATATCCTCCAGTAAGCGTAACAAAATTATCAACGCTAGTATTGATAATGAGAGTCTTCATACGATCTCTCCAATACTCATAATAATTTCCATCAAAGATATGTGGTCTTGTTGGATTGAGATTGTCTATAAAACCAACATTGATTCTTTCCATCATTAAGAAAATTATTTCCACACAAAACTTGTTAATAGAATAAGTTTATAAACAAGGAAAATATTCATAAGCAAGGAAAATAAAGAACTAGAGTATCTCCAAGAAAAAATGAATCTGAACTATATGAATATGAAAAACTAATTCTGGAAAATAGGATTCTGAAAAAAAAATAAGAATAAGATGAATTTTATTCTAAATCTAATCGTGAGATTAATTAAAGGGGAACCAATTCCTCTGATAACAATTGTTATATGGTATGTATGAGTATGATATACTCTATAATACAAAATGTATGATCAAATATGTAAACATGAGATGATCAAATACAAGAGTGGGGGGGGGGGGGGGGTGAATTGTATACTTTAAAAAATAATTAAGGAAATTTTGTATAACCAAAATTCACAACACCTCTAAGTTCTAATAACTTGCTGGATTCTGGAAAATTGATTCTGGAAATGAAACTTAAAAAAAGTTTACAAGAACTAAGATTATACCATAAAGCGTATAGAATCTAACTAAATCAGAGTACAAGTATAAGGAAGTATAAGATAGTTATACTTTCCTCAATAATACAAATGCAGTGGAAAACTTGTAACAAATCAAGTAACAAGTAGTAAGTCTTTTAACCCAAAGAGAAGGCTATCCAACAACCTTGGATAAAAGTCCTATGATTTATACTTTCAAGAAAGTCTATCTTACCTACACCAGGGTAAGCCCTCGATATGAAGATCAGAGTCTGTCTTGTTATCCTTGCAGGACCTCAACTTCAAGGTAGTTGGAACCTCTGTCTTCCTCAGCAAGGAAGCCATCAACTTCAAGGTATTCGGCACCTCTGTCTTCCTATCCCCGGAAGCCCTCGAATTTACTTAGCAACATTCGGAGTCACACGAAGAAAATATGAATGAGAAGTTTAGTATGCACAAAGAAATGAAAGTCTCTCTCTAGAAATCACTTCAACAAAATTTGGTCTCTAGAGTCGTAGAACTGTTGTAAAGTTATGAGATCTTTCAAATGAACTCTTATTTATAGGCAGGACTTCAACGGTTGGCTCCCTCCTCCAACGGTCATATTTTTCCTTGAATTTCTGATGGACCTATACACATGTCACTCAAACAATGGTTAGTGAGTAACTGAAAGCACGCCATCTTTTATAACTAAACAGGTGTAAGAAAAATATGGTTACATAACTAAAGCCCAATATTCAGAATGTAAGCAAGTGAAAGTTTAGAGTCTAGCCAAAAATGAATTCAGAGTTTATTAATACAAGGATATTCATATTCTTTTTTCTAGGAATTCGGAACCTGAATTCCATTGAATTTCGGAGTCTGAATTTTAAGAAAATTCAAAGTCTGGATTCATAAGAATTCAGAACCAGAAATTACAAAGTTCGGAGTCAGAGTTCATGAGAATTAGGAGTCAAAACTCATGAGAGTTTGGAGTCTGTATTCAAAGAACTCGGAGTTAGAACTTAGAGAAGTTCTTAACTAGAATTCATAATTAGAATTTGGAGTCAGAACATAGAAGAGTTCATATCTAGAATTCGTAATCAGAATTCATAACCAGAATTCATAGTTGAACTTTACATAAGTTCGTAATCAGAATTCATAACCAGAATTCATAGTTGAACTTTACATAAGTTCATAATCCGAATTCGGAGTCGAACATCATGAATGTTTGTATCCAGAATTTTGACTTTAACTTTATAACATTCGTATCCAGAATTCAAATTTGAACTTTATAAATGTTCGTATCCCGAATTTGGAGTTGAACTTCATAAATATTTGTATCCAAAATCCGGAGTTGAACTTCATGAGAGTTCGTAACCAAAATTAGGAGTCTTAAACAGAATGCTTCATATCTAAGTATTATTTGATTCCGAGGATTTAGATATGACACCAAATTTTATACTAAGAAAAAATACGATCTGGACAATGAAACAAGGTAAGGATAAATTTCCTCGGGGAAGGAAATTTTACTTATAGAAGTAAAATAAGGGTAAAAATAGATTTTCCTTGAGATAATGTGTTTGTGATTTTCAAAACAAGAGGAATGGTAAATTCATAAGGAAAGTATTAATGACTTAACAATCTCCCCCTTGAAAGAAGGAATGGAGAAGTCATAAGGAAAACCTTATTGACTCAACAAAACACATATCCATGAGATCTAATAATTTAATACCAAGAAAAAAAAAGATATCATGCATCATAAAAAACCGTTATTTCAAGTTCTTAATTTAGTTAATTAAATATATTTCCTCTTCATTTCTCCTCCCATTCACACAAAACACTTACCTAACATGCATTTTCACTCATCACACAAATATCAATTTTCAAAAATGTATTTCTCATCCAATACTCATGCAAGGGTTACCATAGGATTGATAAATTTCAACATCTCCACACGATTTGAGTCAAGGGAATATGATTATTATGAGTACTTTATAGGGTTGTTCTGTGGCTTTCAATTGGTTGGATTTAGATGTAAAAAATTCTAAGGCTGAATAAGCAGGGCTTGGATTTTTTTGAAGCAAAATTGCTTTATTCTAATTTTTACTCAAGTATAGTCTCCTCCACAATACGTTTAGTATCAATTATGATCTATAAACATGAAAAATCATTGAAATTTTACAAAAATCATAATTTCAACAGAAAAAGTATCAGTCTTCTCAAACATGTTTTTTTTGAATGCTCCAGATAGGTGAAACTTTCCTTTTTCCATTAGAAGCTACAGAAAGGCACAAATTCGCATACCTGAAATATCTAAAAAAGGCACAAATTCCAACATAATTATTTTTTTAGTAGCATATTCACATCTTCACCATTTTTTTCAACCCAAAGTACCACCAAATGAGGTAGCACAACACAAGACAGCTTCCCCCACACTTAAGTTCAATTATATTATAAAATTTCACTTTAAGAGCAGGTTGGATAGGGAAAATTGGCTTATGATGTGGCTAACCTAATAGGCTATTCATGGATTCTAAGGGCTACAAGGATTAAATATAAAAGGTAGGAAATTATAAAAAGTATTTTTAGAAAATGGTGCTTTAAAACCAAAGAAACACCTCAATCATTTAAAACACATGTACCTCAAACCCTCAAGTTTTGACAAGAATAAATCAAATTATGGTTAACTAAAACATGGTATGGTTCTCTAAAGAAGTGAGGTAAAAGAAAATATTATGAAAATTAGGTTTAGAAGCTTCACAAGAAAGTGATTTCAATGATAAAGACAGTGAATTGTGTCATGAGATTCAAAAATCAGATTACTTTTCATGAAATTCACAAATATTTGAACTTAAAACAAAGTAAATTTCAGCATTAATTTAAACTAAGTTTCATGGGATAAATTGTCTCACACATTTACATGGGTTTCAGAAATTGTGATGATAATCATCTCATCTCAAAAGTTTCATAAACACACAAAAATTTGAAAAACACACATTTTGTTTTTGAAAAAAAAACAAACAATTGAAAATACTAAACTATAAAGGTTCTCTACCCCACACTTGCATGATGCAGTGTCTGCAATGCATTCAACTGGATTTAACATGTAAGAATATTTTAAATTGAATCACAATAGGTAATAATGTGTTAACCTGACTTATTGGTAGTGCATTATTGAGTTAATATCTTAGGTGATGAACATATGAAATACTACAACCAATGTTAGATAATAAAACATAATAAATTTATTGAAAGACAATTAAAATAGAAATAGATTGAGAAAAGAAGGATAGATCTTGGTTTGATCCCCAAATTGGTACCTGGGTTTTGACTACCTCCAGATGGGTAGTTTTATTTGGTTATCCCCAATCTGATGGTGGGTTGAGTTTCTTTGAGATGAACCACCAAAACTTATTCTTTCCATCTTGAACTTCTTCCTTTTTTTTGAGGACTACATGGATATAGTACACCAAATCCACCACAGTGAAAATGATATAAAACTTTCATGGTGGGGGTTGGAAAAATAATGATTCCACCTCTTCCTTGGCTTCCACTTTCACAACTTCTTCTTCATTATCTAGTGGTTGCTCAAGGTAAGCTGTATCAAATTAATAATCAATGGGATAATCAGAAAGTAATTCAATTTCAAAAAAAATTAAAGCATGAAGAATCCAAATCAAATTATTTTATTTCAAAGTAATAATCTAGTGTCTCTATTTACTCATAGAAATCCAATTTTGTCACCTCTTGAAATTCCTCCAATAATCATTCATCTAGTTCAGGGAGCCCCATATGTTCCTTATGATGTGTATCTTATTTTTCTTCCTCATCCACCAAGACAATACAATTGTTGACCAAATATGAAAATTTATAACAAGGGATGGTAATAATCAATTCAGATTTAATAAAATTAGAATAAAAAGATTCTAAAAAAATATTATCTCCCTAAATTTGTTCAACTTTAATTTCTTCTTTAATTGGAGGTTCCTTTTGTAGTTTAATTTCACTATATAAAGGTAGGTAGTCAGACTCCTTCATATTTTCTTTAAATTCCACCGCTTTGGTGGTGTCTTCCTTGAATGATTCTAGTTCTTCTAATTTGTAAGGAATATGTGGATAAAGTAGTTCTTCACACTCATTCCAGAATCCATCTAGATATTTTTGATCCCCCACATGTATCTCAATAGGAAATTTTTTCTTCTTGGACTTCTCATGTCCATGCTTAGGTTTGGGTTTTTCCATCAATGAGTTGACATATTCGAATGAAAGTTCTAATTTGTTCTCTAGTTTTCTATGTCATTTCTAAGTTCTTACTTATGAAATATATTATAACCAAACTCATATTCTTTTTCCACTTGTGGGTAGTTGTTCCATGAATTAAAGATATGATCATTTTAAAAAATCAATGAAAAATATTTTTTTGTGATTTTTTGAAAAGTGTTAAATATTTATAATGTGATTGTAGAACTACCTTCCCAAAAATGGTGCCATGTTTTTACATGAGACTATCATGGGGTGTGTAAAATGTAATTATTTACTAAGTTAAAATATAGTATAGTGGTTAACCTAGGTTATCTCCAGAGAGGAGCACACAACAATCATATTTGTCACTTTGTTTTTGAATTTGTTTGGTTTAGAATTTGAGATAAATGAAACAAAAGGATGAAATTAAATAAAATATGGAAAATAAATTGAAATATCATGTGATTGAAAATATTAATATAAAATTGGGTGATCAGGTCAGGGTTAGATTTCCAATTTCAATGTTATCATAGTTCGATTTTATGCGTTTCTCTTATGCTAAGCCGATTAAAGTGAGATTCCAAAATTGATTACTCTCACATATTTGGTCAAAGGTGTTGCTGAGAGTAAAAATTAACAAGATCTTATTTCAGTTTACTCTTCTTCCTTTTTTGATAGAGTTGTAGCGAATACTCTCAATTAATTTATGTAATTCTCGAACAGGACTTGTTTATCCCAAATAATCTTGAATATACACTATAAGTCTCACACGTACTAACAATCACTAAGTAAATCAACACTAATATCTGATTTATTCATTCATATATAGACCATAACCTAGTGAGGGAGATAATTTTCATTAAAAAATCAATAATAACAACAGAAGATAAAATCAAATACAATCGCATAAGATAATATAAATTGTTATTATTACAGAATGGAGAAAACATTTAATAACTTTAAGCGCATGAACCTAAACATTAGAAAATGGAAATCCTAACCTTCCATAATAAATAATAAGATTTACCCCACCATGGTAAGGGTAATTTATAATAATTGAGAGGAAGAATAAATTATATAACTAAAAGAAAGAAAAGAGTGAAAAAATAACATGAAAATGTATCCTAAATATTCTATCCTCTATAAGTTATGCTTCGGTTCTCCCACCATATCATCAAATAAGAACTTAGTACCTTATTATAGAAGGTGAGTAATAGAGTTGTACCTATACCCATGAATTTTCAAGGAATTTAGAGCAGTGTGGATGATGTTATTTTCAAAATACTAGAAATGACTTATTCTGGCCGCCAAACACTATTCCACCAACTCTACTTTGAATTGTTTAAGGGTAGCCTTAATCAAATAATTTCACTAAGAAATTTAATGGGAAGCTTCCTAGTCTCTTTGGATTTAGAATCCAGCTAGAAGAACCCCATTTGGGGGTCGGTATCCTGAGATATGCCTCATTGAATGAGTCATGGTCTATTCTTCTGACCCGATTATGTATTCCCATTGACCAGTTTTATTTGGAATGTTGGATTTTGAATTGGAACTTGGTCCAGAAGATGATTTTGTATACAACGAACCGTGTCATCTTAAAAAAAATCACATTAATTGGATCAAAATTGTAGGATTTATGCTTGAAATACAGTGGCATCATAAAACTTCTAAATGTCCAAAATTAACCAATTTTCACACTTATGCTCAAAACTCACCAAAAGTCATAAAATTATACAAATAAGATCAAATTTATTAATGGGAAGGGATTAAATCATTTTAAAAAATATGTATAAATATGAAAATATGATCTATGTTAATAGGGTACATTTTCACCATGATATGTTTGGTTGTTTGAGATTCTAGAGAATGTTGGGTCAACAGCCTGTTGTTTTTAGTCATATTAGAGGTATGGGGCCACACAATTTGTATTTTATTTATCTCATATTTTTTATGTCATTCAGAATCATCTCATGTTTTCATCCAAATGAGGTTGAGCTTCAGGGTGATGCATGATTTGGGGAGCATCCTATTCTTATCATTTAAAGGAGCATGAAGGTTCTCTAAGTCAGGTAAATTCCTCAAGTAAAAGTGCTATTGAAGAATATACATTTAAATGAAAAGAATTTAGAGTGGATTACAAACATACATTCTCATTATCCAGAGTTGTCCTCAGAAAAATCTTGACCACCATTGCGAGTGAAATTTGGGGACCAATTTCTTTATAGGGGAAGACTGTTAGAAATGAAGTCATTTTTCGAGGTAAAAATCCTTTTTTATAAATACTTGTTTGAGAAATAATTTTAGTGCCTATTTTGATCATGTGTGTTTTAGGGGTTTCCGGGGCTTTTTAGAGCTCGGAACACATCTTCTGCGATGAAAAGGGCCTTGCACATGGTTATTAGAAACCATGTAGCGTATGTCACATGATTACTTCTAAGCATGTGAGGTTCCATGGTGGAGTCCTATAGGCCACAAAGTTAGACATATAATGTAATTTGAGATTCATGACCATGAGGAAAACTCTTTAGTTTATTATAGTAGGCTGAGACATGGTATTCACTTGGTTAGTCATCCATGTGTATAAACTATGTAGGGTTACCCTTTCCTATAGAAAGGGGTGCACAACTGGTGACCGGTTTGGCCAACCATCCGACCAAATTATGTGACTTAGAAAATCATAGGAAATTGCAAAAATTCCCCTACTTAATTTTTTAATTCAACCTCATTTTCATTCCTCCTCCTACATTGAACAACTGATAGTTAGAGCTCCATTTGAAAGAAAATTTTATAATTTTCCCCCTTTCTCTATATGATCATAGATTCAAGTGTCAAGAATCTTTTTGGATCCTCATCAGTAATACCTCAATTAATTTTATATCTTTAATAATTTAACTTCATGCAGATGAATTTATTTTGGTGCAAGAAAATTTTCCTTGTTTTCAGGGTCTTCCTCTGTTCTTAATTTTTCGGCCAATATGTGTTGAATTTGGAGCTGATATTAGAGAAGAACTCTACTACCGACCTAGAATAGTTGGTCCATACAATCCTTTTTTTGTATTATTTTAATGTATCCCCTATTATTCCAATAGTAGGAATTTACAGTGAAAACCCAAAAAATGAATGAATTAATTGAATTAAATGAAATATAATCTATTTAGTTCCCTTGAGATGAATTGGTGGGTTTTTCTCGAACCTATGCCACCCATGGGGTGATCCACGTAATTACCCTTTCCAAATGACATGTTTAAAACACAAAATCAGCGTGATTTTGAGCTTTCTTATCTTGAGGAATCCCATTCATAATAAAATGGAATTGAATTTATTTATTAGGCGATGCAATACCTATTTTACCATGTGATACATGACGTTGAATTTTTTTTAATTTTCAACTTTTGATTATTTTATATGAGTGGGTATACTTATCAGTTATTTTTAGAATGCGAATGGTTGAATGAGTAGGTATGCTCATTGTTTTAATTGAATGTGAATTGATGAATGGAACGAGATGTGAATAAAAAAGATATTGGATTCCTTATTTGGAAATCCTTGGATCTTGATTCCATTTAGATGCCACTAACACATAACCATTGGATATTTTTATGGTAGAATGTGCCTTGGACCCATATTATCCTTGGATATTTATTTCATAGGATACCGAAGGAATTTATACTCCTTGGATCTAACCATTTGGACTAACATAGGACATGATCTATTGGTATTATCCTTGGAATGCACTAGTTTTGTGGCCGATTTTCCATCAAGATGCTCATAAGACATGATAAGGATGAGATATTCTTCTACACCTTGGATCTGACCCTTCATTGTCTAGCACATTGATTTTACACCATAACTGTTTAAAATTTGAGATAAATCCTTATATGACTCTTCTTTGGTTCTTTAGAAAATTATGGTCATATAGAAAGGATTTGATTGTTATATGTACAGTTGTACAATGAGGCTATGCTAGTTCATTCTAGCTATTATAAATGCCATGTTATAGGATCTAGACCATGTTTTGTAGTGATCCTTATTGGGATATACTATATCATTTGTTTAGTGTTATAAAAAAAATGGTAATTTAACATTTTGTAATACCTACCTATGATATACATTTTCATTCTACTTTATCTTGTTATATTTCATAGCCAGGACTTGTTATAGACCTTTTGGTGGTTACCTACTAGGATTCTATCTCACACCATGTTTAGGCCAGCATTGGGTACCCAAATAGAATAAATGGATATATGTAGGACTGGAGAAAGTTATCACTATTTTATGTTGATTTTGTTCCATGCTTAGTAGAAGGGGAACATGGGACTGAGCGAAGTCTCATCATTCTATTGCGAGATATTCATTTTTAGTCTTGTTTGTTTTTGGAAACATGGATTTTAATGTACTGATTTTTTACTTCTTGTACTATTTTTTAGAGACATGAAATGTATCATTATCCTATGTATATGTCATTAAACCATGATTTTTTATATATTCTTGTCTTATTTATTAATCAGTTGTATAGTTATTTTAACTCCTTCCTATATTTATTGTTATTTTTTTTGAACTATGTTACACTCTGGTTATTAGGGAAGAGTATCCCCATAGACACACCATTGTTCCTCTCTACTAGTTGGAAGCCTCTTGTATTTGGGGAGGTGCTCTTGAGGACTTGTGGCCAATTGGGATTGGGTATCTGTTGAGTCGCATCCGTGTTTGGGATATTATACATGTAGTCTAGCCATCAATCTAGGGGTGAAAAGATTTTCCAAAATTCAACTATTTTCCAAGGGACCCCAATAATACTCTCCATAACTGATATGTAAAGAGGGAATCCCAGGATCCTAATGGCTTTTGATAATTTCTACTGAACTTTTCTCTCTAATTTCTATGAAGTAGGATGACATGGTGAGTTATTCTAACATCACATAGATGACATCATATCCTTTTTAGGTAGTGGTAGCTCTGTCATAAAGTCCCAAGATATTCTGTCAAACTTTCAATCTAGAATTTCAAGGGGTTGATATAAACCCACTAGAACCAGATGCTCTACCTACACATGATAATATGTAAGGCATTGAGATACAAGATCAACAACACACCTCTTAATCTCTAGAGACCAGATCATACAATGAAGGCCCACGAACATTTTCGCAACAATTGGATTTACCGATAATGGTGAAGTATGAAGCTCTATCTACAACACCTCTCTAGACAGAAATGGTTCCATTTTTCTCCCATTAAAAATAATTACATTCACCCACCTTCAGAAATTTCATCAGAGTAATTTCAAGAGGATATCTGGGTACTTAGATTTTCATAGGTGGTATCCCCAATCTCATCCTTGTTGGATCACAATAAAAGAGTAGGTTTAAAAACCATCAACTAGAGGTATGATGATCAATATTTATATATAATGGATTATGGAAATAAGACAATGTTCTATAATGCCTTACTCAAAAACTTCAAAAAAGATCTCCTACTGAAGGAACATACAACCAAATTGCCCTTCCAAAAATTATAAAAATCATCAATTTTATAATCTTGAATGAACTATAGTCATCACCATTATCTCATGTTATGATCCTTTTGAGTGAAGATATACTTGATACTATTATGTTCAGAATAGCTGATAAATGCATCACCCATCGGGTAATTTCTCTACATATTTTTTGTGAATAGTACAACTTCTATCTTAAGATCCTAGGTTATTAAGTTATCCTAATGTGGTATCAACTAAACTGAACCATAGCTAATAACCTCATGATATTACATTAGAAACCAATGAAACCCTATTCATGAGGCATTACAGAACACTACGTACTCAACACACTCATTTGGAAATCTCAAGATGTGGGTGCTTATTGATCTCTACCTCAACTCTTAGAATTTATATTGGAACCACTCTATCAATATGAAAGGATATCCATTAATTTTCAAAGATGTCAAATGAGCTATTATTCTGGGGAAATTGGGTATGGATATTTAGTAGTATCCTGAAACCCTAAGGGAGATCCACACATCCATCATGATATCAATTGGGTTCCATGTTAACACTACCTTATCCATCAATAGATCCATCACTACACTTTCTTAAAAGATGATATGTCTCATAAATTTAATCTTATGGATTTATAATTGGAACATTTTGAGCCTCCTATAATGCTAGTACTCTTGGATATGTTCCATACCACCCTTAAGTGTCTCGTGTTATTCTCCATGGATGTTGATTACATTTGGATATCATCAATGAATAATACCAAAAATTATTGTAAGAAAGTATAAAAGATCTGGTTAATGTGTAAAATGAACAATTCAATGTATTTAACCATGAAAAATGACATCAAAATATATACATAATAACTATAACGTCATAAAACATTTATCTTTGGTGTATCCCCATACCGTACTTGCATTTGGTGATAGCCTAATCTTAGATAAATCATCAACAAAAATCATGTAGAACTAAAATTATTTAAGGAATCATCGATCATTTATAGTGGATAATTTTTCTTTAAAGTCCATTGATTTATAGGATAGTAATCTATACACATCCTCAATCTCCCTCCTACCTTCTTGGATAACAACACTAGGGCTTCTAAGAGTGAAACGTTGGGCCTGATAAATACCTTCATCGATAAGTCATCCAACCACAACCTTTTCTTGAGAATATCTATAGGAGCAATCCAATATGATGGTGAAGATATCTTGATCATCCTAGGGTGTATATCAATGAATATGTTTATCTCTCATCAGGGAGGTAAACTTGGAATGTACTTAATAAATACGTCTTTTACTCTTCCACAACTATAGGAAACTGTTTGCTAATAATATCCATTACACAAAGATTCATGATTTCAAACTAGTGAGTAATCAACTGCATCATTATTTTCTTGATCCCATCCCGATCCACCTATGTTTCTGTTTCAACAACCAAGGAAAACCACCCCCATATCTATGGAGGCATCAAATCCTCCACTAGAAACAGTCTATCTGGGAACGAAATGTGGATAAATAGTCTATACATAAGATGAACTCATAAGGCCTAATGAATTCTACAAATAGATCCCAAAATAAACTCACATCTCCAAGAGTTTGTTCACAACATTGGAAGATGTGTGTGATTGTTGGGTCGCATCTAGTAAGTGTCTCCAAGCGTAAGGGTCATGCTTAGGGATCAACATGAATCATTATGAATCTAACTAGTGTGGTGGAAATAAATGAGTGGTTCAAATCTATATATATCTATATTGTATCTAAAGTATAGAAGAAACATATTTTACCACATATAATCCATGTAGCTGATGTGTCATAGACCTTGACCTCCTCCATCTACTCTCATCAATGACCACCAGTTCCCTGAGCCTGACAGGGACCACCTGGGGGGTGGTAACAAGTCAAAGCACATTCCACCTAAATCTACTATCATAGACCCTCTACCACATCCTCCTCTATGAATAAATTAATTCTCCTTCCACTATATCTACCTAGGTGGCCCATCTAATATCTTTATATCAACCAAATTTCAGATCAGGAAATCTCATGGAAGAAATTTTCAAACATCACCACACTAACACCGTCTCTCTCTAGGATGAATAGATCTACCTTGTGATACATAAACCAGAGAACCTATTTCTTGGGACCACCTTCTAAAATTTCTCACATATCTCAGTCCCTCTTTCTTTAATTATATCCAAACTTCTAAAGTCTCTACTCATGTTCGACCACTTACAAAACTTCCTACATGCATCTACATGGCTAAAAACCTCTTGAAAACCAAAAAAAATATCCATTTCTCTAAAATAAATTGGACTGTATAGAGGTATCCCATTGTCTTAGTTGTCCCTACATATTACTCAATCTAAGTTACATTCTCAAAATATCTAATCATGCACCATATTCATTGAGTATCGAGAGAGGTTAGAAAACCTTAATGAATACTTAGCTATAGTTGCACTGCCCTGCTAAAGCTGTAGAAATGATTTGATGAACACAACCCTCAATGTAGATAGAGAAAAATCCTCTATGAAATTAAACTGAAAATATAAACATTAAATATTCATATCATTATATGACTAAATCACTAAGCCCTACCAATATACAATCGATCCATTATGAAAGCTACCTTCTAGAATGACTATATAGTCTACAGGTGTCCTGAAAAGATGAAAGACTCATGTCACCACCTCAAGACAGCCCTCAGCTTCATGGGGGTTGATATTTCCTTAGAACTGAAGGGACACTATTTCTAAAACTCATGTAGTTCTCTCAACCTATGCACCTCATCTGATGGTGTTGCTGGTAATATATTTTGGTCGACAGGTATGGGTAAGACTAGTGAACCACTTAGAGGTAAAACCACTTGAACATGTCGTTGTATCCAAACCTCATTATTGAGGGGATAAACCTCATGATATTATTTCTGAACCCTAGATATAAAATGTTGTTGAGGCATTATGAAAAAAAGAATATATACCAAATTTAATGATTTTTTCTAGATAGATAACTTAAGAAGGACATAGAAACCATAACACGTGCATACATTATGCATGTACCAATGTTCTACCTAAAACTAGTGTCTATTTATACCAAGAAAATAAGTAGGTTTTAAAATTATAGTTGTATAGATATGTTGATTTCAACATCATTACTGGAGTCCCAAGCCTAATATTTGAACACAAAACAATTAACACTATTACTATAAATCCCATACCAATATCAGATTCTCTAGTTCAAAGGTATAACCGAGTCCTCTGATAACACTATGTCATAACCTGGTTAAATGGGGCCATAGCCATGACAAACCAATTATCTCCTATAATAGGCTAGGGGATAGTGAAAAGTTCCTAGTAGGAATATAAAACACATTAGAGGTATTAACATAGTGTACCTATTCAAATGAACACATATATAAGACTATATAATGATGAAATATAAAACAACCTATAACCATTCATGTATAAATTTAAAATTCTAAAACCAGAGTTTGAAAAAAGTACTGAAAGTAAAAGTTCCAAGTATAAGAACAAAAATTTAATTTGAAAACAAATCCATCCTGTGATGTAGTAGTATTATTCTTTCAATATAACCACCAGAACATACCTCTATATTTCTGAATCACTATTCTCTACCTAGTCCTATACCCTTTAGGACTCCGTCAAAAGTTTTATTATATGAATAAAACATGACACATGTGGGAAAATTCCATGCGTGTGTGACTATAAAAATTCCTTGTTGGACACCCTGAAATCATAAATCATATAGAATAAAAAATTAAATTCAGCTAATCATATGGATATTCCAACAAATTTTAAAAATATATCTAGATATAATCAAATTAGATATATAGTATCAAGGTAAAGTCACAACTGTAATTACATCCTAGTATTCCTTCTCAAAGGTTCTATATAACACCTTTCCAAGAGAACACACTCCATGAGTCAGATATCATTGATGGTGTCTATATGAGATGTAATCATTATCAGATCTCACCATAATAATTATGCATCATATGTAAAAATAGAATGATACATAGATGGGGATCACACCTAATGCTAAGAGGTACACTAACAACCCATTCTGGATTATCCTTCTAAGTGGGGGATTAATGCCCATGTAGAGTTAGTTAAAATGATACTGAAAACCCCACCAATGGGAACTGATGATAATAGGGGATCCCAATTTGAGCTAAACGGACGGATTCAAACAACACCACATTAGATTAAATATTCTCTAAGGAGATCACTATACTATTCTTAGGACACAATTACATAATAACCCTCAACGAAATGATCAAGGGAATATAACCTAAAATACATTTCAAAGATAAAGATAACAAGGTCTAAAAACCTTATTTGATATGGTACATGGTTTGTACAATGAGTACACTATGTGTCCCTTTGAAAACTTATTATACAAATGTATCAAGGCCTATTCCCATGTCTGTGTCTGAGAATATGGTGTAGGTACCGCCACATAAGGTGTGTGGGGCCACATGATCTTCTGGGTGTGTACCCCATGTACATGATAAGATGTCATCCATAGTGTAAAAGACACATGGAATGTTCCATACGGCATGTAATTACACCTATCCTATTGGATGTGTATTTCTCATACATGTCGATCTAGCCATATAGGGACTACATGACGTGTGGTAGTGACCACTCAACCTGTGATCTTTATCTATGAATGGAAACCCTAGTCGTGATTAGGGGGTCTTATAGGGCATGAAATTATATATTATATTCCATGTAAAACAATATTTTCCAGAATATAAGATACATTTCATGAATTTCCTTATTCTCCTCTAGCTTCATATCTGGCTGATCCTTACCATCACAACTCACTGCAACCCTACCACTCAATCACATATGAAAATTCCTTCTATCACATTCCCCAATAATTGAATAAAAAAACTCAATTGGAGAAGTATTATTATGCCTTATTACTTTATCTTAGCTAGATCCCATCATTATTCTAGACTCGGATCACTAGTATCATTCCATTATTCCATGAAAAGAGTGCACAATTATTGATTACTAGGTATTTTTTGAAAAATGATCAAAGCGAATGGAGACAGTGAATGAATAATGAACAAGGGTATAAATGAACAAAAAACACAAGTAATAAAACTCATCCAATGTTTCCTTTGTCCTTTATTATTTACATTTTGAATGATGAATGAAGACATCTATTATAATTAACAATAGAAATCCCTAAATCACATACAATCTTACCTATACTCAAAAACACTTGATCCATGAACCAATATATTAGTTTACAGATTCGTGTTCATCATATGAGTAATCAAATAGGGATAAATCCAAATAAAAAAATGTCCTACAATGATATGGATTAGTCACTGATGAATAATGAATCATCATCATTGATATTGGATTTATCCTTAAACTCTAAGGGAATAATGATCCTCGATCTTAATCTGATCTGATATTGTTTACTGAGATCTCCTCCAAAGCACCTCTCTGATGGTTCATATTAATTTGCAGGGTCGGGGAGATAACCCTCAAATTTGTCCATAAAAATGTATTTCTAAAAAAAATTTAGGCTAGTATTTACATTAAATAATTAAATAAATACAATTAAATTTATTTAATTAGTCTCCCATGTGAGTGCTCAAGCCTAATGTCCAACGTAAATAATGATTATGTCACACCTTATGTAAAACCCACACTCTGAACACAACATATGTTGTATATTTTAAATACATAAATATTTTTAAGAGTTATTAAACTTTGTTAGGAAAACTATACACATGTTATTTTTAATGTATTTCCAAAATTATTTTCAGGATCATCAGGCCTTAGAATCTCACGCCATCTCAGCACCTAGCTCCGAAAATAATCTATATAATATTCTAAATGAATAAATGAAAAAATCATATTCATTAAAATTGTATTTATTGAAAAAAATTATACATTTCATGTAATAAATAACCATTCATACATTGATTATTAGTTTTTTTTCAAATGAAGATAAAACCATTTGATCATAAAAATGGTTAATTTTCAGAAAACCTTATTTTAAGTTATAAATGTCTGTTATCTTAATTAAATTAATCATTATTAATTAATTATTTGGAAGAAAGTTTTTGATAATATATTTATTCAAATAAATTAACAATAATCTAATTGATTCTAATAGGGAAGGAATGCGAATAAACTAATTTTATGCTTTTAAATGTAAATTTTTTTCCTAAAAACTATTTTATGTGTTCTTTAGGAATATTAGAGTTATTTTCCTCAATAATTAAAAATATTATTTGATAAAAAATTTATATCATCATATCACAATTATCATAGAGTTATTTTTTGGATTCTTCTAAAATAGATGATTTATCAATAAATAATAAAAAATACTAATATTATAAATACTGAAATTTTTATGAGATTACTAGGATATATGAATAAATTAAATATTTATGAAAACATATTTCAAGATCAAATAAATATTTAATAAATTACATAATGAATTTAAAGATGTAATTTTGGAAATAGAATACTATGTTTGACATTTTTGAAATCTAAGTAATGTTTTTATTAAAAAACAATATTTTTTGATAATATCTTCTAATAATGTATTTACAAGGTTACTTTATGATTTTTATTGGTTTCAATGTCAAATAAGCATCCATTTATTTCAAATCATCTATTTAATTCCATTATAATAAAAAATTATGCATTAATTTTTTATCAAACCAATTTTATGCATAAAATGATTATATTTCTGAAAGAGCGTTTCATCACATTTTGAAAACATTTATTAACATTTATTTTTATAACTAATTAAAATTGAATATTATAAAATTTATTCCATATTTGGAATCATGCTAATTAATTTTATGCCACAAGGTCAACTTAATGTTTTGGTTATAATGAATAGTAATGTCAGTTATGGGTAAAATATATTGAAAAGGGTTAAAATAAAGGGATACGACATAAATATAACTCAACCCCATATGTTAAATCTAATTGGTTGGTTATATTTATAAATTTAAATTTTAATATTAAAATATATGATAATTTTGGTAAACATTAATTGAGAATGCATATATTATAAAATAATGTTTACTCTATTTACATGTTTTCCACCAACCACACTTATAAATGTGAAACCTATATTATCCCTTATCCATAATTCTTAATCCACATAGATCGATTAATCCTAGATCAAATATAATCCTAATATTATTTTTGTTAACAAATATTTCATTTTCATAACAATATAATACTTCAAGATGGCTTACAGTTCAATACTATTAAGATTACAAAAGGTATATGTATATGTTTATTCGAGTTTTTTCATGTACATTTCTTCTTAAACCTCCTCCAAGTCTTCAATAACCATAACCACATAATTAAATATTTATTTTTGTTATATATAGTTTTTTTATGTTAATGGCATAAACATTTTTTTCTCGTTTCCATCCAATGGATAATGAAAATATATATTGTTCATACTTAAAACATATTCTCACCATATAATAATGTAAATATTTATTCATCACCACCTAAATTATATGGTTATAAATAAGTAATTATTTATTAAATATTATATTTATCAAATAATTTTTATTTTTAAGAATAATATATCTTCAACCTTCTTATGTTTCTATTTCATTGGAAAATGATAATTTCCTTCCTGTGAATGTGTAGACTACCACCTTTATGAATCAATGTGATTCATTTTTCTATTACCAACATGAATGGATGATTCAAAAAAGTTTATATAACAAAAAATATTTATATTTCTCCTAAATAACCCTTGATATATAATGTACTCATCAGTTAACACCTTCAAACATTTTCAATATACTAAAGTAATTTTGGAGAAATTTAGTGAACAACATTAAGTGGTTTCCAAAATAAGTAACTAACCAAGGAATGTATATCAATTAATTTCAAAAGGAACATTATAAATTGAATATATATGAAAAGGATTAACTATAAAGTAATTAATAAATTTTATTATATTATTCATGTTTATATTACATGTCCAACCATACATAAATCTAAGGTAAGGGTTTCCCAACTAAATTCCATTCCAATGAGACATATTTGGTGTTATACAAAAAAATTTATTTAATATGGTGCATATACCCCGCCATTGATATTTTATATAATGAATTTCTCTTCTATCATTGTAATTAATGTTTCATTTCAATATTTCTCTTTAATTTGGCTTTCATTCAAATGTGGATAAAGTCGTAATGGTTTATTTTATAGTCTCATGCTTATTTGGGATTGGTCATGTTTAAATTTACAATGAAATAATTATATAATATTTCATTTCTTACACCCAATAAAATTTATACTAATATGGTTATATCTAGGAATTATATTTTTTTATTCAAATTTTCTACTCTATGGTACTCAAGGTAAAAATTAATTTTTAGGAACTAAACCAGACTTATTTGAAGTTTTTAATTGAGTATATTTTTTTTATTAACATTCTTCAAATTATTTTATTTATGTTTTTATATAATTTAAAATGATTGGTAGTAGTATTTTTAAACTTTCTATATCTTTCAATATAAAGTATTAAAAGGGATCTTTTTATAGTTTTCTAATCCTATCATTTTTTACTTTTTAAAAAATTTGGAAAGGGTTGTTCTTTGAAATGTATAATGTGGGAATGAATTTTCTCTCCTCATTTACCATTATTCCCTATTTGGCTTCATACATATGTTTATGTGGTTTTAAATTATAAATATGTATTACATTGTTCTATGATTTATTATTTTTAATATTAATATTTAAAAATTATTGTTTTTAAAAAAGATGAAAGGAATTCTTGAAGTGATTTATAAAATCATTTATGAAACAAATTTAAAAATTATTGGAGGAATGTCATTACTTTTTCACAGAAAAATTCCTCTCTAATTCTCAAAAATATATTCCTTTATTAAAAACTTTTTTTTGATGATGTTTTAGTCTACTATCATCCATTACTGATTTATTTAATATACTTTATGTTGTCATCACTCACTTTCTTCTGATCATGTTCTCTATCACACTCTATTATTCATTGGAAATTATTTTTCTCTTATATTCTATATTTTTTTCATGGATGTATTCATAATAGTTTAAACTACTTTGATAGTTTTATAATCATAAGCCATTTAAATATTTATAGTTAGTTTATGTATGCTTATTGAGAATTTTATTTCATTTATTGGGGAAATATTAATGTTTTACATTCTTGATTAAATATTGATATTCATTAGTTGATAAAGAATAATGTTTATAAATTATATTATTGATTTAATATATAAGGAATTAATTTGAAATATGCAAGTTATGGGGGGGAATTATTTTTAGATAAACCCTCGATACATCGACAAGTTGTAGGTAAAATTAATTTCATATTCAGTGTCTACAATCCATTCATTGAAATGTATTGTCACAAATCCATGAAAGCAAGGTTCATGATATCCTAGAATGATTCCATGATGGTAAGATCATGAAATCCAACATTATAAATTTCCAATGTTATGCTTCCATTATCATTATCCTTGTGATTATTATGTTTATATTTTCCATGGAAATATTATGATACTCAAGTTATTGATGAAATTGAATATTTATTGATGATCAACCTTTCCATATTGTTTATTTACTTAGATATTAATGATAGAATTCATTGAAAACATTTAATTAATAGGCATCTCATTTCAACGTTTATATTGTTTTACATTCCCAGGATATTAGGAAGTAAAATTTGAATGATTTTCAAGTTTACAAGTAATTTTTTCATGAAATGTTTTATTTTTCAAATATAATATTGAAATCATGTTTGTATCTAGTTTCCTAAGACTAATAAAATAATAAATAATCTATATTTTGACCCCATGAATATTATAAAAATATAATAATGAGAACACTAACTCAATGTTACTATAGTCAGGGTTGTTACGATACACCTATTTCATACCTTGAAATTTCAAGGACCCATGTTTATTTATGATAATATTTTAAAATAACAAAATTATTATCTTTATATAACTAGAATGTATCATCAAGGTATACTCTTATAAGAATATCCCACACCTAATGATTTCATAGAACTCATATATATTGGATATCTTAAATCATCCAAAAGTTATATAGTTTTTAAATTTATTTTTTTAAATATTTTTTGGGGTAAATAAATATTTGAAATTTTAAATATTATTATATTAGATTTTGTCATAAAATAATGTTAATTCAAACATTTTTAAACTATATGTTTGAAATGACAATTTATATAAATTAAAATTTTGTTTTCATATAATTTGGATTAATTATTTTTTGAAAATTTTAGGGCCGAAGACTCAATTTGTTATTTAAAGAAAATACCTATTTTTTGTGGGTAGAGGGAGACCCATAACAAAGCCCGAAGGACCAAGGCCATATGGCCTGAATAAAAGGATTGAATTACCATTTTTATCCCAAAGGACCCCTTGGTGAACAGTACTTCTACAATACCTGCGCTGATACAGTACCTACTATAGTGCCTTCACCGCTATAGTGTCGCCACTGCTATAGTTCCGTTGAGGCTACAGTTCCACCACTACTACAGTACTGCTATAGTCCCTGCTAAAGTACTTCTATAGTACCTGAAATTTTATCCCTTCCTGGATTTGATCCTGGGTCTTTTGGATTCCAAGCAGGTGCCTGTACCACATGGGTACAAGCTCGTTGGATGGATAAATTATTATAATTTTATTTAGGAAAAATATGTGAAGTATTTTTAAAATATTTTAATATAAATATTATTTTGGTAGACACTCTCTCTTTGGTAGTTTTTTCATAATAAAAAATAGGGATTCTGGAAAGGGTATGAATTATTTACAAAATAGTGGGATTATATTGGAACTATTATTATCTCAATAATAATAATATAATAATAATTATTATAGGAATGATGTATTATGTAATAATACAATTGTTTTTTTCTCTAATTTAGTGAAGAGTTATATGGAAGAAGAGTCTACATATAGTGATTTTCTTAAATGAGTTTTATATATTCAAGGATACAATTTCAATAAGAGGGAAATAGTCTGAAACACCATTTTTAAATATGTATATATTCATAAAATTTGTGTCTATTATTAAATTTTGATATATTATAATAATATTGTTGGTATGAAAACAAATAAATTAATATATTTATATAATTGTAACAATACCGTCCGAGGATGAATACAATACACAATATCAGAAAATGTATAATAGGAGATAAATAACTAGTGTGCAAGAAAACACTAATTATTAAAGAAAAATCTATTCATTCCCCAATGAAAATTATAAAATCATAAATAATTATAGGAAGAATAAAATTTTAGGAAATATGGAAGTCATTTTGACCAATAAATGAGAGAGTAGAATATGAGGTTACTTATAGGAGAAAATAAGACCGTTGAGATTAGTCATTATTTACTAAATATGTATCCATTTTGAGTAGATGTATTATGAGAAAAATAAATAAAGTATAATATTATATTTGGTATTTTAAATGAATTATATTTAAGTTAAATCTATGAATTTATTAGAAAAATATCTATTTTAAAGTGTATATAAGTATTTTTTGATGTTATAAATGTTGAATGATCAAAGATATATTATTTTGGAATACTTATATTTATTTTATTATATAAAAAATGTTTCTTGATGGGTTATGTATATTTTCATAAAAATATTTAAATTTTTTATTTAATTGGTAATATGATATTATATTGAGTGGTATTAATTCAACTTATATTAATTTATAGTTTTAATCAATAAAATGATTTCACCAATAATAATATATGAATATTATCTTATTTTTTACCATAATATTAAGTGTTTTATTCTGGTGAATTAAACTTTTTATGTGTTTTTATCATTTAATTAATTATTTATGTTTTAATTAACTAGTTTAACATTTATTTATTAGAGATTCTAAAATAATTTTTTTTTGTTTCAATCTATTTTATGTTTCTCATGTTTTTTAAATATATCAAATCATACTCATTAAATAAATTATATATATATATATATATATTATGTATTCGTTTTTTGACTATGTAAATAATCCTATTCATAAAAAATATCACATATTTGAATGAATCTTATGATGTTAGAAAAGGAACTTTAGTAGGCCTAGGATTACTCATTCTTTGGGATTTATTTTTGAAGAACATTTTTTATGAATAACTATAATATTAAATTAATATTTTTTCATTCATCATCAAAACATTCATAGTGATAGTTTCCATAGATCATATTGGTACTAGTTTATTATATCCTTCATGGTGTTTAGTTTCACAATTCAACACCCTATTCCCTCTCCATGGAACAACCCCAACATTCTGATGAATTATCTTTCTTTATTTTATCACAATTACAAGTCATATATTAGTTTAATGACTCGGGAGAGTTAGATCACGATGGATAATATTTTGTAAATTTAACTTTTATAGTGAACTAAACTAATATGAGATATCATTTATTCCATTGTAACTTATTCACATGAAAACAAGCATGAAATCCGGCATGAGCACAACAAGGTTTTTCCTATTCCATTATATAATTTAACACATATGAGTCATATAATGAATCTAACAGAAACTTTATCCCTTAAGATTTGTCAAATGTGAGCATATATATAATATGATACCAGAATTTATTCAAAATGATACACCATTATATTTAATATAATGTGATGTAGATAATATTTAAGAATTAATCTAATCTGACATGGTTTTGTTTTAATAACATGTTTGAGATGTGGAACAACTTTATTATTCATACATGATCATAGAGCACAAATTCTAATTCACACATAGGTCAGTTTTTGACCAATCACTCTTACATTTATACCAATATCACCATATACAATAGTTATATATTTCACAAATATTCTTCTGTAATGATGATTCATTCTCTATTATTATTTCATAGTGGTATATCATCTAAAATTTAATCATTCTTATATTTACAAACCTCTACTAATATTTGTTCCTATGAAGAAATTAAAACCTATGTTTTAATCTTATGAATCTACCGACCATTAAATCTACTGAATCCTATACATGCGACATGTTTTATTCATATATAATAATAATGCTACATATTTATTATTGGGTTATTAAAGCAATAAAAAATAGGTTTCTTTGATTTTATTAACTTTTAGAATTCATAATATTTTATTGCATTTTAGAATAAATTTATTCTTACCATTTAATAGAAAAATTAATATTCTCAATATTGTTGAAAAGAAATGTTGACCAATAATATTAATAAAGTAAAAATAAATTGTTATACATTTTTATTTACTATAATTACGTTGTTTTCTAAAATGGTCCATATACTGAAGATACTTATCAAACATGATAATTTTTTTCAATTGATGTTATAAAAATTGATGTAAATGAAAGAGTATAAATGTAAATGGGCCATGTATAAATAAAGATAAGTAATAAAAAATATAATGAAGTTATGAAAAAATTTGATTGATTTTAGAATATAAACAATTATAAGGATTTGTATTTCATGTGATGTCAAATAAGAATTGAAGTCAAGGAATTATATTTTACAGAAAGTTTGGATGAATCAAAATATGTGATATTTTAATAGGGTGTATATTCATGACAGGATAAAGGATAGGGTTTCATAAAATATTTATAAAGAATACTAATTTTTTTTCATATAGTTACTTATTTAGATTCGAATAGATATTTTATAAAAAAATCATTAAATATGATTCAATTTTATAATAATTAGGAAATCTAGTGAAATGGGAAGATATGTGATTTGATAATATTCCCCATATTTGTTTATGATAAAATTTATATTTGTAAAACTCATCATTAAAACTTATGAAAAGTTTATTTATGGATCTTCCATTGACATTATCTATAAAATGGAACGTACTCCACTCTTCTCCAAATATCAAATACTTGGTTACCTATCTATGATATTATAATTTTATTTATATTATATTTTTTAGGAAAATTATTTTACATTAGACCATGTGATGAAGTTTTTTATATTCTATTTTTATAACTGTATGTCATTTTAGAATGTTTTTTTCATAAAATTAATTACTAGTGTTTGATTGATTTTTTAATGCAATCCCAATTCCAAAGGAATCATGATATTGTAACCATTAATAAAGTGTCCATTGAATGAGAGGATATGAGTATTAATAACTAAATTATGAAAAATATGTATAATCATTTTAAAAAATTAAAAATTATTTATAAATGAATTAGAAATAGGTACTCAATTTTCAATAAATTTATTTAATTATTTAAAAATATGTTTTCTTCAAAAAATGTTATTCCATTTTTTCCAAAAACATTATAATTAATTTATATGACTGATATAATTTTTATTTGATGAAATTAATAACATTTTTATAATCATCATTTCAATATTAGCTTAGGGTTATTTTTAAGTTGTTTCTTAAAAAAATTATTTTAATATTAAGAGTGAAATAACATATTTTGTAAAAACCATATTTTATTTTGAAGTAGAATGTCCTGAACTAGGCCTAGATGTCATCCAACTTGACACCCTACCTGGTCTGTGGCGTGTACCAAAGGGCATTCTTGATCCCCATGTACTGGAAACAAGTACCAAGAAAAAGATATAATCCAAATGAAATGATTCCATCCTAATAAACCAAGATCAAATAAACAAAATAATAAAACCCATCACATTGTAATTACCAACAACCGAGTCTCAAAAAAATATAATAAACTAATACAGATACAAAATACAACTGAAAAAACAATAAACCAAATCAAAGACCAAACCACTGCCAAAAAAGTCTCTATTTATAAGGTCCCATCCTTAAAACTTTATATAATCTTGAGTTAAATCAAGAATTCACATTGAGGATATTTTCAGGTTTAGATTTTTTGAGAATTAGGCCATAACTATTACATATCAACTTGAATATTACATGTACACACTACTACTCAGTATCCATTTTTCCATAAATAAAAACTATTAAAAAGAAACATGTCTAGTTCCATGTTTTAGACTACATGACTTTTCCTTGGTCTCATCCTTGACCCTATTCCACTTTATGTCTTGTAAAAAATATTTCAAAAACTTGGAATGAGAAAAAAAAGCTCAGTAAGGGATACACAAAGAAGGGAAACTGTTAGTTTTTCAAAATAATAAGTAAACCATGAAAACTTTATCAAAAGTAATACTTTTCACCTTTATAAAGTACTAAATACTCTTCACCGAATAAAATATCACCTCTTACCCTTTTGTAACAATAAGATTACCATAAAACCCATAGAAATAACACATAACCTATAAAGGTAACTTGGGACATAAATATACATAAATGGAATAACCATACGGTCGACTTCCACACATATCACTAAATGGAATAGTCATATGACCGAACTCCATACCCAATGCATTGGAGGTTATAACGTAACCATCCGTCCTAGTTTATTACAACACCACCCATCATTTGGTTTATCACCTAACCACCCATCAAATTTTCAAGTACCATTATAAAATCATAACACATAAAATATTGTAAATATAAAAATTTCACTACAAACATTTCATTTGAAATCACAAGAAATCATTTCAAGATATTGACAAAATCAATTATTTATCAAACCATTTTAAAACCATTTAAAACATTTAATAAAGATATTTTGGAATCAAAGTGTCCTGTACCACTTTGAAAATATTAAAGGAATTAACATTTTTGAAAATTAATGACCTTATAAATAAATCCTTAAAACCATTTTTAAAACAGGGTCATTAATGAGAAATATTTAGAAGAATAAATCTTTAAAACATTTAAAATGATATTTTAGTTAAGGAGTTCCTAACAAAATGAGAGATTCTTGAATACAAATAATTGAGGAATAACATCAATCAAAGCTGGTAATATCATGAGAATAGGGATATTAATGATATAATATGTGAAAGGGAAGTATATACACCATATAAAAGTGAATTGGTGTATAAAAAAACAAATAAGTTTCAATGGAATGTGTTTTGAGACAAAGTCTCGTACAAAGATCATATCCTTATATCATGGATAAATCAACAAAATAATTATGTGTGAAAAATAATAATACACCCAATATAAGTTGATATTAAGTATAAAAAAAATCATATGTAATTCGCACAAATTAAAATCATTACATAATCAATAAGTATAAGTTTAACCCCAAAGAATTGAAATTGGGTTAAAAAGTTATCTTATAGAAATTCGACAGCCCAACAACATCACTTTAAAATTCATAAAATGATTTTATGAGAGAGAAAAAGGTATCTCATAACTTGGACATAAAATTTACAGCAAAAAGGATATATAATAACACATCACAACATAATAATATGAAAATTCAAAGACATAACAAAAGGTTGTCTTTTAAAAAGAGGAGAGTGAAAGGTTTCTTTATTGATTTGGTAACTTATGAAACATACACCACATGAAAGAAGTATCATACAATGAAGATGTAATTACCCATAAATTAAATTATATTACAAAAAGAATACAATCATTGTAAGTACATACACCACACAAAAAGAGATAGTGGAAAATATATCATGAATCTCACGGAAATAAAAAGTGAGATGAAAACCCCTTACCACATTGTAATCAATCGAGTCGTATAACCAAAAGTTAATATCCAAAAAAAATCATAGAATACCATGAATATAAAGAGAATAATGATAATATATATCAAGTGTCAGTACACAATACACCACATGTAATAAATAAGTGGAAATTAATGGAAGTCTCACAGAATTAAAAGTGAGATAAGAAACCCCTTACCTCAAGTTTGACTTTCCTTGTATGTTCCTTGTTCTTCCTAAATAATAAACTTAAGTTAATTTATAATTTCTTCATTTTTTTCATTTTTTATTATTCCTTTTATATTGATTATTATCTTGATATATAAATTAATTAATTATTAGAGTTCAAATCGAAATTTTTTCAATGTTTGGAACTTGAGTAAAAAATGAACTTGTTATAATTACAAATTATCCATGTGATAAAAATTATATCATCTAATGAATCAAATTAATTATTTAAATATCATATATATCATATATATCCAGTATATATATGTATTTATGATAGTACATAACATTTTGAGATAAGAAATGAAATGCACTGTTCATCGAGATTGTAAGCCGTACGTACGCATGAACGCTACTTTCATTTATATTTCGTATTTAATAGAATGAAAAAATAATGATAAATAGGTATATTATAATTATAGTATAATATAATATGTAATTCCATTAACTAAATCTTTTATACATCCCACATATGGATAGAATAAGTCATATCACTTTGAGGGGGCGGTAGTCCGCACTTCTTCAAATGAAATTATCGCTTTTACCCCTTATGGAAACCGTAAAGGGATGCTATAAATAAAAAATAAATAAGTAAAGAGACAATATAAATATAATATATTTCATATATAAATATAGTGAAATCATAATGGACACCATAAGAGGTGGTAGGAGAAGATTGAACAATCATCGTTTCGTGAGGCAGTAGTTCACCGTCCACAGAAACTGTATGTTCTTTACCCATTTGATGGAGGTGTGTGTAAGTTTAATTTGAATAATTATCATAAAAAAACCTAGTATATTTAGGATACTTTTTTTTTTCTAAAATAAAGGAATAAAAAGAGTTATGGGGTTGGAGAAGTAAAATAAATGAAAAAAACTTAAGAGAAGATGATACCTTTAAATAGGGTAACTCCCTTTGGTTTGAATCAAAAGGCTTTCTTAAAGTGCCTTCTGACTAAGGTAAGGATTCTCGGTGGAAGAGAGAAATATTGAGATTTTATTTGGGAATAGTTTGGATGAGACAAGGGGCTTGACAGGTGTGAGTAATGGGTTAGAGGTGAGGAAATTTTATAAGTGGTAGGAGGGGCTCTTTAGAAAAGTTTGAAAATATTATTTTATTATATAATGATTTTCGTTTTATAAAGGTCCAAAACTCTTTAAATTCCAAGATAAGATAACTCATGTTAAAAATAATATCATTCAATAAGAATTTGATAGGTTTTTGATATTGTTTTAATTTTTATAATCTTATTTATTTAAATCATTCATTAATGAGGTAAACACTCTATCATTATTGTGTCATAAATAATTTTATTTATTTGATGCATAAAAATTATAAATAAAATAAAATGATTTATTAAATCTTTTTATCTTTAAAATAAATATTTATAGTAAAATATATCAATTATATAACCCCAAATTAAAATTATTTTATCAAAAATAATACATGTTTATGAAATTTTTATTTTTACTTAAATAAAAAGTTATTAATGTCATCATGTTACCCAAATGGATTTAAAAGGAAAAAAGTCTCACCAAAGTATTGTATTGGTCTTCAATTACTCATCCAATAAGGTCAGTACATGTGTTAATGTAATTTTATATTATTATAATATTGTTTTTACCTTGAATTACCCTATTTACCTTTAACCGCGGTAAATAAAAGTCAAAAGTTACTGTTCACTAAAAATTATTTTCACCTTATTGACCCAAATTTTACTTACTAATAACATCCATGTATGTATTATTTTTGAAATTCAATTCACAGAAGTGGTAAAATTTCATTTAAATGAAAAATTCAGTTTTTCAACTGCTACTTAGTGTTTTCACTATTCATAAAAAATTGATGTTTTTTCAGAAAAATACCTAAAATTAAGCCTAAGATATATTTGATATTAAGAATTAAAAAATGATTTATATTTTACCAAATTAAAAACATAGAATTTTTATTAATTAATTTAAAATTAATTCCCGTTGTCAAAATAAAAAGCGGGTTTTTAAGAATTAATTACTATCAAAAGATTGACACTTTTTTATGTCTAAATTCAATGTGAAAGTACTTACAATGAACAACATTGAATTAAATGGTAAAAATAGAATCTAATTACACTTTAAAACCATTTAAAAAATAATCTAACTATATAAATAATTTATATTAAAAGGTAGTTTTGAATTAAAATACAGTATTTTTCACTATTCATTAAAAAATGAACTTTATCATAAAAATACAAAACATTTACCCAAAGTAAATTTTGATGTCATGATTATAAATAAGAATTTTATTTTTTCAAATATAAAATATAAAAGTGAAAAAAAATATATTTAAAAAGGGGTTTCCTTTAAAAGGCGGTAAATCGACCTTTTAAAGAATATTAGAGTATTTATGCTTAAAATCGGATCCATTCACATTTTAAGCCTAAAAAATTAAATTGATAAAAGTAAAAACATTTAAGAAACATATATAATCATATTTTAGTTAGTTCTATTCATTCCATCAAATAAAATAACTAAGCGTTAACTACCATTTAAATTAATAATATTATTATATTATTTTCCCGTATAAATCACCATTGTGTGCAACATAAGTTTTCAAAGAAACCCATTGTTGCATATCAGGTATGAAATCGATCATAGAATACCCTTTAAAGTAAAATTAATTTTTAATTTAAAAATAATAATAAATATGAAAGATTTAATATTCTTTATTTACCCAAGATGTTATATCCTTCCCCACTTTTAGAAATTGTGTCCTCATAATTTTAAAATTGGGATTAGAAACTTCATTGAATGTCCCATATCAGAAAAAGAGTAAATAAAACTATCAATTTAAAAGAAATAAAGATATTTACAAATATCACCCAAGATAATCCACACTAAGAATCCATGAAGACATAGATACAGAGGAGAAACTAAGTGTCATATTCTGATAGAGAGTGATAGAAAACATGATTATGAGAAAGTTAACCACCAAAAAATCACAAACTTTTGATGTGTTAAATGGTATTTGACTCCCCAGTAGGAAAAGATAATGGACAATGTTTTTTTAAGTTACTTTTCATAAAGTTGAGGAATTTATTTATTATTTTAAATAAAAATATAAGGAAACATACTTACTTGTCTTGTATACTTTCATCCTTTACTAAATTCCAACCACAAACTCATCTATTCTCCAAATGATGAGTATTATAGATGACTTGGTCACACCTGAAGTGCTATAATCAACTTCTAGAGTATCACATAATATTTAAAAAATGAACTATATATTTGCCCCGTATTTATTCATCAACCAAAACTAAAAAGGTTAGTACAAGATCAGATAATCCCCAATAAGTATAATCATTTTAATAAAATACTACTCTTAATCTCCAAAATTCAAAAAACAGTACCCAAAGTTCAACAAATAGTATTAAATATACAATTGTCTTTAAAATCCTTCAAAGTAATCCAAACTAAGATTAAAACCCAAAATTCAGAAGAATTTAATCACATAGTCTTCCACAGTAATTCTTAACATTTATGTAACATACCAAGTAAGTAATGAATAATAGATATTTTTATCTATGTCTATTAGTGAATTAGATAGTGTTTTAGAGGCTCAAAATGAGAATAAATCCAATCTTAATCATGGAATACACTAATATTTTTTAAAAGATTGTTTTACTTCCTTTTGATGGAAAAAAATTTTTAAATCTATATTTTGAAAATTTTATTACCTATGTTTATCAAAATAAACTTATTCTTTATGATTGGGACATCAAAATTTACTTTGTGTGAATTTTTGGTATTTTTCCGATAAAGTTCATTTTTTAATGAATAGTGAAAAATGTTTTATTTTAATTCAAAACCTCTTTTTAATATAATTTATTTATATTATTATATTATCTTTTTAATTGGTTTTGAAGTGAAATTAGAATATATTTTTACCATTTAACCCAATGCTGGTCATTGGAATCAATTTCACTTTGAAATTGGACTTAAACTGGTGTTAATCTTTTGAAACTTATTGTTTCATAAAAACACGCTATTTGTCATGAAATCTTATTAAATTAATTAATGTAACTTATATGATTTTAATTTTTCAAAATAGAAATCATTTTTGAATTCGGAATATCAAATATAGCTTAGGGTGAAGTTTTTGTATTTTTCTGAAAAACTTCATTTTTTGATGAATAGTGAAACCACTAAGTGGTAGTTAAAGAAACTGATTTTTCGTTTAAATGAAACTTTGCCACTTCTGTGATTTGATTTTCAAAAATCCGACATACATGGTTGTCATTAAGATGTAAAATTTGGTTCAATGGGATTAAAATAATTTTTTGGTGAATAGTAACTTTTAAGTTCTTAATCGCGATTAGAGGTAATTAGTGCAATTTAAGGCAAAAACGATATTATAATAAAATGAAAATACCTAGAAACATATCCTACCTTTATTGGATGTGTCATGGCCGACCAAGAAAATCCATGGCTCAACTTGTGGACCCCATGGAGCCACTTTGGTAGGAAAATGACATTAATATCTTTTTATTTAATGTTAAAATTAAAATGACACAAACATGAGTTGTTTTACTAAAACAATTTTTACATGGGGTTATACAAGTCATATGTTTTACTATAAATATTCATTAGAAATATAAAAATATTTCATACATCATGATATTTTTTTTATAGTTTTTAGAAATTAAATAAATTAAATTATTTATGAAATCTTGATGATGCAACGATTACCTCATTAATAAAGGATTTAAATAAAATGAAAAGATAATGTAAAATCTACGACCTACACATGTCCAAAAACTATTGAATGTGTGGATTTCGAACCCTTATCACCTTACCCTAGAAATATATCAATGTGGGACCTTTTGAATCCGAAATTAATTTTAAAATAAAGTAACATTTCTTTACTTTCAAAGAGTGCCCCTCCTCTCCTCTTATAAAAGGCCCCCACCTCTACCTCTTTACCCACACTTCCAAAGCCTTTGGATTGGCCAAAACCTACCCATTTTTTCTCTCCAATTCCCTATCTTACTCCTTAAAACCTCACTTTGGGAAGAAGTCTTCCCAAGGAAGCCTTTGAGCTCAAACTAAAGGGGGTTACCCGATTTTAAGGAGATTAAATAACGACCGAGTGAAGTCAGACCCGAGGTATGGGACATCGTCTCAATCTCCTTTCATTTAGGCATATTTTGTTTTATACACAACCTTCTTTTATACGGTGCGTAAGCCCCATTAACTTTTACGTTTATTCAAAAAGAATATTTTTTATACGAAGCGTTTACTAAACGACAAAAGGGAATTTTTTTGTCGTACGTATGCGGCGACAACGACTTCTCCGCCGCCGTGACCATTATTAGAGTTTTGGATTCCTCTACAAGCCATACCTTCTTTTTAAAAGAAAAATAAATACCCTGTTTTACTTTTCTTTTATTTTGGTATTGAAAATGGTTTTCATAAAGTTTTTATTATATCAATGTGTTTGATTGATATCTTGTGATTGAAATGTGGAAATGTAATGTTTCTTTTATGTATGTTTTATGTGATACAATTATGTTATGGTTCTTGGGAATTATTATGAAGACGGGTGGTTTCATGATAAACTAAGGGCGGGTGATCCCGATATAGCTCTCCAATTCATTGGGTAATGCGAAGGAGTGAAACGTTAAGGTTTCTCCGAAGAGATTTAGGGAATATACTCTGACGAGTATTCCAAACGTAACCAAGAGGGTTACTCCCTATGTAAGAATGTTATGAATGCCTCAAGTTACCTTTATGTCTTATTATTTCTATGATTTATTCAAGATTTGAGGAGGTATGTTAAAGTGCCTATGTTTTATGGGTAAAGTATGATTTCATTCTTATGTATATATGAACTCATGTTTCCTTTCCATATTTTTATAACCCTTACTGAGCTTTTTATGCTCATCCCTAGTTTTTTTGAAATGTTTTTCACAGGACAAGGGGAAGGTACATGATATGTTGATAGTGTCAAGGAAGTGTCAAGAAAGAATCCATGTTTTATTTTAAATATGTTTCTGTTGATGGGAAAAATGAATATTATATTTTGTGTAACCACTTTTCTTAAATGTGGAATGTAATACATGTTTTATGATCTAATTCTCTAAAACTCTAAACCTGAAAATATCCTCAAGGTGTATTCTTGAAATATCTCAAGATTAAGTAAGGTTTAAGGCTGGGGCCTTATAGTTGGTATCAGAGGTCGGTTTAGATAACTTTAGGAGTTATAATTCTATTAAATGATTATCCAAAAATATTTTTTTTGAAATGATATAGCATTTGAAGATTACCATGTTGCTTCATCTAAGACATGTTTGTTCATAATGGTTTTCTGCAGAGGAAACAGGGAAGCAGTGCTAGGAAGACATACAGAAGGAAATAACCTTCCGAATCAGCATCCTGAGATGGTCGGAATTGGAACTGAACAGTTTTTTGTAGTAATGGCGTAGTTGACTCAAGCGATAAATGGTGGTGGTATCCATGCACGAGATCAGCCAGATCAACCGCAGAGGAACATGTTAGTGGTGGAACATTTCATGAGGCAACATCCCCCATCATTCAGAGGATCATCTGACCTTGTGTTAGCTGAAGGATGGATTAAAGCAATGGAGAAGATCTTCGATGTCATGGGGTGTCCATACAATCAAAAGGGTAGTATTGCTATTTACCGTTTGGAGGGTGAAGTAGATCAGTGGTGGTCGATGGTTAAAAATATCAGGGACACTGATGAGATTGATTCTCTCGGCTGGGATGAATTCAAAGGTATGTTTCTTGAGAAGTATTTTCCTAAGGTTGTTCTACTTAGGATGGAAAAACAATTCTTGGAATTGAGGCAAGAGGAAGGCTCAGTGGCTGCCTATGAAGAGAGGTTCACTCGATTGGCAAGGTATGCTCCAAAATTTATCCGAGACCTTGATAGTAAAATCAATCGTTTTTACTCAGGATTAAAACCAAAATATCGAAAGAAATTAGCTTCTCGTGAGTTTAAAAGTTATGAAAAGATTGTTTGATGTGCTGAGAAGGTGGAAATGGAGCTTTCCGATGATCAAGTGTTCTATAACAACCAATAGAAGAAGAGACCGAGGTGGCAGGAGAAAGGAAAGAATTCTTCAAAAAAGTTTGATGGTAAGAAAACTAAGTTTCCAGTTTGTGATAAATGTGGTAAAAGGCATGCTGGGGAATGTCTTCTGAATTCTGGAAAGTGCTACCGATGTGGTAAAATGGGACATAAGGCTCGTGATTGCACTGAAAAAGATCAAGGTGGTGGTAAGTCCAAATTTGATTTACAGTTAGTGAAATGTTTTAAGTGCAATGAGATGGGTCACTATGCAAACAGGTGTCTGACAAAGAGCTTGAGTGATGGGAAGCAGTTAGACTACAAGCAGAAAGGGGTGGTGAAATCCTTTGCAACTACTTCAGCAGATGTCGGGCCATCAAATGAGGTTGTATCGGGTACTTTGTTTTTTCATATTATGCCAGTGTGTTGTTTGATTCGGGGTCTACACATTCTTTCATCTCTGAAACCTTTTCTAGTAAAATGGGAATACCATCTCAAGAAATGACTCCTAAACTTGTGGTAAAAACACCCTGGGGAAATGTTGAGGCAAAAATAATTTATAAGAATCTTCTTATCCTTATCTGTGGAAAGAACCTACTTGCAAACCTTATTTTTCTACCTCTAGTAGTGTTTGATGTTATCCTGGGTATGGATTGGCTCTCTATTTACCATGCTAAGATTGACTGTACAGCTAAAGAAGTTTCTTTTCAGAAATACTTTTAGTTTGTGCACAAGAATGAACCGTTACTGTTGATAACTTATCAAGAGGCCGAGAAACTTGTAAAATATGGAAATAAATGTTACCTTGCACATATTGTTGAAAACAAGGGAACTGTTCAGATTAATGATGTGCCAGTGGTAAATGAGTATCCTGATGTTTTTCCTGATGAGTTGCCTGGAATAATACCAGATTGGGAAGTTGAATTTACTGTTGACTTAGTTCCTGATGCTAAGCCAATTTCAAAACCCCCTTATCGAATGGATCAAATTGAACTTTTAGAGTTGAAGGGGAAATTGCAAGATTTATTAGAGAAAGGTTTCATTCGACCTAGCACATCACCATGGGTTGCTCCTGTTTTATTTTTTAAAATGAAAGATGGTTCTATGATACTTTTCATTGATTATATAACCTTGAATAACATCACTGTTAAGAACAAATATCCTTTGAATCATATCAATGATTTGTTTGATCAGCTCCAGGGAGCTTAGTTTTTTTCAAAGATTTACTTGAGATCGGGGTACCATCAGCTGAAGGTAAAGGAAGCAGATGTTCCGAAGACTGCGTTTCGTACAAGATATGGCCAGTATGAATTTGTAGTAATGCCTTTTGGGCTAACCAATTCACCTGCTGTATTCATGGACATAATGAATAGAATTTTCCATGAGTTCTTGGATAAGTTTGTGGTGGTTTTCACTGATGATATTTTGGTGTTTTCTAAAAGTAAAGAGGAGCATGAAAGACATTTAAGGGTTATTTTACAAACCTTAAAAGAAAAGAAAATGTATGGGAAATTCAGAAAGTGTGAGTTTTGGTTGCAACAAATTTCTTTCCTTGGTCACATTGTTTCTAAATATGGGATAACCGTTGATCCTGAAAAAACAAAGGTTGTTGAAGAATGTCCAAGACCCACAAATGTTACAGAGATTCGTAGTTTCCTTGGTTTGGAAGGCTATTACCGAAGGTTTGTTAGAAATTTTTCACGGTTATCTAGTCCAATGACTAATCTAACTCGGAAGGGTGTTAAGTTTATCTGGACAAAAGAATGTGATGATTGTTTTCAGGAATTGAAAAGAAGATTGGTGAATGCTCCAGTTTTGGCACTACCTTCTAAGAATGGGGAGTTTGTTATCTACAGTGATGCTTCATTGAAAGGACTTGGTTGCTTCTTAATGCAGAATGATCAGGTAATTTCTTATGCTTCACGACAGTTGAAAACTCATGAGGTAAATTACCCTACACATGATTTGGAATTAGCTGCTGTTGTTTTCGCTTTAAAATTTTGGAGGCATCATTTGTATAGAGTAAAGTGTGAAATATATACCAATCACAAAAGTTTAAAGTATATATTCACTCAGAAATAATTGAACATGAGACAAAGGAGATGGCTAGAATTAATCAAGGATTATGATTGTACAATTCATTACCATTTGGGAAAAGCAAATAAAGTGGTTGATGCTTTGAGTTGAAAAAGTAATACTTCATTAGCAATGTTGCGTTTGGAACGTGATCCTTTGGTTAAGTATTTGATGAACATTGGCGTAGAAGTTGTTGGTGCAGGATGTTATTCTGTTTTGTTTCAGGTATCAGTGAAATCTTCTCTATCAGACAGAATCAAGCAAGCAAAGAAGCAAGACAGTGAGTTGCAGAAAAAGGTAGAGCTGGTTCAGAAAGGTAAGTTGCCTGAATTCAAAATTGATAATGATTGAGTTTTGAGATTTGGGAAGAGATTGTGTGTGCCTTTTGATTCACATTTGAAGAGAGATTTGTTATGTGAAGCTCATTGATCTCCATTTTCAGTTCATCCTGGCCGTACTAAGATGTACAGAGATCTGCGGGAGTATTACTGGTGGGATAGAATGAAAAGAGATATTTCTGATTTTACTGTGAAGTGTTTGACATGTCAACAGGTTAAAGCAGAGCAGTAGTTACCGAAAGGGATGCTTCAGCCTTTACCAGTACCATAATGGAAATGGGAAAATATATGCATGGACTTCATTGTGGGATTTCCGAAGACCCCTCGAGGTAATAATGCAATCCGGGTTATTGTTGATCGCTTGACTAAATCCGCTCATTTCCTTGCTATACAAGATACTTTTTCCCTAGATCAACTTTCCTGTTTGTATCTTAAAGAGATAGTCAGGTTACATGGTTTTCCCCTCTCCATTGTATCTGATCGTGATCCCAGGTTCACTTCTATCTTTTGGAAAGGCCTTCAGAAGTCGTTGGGTACTGAATTAAATTTTAGTACAGCTTTTCATCCTCAATCAGATGGGCAGTCAGAATGAACAATTCAGACATTGGAGGATATGCTACGTTCTTGCTCTATGGATTATCAGGGAAGTTGGGACCAACATCTTTCTTTGGTTGAATTTTCATATAATAACAGTTTTCATTCCAGTATACAGATGACACCATTTGAGGCCTTATATGGGAAGCGGTGTCGAACTCCAGGTTTCTAGGATGAAGTGGGTGAAAGGAAGTTGATGGGACCATAATTGGTAGAAGAGTTGGCAGAAAAAGTTCAGAGGATACAGAAACACATGAGAACAGCTCAGAGTAGGTAGAAGAGTTATGCAGACAACATGAGGAAGGATCTATCTTTTGAGGTAGGTGATCATGTTTTTCTCAAAGTCTCACCATGGAAAAGTGTGATGTTATTTGGAAAGAAAGGAAAGCTGAGTCTAAGGTTCATTGGACCATATGAAATTCTGGAGAGAGTTGGATCAGTTGCATACCAAGTGGCTTTACCTCCGATTTTATCTCAGGTACACAATGTTTTTTATGTTTGATGTTGAGAATGTATATACCAGATCCATCTCATGTTTTGAGTTCAGAGGTAGTTCAGCTGGAAGAGAACCTATATTATGAGGAACAACCATTCTAGATTCTTGACTATAGGGAGCAAGTGTTAGAGAATAAGGTGATTCATCAGGTAAAGGTTTTTTGGAAAAACCACATGGTTTAAGAGGCAACATGGGAATCTGAAAATGCAATGAGGGATAAGTACCCCCATTTATTCGATAAGTAAATAAATTGTGGGGATGCAATTTTCTAAAGGGGGGAAGGATGTAACATCCCAAGTAAGTAATTAATAATACATATTTTTATCTATGTCTATTAGTGAATTAGTTAGTGTTTTAGAGGCTCAAAATGAGAATAAATCCAATCTTAAGCATGGAATACACTAATATTTTTTAAAAGATTGTTTTACTGCCTTTTGATGGCAAACCATTTTTAAATCTATCTTTTGACAATTTTATAATCTATTTTTGTCAAAATAAACTCATTCTTTCTGATTGGGACATCAAAATTTACTTTTTGTGAATTTTTGGTATTTTTCCGATAAAGTTCATTTTTAATGAATAGTGAAAAAAGTTGTATTTTAATTCAAAACCTCTTTTTAATCTAATTTATTTATATGATTAGATTATATTTTCAATTGGTTTTGAAGTGAAATTAGAATATATTTTTACCATTTAACCCAATGGTGGTCATTGGAATCAATTTCACTTTGAAATTGGACTTAAACTGGTGTCAATCTTTTGATACTTATTGTTTCATAAAAACACGCTATTTGTCATGACAGCGGGAATTAATTAATAAATTAATTAATGTAACTTATATGATTATAATTTTTCAAAATAGACATCATTTTTGACTTTGGAATATCAAATATAGCTTAGGGTGAAGTTTTGGTATTTTTCTGAAAAACTTCAATTTTTGATGAATAGTGAAACCACTAAGTGGTAGTTAAAGAAACTGATTTTTCGTTTAAATGAAACTTTGCCACTTCTGTGTTTTGATTTTCATAAATCTGACATACATGGTTGCCATTAAGAAGTAAAATGTGGTTCAATGGGATTAAAATAATTTTTTGGTGAATAGTAACTTTTAAGTTCTTAATCGCGATTAGAGGTAATTAGTGCAATTTAAGGCAAAAATGATATTATAATAAAATGAAAATACCTAGACACATGTCCTACCCTTATTGGATGTGTCATGGACGACCAAGACAAGCCATTGGTCAACTTGGGGACCCCATGGAGCCACTTTGGTGGGAAAATTACATTAATATCTTTTTATTTAATGTTAAAATTAAAATGACACAAACATGAGTTGTTTTACTAAAACAATTTTTATATGGGGTTATAAAAGTCATATTTTTGACTATAAATATTCATTAGAAATCTACAAATATTTCCTACATCATGATAATTTTTTTATAATTTTGAGACATTAAATAAATTAAATTATTTATGACATCATGATGATGCAGCGATTACCTCATTAATAAAGGATTTAAATAAAATGAAAAGATAATATAAAATCCATGACCTACACATGTCCAAAACCTATTGGATGGGTGGATTTCGAACCCTTATCACCTTACCCTTGAAATATATCAATGTGGGACCTTTTTAATCCGAAACTCATTTTAAAATAAAGTAACATTTCTTTACTTTCCAAGAGTGCCCCTCCTCTCCTCTTATAAAAGGCCCCGACCTCTACCTCTTTACCCACACTTACAAAGCCTTTGGTTCGGCCAACCCCTACCCATTTTGTCTCTCCACTTCCCTCTCTTACTCCTTGAAGCCTCACGTTGGGCAGAAGTCTTCCCAAGGAAGCCTTTGAGCTCAAACCAAAGGGAGTTACCCGATTTTAAGGAGATTAAAGAACGACCGAGTCAAGTCGGACCCGAGGTATGGGACTTCGTCTCAATCTCCTTTCATTGAGGCATATTTTGTTTTATACACAAACTTCTTTTATATGGTTTATAAACCCCTTTGAATTTTACGTTTATTCAAAATGAATCTTTTTTATACAAAGCCTTTACAAAACGACAAAAGGGAATGTTTTTGTCGTACGTATGCGGTGACAACGACTTCTCCGCCGCCGTGACCATTATTTGAGTTTTGGCTCCCTCTACAAGCCATACCTTCTTTTTAAAAGAAAAATAAATACCCTGTTTTACTTTTCTTTTATTTTGTTATTGAAAATGGTTTTCATAATGTTTTTATTATATCAATTTGTTTTATTGATATCTTGTGATTGAAATGTGGAAATGTTATGTTTCCTTTATGTATGTTTTATGTGATACGATTATGTTATGGTTCGTGGGAATTATTATGAAGATGGGTGGTTCCGTGATAAACTAAGGGCAGTTGAGCCCGATATAGCTCTCCAATGCATTGGGTAACAGAAAGGAGTGAATCTTTAAGGTTTCTCCGAAGAGATTTAGGGAATATAGTGTGAAGGGTATTCCAAACGTAACCAAGAGGGTTACTCCCTACGTAAGAATGTTATGAATGCCTCAAGTTACCTTTATGTCTTATTATTTCTATGATTTATTCAAGATTTGATGAGGTATGTTAAAGTGCCTATGTTTTATGGGTAAAGTATGATTTCATTCTTATGTATATATGAACTCATGTTTACTTTCCATATTTTTATAACCCTTACTGAGCTTTTTATGCTCATCCCTAGTTTTTTTGAAATGTTTTTCACAGGAAAAGGGGAAGGTACATGATATTATGATAGTGTCAAGGAAGTGTCAAGAAAGAATCCATTTTTATTTTAAATATGTTTCTGTTGATGGGAAAAATGAATACTATCTTTTATGTTACCACTTTTCTTAAATGTGGAATGTAATACATGTTTTATGATCTAATTCTCTAAAACTCTAAACCCGAAAATATCCTCAATGTGTTTTCTTGAAATATCTCAAGATTAAGTACGTTTTAAGGCTAGGGCCTTATAATTTATCTCCAAATAACATCGACTACTCTTAATGTCTCATACTGAAGTTTAATTAACCTAGTCAAATATTCTCAAAGATAGGTTAATCATTTCCTTAAATAACCCAAAACACTTATAAGTCCACAATAAAAACATATATTCTTCCAAAATAAAATTCCACCATTACTCCTCAATTTAAATATCAAAGTATTATATTTTCCATAGGTATATATTGTTTCCCCAAAATAGAGAACATCTTCCAAAACAACCATTATCACTTAATAACCAAATAATTTTCCTACATTAAGGATATCCATTTGACAAAACATAAGTTCCCAAAGTAAACTTATTCTTGATCCATAAATTTATTTAACAAAAAATAATAAGTCATTCCAACTAGGGACTTCACATAGGATATGGTAGGAGATGCTCCCTTTTCGCTCTTCTGTTGTGGGTTCGATTCCTGCGACCTTGTCAGACACGACGAGTTGTCACCCATCTTATGGGTTATCCTTTTTATAAAACCCCAAAATAACCCTAACCTGTTTTAACCTTAATGGTTTTCTTATATCTTTCATTTTCATCCCAATACATTAAGACCTCAACATATTATATATTTTTTCAACTCTATATGATAAAATAAAACTATTCATAATAGAAAGAACATCATAACTTGATCATGGTGGCTATATGGTTTTATCATCATCTTGTTCACGTAGTTAGAAGATCCATGCATTGCAACAATGATTTAGAGATACTTCAAAATAATTTTATTCCTTCATCAAAATACACCTTGTACAACTTGGGTCATATGGGTGTTCACAAAAAAATAGTTTAAAAAATAATCATGTATGAGATATAATTTCAAAACATCAGATAAAAAATATTTTTTATAAAATAGTCGAACTGAGTTTGAGTTGAAACTTTCAATCAATGGTGCTTTTAAAATACCATAAGTATTTGCTGAAATACAATAATTTAAAAGCAAACATAAAAAAATTTCTCAAGGGTCTCCTTCTTCATCACCTTTTTCAAAATCTTAATATTCTTCAAAATCATGGGATAAGGTAATATATTTGAAAATTCCTTTATAATATTAACCTTTCTTGAAAACATGATAATATTGTGAAAATAGTATTTGATTATATACAACCCATGATCCATGATGATATCGAGGTATAGTGGAGATGCTTGGTATCTCAAACAATTACTTTCAAGTGAGTTGTATGTTAGAAAATGTTTCAGAGTTGTCTGGACATGACTTTGCAATAATTATTGCAAAAAAGTCACCAGGAAGAGATAGGAATGCCGTTTGAGATCCTCCTCCTTCCATTTGTTAAAAAATTTCCTTGATCTGAAAAAATTACAAAATAAGGATTTAACTTAAAAAGTAGACATGGAGACTAACCATGTGTCTAATAAAAACTTGTAATCCCTAATGTTGTCTAAACCAACCTCTGATACCCAACTATAAGGTCCCAACCTTAAAACATTATATAATCTTGAGTTAAATCAAGAATTTACATTGAGTATCTTTTTAGGTTTAGAGTTTTATAGAATTAGGACATAAATATTACATATCAACATGAATATTACATGTAGACACTACTACTCAGTATCCATTTTTTTCATAAAATAAAAAATCTTAAAAAGAAACATGTCTAGTTCCATGTTTTAGAAAACATGAATTTTCTTTAATCTTATCCTTGACCCTATTCCACTTTCTATCCTATGAAAACATTTCAAAAAAATGGGATGAGAAAAAAAATCTCAATAATGGATACAGAAAGAAGGGAAACTGTTAGTTTTTCAAAACTACATGTAAACCATGAATACTTTATCATAAGTAATACTTTTCACCTTTATTAAGTAGTAAATACTCTTCACTGAATAAAAGATCACTGCTTACTCTTTTGTAACCAAAATATTACTATAAAATCCATATAAAGAACACATAACATATAAATGTAACTTGGGACATAAACATACTTAAATGGAATAACCATACGGTCGACTTCCACACATATCACCAAATGAAATAGCCATACGACCGACTTCCATACCCAATGCATTGGAGGTTATAACATAACCACCTGTCTTGGTTTATCATGACACCACCTGTCATTTGGTTTATCACATAACCACTCATAAAATGTCCACATACCATTATAAAATCAAAATAAATAAAATATTAAAAATATAAACATTTCACTACTAACATTTCATTTGAAATCACAAGAAATCATTTCAAGATATTGACAAAATCAATGCTTTATCAAACCATTTTTAAAACCATTTAAAACATTTAATAAAGATATTTTTGAATCAAAGTGTCCCATACCACTTTGAGACTTTTAAATTAATTAACATTTTTGAACATTAATGACTATATAAATAAATCATTAAATCCATTTTGAAAACATAGTCATTAATGAGAAATATTTATAAGAATAAATCTTTAAAACATTTAAAATGATATTTTAGTTATGGAGTTCCTAACCAAATGAGAGATGCTTGAATATGAATAATTCACTAATAACATCAATAAAATATTATAATATCCTGAGAATAAGTATATTCATGAAATAATATGGAAAAGGTCAGTATATACACCATATAAAAGTGAATTGGTGTATAAAAAAACAAATAAGTTTCAATAGAATGTGTATTGAGACAAAGTCCCTTGCAAAGATCATATCCTTATATTATGGATAAATCAATGAAATAATTATGTGTGACAAATAATAATACACCCAATATAAGTTTATATTAAGTGTAAATCATCATAGGTCATTAAAACACATTCATATCATAACATAATCAATAAGTAGAAGTTTAACCCCAAAGAATTCAAATTGGGTTTAGAAGTTCTCTTATAGAAATTCAACAACCTAAAAACATCACTTTAAAATTAAGAAAATTTGTTTATGAGAGAGAAAAGGGTATCTCATCACTTGGACATAAAATTTATAGCAATAAGGATATATAATAACATATCCTATCATAAGAAGATGTAAATTAAAAGACATAACAAAAATAAGTCTTTTAAAAAGAGAAGGGTGAAAGGTTCCCTTATCGATTTGGTAACTTACGAAACATACAACACATGAAAAAGGATCATACAATGAAGATGTAATTACCCATAAATTAAATTATATTACAAAAATAATATAGTCATGGGCAGTAAATACACTAACAAAAAGGAGATAGTGGCAAATATATCATGAATCTCACGGGAATAAAAAGTGAGATGAAAACCCCTTACCATGTTGTAATCAATCAATTAGTATGACCAAAAGTTAATAAACACCAAATGAATCACAAAATACCATTAATATAAATGGAATCATGATAATATACATCATGTGGTAGTACACAATAAACCACATTCAAGAAATAAGTGGCGATCAATGGAAATCTCACAGAATTAAAAGTGAGATAAGAAACCCCTTACCTCAAGTCCGACTTGTCTTGTATGTTCCTTGTTCCTCCTGAATAATAAATCTAAGTTAATTTATAATTGATTAAAAACCTTTTTCATGTTTTATTATTCCTTTTATATAATTTATTATCTTGATATATCAATTAGTTAATTATTAGAGTTCATATCGGACATTTTGTCGATTTTCGGAACTTGAGTAAAAAATGAACATGTTATAATTACAAATTGTCCATGTGGTCAAAAGTCTATTATCTACATAATAACATTCATTATTTAAATATAATATAAATCATATATATCTGGTATATATATGTATTTATAATAGTACATAACATTTGTAGATAAGAAGTGAAATGCACTGTTTATAGAGACGGTAATGTAACAGCCCAAGATTTTATAAAAAAATATTATTTTTAATTTTATTAATGTCTTGTGTTGTACGCTACACCAAAAGGAGCTTGCACAACACACATCCTTGACTTGTCTTGCATTACACGCAATCGCGACCTTCCTCGATAGCGTGTGTAGTACGCAATACCGAGTTTCACTAAACAATGATATGCTATTAAAATATTATTAAAACTAGCCGTTATGAATAGTAATAACCACTTTTTAAAATTCTGTAAATCTTATTTTTCAAAATGAACTTCATTCTTGGATTCAGAGTATCGAATTTAGCCTAAGGTGAAATTTTGGTACTTTTCGGATAACTTTCACATTCTGATGAATAGTGAAAATTACTAAATTATAATTAAAAACAACTTTTTTAATCGAAATAATTAATAGTGATAAATTATTAATTTGAGTGGTTTTAAAGTATATTTAGAATATATTTTTACAATTTAATACAATGTTGGTCATTGGTTGTAATTTCACATTTAAACCAGACATAATCAAGTGTCAATCTTTTGATATATATTGTTTCCTAAAAACACGCTATTTATTTTAACAGTGGGATTTAATTATAAAATTAATTAATGCAAATTCTATGTTATGAATTTGGTAAAATAGATTTCATTTTTGAATTCGGAATATGAAATATAGCTTCGGATGAAATTTTGGCATTGTTCTGAAAAACATCAATTTTTGATGAATAGTGAAACTACTAAGTGGTAGGTTAAAAAACTGAATTTTGCATAAAACTTAATTTTACCGCTTCTGTGAATAGAATTTTGAAAATCCGACAGACACGGTTAATATCAAGGACTAAAATGTGGTTCAATGAGATGAAAATAATTTTTGGTGAATAGTAACTTTTTACTTTTTTTTACCGCGGTTAATAGTAAATAGGGTAACTAAGGGTAAATATGATATTAATATTACCCTAACACATGTCCTAATTCTATTGGACAAGTGTAATTCGACCAAAAACAAACTTAGGAATAAAATATGACCATTTAGGCCCACTTGGATTAGATTAGGACATTTATTATTAATTTATTTAAAGAAGGGTTAAAAGAGTTAAAATCAAAGTTTATTTACTAAAACATTTTTAATATGGGGTTATACATAAGATAAATTAGATTGTAAATATTCATTAGAAAGCTAAAAAGATTTCCTACATGATGGTATTTTATTTGTAATTTTTATACATCAAATAAGTTAATTTATTTATGACACAAAGATGATGCAGTAATTATCTTGTTAACGAAATATTGACATAATTGATGTTATAAACACCAAAATAAATGTAATTTGAGACTTTTTATGAATTCCAATAATTTTCTAGGTTAATATGATATATTAATGTTGATTTAATCAACTTGGTTCGAACATTTAATTCTGGTATGACTTTCAAAAAAATCATATATCAAATAGTGTCAAAATTGACACAAAATAGTTTGTAAATCAAATATTATATTATTAATTGTTATTGTATTCCTAAAAATCTAAGGTTCGGCCAAATTACTTATATAAGGATATATATTTATTAATAATAAACAATTTGGGGTTCGTTTGGCATGTTATAGTAAGTTTATTAACCATATAGTGAAAGAAAACAAAAAGACATGGTAAAAGTTAAATTATTTAACTTAGAGTTAAATCTAATTGATAAGGTTAAAATAATATCCTAAACTTGTCTAAATTCTATTGGTTGATAGGATTTCGACCCATCCCCACTTTAGCTTCGAAATAAGACCCTTTGGAACCATTATAAACCGATTTTGACTTTAATATAAAATAATATTTTGAGATATTCCTAAGGTGCCCCTCTCCTCCCCTATAAAAGGACACCTCCTCCCCCTACTCCTCACACCAATTTGAGCACTCAAGCTCGGCCAACCCCTGCCATTTTCTCCTCTCCACTTCCCTAGAATAATCCTAGAGGTCCTGGTCTTCTCCAAAGACCAATCTTAGTTCCTTAAGTGGAGGATTCAAAGAGGCGTTCCAAAGAAGAGGTAATATCCATTACCGATCTTTTCAATTTCTTTCTTCTTAAACTTCTTCTTCTTTAGTTGTTTCATGATAAAGTAATAACATCAGTATTACTTACATACTGATATGTTATTATAAATATGAAACAACCCTATTTAACCTTCTATCCATCCTACGGAAAAATGAAATCACCACGCGTGCGTACGTACGGAATACCGTCTCCACGCCGTGGTGTAATCTATTTTCCACCACCACCTTACATGGATGGGTATAATGGTGTAAAGAATAACTATACATAGTTATTACAACATCATATTGATTCTGATATATTTTATAATCCACTCCAATTCAATTCAATATTTATAGAAATGATATCATCGCTCGTGCGTACGTACGGACTACCGTCTCCACGACGCGATGAGATTCATTCTCCATGTTAACCATTTAAGAATGATTATAATGTATATATAAGAAATAATAATGAAATATATGACATTATAAAGCTACTGGATTTATGTATATATATACATATGTATGTCATCTACTTACTTCCATTTCAAGACAATAAGGAAAGGAAAACAGCGTTCATGCGTACGTACGGACTACCGTCTCCATGAATGGTGTTTTTCATTTTATTTATCTACCTATTATATATATATATATACTGAATATATATGATATATAAATCATATTTTATATTCTGGAAGTAAGTAAATCATGATATAAGTAATAATGATGTCAAGAACAACAAGTCAAAACACCTACGATAAATGAAACGATTTTACCCAAAACGCTTCTTTAACATGGAGTTTACAAAAGAACGGGTAATATAATGTCATAAGTGAACCATATATGATATCATAACAATGAATATGATTCTGTAATAAGTCAATAACATGATTTAAATCATTATACAGGAGGTTCGGACACTTACAAAGCAAGTCGGACCTAAGGTAAGGGAAATATCACAATCTCATTTTTATCCGAGATTGTTTATTCGTAAGTATTTACTGGGGTGTATGTTATCATCCACATCCATGTTTCATCAAAATGTAATATTATTTCCATCCAACTACAATTTTTTTTAAAACCATTTTTACCCTTCGGTGAGTTTTTAGTAATATGTATGAAAGGAATCTTTTGTCGTACGAGGTACTTTTTGACTTTTCCGACAAAAGTACGAAGAATGTTTTTTTTAACTTATACGGCACGAACGGATTTATACTGTTTTATAAAGACTTATTTTCATGAAGATTCCTCTAAAAGATTTCATGACTATTTTCAATAAAATCTCTTTCTTTTAAAATTGCATGATGTTTTGTGAAAAGAAATTGATTTTGAAGAAGAAGGGATATTTTCCTCAAGAATTCATTTCAAGTGTTTTATCAAAATTATTTTCCATCTAAGATAATAAAGGGTTCTGTTTCTATCCATATTTTTACATTGATTTGACTATGTTGTGATGGAATTATGTTTATGAATTACTTTATCTTATAAGAATGGTTTTATGATGTCATGTTGTTTAAGAATCCCATTTTTATTACATGGGTTATGAAATGATGTATGATTTATGATTTTGTGGCACACATAAGAAAGGATTCATTATAAGATGGGTGGGACCTATATCTCCCTCCAATGCATTGGGTAAAGATTTCATATCTCATGAGATAGACATGGCTGGAATGGTAGGTTATACCGGTTCAGTGAAACAGGACTGAAACGAGGATTACTCGATTCAGAAAGGGACTTTGTCCACTAAGATAGTCTTGGCAATGAGTCTTGACTAACAAGAAATGATTCTCTATGATTATGTGTGTATGCCACAATGAGTAATGTTTTAAGTAAGGGTTTCATTTTCACTTCTATGATATATTCCATGTTATGATATTATGAGCTCTTTTGCAGGTTAAGATTTCCAAAAGCTATGTATATGATGTGATTGATTTTTTTCTTTTGTTTACCCTTACTGAGCATTTGAGCTCACCCTTTTATGTTTTCTTTTCCCCAGGATATAAAGAAAGGTTTTAGGTAGAAAAAAAAGGGATGACCTCTATGGGAGATATTGAAGAACTTTCACCACGATTAGAAGATTACGTTCCGAGTTTCCAAAGAAACTAAACTATTACGATCCTTTAGTGTGTGTTTTTGTTATGTACTAAGTATTCCGCAAAAGTAATGTAATGTCCATGTACGATAAGCTTCGGGTCTCTACAGGTAAGCCGTATATACACATGAACGCTACTTTCATTTATATTTCATATTTTAATGGATTAAAAAAAATAATGATAATTAGGTATATTGTAATTCCAATATAATATAACATAAAATTTCATTAAATCCATCCTTTATACATCCCACATATGGCATGAATGAGTCATATCACTTTGCGGGGGTGGTAGTCCGCACTTCCTTATGGAAAACTTAAAGGTATGCTATAAATAAAAAATAAATAAGTAAAGAGACAATATAAATATAATATATTTTACATATAAATATATTGACATCATAATGTCCACCATAAGAGGTGTTAGGAGAATATTGAACAATCATTGTTTTGTGAGGTAGTAGTTCGCCATACATAGAAACAATATGTTCTTTACCCATTAGATGGAGGTGTGTGTAAGTATAGTTGGAATCATTTTCATAACAACAACCTAGTATATTGAGTATACTGGTGTTGTTATAAATGAATGTAATAAAAATATTTAAGGGGTTTGAGAAGTAAAATTAAAGAAAATAACTTAAGGGAAGATGATACCTTTAAATTCGATAACTCTCTTTGGTTTGAATCAAAAGGATTTCTTGAAGTGCCTTATACCTAAGGTAAGGATTCTAGGTGGAAGAGAGAAATATTGAGAGATTATTTGGGTAGAGGTTGGATGAGGCAAGGGCCTTCAAAGGTGTGAGTAATGGGTTTGAGGTGAGGTATTTTTATAAGGGTAGGAGGGGCTCTTTAGGAAAGTTTAAAAATATTATTTTATTATATAATTATTTTCGGTTTCTAAAGGTCCAAAACACAATAACGTCAAAGACAAGATGAATCATGTTCAAAATAAAATCATCCAATAATAATTGGACAGTTTTTAGATATTGTTTTAATTTTTTTAATCTTATTTATTTAAATCATTCATTAATGGGGTAAACACGGCATCATAATTGTGTCATAAATAATTTTATTTATTTGATGTCTAAAAGCTATAAATAGAATACCATGATGTAAGAAATCATTTTAGATTTATAATTAATATTTATATTCAAATATATCAATTATATAATCCCACATTAAAATTGTTTTAGCAAATTAATACATGTTTATGATATTTTTATTTTTACTTTAAATAAACAGTTTTTAATATCATTATCTTACCCAAATGGCTTTAAAAGGACAAAAGTCTCACCCAAGGATTGTCTTTGTTGGATATTACTCATCCAAAAAGGTTATGACAAGTGTTAATGTAATTTTATATTATTATGATGTTGTTTTTACCTTGAATTACCCTATATACCTTTAACCGCTATAAATAAAAGTCAAAAGTTACTATTCAACAAAAATTATTTTCATCTTATTTTATCACATTTTACTTACTAATAAAAACCATGTATGTTGGATTTTAGAAATTTAATTCACAGAAGCTTTAAAATTTCATTTAAATGAAAAAGTCAGTTTTTCAACTACTACTCAGTGTTTTCACTATTCATCAAAAATTGATGTTTTTCAAAAAAATAACAAAACTTCAGCCTAAGATATTTTTGATATTCCAAATTATAAAATTATTTCTATTTTACCAAATTAAAAACATAGAAGTTTCATTAATTAATTTAAAATTAAATACCGCTGTCAAAACAAAAAGTGTGTTTTTATGTAATAATAACTATCAAAAGTTTGACACTTGTTTATGTCCAAATTCAAAGTGAAAGTTCTTACAATGACCAAAATTGGATTAAATGGTAAAAATATAATATAATTAAACTTTAAAACCATTTAAAAAAATAATATAACCATATAAATAAATTATATGAAAAGGAAGTTTTGAATTAAAATACCGTATTTTCACTATTCATTTAAAAATGAACTTTATCAGAAAAATACCAAAAATTTACCCAATGTTAATTTTTATGTCACGATTCTAAAGAATAATTTTATTTTGTAAAATAGAAAATATAAACGTGAAAAAAATATATTTAAAAAGGGTTTTCTATTAAAAGGCGATAAATCAACCTTTTAAAGAATATTAGAGTATTTATGCTTAAAATTGGTTTCATTCACATTTTCAGCCTCTAAAATTTGTTGGATAAAAGTAAAAACATTTAACAAACATATATAATAGTTTTTTAGTTATTTATGTCCATTCCTTCCAATACAACAATTTTGTGTTAACTACCATTTAAATTAATAATATTATTATATTATTTTTCGGTATAACTCACCATTGTGTGCAACATAAGTTTTCAAAGAAACCCATTGTTGCATATCAGGTATGTCATTGACCATAGAATCCCCTTTAAAGTAAAATAAATATTTAATTTAGAAATATTAATAAATATGAAAATGTCTTATTCTTTATTTACTTGGGATGTTACACTATGTGACCTCATGACCACCACCATCCACCAACCAACTTGCTCCAACAATGAGCACACAAACCAAGAACCTGAATTAGAATGGCGCCCTTCAAAATAGTTCGGGTCTACAGACACCGAAACGGAACAAGTAGGGTGTGAGATAAACATCTTAGTAGGAAACCACCAAAGAATCCATAATTTTCCTTTCTTGAAAATATTCAATTAATACTTTTCTGAAATACAGATATAAAAATAGTATTTTCACATTTTAATAAATAAACACCTCTTTTCACCTTTTTAAAATAGGACACAACACCATTTATGTTCAACATGGATATTATTTTAGAAACCAAAAACCATACCAAAAACTAATGCTGACAACACTAGGTGTGTTGAAAATAAATAAACAGTGAAAGTTGAGAACAAAATATAATTAAAATTAAACAAGCACAAACAATTTAGTAACCAAGGGAATTTCCTAAACATCCTTAGAGTGACTTGTGGACATACTCATTTCGAAACCAACTACTTACATATAATGAAGTTCTTTAGTCAATATCCAATTGTCAGCCCTCAAATAACCTATCTAGTGGCACATCCCACTTGGCCTCTCAACTAATCCAGGGGGGTACCAACTCGTCTAATCCGGGTTGATTATAAACCATCACTCGAACCACTAAAATACACCTAGGAAACCCATGGTAAATTTATGTTGTGTAATTAGTAGGCCCTCACACGTGTGACTCACCTTAACTGCAATAACCACACTTTCCTACCCCAAACACAAACACCACCTATACGATATCCCATATAGGAAAATACATCTATAGGGGTTCATATCATACAATAATCCATTCAAATTTCCGACTAGGAAATAAAGTCACATAGTCTTATTAATTTTTTTTCAAAAATTCTAGAGATGCCAACTGGGCATTTACAATTTCAAAACAATAACTTATCTCAAAAAAATTATGATGTTCCAACCAGGATTTATGTGCACTCTATTAAAAATACATTAGAAAGAAATTTCTAAACCATTTTTAAAATAATATAAAACAATATTTTTAAATATTCAATTCAAAATGGGCCTTTATATTTGAAGAAAAATTCCATTCAAATCCATGATTAAAACACAAAATATGTTAAAATATGCCAAATGAATTTCAAACCATTTAGAGGCCAATCATGCCCCAAAATGCCAAACATGTAATTTTTAAATGATACAAAAAATGCCACATTCCAAAAGAACATTGAGACTATAAAATATATAGGTAAACATGTAGTCTTAAACATTCTTGAGAGGAGGAAGAGGAAGAAAAGTTAAGTGTTTTGAAATCTAGGTTTTTATTATATAAAGAAAATCAGTTTTTTATTGTAAAAAGAACATGTCCAATACCATCATCAGTTAGATACCCATTCATGTGTGTATTCTAAACACACATGGATGTTCCCACATCTAAGGAACACCAAAAGTATCGATAATATTTCACCAAAACCACTTTTAAATAAATACCTCATGTTTTCCAACCAACACAATAATCCATAAATAATCATCCTGTGTTATGAATGACCAATTCCCACACCCAATACCATACTAAAAACAAAAAAATTTCATCATAACATAAATATGGAATTTTTTTTGATAACAACCCAATTAAATTTTAGAAGAACGCATGGAATTTCAAAAACACCATAATTGAACTATACTTAGGAATGTATGAATCATCACTTCAAAATATATTTTAGAAAAATTATACCATCTTTAAAACATTACATTAAATTAAAAATTGCACCAAAATATTTAAAATCATGTTTAAAAAATAATTGAAACCACCCAAGCATCAATGCATTCCCTAGAAAAGGAAACAGATGGAAACACATACCTCAATGGAGTGTGGATGCAACAGAACATAAAGGGGAGGATGAGCAAAGCCTCACCAACTAACCACACAGCATAGATCAACCCAAGATTTTGGGACCAGCCAAGGCAAAACCCCATAACGAGAATACAAGGAATCAAGAGAGGAAGAGAGGAGAAGAGGAAATTGGAGGATTTGATGAATAAATCATGAATAATCACTAACCTTTATTGCAAAATCACCCATAAAAGGGAATAATATAATGGAGAATGAAAGTGGGGAACCCTATAGTTGATCCCCAATAGTTAGGGATTCAAATGGGAGGTGGAATCACACAAATAATTTTTTTAAAATAAATGTTATTTAGGCCGTAATGGGATTCATGGTTTTGTAAACCATGAAAAAACCATGCAAATTATACTGGAAACATTCTACAAACATGATGGTGTGAGTTGCATGGTTTGGGAAAACTGTTATCAAATCATGAAACCTTAAAAATTGCCCAAAAATCCGAAAATTCACCCCAAACACTTGTGTATCCCACCTAATGATCCTTGAATGATTTAAACATACTATAGTGACACCAGGGGTGTCATAAACTCCCCACCACGCAAATTTCTCTCAATAAAATTAAATATAACCATGCATAGAGATAGAAGAATTTTGAAACCACCAAAACACAACGAATTTTGTTGTACACTTAAGATGAACCTCAACCAAAATAACCAAAACTATGAAATAAATTAAAATAAAATAATACTATGGTCGGGGTGTGATAATTATCTCCACCAAAAACACTTTATACTCCTAGAAAGTGACACAAATGATCGTTAAATTAAAATCTGTACCAAATTTGATAGAAGGAAAATGAGACCAGGAAATATTTAGTGAAAAATCACTCCACAAGTCACAACTGAAAACCTATAATGGAAATCAAGGAAAAATAACTATTAAAATGAGGATGGTTATCCCCACCATAAGTACCTAACTAAAACCATATAATGAATATGAACTTGATCAATGCCACACTACTACAAAAATGGGCTTTATCAGTGCTCAAAACGGGATTTATCAGTGCTAAAAAAGCGTTGTAAAGCTCAGCGCTGATAAAGGGGGGTCCCCTTTATCAGCTCTTTTTTAGCACTGATAAAGGATTCCTTTATCAGCGCTAAAAAACTGCTGATAAAATACACATTTATCAGTGCTAAAAGAGTGCTGACAAAGGAATCCTTTATCAGTGCTAAAAAAGCACTGATAAATGTACATTTATCAGCACTAAAAGAGAACTGATAAAATATTCCTTTATCAGCGCTATTTTAGCGCTGATAAAGGCTAATTTATGAGTGCTAACAATGAACTGATAAATTCCCTATCTGCTGCAAAAAAAATTCTATAGCAACTCACTGAAACAGCACCTGCAAATAATTTAGCATCTCAATAAATATACTCATACAAAATTAACACATAAATCATAATCTAATTACACCAAGTATACCCATACACCATTAAAACATAATTCATAAGTGAATTAAATACATAAAGAATTCTATTCAGAATTCAAGGGGTTGGGGAGGTTGTTCAGGGGTTTCAGGTGGCTGTCCAATGGGGGTAGGGGGTGTTTGGGGGGTATGGGGGTGTCCAGGGGGGTGGGGGCGGTCCAGGAGGTTGGGGAGTTGTCCAAGGAGGGTGGTGGTGTCCAAGGTGGGTGGGGGTGTCTAGGTGGTGTCTAGGAGGGGGGTGTCCAGGTGGGGGGGGGGGGGGGTATCTAGGGGGGGGGGGGTGGGCTGGTGTCCAGGGTTTGGGGGGGGGGTTTCAGGGGGTGGGTGGGGTTTTCGGGGGGGTGGGGGCAGTCCGGGGGGTTGGTGGGGCTATACAAGGGGGGTGGGGTGGTGTCCAGGAGGGTGGGATGGGGGAGTCTGGGGGGATCGGGGTGTCCAGGCGGGTGGGGGTGTCTATGTGGGGTGGGGGGGGGGGTCCAGGGTGTTGGTAGTACTATCCAAGCGGGGTGGGGTGGTGTCCAAGGAGGGGGGTGTCCAGGTGGGGGGGGGGGGGCTGTATATGTCGTGTTCATGGGGGTGAGTTGGTGTCCATGGTATGAGGGGGGCTTTCTCGGGGGTGGGGTGATGTTCGGGGGGGGGGGGGGGGGTCCAGGGGGTTGGTGGGGCTATCCAAGGGGGGTTGGATGGTGTCTGGGAGGGTGGGGGTGGATGTCCATGGGTGGGGGTGTCTAGGGGTGTTGGTGGTATGCAGGTGGTGGGGTGGTGTCAAGGAGGGGTGGGGTGTCGTCCAGGGGTGGTGGTTGTCCCGGGGGTGGGGGGGGGGGGTATCTAGGGGGGGGGGGGGGTTGGGGGGTTGTCTGAGGTGGGGGGGGGGGGTTTCTAGGAGCGTGTCCAGGGGGTGGGGGTGTCCAGGGGGGTTGAGGGGGCTTTCTAGGGGGTGGGGTGTCCAGAGGGGTGGGGGGTATCCAGGGGGTGGGTTGGTGTCCAGGGGGTGGGGGGGGGGGCAGTCCAGGGGGATGGTGGGGGTTGACCCTTACATGTCACAAAGGACCCATGGATCATTCTCATAAAGGATCAAGACAATATGAATGTGTTTGGTCGGATTTCTGTAGGTCAGTTGTTGTTTTCACTTAAAATTGTGTCCAATTTAAACAAAAGAGAGACCCTTTGAGTTTTACCAGCCACACCGTGCCTCGGATTGAGACTGGGATCACTCGTACATGTCACAAAGGACCCATGGATCGTTCCCCTAAAATATCAAGACAATATGAATGCATTTGGTCGAATTTCCGTAGGTCAGTTGTTGTTTTCACTTAAAAATTTGTCCATTTTTAACAAAAGTGCGACTATTTGAGTGGTACCGGCCTCACCGTACCTCAGATTGAGGCGGGGATGACTCATTAACGTGAAAAAGGACCCATGGATCGTTCTACTAAAGGATCAAGACAATTCGAATTCGTTTGGTCAGATTTCAGTAGGTCAATTGTTGTTTTCACTTAAAAATGTGTCCGTTTTATAAAAAAGAGAGACCCTTTGAGTAGTACCAGCCACACCGTACCTTTTATTGAGGTGGGGATGACCCATACACATCACAAATAACCCTTGTATCATTCTCCTAAACTATCAAAACAATATGAATGCGTTTGGTTGAGTTTCCATAGGTCATTTGTTGTTCTCACTTAAAAATTTGTCCATTTTAAACAGAAGAGAGTCCCTTTGAGTGGTACTGGCCAGACCGTGTCTTGGATTGAGGTGGGGATTACTCATACATGTCCCCAATTCACTCTTCGATCATTATATAAAAGGATAAATACAATCCGAATATGTTTGGTCAGATTTCCGTAGGTCAGTTGTTGTTTTCACTTAAAATTGTGTCCATTTTAAAGAAAAGGGAGACCCTTTGAGTGGTACCTGCCACAAAATTCCAAATATTGGGGTGGGGATGACTCTTTAAAATCACAAAGGTCCCGTAGATCATTCTCCTAAAGGATCAATACAATCCAAATGCGTTTGGTCAGATTTTCATAGGTCAGTTGTTGTTTTCACTTAAAAATTTGTCCATTTTAAACAGAAGAGAGACCCTTTGAGTGGTACCGGATACACCGTGCCTCGGATTGAGGATAGGATGACTCATACATATCACAAAGGATCCATGGATCATTCTACCAAAGTATAAATACAATACAAATTTGTTTGGTCAGATTTCCTCAGGTCAGTTGTTCTTTTCACATAAAATTGTGTCCATTTTAAACAAAAGAGAGACCCTTTGAGTGGTACCAGCCACACCGTGCCTCAGATTGAGGAAGGGTTGACTCTTACACGTCAAAAGGACTCTTTGATCATTATAATAAAGGATCAAGACAATCCGAAGGCATTTGGTTGGATTACCATAGGTCAGTTGTTGTTTTCACTTAAAATTGTGTCCAATTTAAACACAAGAGAGACCCTTTGAGTGGTACCTGCCACACCGTGCCTCATATTGAGGTGGGGATGACTTTTACACGTCACAAATAACTCATGGATCTTTATCCTAAAATATTACGGAAATACGAATGCGTTTGGTCAAATTTCGGTATGTCAGTTGTTGTTTTCACTTAAAAATTTGTCCATTTTAAACAAAAGTGAGACTCTTTGAGTGGTACCGGCCACAATATGCCTCGAATTGAGGAGGGGATGACTCAAGAATGTCAAAAAAGACCCATTTATTGTTATCCTAAGGGATAAAGACAATATGAATGTGTTTGGTCAGATTTTCGTAGGTCAGTTGTTGTTTTCACTTAAAAATTTGTCCATTTTAAACAAAAGAGAGACCCTTTGAGTGGTACCGGCCACACCGTGCCTCGGATTGAGGCGGAGATGACTCATACATGTCACAATGGACCCTTTTACAGTTCTCCTAAAAGATAAAAACAATCTGAATGCATTTGGTCAAATTTATGTAGGTCTGTTGTTGTTTTAACTTAAAAATTTGTCCATTTTAAACAGAAGAGAGACCCTTTGAGTGGTATCGACCACACCATGCCTCATATTGAGTCAGGAATTACTCGTACACATCCCCAACACACCCTTGGATCATTATCTTAAAGGATAAAGACAATTAGAATGCGTTTGTTCGGATTTCCGTAGGCAAGTTCTTGTTTTCACTTAAAATTGTGTCCATTTTAAACAAAAGAGAGACCCTTTGAGTGGTATCGGCCACACCGTGCCTCAGATTGAGGCAGGGATGACTCATAAACATTAAAAAGGACCCTTGGATCATTCTCCTAAAGTATAAATACAATCCAAATGCGTTTGGTCAGATTTCTGTAGGTAAGTTGTTGTTTTCACTTAAAAATATCTCCATTTTAAACAGAAGAGAGACCCTTTTAGTGGTACCGGCCACAAAGTGCCTTGTATTGAGGTAGGGATGACTCTTAAACATCAAAAGGACCCGTGGATTGTTCTCCTAAAGGATTAATACAATGAGAATGAGTTTGGTCGGATTTCTTAAGGTTAATTGTTGTTTTCACTTAAAATTGTGTCCATTCTAAACAAAAGAGAGACTCTTTGAGTGGTACCGGCCACACCGTGCCTCGGATTGAGGCAGGGTTGACACTTACATGTCACAAAGGATTTTCGGATCATTCTCATAAAGGATCAAGACAATCCGAATGCATTTGGTTGGATTTCGGTAGGTCAGTTGTTGTTTTCACTTAAAATTGTGTCCAATTAAAACAATAGAGAGACCCTTTGAGTGGTAATGGCCACACCATGCATCAGATTGAGGCAGGGATGACTCTTACAGGTTTCAGAGGACCCGTGGATCATTATCCTAAAAGATCAAGACAATTCGAATGCTTTTGGTCAAATATATGTATGTCAGTTGGTGTTTTCACTTAGAATTGTGTCCATTTTAAACAAAAGAGAGACCCTTTGAGTGGTACCGGCCACACCGTGCCTCAGATTTAGGCAGAGATGACTCATTCATGTCAAAAAGTACCCGTGGATGATTCTCATATTGGATCAAGACAATCCGAATATGTTTGGTTGGATTTCTGTAGGCCAGTTGTTGTTTTCAGTTAAAATTGTGTCCATTTTAAACAAAAGGGAGACCCTTTGAGTGGTACCAGCCACACCGTTCCTCGAATTTAGGTGGGGATGACTTTTACACATCACAAAGGACGTGTGGATTGTTCTCCTAAAAGATCAAGACAATCTGAATGCATTTGATTGAATTTCTGTAGGTCAGTTTTTTTTTCACTTAAAAATTTGTCCATTTTTAAAAAAAAAGTGAGACAATTTGAGTGGTACCAACCACACCATGCCTTATATTGAGGCAGGGATGACTCTTTCACTTCAAAAAGGACCTGTGTATCGTTCTCCAAAAGTATCAAGACAATCAGAAGGTTTTGGTCAGATTTCCGTAGGTCAGTTGTTGTTTTCACTTAAAAATTTGTCCATTTTAAACAAAAGAGAGACCCTTTGAGTGGTACCGGCTACACCGTGCCTCATATTGATGTGGGGATGACTCTTAAATGTCACAAAGGATTCTTGGATCGTTCTACTAAAATATCAAGACAATATGAATGAGTTTGGCCACATTTTCATAGGTCAGTTGTTTTTTTCACTTAAAAATTTGTCCATTTTAAACAAAAGAGAGACCCTTTGAGTGGTATCGGCCACACCGTGCTTCTAATTGAGGCGGGGATTACTCGTACATGTCCCCAAAGAACCTATGGATTTTTCCCATAAAGGATAAAGATAATACTAATGCTTTTGGTTGGATTTCCGTAGGTCAGTTGTTGTTTTCACTTAAAATTGTGTCCTTTTAAAGAAAAGAGAGACCCTTTGAGTGGTATCAGCCACACTATGCCTCTGATTGAGGAGGGGATGATTAATTCACATCAAAAAGGACCCTTGGATCATTATCCTAAAGGATAAATACAATCCAAATTCTTTTGGTTGGATTTCCGTAGGTCAGTTGTTGTTTTCACATAAAAATTTGTCCTTTTTAAACTGAAGAGAGACCCTTTGAGTGGTACCAACCACACCATGCCTCGGATTGAGGTGGGGATGAATCTTGGACATCAAAAAGGACTCTTGGATCGTTATCATAAAGTACCAAGACAATCCGAATGAATTTGGTTGGATTTCCGTAGGCCAGTTGTTGTTTTCACTTAAAATTACGTCCATTTTAAACAAAAGAGAGACACTTTGAGTGGTACCATTCACACCCTGCCGCATATTGAGGCGGGGATGAATCATTCAAATCAAAAAGGACCCTTGTATCGTTCTAAAAAAGTATCAACACAATTTTAATGCGTTTGGTCAGAATTCTGTAGGTCAGTTTTTGTTTTCACTAAAAAATATGTCCTTTTAAACAGAAGAGAGACCCTTTGAGTGGTACTGGCCACACCGTGCCTCAGATTTAGGCAGGGATGACTCTTTCAAATCCCCAAAACACCTTTGGATCATTCTACTAAAGTATAAACACAATTCGAATTCATTTGGTCTGATTTCTATAGGTCAGCTGCTGTTTTCACTTAAAAATCTGTCCATTTTAAACAAAAGAGATACCCTTTGAGTGGTACCGGCCACACCCTACCTTGGATTGATGTGGGGTTGACTCGTCCACATCCCCAAAACACTTTTGGATTGTTATCTTAAAGGATCAACACAATACAAATGCATTTGGTTGGATTTCCGTAGGTCAGTTGTTGTTTTCACTTAAAATATGTCCATTTTAAAAAAAAAAGAGACCCTTTGAGTGGTACCAGCCACACCGTCCCTCGTATTGAGGTGGGGGTGACTCGTACATGTCCCAAATTTACTCGTGGATCGTTCTCATAAATTATCAGGACAATCTGAATACTTTTGGATAGATTTCCGTAGGTCAGTTGTTGTTTTTACTTAAAATTGTGCCAATTTAAACAAAAGAGAAACCCTTTGAGTGGTACCGGCCACACCATGCCTCATATTGAGGTAGGGATGACTTTTACATGTCAAAAAGGACCCATGTATCATTCTTTTAAAATATAAAGGCAATTCGAAGGCATTTTTTTGGATTTCCGTAGGTCAGTTGTTGTTTTCACTTATAAATCTGTCCATTTTAAACAAAAGAGAGACCCTTTGAGTGGTACCGGCCACACCGTGCCTCAGATTGAGGCGGGGATTAGTCGTAAACATCAAAAAGGACCTTTGTATCATTCTACTAATGGATCAAGACAATCCAAATGCGTTTGGTTGGATTTCCATAGGTCAGTTATTTTTTCACTTAAAATTGTGTCCATTTTAAAGAAAAGAGAGACCCTTTGAGTGGTACCAGCCACAATGTGCTTCAGATTGAGGCAGGGATGACTTGTACACATTAAAAATAACCCTTGGATCATTATCCTAAAGTATAAATACAATCCGAATGAGTTTGGTCAGATTTCCTTAGGTCAGTTGTTGTTTTCACTTAAAATGGTGTCCATTTTAAACAAAAGATAGACCCTTTGAGTGGTAACGGCCACACCGTGCCTCATATTGAGGCAGGGATGACTCTTGCACGTCAAAAAGGACCTTTGGATCATTATCATAAAGGATCAACACAATACAGATGCATTTTCATGGAATTCTATTGGTTAGTTGTTGTTTTCACTTAAAAATTTGTCTATTTTAAATAGAAGAGAGACACTTTTAGTGGTACCGGCCACACCGTGCCTCGTATTGTGGTGGGAATGACTTGTACACATCCCCAATGCACCTATGGATTGTTCTATTAAAGGATCATCACAATCCAAATGCATTTTTTAAGATTTACATTGGTCAATTGTTGTTTTCACTTAAAAATATGTATATTTTAAACAAAAGAGATACCCTTTGAGTGGTTCATCATTCTTGCATGTTTTTGGTGCATATCATATCTTAAAATGGGAAATTGACTCATTGGATAAAAGATGTTTTGTTTAATAACAATTTAAATATTTGACCGAACATTTACATACAACAATGTGTCATCTTTTGATCCCCTAAACCCCTCTAAAAAATGACCGCCAATTGTACACGTCCCCAGGTCAGATCTTCATGTTATTTGTGTACAATCTATCATCAGGTATGTGGCCCACTAGTTTCTAAACATATCTCTATCGTCTTGTGATTATGAGGATTTTCGGCAGTCAGAGTAGTACTGTAAAATATAAAAATAAAGAATTAATAAATAAATTAAACGAACTACTAGTTGTTTTTGAAAATACCTCTTTAGGGATGCTCGTTTCTTGATGAAAAATGATCTCCTTTATAAATTTACAAACATAATAACCGCAATCATTATCGTTTTTTTGTGTTGGACACTGTCAAAAAATTGATCATTAGGAGAATAAGTAACTTGTGTTGAGATGTGTTTGGATAGTGAAATTTTATTATATATACACTGATATTTTTCAATACGTAGTACTTGCTCGCCTCCTTATGCTTATCCCCTGACCTCATTAATTTTTTAGATGATAATGATACACCACCCTATCATAACAGAATCCTCAGTAAAATATAATATAAACTATATTACTTGATTTTTAGACCTAAAACGTAGGATGTAGTGTCTTACAGATTCATGAACTCCATCATGTGTGGTCAGTTTGATGGATATCCTTGATTTGAATCCAGAAAAGAAATCTTTGGAATATCCATGTTCACCGCAATTAGCATCCAATGTTGCCTAAAAACACAAAAAGGAATAAGTAATAAAAGAAGTGAAAATATAATTGATATGATTTAATCATAGAGTTTTACCCCTGCATGGTTGGTATTAAGAAGAGTATGTCATTTGTAATCTTCATTCAAATGTTTTCAGCAATCCATTCACTATTTCATTCTTTTTTGATGGATCTATTTTCGTTAGATGTGATGATGTGGTAAAAGGACTAACAAGTCCAAATTTTGGCTCATGGGAAAATTCCTTCAACTATTTTTCATATATACTTATGTCAACAATATAAAATGCATTTAGACATAATTTTCACATCAGATAAGCTTTAAGAAAATCAATTCATGGAAACGTACCTCATATATATATTTACTACTATGATTCCTAGCCAACCATTTTCAAGGATCTCATTTACATTTTCAGTAGCAATGAAATTTTGACTTTCCACGCCGTATGTATTCTCTTCAAAAACCACTATATGAATACTACCACCTCTTATCTTCGTATCCACATGATTCTTCAATTGTAGTAAACATGGATAGAGAACAGGTGGTGTTATTGTTCTTTCAGTAGATCCGTGGGATCAGTTGGTCGATCCTTTAGATGGTTTTGAGCCGACATTTGTCACCCCCTTCCCTTTCTCCGTCTATAATAACATTCATTGGTTCAGATCCTTTTTTCATTAATTGTTAAAGGTTTATCCTGAAAAAAAGGAAATAAATACCTCTTTGGCCGTATGTACTCTTACAAGTTGTGATGGCCATGCAATGAATGCCCCAATATTGTATGAATATCATCGTCATCAAGTGGAATAGGTAGCTTTTCATTTGGCTCATGAGCTACAGTAATTGTCACTTTCAGATGATCTTTAGAAATTGGTCTATTATGAAGCATGTCATCTGGGATGTTGAACACTGTAGCCCTCGCTACAAGGTGATAGGTGGGTGTTGATAGATATAAATCACAATCATTATCACCCTGTAGAATATAAGTACAAGAAATGTATCTGTGTTTGTCTGATTCACATTTCATGGGAAAAATTATTAGAATATTGATTACAACATCTAAGACATCTATTTGAGGAGAATAGCTCACTTGAAAGCTGGTGGGAGGTGGGGCCGAATCTTCACACACTAGTTATTCTTGAGTTGTGTCTTCTCCTTGCTTCCCACCCATAAAAGTTTATATCAACTCTCCCTACCATTGAAATCATTCTTCAAGGGTTGTTAGTTTTTTTCTCATTTGTTTCAATGTTTCATCTCTATCATCAGTTTTTTTTTTCTTCTCAAATTATACTTGGGGTGTCACCCCAAACCCCACACCCCTGACACGACCATATTTTTCTGTCCGCTTCAAAGCCATCGATAATAAGTCTACATCCACTACAAGATTAGCTGATTCCTATGACTGTCAGATATAGGAAAATAACTAATTATTTTTATGTAATAGAAATTTAAAACAAATCTTTTTATCTTCATGTCATACTTCCACAAATTTCCCACAATTTTTGTGTGTTCTTTTCTACTAGCTTCCTTTCCTTATTCACACGTTCCTCCTTCCAAAGCACATGATGTGGGATGGAAGTGTATTTGGTTTTAGACTCATCAATCTACATATAAACATAGAAAGATAATTATTATGTTGTTTTTTGGCACCTAACAATATTACTGTAAATTTAAAATACGTACCATTTTCTTTTCTAGTGAAGCGTACCCCATCCTTGCTTTACAATAGGGGTATGTTGGTTTTGATGCACGTTCCATATTTTCTTTACAGAGTTTCTGTTTCATAAATGAAATATTGGAAATAAAAGTGATGAATACACGTATCCTCAAACAACATATTATCACCCACAATGTACTCGAAACTTCTCATCCCCACGACGAACAATAAATGCATCCCATGCTTCTTGGGATATTAGGTGAGCGTAGAAAATGGGTGGGTGTGGGTTTATTTTACCTTTGGAATCTTTTAGGTGACATCTTGTTAAAATAGTGCGAAAACCTCGATGAATCCTTCCTGCAAGCCTTAGTACATAATCATTATGTGAATCGTCTACTATAAATGTATTCTTCAATAGATTGAGAAGAGTAATAAATTGTTTCATTATTTTATTTTCTATTAAATTAATGAAATAAATTATAATTTTACCATAATTTCTTCCCAGATCACAGCCTTCAGCCCGGACACAAAATGGTGCCATGAATATATGTCAGTCGGCACGCGTTACCGAGTGACAACTCCAATGTAACTACTAAACAAAGCATTGTTGGGATTCACATGTTGGACTTGTGTATTCCATCCAATGTCAAATTCGATGCCTTTGCTTTTCACCTTAAGAACTTTGGCTAACATCGTCTAACTACGACGCACCTATGTTTTATGCGACGTTGATCCTTTATTCCCGACCATTTCATTGATATCAATGTCATCTATATGTTACTAAGAAATGGTAGCAACAACATATGCTGATGGTTGATGGACCTAAATAGTAGGAGTAGTAGGAGCCACAACAACAGGAGTAGCTGGAATAGCAGGAGCAGTAGCAGGAGTAGCAGGAGCAGGAGCAGCAGCAACAACAACCGCATCAGTAGCTGCAGCAGCCGCATCAGCAGCTTGAGAGGCTTGTTCACCCTCAAGGTTAGGAGCACCATAATGTGCAGACGTCATTATCTCCAAAATTTGTGAATATTTAATTTAGATTACATAAATTCAGTAATGATAAGATAATAACATGAGATAACAAGATCTATATTACAAACAAAATATAACCTGTTTATTGAACTCTTTTTTTTTCAAAGGATGAAGGGATTTGAAACCTCTATCGATTATCCAAATCCCTTCATTGTGGTTTCCTCTAACATAAAAAACATAATCTATATTGGGACCGCTCTAAAATGATTGTGATGTACCACTAAAAGGATCGTCCTCAACTGAATTTTCATCGTAACCTTCAGTAGTTTTGGATGCTAATAGAACAATCGATCACATTCATTTTGCGGGATCTGGAACATAAAAAACTTGTACCGCTTGTGATGCCATTATAAAATGTTCGTATTTGTACCATTCTTTACTAAAATGAACTTTCACAAATCCCCATTCATCTATTTTAACACCACGGTTGTTATCAACCCATTTGCATTGAAAAATTGGAAATTGGTATGTCGTATAATCCAACTCCCATATTAGTTTGATAATGCCAAAGTATGACATATTTTCATAAATTTGATTTCTGTCCTTACTACAAGAAACCTGCATCGCTTCAGCCACTAGTATAACTCCACTATTTTTCATGGTACTATCTTCATCATGTTCATTTGTATAGAATTTATAACCATTAATTACATAACCACTATAAGATAATACATACACACTTGGTCCAGTGGATAGCCATCAAAGTCGTTCTAAAATTGAATTCATATTTTCATCCAATTGCTTAAAAATATGGTCCTGAAACAATCTTATAAACTGGTGATTATGTGTATTTGATAACCATTTTTCAGCCCTTGATAGATTCAACTACCTAAGAATTTCTTTATGAGTTTCAATATATGGAGCAAACTCCCAACTGCTATGCAAAACATAAATGTGGGCCTGCACCTGATTTGTAATGTTGATTGTCACAACATCTCTTCCAGAAATTCCCTCACCCTCAATGCATCCAGTGTGACGAGATTTCGGGAGACCAATTATTTCCACATCATATAGGTATTCGGTAAAAAAATCAATGTCTTCCTCAATAATATATCTCTCTACTATATATCCCTCTGGAAGACTTTCGATTTTTGACATACCCTTTCAAAATATTCATATACTGTTCAATTGGATACATCCATCTATAGTGCACAGGACCACAAAGTCAAATCTCTCTCACCAAGTGAGTCATCAAATGAACCATCATATCAAATAATATTGGTGGGAAGAACATTTCTAATTCACATAATATGATGACAATTTATTTTTCTATAGCTGGAAATTTTGTCGGGTCTAAAACTTTGCAACATATAACATTGAAAAAGAAACAAAGTTTGGTTAACATATGATGAACATTCTTGGGAAAAATGCAATGTAAAGCTATATGAATTAGATATTGCATCAAAACATGGAATTCATGTGATTTGAAACCTTTTAACTTCAAATCATTCATTGACACAATGTTCTTGATATTTGATGAATATCCCTATAGAACCTTTACATCATTGAAGAAGTTGCAAAATTGGTATCTATCCTCCCTAGAAAGAGTATAAGCAGCTGGAGGAAGAAAGATTCGATTTTCACCCTTCACAGGATCCAACTCTTCTCGTATTCCCATGTCAACTATGTCAAACCTTTCCTTAATTCCATCCTTTGTTTTTTCAGGTGCATTTAGTATTGTTCTGATAACACTGTCAGATACATTTGTTTCCACATACATCACATCAAGAAAATTTATGATGTAAAAAAAATTCCAGTATGGTAATTCAAAAAAAAACTGATCACTTTTTCCAACTAATTTTCATAAGTTTTTTCGAAAATGGTTTACCAAAAACAGTGTTCACATATTTTAATTTCTCAAACAGCTGATCACCTATTAGTGGAGATGGTGCTGCGTGTTGTTCTGAACTTCCATTGAATGATGTAGTCCAAGATCGGTACTTATCCGATGAGTTAGAAATCTATGATGTCCTAGAAACCCAGATTTTGGTGAATGTTTCAACCTAATTGATTCTGTATCTTATTCTCACATGGGACACCCTTGAGTTCCTTTAATGTTATAGCATAACAAATTTCCATAAGCAGGGAAATCATTTATTGTCCCATACAATATCATTCTAAACGTAAAGTATTCACTTTTATAAGCATCATACAACATGACACCTGAATCCCACAATAACTTCAAACCCTCAATCAAAGGAGCCAAATAAACATCAATATTGTTACCTGGTTGTTTTGGTCCTGATATAAGCATAGATAACATGATGAATTTCCGCTTCATGCATAACCAGGGTAGCAAGTTATAATTTACCAACATAAAAGGCCATGTACTATGAGTGCTGGTTTGAAAACAAAAAGGATTTAATCCATCTGTAGATAACGAAAGATGAAGGTTTCTCAGATCTTTTCCAAATTCAGGATACTCATGATCAATTTTCTTCCATTGAGGAGAGACAGTCGGATGACATAATTTCCCATCTTTATTTCTTTTATCTGCATGCCATGACAATTTTCTTGTAGTTTTCTCACTTCCATATAGACGCCTAAACCTTGGAATGATTGGAAAGTACCATAAAACTTTCATAGGATTGGATTCATCTTTCTTGTATCGAGAAGCACCACACTTTGGGAATTCTATAAGTGATATTTTCTCCTTAAAAAACAATATAAAGTCTTTCAGGAAGGCATGTATTCTTTCAAAAATCATACCCATCGAGAGTAGAATTTGTTTAGCTTCATATATCCGGCTTGGGATCTCATTATCTTCAGGGATATTTTCATTCAAGAGAGCAAGTAGTTCCGTAAAATTGAAATCACTCCATCCATTGCCTGATTTCAATTTATACAACTTCAGTACAACTGACAATGTTGTATACTTGGTGCAACCAGCATATAATGGCATATTTTCACAACTCTTTAACTTCTCAAACAATTTTGGGCAATCACGGAGTTCATCTTCAATTGTATTTTCCATTTCCTCAATATGATCATCATCATCATTTACATATGTAATCAAATCCTCCATACGGTCTTCTTCATTATCCATATTTGTATTCATATCTGATGATCCATAAAACACAGGTTTATCCCAGCCAGTAGCTACATTCACTTTTTATTTATGTTTATTCCAAAATTTATAACTCTGATCAATTCCGTGACATATCAAATGTTCTTCCAACTCCTTTGGAGTAAGTAGTCTAGAATAACAACAACGTAAACCCGAACAAAGATTTGAGAAGGATCCTTTGAATTATCCATTGCAAATTTGATGAACTCTTTCACTCCATTCTCATACTCTATTGTCAAATGATTAGCATCCATCCAATATTTAATCATTTTCATCCTATTTGAATCTCAAATATTAGTATTTATGGTTAAAGTACACAAAACAAGACTTCCAAATATAGTAGAAGAGAACCACTTCCTTATAAAAATATAGATTAATAGAGCGTAACGATTAGTATTTATTCATATTCATTAAATATAATTACTTTAGATTCATTATAGTTTCCTCAAATCACCCCAGAACAAACACAATAATAATCAAGAATGATACATCTACCACACCTAGGTCTCTTCCCTATAATCAATATCATCATGCCTAAATACCCATATATCCACACATACACATGTCAAAAACACATAAAAAACCATATCCACATCAAAACCAAAGTACCAATATGGATTTCAATCAGGTTACTGGACTCAAGTTGTGGTGTGTAAGAAATAATAAGAAAAATATAATAAGTATATAGTCACACATAAATATCAAAGTAGTGTTAATAATCCAACAAACCTAAGGAAGGAGGTGTCACCATTGGACACCTTGGTAGTGATGAATTGATTGCAATCTGGAATAGTCTCAACAACATATTTATTGTGCCAAAATACCCATTTGTGTCTGTTGGAGGGGTCAGAGTGTAGAAATACATACAACTTAATCTTCTAGGAGAATTCTATGATTATTATAGGGTTTTTGTGTTATTTGACAACAAAAACAATGAAATTATGCTTTTTTGATTTCTATGGTGAGGAAATCTGATTTAACATGGACACTAAGACCATGAACATTACATATGAAGATAATAATGATGGGTAATACATGGCTCTGGCATTGGATCTAGAGCTAGTAGCCTTATTAGAGTGGGAGGATGATCTCTCATTGAGGTCCCTTGATTTTGAACATGTTCATAATCCCTTCAGGTTGGTAAGATTCATATGAGTGGGAGATGAGGATCCAAAGGGGAAAGGGAAGGATGGGTAATGAAACTTGGGGGATGGTGAGGGAGTTATATCTAGATCAATAAGTATTTGGAGCTAGTTGATAGGCTCCGAGCCAAGGGAGACAGAATAGACGCTGCTAGGAAGGGGCCTAGCCACTAGAGAGAAGCAGTCAGTAACCTCAGCGTGGGAGAAGGACAGAGATGGAGGTAGGGGTGTCAATGATAGAAATTTTGGTGGTCTGGGCATCATGCCATATAAGTGAACTGCCAGACAAAGTCACTTAGATAGCATGGAGGAAAGAAGGGGGAAGTCCTCGAAGAAAATATGGTTCAATCATTGGATGACCTAGAGATGCATCAGAACCGGGTGGTGTTGTACTTAAAGAAAAAGGTTATCCTTCATTCCTTAATTTACAGTGACATGGTGTTGGATCTAAGGGAATCGATGATACCTAGGAGGAAGCTAGAGAAACTAGAATCTAAGTGGTAAGGACCTTAAAATTTTCATAAACTTCACTCTGATAATGTAAACTCATTGATCACCATTGATGATGAGCATATCAATCTTTCCACCAATACAAGGTTTCTCAAGAGATATTTTACATGAATAAACAATCCCTTTAGTCTGAGATATATGTATTTGAACTAAAAATCCAAAATCCGAGTTATATATTGTTTTGTGTGGTGTTGAGCCGCCACAATCCCCTTCTCACATCAGGTCGTTATTCTTGAATGACACACCAAAAATTCTGGGACACACCCCCTTTGGTCCATGAATAATGAACTTAAACCTTTTTCATCCTCTACCCATATTTCACATGATATAGGGACTCTATGGATGGAAAATTCACCTCACCCTCACTATATGTTCTAGTTGCTTGATATGAAACCGTGTGACATTTTGGTAAAATATATTCAACCTTAAAATACATTATCTTAATCCTAATCACAAGATATTAAAATGTGTGTCCAATTTTCTCATTTCATTAAGTCAAAAGACATGGTTCATGTCCCTATTGTTTGATATAAAACATTGAAATGAATTTATCCTTCAAACAAGAGGGATCCCTCTTTCTGATGTCGATCACTTACCACACCATGTTGAAGAACTAAATAAGGATTGATTCCTATTTAATATCATGGGATATCAAGAGACTGAAAAATTATATATCATTGGCTTAGCTCACTCATTGAACTACCTCAACACTTCCATCAATGAAAACATGTTTTTCTCTCACTCACGGATGCACCCCATCTATTAAATAATTTCATTCAATCTATTAAAAAAAACATTGTGGTCAACCATTTTTTAAAATATATATTTCATATTTTATAAATTAAAAAAATCACAAGGAATTCTATTTTCCTAACTTAATATACTTTTATAAAAAGAACAACACACATATTAAGAAATCCCTTTTAAAGAAATTCAACCCATATCAGACATTCCCCAAAGATTCCACATTTTGATATATAGTAAAAAAAATTATAATAATATAAAATCCTAGAATAATGGAGTAATGATAAAAGAAAAAATAAATAATCAAGGTTAGATAAAAACAAAACTGTAGAAAAAGTAAATAATAAAGGTAATCAATGGGATTAACTCATAATTACAAAATCATCCATTAAAATAATAATGGGAAAGAAACTAATTTTAATTGGAGAAACATAGGATGATATCTGACCTATAGGTTCTAATAGAAATTGACTCACTCACGGAACACCACCTGGTTATGTGACCAGACAGTCAATATAAATGAGGCCTCTTAGGGACATAAAAAATAGACTCAAGTGATCACCTCAAGGCTAACTAGAGTAGAACCAATTTGATTACTCACAAATATATGGTCTCCCATGTACCAACTACCAAACATAAAGCAATGTATTCATCACAATCATCAATAGTAAAATCACAAAATCAAAAAATGATTTGGAAAACATTCCTTAAACATATCATTAAATTTTTTTCAGGTATATCTAGAACCTTGTTTTGGTCTCCTTATATTTGGGGATTATATAAATATGTTTTGAGTGAATTTTTAGAAATTTTGGTGGTTTTGGGGGGGTGTTCACGGTTGGATGATTGTTAGGGAAAATCATGTCATTGGGCCAAATAAACCATTCATCCTATGATGAGACACTACAAGGGGGTTCATATATTTTTCAGACCGTGCAAACACCATCACCAAACCATGCAGCCTTCGAAATTGGGTGTTTTCATGGTTGGTGTATGATTAATCAAACCATGCACCTCATCTAAAATCCCTCTAAGGGTGTTCGGTTAGCCCATGGTTATTACTAACTATGTGGCCTGACCTAGGAAATCGTGCACATGATCATTAGATAAATGAAAATTATTTTTAAAATTCATAAACACGTGTTTAAGAATCCAAAACACCCTAATTCATTTATAAAATTATTCCATAGAGTTTTTAGGAACTCTACAGGTTCTCTTGACTTCTCCAACATATTCTATTTATGAATCAATGAACCTATAATTGCATTTTATCTCTATTTCATATGTAAATATCCACTCATATGACAGAAAACCAATGTTGTTAAACTTTCACTCAAAAATTTCACAAACTCAACTTCATGATGTAATAATCCTTTAACATAGGTCCTCATAATTATAGAAGAGTATGTGTAATAGGGGACCAAAAAAACATTACACACCTGGTCCGGAAATGAAAAGATTGAGGGTGGCGGAGGTCCGACAAAGCGAAGATCCAGTGTGGCGGAGGTCCGACATGCAAATCTCAGTGGGCGACAGAGGACCGGCAATGCAAAGCTTAAGGGCGGCGGAGGTCCGGAAACATGAAGCTTAGTGGGCGGCGGAGGTCCGGCAAAGCGAAGATCGATGGCGGCAGAGGTCCGGCAATGCGAAGCTCAGCGGGCAGCGGAGGGGAGTCACAGGGTTCCAGTACCGCGAGAGCTTTAGGTCACGATAAAATGAGGGCACCGTGTGACCGACTTTATAAAAAAATGGAAAACGGTTTTATCAGCGCTAAAATTTTAGCGCTGATAATGGTCCTCTTTATCAGTGCTAAAAAAGCATTGATAAATCCATCCTGTATCAGTGCTAACATTTTAGCACTAATAAAGGGATTATTTATCTTCTCTTTTCTAGCACTGATAAATGGTCTTCTTATTAGTGCTTTTTTAGTGATGATAAAGGTTACCCTGTATCAGCGCTAAAATTTTAATGCTGATAAAGGGTTTCTTTATCTTCGGTTTTTACTTAGCACTGATATAAGGTGGCACTTCCCTTGCCCATTTTTGTAGTAGTTCCATAACTACCGAGAAAAACTAGGCACCCTAAGAACATGTGGAAACTCGAATTATGGTTAAAAAATAAGAGTGGAAAAATTGGAATTTCACATATTTAATGACCTGGTTAAGATTTATGGTTTGAAAAACCATGAACCAACCATGTAATATTCCATTGCACAATTCCAGAACCATACTGCACACTTTCTGCACAGTTTCAATAACCATGAGTAGGCCATGCCCCAATACCCAAAAACCAAACTCAAGCTGCATGGTTTCCTGCACAAAGTTGTATGGTTTCTCTTAACTGTGCTCTAACTATGCATCACCTGTAGCAATGCCCCAAAATTTTCATTTATCAACAAAAACTCACCCAAAGGCTCCAAATGAATAAAATTTTTAGCCAGTAATACTTAAAAATGGGATTAACTAGATTATTATGTTGATAAAAGGAACTCAAAATAAGAACGAAATTATAATAGGACATTAAACTGTCTCTATCCCAAAATGAAAAAAATAAAAAACCCGGACATGGTCTCACACGCCCCCGCTAGCTCCTGACTATGTGCGAGTTTCACTCTGAGTCCTGTGGAATGTGCCCTGATGACTGAAGCATATCCTACCACAAAGTTAGGTACCAGAATCCTCTGGTCAAATTGACTTCTTCGAACAATTCTTCCTAAAAAACTTCTCCATATGATCTAAGAAGGTGTAATGATGGCAAGTCTTTGGAGGGATGCAACAAGATGGATTCAAATTCCCAAACCTACCACATTGGTGGAACACAAGTAGATGGTATGATGAATTGAAAGCTAGAACTAATGAATGATAATCCTTATAAATAGGTTCTTCTACTATGCTCTCCTCCCTAGAGGGGGAATATTCACAAGAAACAATAGACACTAGATTCCCAACTGCCTAAACTCTGGAAACCAAATCAGCTAGAAACACTTCATCCACCAGCATCTCAAATTGAACATCCTTATAGGAGAGAAATTATTCCTTGATATCTATATGAAGACCCCAACGAAGAGAGAATACTTAAACAGGTCATACAATGTCACATTTAGAGAAAAGGAAACTAGTTCCTTGAAATGTTCAACATAAGCCTTCACCTTCCACTAGCCTTGTTTAATACTAACAAGCTCTTCCCTTTTCGTCATCTTCAACTCCTCAAATATAAACTATCAGATGAGGGAAGATGTAAAAACTTACCACATCATCCAAAACTTGCATCAACGGCATAGAAAACAAATTCCATTAATCCATGTATGGAATTTCAGATAAAACCAAAGCAACTCAAACTCTTACAGCTTCGGGAGTTCTAAAAAATATGAAGACACACCTAACCTCTTCAAGCCACTCCACCTCCTTTAATGAACATTGATCACCATAAAGGATTGGAAACAATCATGAATAACCAGAATTAGGAAGAGACACAATAGAAACCTTGGGGACCTTTGTAGGTGGAATAATATAAACAAAATCAGAACACAAAAATACAAATCATAATCCAATCAAAACTCAACCAAGCGACCATCCAAGACTAAAACAACAAGCTCACAAGAAAAACAATACAAAAAAAAAACAAATAATATTTTAAAAAATCACTATTTTTATTTTTTTTCATAACTTCCTTCATCCAAGGAAACTTCCAAAAACAAACAAAATATTCATAAAACTAAAACACACTTTGCAAAGCCAAACCATTTTTCAAAACTATTTTCCAATTAAAACTACCTTGAAAAACCAAGTCGATATTATATTTCAATTTCTCACCCATGGAATCCTATGAACCTCCACATGAGTGTCTACATCACCTCATGCCAACATGAAATTTCTATTCATACCCACACATATGAGAACGTCTACAAAGAACACAAAATCTCATATAGAAAATTCCATCACCAAACCCAATCATTCTCCCATCTCTTAATGCATGAACAATTTCCCATTTAAAAACCATTTTTACCACATGAAACCATTTGAAAGATATCATATCCATTTCAAAAAACATATTTATTTTGAAATCCCACTCACACAATATGAAATAAAAATAGAATACAACTCAAATCAAACTACCTGAATGAGGAACTAGTGGTTATGCCTAACCATGAAACATGGTAGTGGTCTACACCCCAAGTAAGATTAAAAAACTAATAGGAACTTAAACCCTACACCTGGACATCAAATGGGTCACTACTTAATGTGAGATCAAAACATGACATCAGATCGCCTCTATTGTCATTACTCAATCCGGAACAAAGATAAAGGACTCAAAACCCAGACTACCCCTGGAAACTCGAGGATCATAATGGGAAATATTTTGTGATAATATTTCTAAACCTACCTTCTGAGTCCCAAAACTACTAATCTTAAATCTACCTTGCACCCAAAATAACAAAGGGCCTGCTCTGATACCATTTTTTCACAAATACAGGATAGGATTTCATATAACCCGATACCCAACCCGGTCTACGGCATGGCCTAAAGGGAATTCCCAATACCCATGGGATGGAAAATAATGTCTAGCATCAAATATAATCCAAAGGGAATTTTTTTAGCACAATAAACCTGGATCAAATAAAAATAATAATCAAAATGATCAAGTAGTAATGACCAATAACTAAGTCTCAAAGAAATATAATAAAATAATCCAGATAAAAAATAAAACTAATCAAATAAGAAACCAAAACAATGACCAAAACTCCAATAATGAAATCTCCATGTGACCTTATGGTCACCACCATCCACCAACCAACCTGCTCAAAAAATGATCACATAAACCAAGAACATGAACAAGCAGAAGGATATGAAAAATAGTTTGGGTATACTAAAACCAAATGGTACATGTATGGTGTGAGCTAAAAAAATCATTAGGCAACCAAAAAAGAATACATACTTGTACTTTCCCAAAAATAGTCCATAAACACTAGTTTGAAATATAAATATAAAAAGTTCATTTTCACATTTTAATAAATAAACACATCTTTTTCCCATTTTAAAATAGAACACGACACCTATTATTTTCAAAGATTCTATTGTTTTAGAAACCAAAACCCATACAAAAAACCCAAGCAAACAATACCATGTTTTTTTTAAGAATAAATAAACAATGAAATATAAGAACCAAATATAAAAAATGTTAACAAACACAAAAAATTTAGTAACCATAGGAATTTCCTAAAAATACTTAATGCGATCCCTATATGTACTAGGTTTGTAACCACCTTATGATGTATGGTGGAGCTCCATAGTCATTATCCAAATGGAATAGCTTAACTGACCAATCCAATGGCACATACCAACTGGCCTCTTAGCTAATCCATGGGGTACGAACCCCTCTAATCGGGGTTGATTAGAAACCATCACTTGAACGTCTGAAACACGCCCATGAAACCCATGGTAAAAGTATACTATGTATGTAGGATCCCCTCGCATGTGTGATTCAACTAAAATGACATCATTGAACTTGCCTACCCCAAACCCTAACACCACCTATACGATAACCCATATTGGGAAATCACTCTATAGGGGGTCCCATCATACAATAATTCAGTCAAAGTGCAAAATGGGCCATCATGTAATATGGTCTTATAAAACATTTGTTAAAAACATTAAATTATTCAAAATAGGAATTTAAAGTTTCAAAATAATAACTTATTTCCAAAACTACACAAGGTTTCAACCGAGCCTTGTGTGGAGTCTATTTAAAATACACTTGAAAAGAATTTCTAAACCATTTCACATATAAAACACTATTTTCAAATATGAAATGTTAAATTATCCTTTACCTTTCAAGAACTATTCCATTAAAATCCCTGATTAAAACACACAATATATTTAAAGATTCCAAATGGATTTCACACCATTAAGAGGCCAATCATGACCCAAAATGCCAAATTGGAGAATTTTTAAAGGATAAAACCATGACCCCATTCAAAAACCACATTGAGACCATAATCTATTTAGGTAAAAACATAGGATTAAAAATATGTTAGGGGAGGAGGGGGAAGAAAGGTTATGTGTTATGAAAACCAGGTTTTTATTGTAAAAATAAAATGTGTTTTTTATTGTAAAAATAACTTCTCAAATACCATCGTTATTTTTGTTCCCAACCATGTGTGCATCACAAGAGCACATGGATACTCAAATATCAAATGGGACACCACAAGTATCCATGACATACACCCAAAAAAACATTAAATAAATACCACATATTTTCCAAACAAATCAAAATGCCATAAATAAATGTCATGCTTTAAGAATTACCAATTTTTACACCTAATACCAATATCAAAATCCAAAAATGTTATCATAACATAAATAATTATAATAATTTCACAAAAAAACTCAATTTCATTTTATAATAACATAGATAATTTAAACAAACACCTTAACTACACCTATACTTTCGTATATATGATGAATCACTTCGCAAGATATTTTTAATAGATTCTACCATCATGAAAATATTACAACAAATTAACCAAGTGCATAAAAAGAACGTGAATCATGTTTAAAAATTAATTTAAACCACCCAAGAATCAATGGATTGCATAGTAAAGTAAATGGATGGAGACACCCACCTCAATTGAGTGGGGATGCAACGAAACATCCAGTTGAGGAAGAAAAAAGCCTCATAGACCAACCAAACACCCTATAATATAAATAAAAACAAGACAAATATCAACCCTAGATTTTAGGTTTCATCCAAGGTGAAACCTCAACAATAGAATACATGGAATCAAGAGAGTGAAGAGAGGAGAAGAGGAAAGTGATGGATTTGACAAAGAAATATTAAAGAATCTCTAACCTTTAGTGAGAAATCACTAAAAAAGTGTCTAAAGATGAAGGAGAATAAAGGGTATCCACCCTCTGGTCGATACCCAATAGAAAAGTCTTCAAATGAGAGGTAGAATCACTCAAAATGAGTTTTTTAAAATAAATTCTATTTAGGTCGTAATGGGCTGCACAGTTTTGCTACACAGTTTTGTAAACTGTGTAAGAACTGTGTGAATGCTACTCAAAAAATTCTGCAAACATTCTAGCATGAGTTTCAAAATTTAGGAGAACCATTCTAAAACCATGAAACCTAAAAAATTTCCAGAAAACCTCAAATGTCAGCCTAAAAAACTAGGGAATCCCACCCAATGATCCTCCAATGATTTAAACACAATGTAATGACATTGTGGGTGTCAGGAAATCTCCACCATGCAACTTTCCCCCAATACCACTCACAATAACCAAGAACAGGGGTATAATAAAACTAAAACCACCAAAGCACAAATACTTTTGTCAGACACTCAACCCAAATCTCAACCAAAATATCCAACATTGAGAAATAAATAAATAAAAATAAAACTATGGTCTGGGTGTGACATAGAAGACCCATTATATTTATAATTTTATATTAAATTAATATAAGAAATTTTTTGATTATAATTGATTTAAATAATTTCATATTAATCATATATATATATATATATATATATATATATATTATTTTTTGAAATTTATTTTTTTGCATAAAAACACATTTTTCTAAAAAATTATTTCTATGCGTGCAGTGTGTTTTTGTCTAAATAAAATAAATAAATAAATAAATATTTATTTAAATTTATATATTATATATTGAGTAAATTATTTTAACATTCATTTTATGGTTTTTATAAGGAACACAATTTAATAAAGTTATTTTTTTATATTTAAAAATTATTTTTAACAGGGTTTCCTAGAATTTTGCACACATATTTAAAATTAAATTCTATCACTTATAGAAATTTAATATGGTAAAATGGAATAAATATTTTATTATTATTATAATAAATATAATTTAACATTTTCAATATAATTCTTATTCATATATAATTGTAAAAACAATAATATTATGTTTCAACAGTTATTATTAAAAAAGGGTAAGATTTCAACCCACACCTATATCTTTTTTTGATGATATTTAAACATTATTTAATCCCAAATTTTAATTCCTATACATTCATATATACTTTCCCATTAAAAATTAATTTTTCATTTAAATATATTAAGAAACTTTATGTTTGTCCCACCCCTCACTTATAAAAGGGAGACTCTTATACTCCCTTATTCCAAAAATTTGAGCCTTACTTCATGGAAAATATCAACAATAAAACCATTATAGAATAAAAAAATTCATTCCAGATCTTATGATTGTCTACTTAGACTAATCCATCAAGGCTTAAGGTGTAAGTAATATAAGGTCTCTCATATAAGAGAATGTTGTAGCACTTACAAATAAATTCTTCTATAAGGTAAGGACATTATCTTAATCTCACTTCATTCAAACATGCATTCATTTTATTGAAAACGTTCTTTTTTACATAGTTTATATACTAACCATGAATTTATATTCACATAACTTATGATTTATTGTATGTAATTTATATAACAATATTATTTTCAAGGATTAAAACACTTTTGATTCAAATTTACTAAATACATAAGGGTTCATTGTCAAAATTTTGTCTTATTGATATATATTTTATTTAATAAATTAATATTATTATACATTATATTTTTACATGAAATTATTTTAAATATATATTGTAATTATTTTGAAGAAATAAACAAAGATGAACTAATATTCTAAGTCTTGGTGATCTTGTATAGATATTAAGAAAATATAAAATATGTCAATATCACGCGAATAGAGTTTCCCTGAAATAATAGAATAAAAACCATATAGAGACTTATATAATTAATTATAGATTGTTGTCGAGTCCAAATTTTTGGTTTTACCCTAGGTGAGACATTTTCTTATTGGCATAAAATGTTGGGCTTAAGCATCATCATTTTCGAAATAATGAAATAAATGAAATAAATTTTTATTATTTTAACTAAAGAGAAAAATTAATATATTTTCAATTAAAACTATGTTATGAAAAAATCATAGAGTTAGCTGCATAACATTGAGAATTAAGACAGATTGTTAGAATAGATAGTTAATAGATGACAATGGATCAGAGGATCAGTTCGGTACCATAGTGATCATCTATGGTAATGAAGTTGATGGATTTTTATAGAAACTACAATGTAAGAATGTTATTCATTACTAATCAATAAGAAATCAATGTAACAAATTTTATTTATGAGGATTCATACCATTTTTATATCCCATTTCACACACAGATCAATTACACTAACAATATTGGATTTCCTCATTGAAGGTTAATTTTATGTTTGATTATTACTATTAACATATAATTATATTTATAAAAAATAAAGGCCAATTAGAATAATGAATGAGGTTACTTCCTAATTTTTTCATTATACTTATCTACCAGATTTCCTTAGGCATTCATCATGGGAAATTTATTTGGACCAAATTTCAATTAATACCCCGGATTTACTAATTGTGCAACCATTATTTGGAGTAACAATTCAATATCATAGGTTTGGTTCATGATAAATGGTTATATATAGTGTCAATAACTAATGGGATTTATAAGAGGAATAATGAGAGAATATTATAGGTTTCAGTTCTTCTCAGTTTGACAAACAATGACTGGATGGGTGATGACTACGGCTTCTAATCAGTTTGGACCATTGGAATAAGATCTATGATGATAGAAAAGATTGGACAGATGAGATACACAATCATTGGGAGATATTTTTATTGAATCTATAAGAGATGGAGTCATGGTCCTACATGTGAATGAACTATGAGTTTCATCAAATCTTATATTACAATACATGTAATCCAGAGATACATGCTATGTAGGGCCTTCTAGATATGGATATAAGGATTTTGTGGAATGTTAAGGTTCACACATCTTGTGAAACATGTCACATGTCATTATCCCCATGGAAGTAATATCGGAATGTAATATAGTAGTACACAAGAATGTACACTTCTAGACTCATTGTATTTGGTAGTGTACACTGTCATATCCTCATAATCAGACATGACCCTTTACACGAGCACGACTAAAATACATGGATGTGATGAAATGTACTCAAGAAGGACCAGGTGTAAATGGTAATTGTAAAATGTCTTGGGGTGAATTTACACTAAAATATACACACCATGTACCAAGGGAGGAATCAACCTGTATTTGGAGAATTACATGCCATGTGAGATGAAAATACCTGGGAAAACTAGGGATTGTAATGACATAATGTGTACACCTAATAAATATCATTTTCACCATCTAAGGGTGTTTTAAGCCCTTTATGTCTTGATTATATACAAGTATTTGTTTAATATTGTTCATTGGTCTATCCCTATGAGGGTACAAAACAACATTATGAGCTCAATATAGGGTTCTGATTCACACTATGGGTTTTGGTCGAGACAGAGTTCGCGATATCCCTCTATGAGGTTTAAGGTGGGATCCCATATCATATATATCATAGGTTGGGTTTTTTATCATTGATACAGTCATTCACTGAGTTTCAATCCCTTATCTGACATTTTTATTTCAAGTAGGGTTGGTTGCATCCCCCAATAGTCCTAAGTGAGATATTCTATCTAGATAGCATGATATTCAGAGATACAGTAAGTATATATTAGTGAAGCTAAATAAACACAACCTCTCATATGAGTGTTTTCAGTTATAGAATGGACTGGGGATTAAGGCCCCCCAAACAAGAGTTACCTAGAATCCTCTTGTATAATCTCATGGATGAAAGTGTTGGTTGAACCCCCCCTGAGACTGATTATCTACAATGATTATATATAGTGTTTCATTATATCAACATATCATACCTTGTTAACATATGTTTTTGTTATTTACCTAACAACTCTTGAGGATTTATTCTTTGTGATTTCAAGGTTTCCTACAAGGTATTTTTATATTCACCCAATCATAGGCTTTACAAACACATGTCTTGTTTTATGTAGATGACAAGACATTTGATGGTATCCTTAGAGGATCGGGAGAAAGAGGATCATAGTTTAGAATAGAAAGATCACGAATTTTCTAGTGTTTCATTTGAAAATATTCACAACCTTCTAGGAATATTTTACTCCATTGTATATTTGGATGGGCTTGTATTTTCCCCTTTATCGATTTCTAGTACTCATTGTCATACAATGATGTAGGATAGTTGGTGTGAATACATTTATCATATGAATTGTTTTTAATTTTAGCATTATATGAAATTAGTGATATGTTTTTGTGTATATTTTGTGTCATCCTAATATTTTAAAAGGAAATACTATGTTCAATAATGTACAAGACACACAAAAGTGATATTAAACAAACAACTAAATATTTTTATTTAACTATGAATATTAGAACCCAGTAATTAAATTAGTGGGCATGGATAATAATATATGATTTATGAAATGAACATAAATATAAAAATCAACATGATTTAATTGGAATTTTATTATAAAATAATAATACATTTTTTAGTAAATTGAATTAATTCTTCGAAAAAATATGTGTTACTCAACTAAAAATCTCTTCTTTTTATGAGTTAATATTATAATTTATAGAGTATATATAAAATTTAATTAAAAATAATAATCTAATTTAATAATTTATTAGGTAAAAATTAAATTAAAATTTATTTATTATATTTTTATAAAAAAATTTATTTTTCATGGAATAATGAGAAATACTGATTTTAATTGAAAAATGTATTTTATTTTTAATTATTTAAAAGGGAAAAAATGTTTCTTATTGATTTTCAATATTTATTAGTTCTTTTTTCATAAAATAAAAAATACATTTATGGTTTTTAAATTAATTTTATTCTTGAAGTTTTTATAAAAACATATTATATAAATAAGAGCATTTTTCTAAAAAACAGTTTTTTGTAGCATTTTCCTAGTTTAATTTTAAATAAAATTAAAAAAAATCTAGGATATGAAATTTTAAAAATTTATTCTATATATAGAATTATAAATTTAAAATGTAGTCAAAATGACTCAGTTATTTTTGGGAAACATGAGTAGAATACATAGTGTTTTTTATTACCACAGTAAAGGGTAAATATCATAATTAATTTTAAAAATAAAATGATAAGAACAATAAAATTTACCAAAACCATACCTAAATATTATTATTTTAGTATATATCGACCATAATCATCCAAGGGTCGAATTTATGATCTTTTGGGGCTACTTTAATTATATACTGAATATTATAGTATTTTATTTAATGAAAAGTCAAACTTGCCAGACTCTTGTTTTTTATAAGTGTAATATTTTTAATATGGTTTTATACATAGTATATTTTCAACTATAAATTATTTTTTAAATATAAAATAATTATCCACATCGTGATAATTTATTTTCAAATTTTAGTGAATAAATAATTACATTAATTGTTTACACAACACTGATGCAGTAATTATTCAGTTAATAGAGAAGTTAAATAAATGATATTGAAAATATAAAAGTAATATAAATTGAGATAGATAATGTAATAAACTAATATTATTTATTAATTTGAAATTTTAGGGATATTTTAAAATAATTGGTTCAGATTTTATGTGTTATGTTTATATTATTTAAGTCAAAGTAATAAGTAGTTCTAAAAATTAACATTATTGATATTTTATAGAAAATAATAATTTATTAAATGATTTAAAATTATTAAATATATATATATACTTAATTTGTATATGGAATAATATATCTACCATGTACCATTTATGATTCGTATTTCATTTTATTTTAATAATATTAACACTTAAAGTGTAAAAAAACATTTTGTCACAATATGAGTTAAAGGGGTTAAATAAGGGTTAAACCCAAACTATAGGTTTATAAAATTAGTGAAAATATTAATAATTTATATTTTATTAGATTAAATATATCCATAATAATATTATAATATAAATAATTGAATTTGGATCCATTTTTAATTGAGGACTAATTTATTTTAATTTAATATTTTAAGAAATTCCAAGAGTGGCCCTTATCTCTCTTATAAAAGGGTATATATTCTCATTTATTCACACTTAAAAACAATTTTTGTTAATTCAAGAACTACCCAAATACCTTTCTAGAATCAATCCTCTCATTTTAGAGGTATTTTTTAGTCATAATACCAATATTATAGGTCTTATTATGTTAAGAAGAATTTTTGTCTTCTTCCACATGCATAAAACCATATTCAACCCTGATAAAATAAAAAATATATCATACTATATATACCTATATATTATTATGTTGTTTTAATGACCTATATCCATTTCATCATCCATAAAATGGGTAAGGAACTCATCATCAGTGTGACAACTAACTACCTCTTTGTGAACCGATGTTATTTGTTTTTAGTCACCATCTGTTACGGCTAGTTATAATGATTGAATTATTGTTTATATTTTATATTCATAAAGTGTTTATAATTATTAAATGATAATATAGAATTCAAATTCTTACATTTCCAGGAAAAAATATATATTAGCATCATTTGTGCATATATAGGGACGACCACTTCCAAGAAGAGATATGATTCATTTTTTATTAAAAAATCACATTGATGGTATATATAATTAAATTTTAACAAATAATATGATATAGATTATATTATTATAATTCTATGAAGGAAAAATAATATTTACTTTATTTACATAACTATCATTTATAAATGGAAATGTCACTTATACGCACATATGACCAACTATCTTCATGACTATAATGTAGTTCATTTTAATAAACATATTAAATTAGTGGATATTAAAATATAATTTTTGAATAAAAATTATAATTATTTCATTAATTTTATTTTGTATATGGTAGATTAATGACCACTTTGACCATAGTCAAATGAACAATGTCTTTTGGGACTTATGTGTCCAATATAGTCTAATGATTTGACATGAATATAAATAATTATGTAATTGTTATAACTTGGTAATAAGTGAAATAAAAATAAAAATAAATTTTTTTATAAATAAATTATCTAATTATTATAATTTTATTAGTTATGAAGGTATAGAACTTACGTGACATGTCATACTCATGGTAAGAATTTTTTTTTTAAAATATCGGTTTTATCAATATCTATATATTCTAAAAATTATTCAAAGAATGTTATCACAACTAAAATTAAAAATTTTAAAGTTATTTTTACCCATATTTTACTTTTTACAAGATTTTATAAAAGGAATCATTTTTTATTTTTGAAATGGAGAATTTTTTCACTTTTAAATAAAATATGGGATTTTTTTTAACATTATATGACAGGAGAAAGTTTTTACACCATAATAAATCCTTAATTATTAAAGGATTCCTTCAAAATTTTCTATGGTTATTTTTAAAAAATATTGTTTCTTTATTACATGCATAATGATAAAATTTTAAACGTTATTTTGTTTAAAAATGTAATTTGATATCTGAAAGTGTTTTGTAAATGGGTTTAAAGAGTTCTGAAAATGTTTTATAATGAAAAGGTCTTATAATGAAAAGGTGAAAGAATAAGTTGTTTTATATGGTAATTTTGAATTATATGTAAAATTGGTAAGCATAATATAGCTTATATGAATTATTTTTCTCTATTATAGCTCATGGGTGTTCCCGATATAGCTTATAGATTGGGTGTGCTATGATAGATCCAAGGGAGCCCATTATAGATTTGGGTGCACCAAAATAGTGCTCCAATTAATTAGGTAATATACCTTGTATTTTGAGGAAAGGAGGTATTTAAAAAAGGGTTTCTCTATGACTCCCTGTAATAATAATATTTTGATAATTATTAGTATTATTATTTTTCAATTTTTTTAATAATGGTTCCATCTATAATAAAATACTTGTAGAATTGAAATTAAGATAGGTTTTATTCAATATAAATACTGAAACCTTACATTGACATAATGCCAAAAGACCCTTACAAACCTAGAATGAAAACTAAAAGACCTATCAGAATCACTGGGAAACCACCTAACACCTCAAACAGACCAAGAAAATTGTGGAAGTACTTAGGGTCTCTCACAATAAAGAACATTATGGAAAGAACAATGGAAACTATACTAAGCATCAAGGGGGTGTATATCACCATCTTCATTGAATTGGTTTTTGAATTTTGGAACACCATAAACAAGTATTTTTAAGGCCTTGAAGTTAAATATGACTTTTGTTGGCCACAAAGGTCTTTAGATGACCGTTGGCTTTTTTAACTATCATAAAAGTTCATAAGTATTAGGTATTTTTAAGTATTTTTATTATTTTAAGTATTTTGATTATTTTATATTCTATTTATTTAATTATATTAATAATTTATATTTTTTTTAAAATTATTTAAAGTTATATCTTTGAACATGGTCTTAAATGAACTTATCTTTATATTTTTAAAGTATAATGTTTCGATGCTTGAAATAAAGTTGAAATCATGGTTTAGATTAAAAAAATTAAGGATATTATTTGGTTTAATGAAAATACATATTGATTACTTTTTTTCTTGATTTCTTGGTTTTAGATGAAGTTATATGGTATATTTTGATTTTGAAAGTTTTAAAACCAGAAAAGGATATAAAACCATGTTTTCCATTAATGATGTACTTATGTATATTGTTTATTTTTTTCAAGTGTTATAAAAAAATGTGACCCTTAAAACTAGCCATATATCCAGCCAGGGGAGGTAGATCACCCTCTCCCACTGGAGTGGGGTAGTAGAGCCTTGGATCGCTAGACATCAAAGGACAACCATGAGGGTTCACACACCAATAGGGGCACATGGGCATTGTAAGGAGGCACCACCGTGCGGGGCGGCATGACAGAATATGGTGGGTACATAGTGTGCCTGCTATAAAGAACTGGTACATGGAGGTACCGGGGAGGGGGAAGGGAGTTCATTGCATTGTCATTGAGGCATAAAGGTTTATATGGAGGTAAAAAATCACTCCTTAATTTGATGTGGGACATGGTTTTTTAATGGTGATCTAATCCGGGCCGTTCAATCTTGCCACAAGAGATCTCGGTCGTCCAATCCATCTAGACTTGAAACCCCACCACCACATAATTTCTTCCGCATTTTCTATGGACTGTTTAATCTGGGACATGGTTGATCTCGACTGCTCATCTATTTTTAAAACAGGTGAACTGGCCTCATCCATTCAATAAGCCTCGATCGATCTGTAACGTTAAATATTTTCTATATATTTTACTTTTATTCTTCTTCTTCCTCGCGTCACACCTATGTAATAGTTCACATCACCATATCCTCTCCACTACTCCCCTTCAACCCATGAAACCCATTTTCTCCATCTACTCCCCCTTATTTCTCATTTACTATAGACCTTCCACACTTTTTTTATTTTAAAATATAACTCCTTTGGATCCCATGTATGTTTTCCATAATATATATATATATATATATATAATTTTGCATTATCAAATGATCAATTTATTTAATATTTTATTTTATTAGGGTGTTTTCTCTCTCTTGCATGTGTCTTATTCGAGTCTTTGTTCATTGTTTATGATTTAACTGAAGTATGTATAAAATATATATATACACATTTTATATAAACCTACTTTTTACCCATAAAACTCATGGGTTTTCTTCCTCCCAAATCTTCTCTGACCTTTGCTCGGGTTTACCCTTCTTCTGAAGTCAGTTAAGGGTTTTTATTTAGTTTGGTATTTGATTCTATTAACCACTATATACATATATGTTTATATACATTAACATTTATATATAAAACAGACTTATTCGGTTTTTATGATTTTTGAATGAAGGATATTTGTTTTTAAATGATCTTCTTAATGCATGTAATAAATGTAAGGGTTTAGTTTGTTTTTTGTTTAATTAAAATGTATTTATATACTTATATATGTATATATGTTCATTTATAAAACAGACATATTTAGTTATTATAATTTTCGAATGCTGAATATTTTCTTTTAAATGAGGCTCTTAAATGCATGTAAATTATGTAAGGATTCTATTTTGTTTTATTTAATTGGATCATATAAACATATATGTGTAGATACGATTATATTTATATATACACTTAGGTTTTAATTATTAACAGAATTAGGTTTTCATAAATCCTATTTTAGTGACTTCATTATGTTTTTGTAGTGGGAAATATTTTTAAGGATTGATCAAACCTTGTTTTGGTTGTGCAAAACCCATGTATACACGTTGTGTATATATGGTTTTTTATAATTTTCAAACCCACATGTATATATATGAGAACAAAAATTATATATATGCATGTATTGGATTATTTAAGAAGTTATGATGGTGTTAACCTGGTGATGATTTTATACAATATGCGTCATACAATATTATAGGGGAAAACAATAAAAAACCCTATTTTGTTATTGTGTGCCTAAAAATAATAAAAGAAATTATCACCTTGTTAATGCAATTCTCATTATATAAATTATGATTTTTAATTTTAGGTTAAGTAGTTTGAAGTATCTTTTGTCTAATAAATATTCATATACATGCATGTACACCTGTAGTAAAGTGTGTTTAATTGTTTATGCTTCAATATGAATTTTATACATTTTCAAGTGTTACATTTTAATTCATGATGAATCTACCAAAATAAATACTATTAGTTTATGATTAAACTATTGTAAACTTTTATTTATTAGTGCATTATTTTAACAAGAATGATATCTATCTTGAATTCAAAAAAAATTTATTTTAATACATTGAATGTTTGCTTTCAGGGAACAATGGTTCGAAGAATTAATATTTTATATGAAAATATGAAAAAATATATTATTAATTTATCACTTATGATAATTTATGTATTAATAATTTAATTATTCGAAGTTTTATGGGACACCTCGAATAAAATTCATTAATTATTTATTCGAAGTGGTATGGGACCCTTCAAATAAAAGATATTAATTAATTATTTGAATCGGTATGGGACACTTAAAATAAAATAAACAAAAAAATAAATCAAAGGGGTATGGTACACTTTGATTTCAATACATTTAGACATATGAGGAATGCAATCAACTAATTATGTGACATGTGAGGCCTGCTATTGCCTCTGGATGCATCGGGATGTCTCATGAGAAAAACTAGGTCATGGAACGAGGCCTTGACAGAATGATTGTGTATAGTCTTGGCACGAGGCCTCGACAGAATGTTTATGATTATAGGACATTATGCATTTCCTTAATATGTGGTTAATATTTAACCAAACATGTGATTATTTGACTAGTATAATATCCCTTATTTAAGAATATTTTACTAATGATAATTGTAATAATTTCATATGGAATAATGAAGTATGTACTCATAATGTTTTTATAAGGAATGTGTAACATCTAATATTAGAACATTGGTACAAAAGTTGATTTCATTTTTTGTGTTAATTGAATCATGATATTGTTACTTATGAAATTCCAAAGCAAGTATTTTTTCATGTATGGATTTTTATTTGTATCCTTTCATGTCACTATTAAATTAGTTTAATCAATTTCTGACTTATATACACCATTCCATGCATTTTTGTTCAAATATGTGTACTCTGATACATGTTTATATTTTAATAAAATTATTTTCAATTAACCTTTGAAAAATGTTGATGATGTGATTTAAGAAATGTTGTTTACCTTTTATGAATTTTTTTCATAATTATTTAATAGGATGTTTTAAAAATTAATTTCATTAATTTGTTTTAAAACCCCTTATGGAGAATTTTAAATTCTCAACCTATGTTTTCAAATTATTATTACAGGGTTAGTATATTCATCAATCTTTTAGTACTCTTATGTGATGACACCAATATGAAGCTTATGTTTTTCAATCTTTTAAAGAAATGCATCAGTTGTATCTAGTTTTTTCTGAACCTAAAACAGAAATATTTTTTGTGATAGAATGTGATAGGTAATTTTATCAGCATATTTTTAAGGAAAAAAATTTCACACCAGGTTTTAGGAACCGACTCCAAAATTCTAGGTTAGGGTTCTTAACATTTGGTATTAAAGGATCAATTTAGAAAATTCTAGAAAATTAGAAAATAATAAACAAATTCATGTTTCACCAAGTAAAACTTTTTCTTAAAATTTTTAGATGAAAAGTGAAGGTTCACCAACAAACCTTTTGACTCTCCCTACCGAATTACTAGAGAATATAATTTTCAATTAATGTTTAGAATCATACCATCTTTTCTTGAACCTGTGTTTAACATGAAAACACATCTATCAAGTGTCCATCGGGCCAAATGTCCTCCAGTCCTATTATGGAGATAGTAATGCTTATCACTACATGGAAAGTGAACAATTTTCAGAGTATATACATAGGGTAACGTTTCATGAATGTCTCTTCCTCTGTTTCACTCTATCTGAAAATTTCGTAGCCAGAGGGAACTTTCCAGAAGCTTATTTGGAGGGTGACCTTCGAGCAGCTAATCTATTTCAGGTTCTGAGTTTCAGCATGTGTGGGAGGATCTATGACATTAGAACTCTCAGTCACGACATAATTCAGCAGATATATATTGAATGTGTTCATGCCAAAATCTCTGATCCTCATACCTCCCATACCTCTCTCTAGAAACCTGAGTGTTACATGCATATGTTTGACCCTAATTTCTCAAGGGGTATCTGGGCTAGGGAGATTGATGAAATAAAAACTACCGTGGGTATAATGACCTGACCTTAAACATTATATAATCTTGAATTAAATTAATAATTCACATTGATGATCTTTTTAGTTTTGGAGTTTTATAGAATTAGGCCATAACTATTACATTACATCTCAAAAATTACAAAGTAGACACTTCTAATTAGTTTCCATTTTTTTTTCATAAAATAAAAACTCATGAAAAAAAGATTCATGTCTAGTCCCATGTTTTAGATTGCATGAATTTTCCTTGATCCCATCCTTGACCCTATTTATCTTTAAGTCCTGTCAAAAACTTTTCAAAACATTGGATGAGCATAAAAAGATAAGTAAGGGTTATAAAACAAAGAAAGAAAAAATTAGTTCATCAATACATACATAACATAATATCTTTAACATAACTCATGAAATCATAAGATTTAAATAGTAAACAGAAATCATAAAGGTAACATGTGGCATCTATAACAATACTTACGTTGTAGCTTTCACAGCTACATAGGGAGTTACATTTGGAATACCCATCACAGTATATTCCATAAATATCTTAGGAGAGTCATTCATGTTTACCTCCATCACGTTACCCAATGCATTGGAGAGCTATCTCGGGCTCACCCGCCTTAGGTTTATTAAGGAAATACCCGTATACGTAAACAATGCCCAAGAACCATAACATATTCATAAAAAATAAACAAAAAGGAAAGATAACATTTCCACATTTTAAACACAATATACCATTTAAATATATTGACATAACAAACCTATTATCAAAACCATTTTCAATACCAATATACATAAAAGAGTATATATTATTTATTTTTCATTTAAAAACGTTATGACTTGTTAAGGAATCCATAGATCAAAAAATAATTGTGGTGGTAGAAAAGGTCATTGACACTGCTTACGTTAAAAAGAAAAATTCCTTTTTTATCCTTTAGTAAAACGATTTATAGAAAAAGATTCAATTTTAATGAAATTAAATGTCAAAGGTGTCTATACATCATATAAAATAAAGTCATGTTTAAAACAAAATATGCCTCAATGAATAGAGATTGAGATGAAGTCCCTTACCTCATGTCCGACCTGACCCGTCCATTATTTAATCTCTTATATAATAAACTAAAGTTAATTTCTACTTAATTAAGAACCGTTTTCAAGTTTATCATTCCTTTTAAATTACATATTACCATGTCATAAACATTATTTAATCATTTACGTTAATAATGGTCATTTTGTCGATATTTGGTACTTGACTCAAAAATGGACTTCTTATAATTAAAATTTGTTCATGTGGTCAAAAATTCATTATATTCAGAATGATAGTAATTATTTAGATATCATATATATCATATATATCCAGTATATACATGTATTTATAATAGTACATAACATTTATAGGTAAGAAATGAAATGCACCGTTCATGGAGACGGTAAGATGTACGTACATATGAACGCTACATTCATTTATATTTAATATTTAATGGAATAAAAACATAATGAAACATAGGTATATTATAATTCCAGTATAATATCATATATAATATGATTAACTCTATCCTTTAAACGTCCCACATATGACATTAACGAGTCATATCACTTTAAGGGGGCGATAGTCCGCACTTCCTAAAATGAAATTATCACATTAACCCATAATAGAAACCACAAAGGTATGATATAAATGAAAAATACAGAAGAATAAAAAATATAAACATAATATGTGTCATATATAAATAAAGTGCCATCTTAATGGACACTATGAGTGGCGGTATGAGATAATTGAACAATCATCATTTCATGAGGCGTTAGTTTTCCATCTACAGAAACAATATGTTCTTTACCCATTAGATAGAGGTGTGTGTAAGTGTAGTTTTAATCCTTATCATATAACAACCTTATATATTTAGGATAATGGAGTTGTTATAAAATAAAGAAAAAAATAGTTTAGTGGTTGGAGAAGTAAAATAAAAAAAATAATTTAAGGGAAACTGTTACCTTTAATTTGGGTAACTCCCCTTGGTTTGTACCAAAAGGACATCTTGAAGTGCTTTATTCCTATGTTGAGGCTTTTAAGTGGAATAGAGGGATCTAGATAGATTATTTTTGAAGGGGTTGTATGATCCAAGGGACTTGATAAGTGTGGGGAATGGGTTAGAGGTGAGGGCTTTTTATAAGGGGAGGAGGGGCTCTTTAAAAAAGTGTGAAAATATTATTTTCATATATAATTATTTTCGGTTTATAAAGATATAAAACTTATTAAAGTCGAAGATAAGATGACTCATGGTCGAAATAAAATCATCCAATAAGAATTGGACATGTTTTGGATATTATTTTTGTTAGACTCATCATGTGTTAATCATGTTTTAATAATCACAAATCTCATTACTGTTAATTAATCTTGACCTTCAGTTCACATCTTGCTAATGCTATTAAAACTAAACAATAAGTGCATATCATGTTTTTATAATAACAAATCTTATGGATGATAATTAATCTTTACATGTTTTATATATAATTACAATTCTCTCATATATTATCTCTAATGAGTAACCTTAACTCATATTCTGCATATCACTGTCTTAGTCCAAATACAGATTCTTTTGTCTAAGTATGGACTCACCATGACCAGACACCGTGACCAGACACCGTGACCAGACACCGTGACCAGACACCGTGACCAGACACCGTGACCAGACACTGTGACCAGACACCGTGACCAGACACCGTGACCAGACACCGTGACAAGACACCCTGACCAGACACCGTGACGAGACACCGTGACCAGACACCGTGACCAGAAACTGTGACCAGACACCATGGACAGACATCGTGATCAGACACCGTGAAGAAGACACCGTTTCCATGATCACTGTGACACCATTTCTTAAGTTTTTTTCAATATTATTTTAAGTGATGCTAACGGTCATATTTTTTGTTTTTAATGCAATTAATGTTATTTAATGCTAGTTGTTGGCTTGACAGAAAACCGTATATAATACCTATGAAAAGGTAATCATTCCTACTACCAGAGCGTGTGGAATATAAGAAAGATTGAAATGCAGTACACGTGCAACAAGCACAAGTAGTGACGTGAAAGTGTGAATATACAACGAGAAGAACTTGCATACACTAGAGAGCACTGTGCTGAACGAGAAGAACAATCCTGAGCATGAAAGAGATTGAAAGTATTTCAAAGAACTCTTATGAATGCAATTCAACACCACTGAAGAACACACGACGAATCAAGAGATCATTCTCACTCCTGTAGAAGACAAGCTGAACTACAACACTCTGTTTTTCAACAGAAAAACCAGAGAAGGACTCAGATGCACTCGTGCTGAATCCAACAAGTCCCGAGCTGCATTGATAATCACTAGAGCTTTCTAAACTCTTATCTATCGTCTCTACGTGATTTATTTATTAACTTTCGAGCAGTGTGGTGTACTCTATAATTCTTATACACACACTGTATCCTGCACTGAACTGAAGGATATCAAAATCCTCACTCCAAATCTCTTATCACTTGTTTACCCAGGTCAACTGTGGAATAGGTCCTTGTGTGGCCTGGTCTTTTCTTTGTTTCCCACGTAGAACAGTGGTAGAGGTCCCTGTGTGGCCTGGACAGTTTTGTAAACTGTTGTTAACCCCGATCCAGGGTGCGGATCAATTTCTTATATATATTTGAGAGGACTAAGTCTCAGCTTGAGACCGAACATCTTGTTATATCTGCTGTTTATATTTTATTTAAGTTTAATGTATACGAAATATATTATATTTATTCCGCTGCTATTACTTTAAAATACAAAATTATTTTGAAGCTACTTTGATAGTTAGATTAGCAAGTGTTTCCACTTATTGTAAATCAGTAGATTAGTTTCGAAAGTTAGTTTGATCTTATGGTTAAACTAACTGAGACCTAATCAATCTCTGAGAAGCTAAGTGAAAATTTACAATCTGTATAAATTCACTACAGTTTAACTTATTTAATAAATTGCGGGATTTTAACTAGACAATATTTTAACAGAAATTTTAATTGGAACTCAATTCACCCCCTCTCTTGAGTGTCCACTCCGACCAACATTTGGTATCAGAGGGTTTGTTTATGTTTGTTCAAAGATTTTTGAAATACTCTGTTTTCAACTGTGATTTTAGTTGCATCTCTAAAGATCTTAAATTTCTGTTAGTTTTAAAATTTTTTCTCTTTAAATTGTCTTTCTAAAATCTAGTTATGGATAATAGACTAGAGGGTGCTGCTACTAACATGACACCTTTCTTCAATGGCACCAACTATGCCCAATGGAATCTTAAAATGAAAATTCATTTAGAAAGCATAGGTTTTGATATATGGACTGCCATAGAATCATAATATAAACTTCCCACTACTGCTAGATCCACTTGGGATGAGCCTACAAAGACTTCTTGCAATAATAATTGTAAAGCCATGAATGCCATGTACTGTTCTTTAGGAGATGAAGAGTTTAACAGAATTTCTGCTTGTAAAACTGCTTTTGAAATTTGGGATACCTTAGCTGTTTCTCATGAAGGAACAACCAATGTTAAGGAAATGAGATTAAATACTTATACTATTAAATATGATAATTTTAAAATGAAAACTGATGAACCTATTTCTAACATGTATCTCAGGTTTAATGAGATAGTCAATACAATGAATTCACTTAGAAAAGATGTTCCAGCAAAGGAACAAATTATGTGAATCTTGAGATGTTTACCAGACCGATGGTGAGGCACATATTTTTCAATCAGAGAGTCATGTGACATTTCTGCTCTACCTGTTACAGAACTCATTGGTAAGCTTATGATGTATGAGGAAGAACTCAAGGTAAACAAAGAAGAAGAAGATGAACCTAGAAGAAAGTCTGTTGCTTTCAAATCTTCAACTTAAAAGGACAAGGATAAGGAGAAACTTCACGCTATAAACGAGAGTTCAATCTATGAAGATAGTGAAAGTGCTTCTGATAGTGATGCTGAAATGTCTCACATTGCCAGAAGGTTTAAGAAGTTCTATAGGAAGAAGAAGATTTTCAGAAAATCAAATTACAAAGGAAAGTATGACAATAAGGAACATTGGAAGAAGGATTGGAAAAAGCCAGATAAAAGTAATGATGTTGTCTGCTATGAGTGCAAAAGAAAAGGACATATTAAAGCAGACTGCCCAAAGCTCAAATTCAAGAACAAATATGAATACAAGGACAATAATTACAATAAATCCATGAAGGCTACTTGGAGTGCATCCGAGGATAGCTCTAGTGAATCTGAAGTCTCTGAAACTGAACACAGAAATAAGGCAAACATGTGTTTTATGACAAACACTTCGAAGGTAACAGCTGAAACTCCTGCTGTAAATTCTTATTATTCTGGAGATGATACTAACTCTGATAACATGTCAAAATCTGAACTATTTGAATATTGTGATATGTTATAAGAAACCTATAATGAGGTGAAAGATAAATACAAAGGTTTAAAGAAACAATATGCTTTAACTGTTAAACATATATCTGATCTTGATATTGAAATGGAAAAGAATGCTCAGTTACTTAAAGAAAACACTGAACTAAAATTATCTAATGAGCAAATCAGAAAGGATTTAGAAAAATTCACAAATGGAAAGGATACACTAACTTAAATGCTAGGAAATCGAGTTGCACCAAAATACACTACTGGAATAGGCTACACACCTGGATAGAGACAGTTTACTAAGAATATATTTATTCCTAAATCGGGACAGAATGCTGCTAATTCTAGTTCTGGACATTTATATGCTTCAACTAGTTATATTTATTGTTATGGATCTAATAAGGTTTACCTTTCAACGTATGTTGATTCTACAACTTTCATGAGACCCATAAGACAAATTTGGGTACCAAAAGCTTTGATTGCTAACCTGTCTGGACCCAAGAAGATCTGGGTACCAAAATCATTTCCTATCTAAATATTTTTTGTAGGAAACCTGCTTAAAGAACTCCTGTAGGGAGACCTGGTACTTGGACAGTGGATGTTCAAGACATATGTCTGGAGACTTCTCATTCTTTAAAATCTTAGTCAGAGTTGATGGAGGTTTTGTCACCTTTGGTGATAATTCTAAAGGTAAAATCATCGACTTAGGCCAGATTGGTAACACTGACTCAGTATTAATTTCTAAAGTTTTATTTGTTGATGGACTTAAATATAATCTGTTAAGTATTTCTCAGTTATGTGATGATGGTTTTAATGTTAAATTTGAAAATGATTCATGCAATTTTTTTAATTATATACATGCTTTAGTATTTTCTGCCCTGCAAAATGAAAATGTTTATGTTGTTGATTTAAATTCTTTAGCTAAGAAGAATATTACTTGTTTAAATGATTTTCATAAAGAGTCTTGGCTTTGGCACAGAAGATTAAGAAACTGCAATATACACTCGCTTAGAAAACTTACTAGGAAGAACTTAGTTAGAGACCTACCCAAACTTGAGTTTCCAAATGACAAAGTTTGTAATCCCTGTCAAAAGGGAAAGCAACATAAAGTTTCTTTCAAATCAAAGAAAGAAGTGTCAACTTCTCAACCTCTCGAGTTAGTTCACATGGATTTATTTGGACCATCTAGAGTTTCTAGCTTAAATAGGAAGCACTATGTCTATGTCTTAGTAGATGACTTTTCTAGATATACTTGGGTATATTTTCTAGCTCACAAAAGTGAATCTTGTTCTTACTTTGTTAAATACTCCAAATATGTAGAAAACCTTAGTGTACTTAAGATTAAAACTCTGAGAAGTGATCATGGATGTGAATTTGAAAATAATGAGTTTGAATCTTACTGCTCTCACAATGGCTATAGTCACAATTTCTCTGCCCCTAGGACACCCCAGAAAAATGGTGTAGTAGAAACAAGGAATAAAACTCTATAAGAAATTTCTAGAACTATGCTTAATGAGTATGACCTACCTGTTTATTTTTGGGATGAAGCTATAAATACAGCTTGTTATGTTATCAATAGAGTCTTGATCAGACCTGTTCTTAAGAGGACCCCTTATGAGTTGTGGAACCATAGGAAACCTAAAGTTAACTACTTCAAAGTCTTTGGCTGCAAAGTCTTTATTCTTAATACTAAAGAAAATCTCGACAAATTTGAATCCAAGAGTGATGAAGGAATTTTCCTAGGTTACTCTATTTCTAGTAAAGCCTATAGAGTTTTCAATAAGAGAAACAAGTGCGTGGAAGAATATGTTCCCATCAAGTTTGATGAAACTGATCCACACGAGCCTAAAACCTCTCTTGGAAATCTTGAAGATGATCTCTCTATTTTGAACCTTAATGATAAAGATAATGGACCTAGAGTTAAAACGTCAAGTTCTGGAAATCTTCCATAACCTGCTTTTGTTGATACCCAACCTGTTGATGAACCTGAAATTTCTAGCCCTACCTTTACTAGATCAACTAGAATTCTGAAGAATCATCCTTTAGATGTTGTTGTAGGAAATCTTGATAGAGGGACACGAACTAGAGCTTCTCTTAGAAATCAGGTTGAACATCAAGCCTTCTTGTCACAGCTTGAACCTATAATCATTGATGAATCTATTAATGATGAATTTTGGGTAATTGCTATGCAATAAGAACTCAATTAGTTTGAAAGAAATAAAGTTTGGAATCTTGTTGAAAGACCTAAGGACACTTTCACGATAGGCACAAAATGGGTGTTTAGAAACAAAGTAGATGAATCCGGAAACATAGTTAGAAATAAAGCTAGACTAGTTGCACAAGGCTATAGTCAAGAAGAAGGTATTGACTATGAGGAGACTTTTGCTCCAGTAGCCAGATTAGAAGCTATTAGGATTTTACTTGCTTATGCTGCACATCTAAATTTCAAACTATATCAAATGGATGTCAAGAGTGCATTCTTAAATGGATATATTGTTGAGGATGTTTTTGTTGAACAACCACCTGGTTTTTCAAACCCTCATTTTCCAAATCATATTTTCAAATTATCAAAAGCTTTATATGGTTTAGAGCAAGCTCTAAGAGCTTGGTATGATAGATTAAGTACTTTTCTAATTTCTAATGTTTTTACAAAAGGAATAGCTGATCCTACCCTTTTTACAAAAAGAATTTATAAAGATGTTTTGGTAGTACAAATTTATGTTGATGATATTATCTTTGGATCTTCTAAGAATTCTGTATGTACTGATTTTTAAAAAATGATGCAAAATGAATTTGAAATGAGTTTAATGGGTGAACTTAAATTCTTTCTTGGTTTTCAAATTTTTCAAAATGATGATGGAATTATTTTAACTCAAAGTAAATTTACTAGAGATCTTTTAAAACGTTTTGGATTGGATAACAAAAAAAGTAGTGACACTACCATGAGTACCACCTGTAAGATGGATCTTGATGAAAATGGTAAATCTGTTGATCAAACCAGTTATAGTGGAATGATTGGAAGTCTACTCTACCTGACTGCTAGTCATCCTGATATTATGTTTAGTGTGTGTATGTGTGCTCGTTTTCAAGCAAACTCTAAAGAGTCACATTTAAATGCTATAAAGAGAATTTTCAAATACCTCAAGCATATGCCCAATTTAGGACTATTCTATCCCAAAGGGAAATCATTTGAACTAGTTAGTTATTCTGATGCTGACTTTGCTGGATGTAAGTTAGATAGAAAAATCACCTCTGGAACATGTCATCTTTTAGGCAAGTCACTAGTATCATGGTGTAGTAAGAAACAAAATTCTGTTGCATTGTCAACTGCAGAAGCTGAATACATAACTGCTGGAAGTTGTTGTGCATAAATTTTTTGGATGAAACACACATTACTAGACTATGGATATCAATTCAGACATGTCTCAATACATTGTGACAACAAAAGTGCTATTAATATTTATATGAATCCTGTTTCTCATTCTAGGACAAAACATATTGATGTAAGACATCACTTTTTGAGGGATCCTTATCAAAAAGGTGATATCACTTTGGAATTCATTGGTATTGAATATCAACTTGCTGATATATTCACTAAACCATTAAATTCTGAAAGATTAGACTACATCATACATTATCTTGGTATGATTAATCATAAATGAATATCTTATTGTTTCTAAGTTACTGTTTTTATGCTCATGGTCTGACAACTCACTGTGTCACCGTGACTATATAAACTGCTCACTGTTTCACCGTGATGACTATAAACTATCTCCCCGTGATGGTTAGTTTTCTGTCTCACCATGAGAAGTATGATAATTTTTATAATTTTTATTTTATTTTTACCCGTATCGCGGTAATTTTTATTTCACTGCTATCTGATTTCCCACATTTGTGTTTTTATGACGTTTGACATTCCCAAATGATAAAACTTAAGGGTTTCATTCGACTCCTTACTCGAATTCTCTCTTGACCTTCTTTTCCCTCTCGCCCGAACCTTTAGTGAATGCCAATGATGAAGTGTCCATCTTCACCCTCGTCTGAGAAGCGCCTCTCTAAGAAACAAAAGAGGATACCGAGGATAGATCCCGAAGGACCTCTAAACCCAAACCTAGTAAGCCGTACAGTTGTACCTGAAAAAGAGGTTTGCCCTGAATGGTTGCTGTCTAGCAGATCATTAGTTTTGAAAGTTTTAAAAGAAAAAGGATGGATTGAATGGTTCACTGGACAGAATAGACTGATTTACCTGAGGCTTGTATCTCAATTCTATCAGTATGTGAAGTTCTCTTTTGAGTTTGGAGAAAGATTTTTGGTGACCAGCTGGATCGATGGTCATAAGTGCTCTTTCTCTTCAATGTTGTGGGATGCATGCCTAAGAATTCCACATGAAGGAGTGTGTGAATATTACCAAAGAGACCCTCCTCCAATAACTGACATCATTTACCTAGAAATCGCTTTGGAAAATCTAACTAGAAATGGAACCAAGCGAAGGTCCATAGTTGCTAAACTGGATGGGGAGACAAGACTTTTGTTCAAGTTTGTTCATAATTTGGTTAGCCCAAGAAAAGGAGATTTTGCTGTGATGAAGTATGAGGATGTGTTCCTGATTCACCTGTTGAAGAATGGCCAAAAGATCAATCTGTGTAAGTATGTTATCAACCATATCTATGAGCTGATCTAAGTAACTTCCAAATCCACCTCCCTGTTTTATTGAAGGATGATTTCAGCCATGTTAGTCTCAAAAGGAATGGTTGGACCGAATGAAGAAAAATTAGAGGACTTTGATTTCTACCTATCCATACCTATCATCAGAATGATGAAGATTAGCTAGAATCCATGGAAAAGAAATGGGTTGAGGATAGTGATCAACTGTATAAAAAGTTTAATCCTGTTGACTATCCAAGAATCCCTAAGAACCTAACTGATCCTGGTTTGGAACCAGATGAATTGGATGAGTACTCAGAAGAAGAAGAACAAGAAGAAGTAACAGCTGAAGTTCCACCTAGAGAAGAATCTGTAATATCTCCAATGGAAACAGTTCCTGTTGAAGAGGAAAGGGCTGTTATCCCTACTGTTATCCCTACTGAAATACCTCAAGGAGAGGAAGTTGTTATTGAAAAGGAAAGGATTGAGGATCCTTCAATTGTTCTTCATGAAGAAGAAGCTCATCCCAATGCTGCAAGGAAATTAGTTTTTCCTGGTTCAGAACAACAAGCAACCTTTGAGGAAGTTTTTGTTGAAGAGACTCTTTCTGTTGAGAAAGAAGCAAGTCTAGAAGATTATCTAGTGGGACAATCGGTTAATGAGATTATTCCCTCTAATAAAGAAAGAATGGAAATTTCATTTCAGCTGGCAAGGCAAGAATTTGCTAAAGAGATTAGGGATGATCCTGTGGATCTTGTCCATGTTCCTGAACCTCAAGAATCTGAAAGGGAAGCACAAGTTGAGGGGGAGGAAACTCGAAATCTTGATATTGTAGAAGCTGGATCTGGTGAAGCTTCTCAACCTTTTGTCACTTTCTTTGTACACTCTCGGTATGAGTTCCCAAGCTTTTATGACGTGAATGAGTCACAACAAGTGACTGCAACTGGAATGGATCTTTCTTCTCTATTTCAACTGAATTCCTTAGCTCATTCAGAACCAGAATCAGAGCCTCAACCTCAATCTGGATCAGAATATGAATATGAAGATGACTTTGACCCTCAACCAGAATCTGAGCCTCTACCTTTACCTGCATCCTTACCTGAGCTTCATTCCTTTGTAACCAAAGATGATCTAAAATTTTTTGGCGAGAATTTGTTACCTGGTTTTGAGAAAATTGTCTGCACTCAACCTCGCCCAGTGACTCAATTAAGTCAAGAAGATGCATCAATTCTCTTGGAAAATATTATCTTGCATATTCAACAAAGGATTATCTGAGAAATTAAAGAAGTCCGAGTAGAGAATAAGCTGCTGAGTGCTGATGTTGAAAATCTGAAAAGTATGGTAGCAAGTCTGCAGAATGAGCTATCTATGAGATTAGAGCCTGCTCCTGTTTCTGCCCCTAAACCTGCTGCTGTTTCACCTGAGTCTTCTGATTCCCTCCTTGCTAGGGAGATTGTGTCTCAAGTTCATCCTTACCTTATTTATTTTGATGAAAATATTGGAAAAAGGCACATGAAGATGCTGGAATGCATGAGAGAGATTGTGGAAACTCTGAATAAGCTTACAGATGAATACACTGGATTTTTGCAAAAAGTTATAAAATAGCTCAAAGTTCTAACCGAAGCTGTCAAGGCTTCACCTGCTTCTGGTCAGACCTCCACACCTGCTTTGGATGATTCTCTGCTGAGATCCTTAATTAAGGAAGAATTACAGAATGCCTTTAGTGGAATGGATCTATCTTCTTTGTCAGAAGTAATTAAGAACAGTGATAGAGCATTGGACTTGGTTAGGATCCATTCAAAGATAACCAATGATGATCAACAAGAGATCTCCAAGAAAATAGATTTGTATCTTTCCAAGATTTTATTTAAAAGTGACATGACAGATCACTTTAGATATCTTGTGGAAAATCTGATAATCCCTCCGGTGACTCAAGCTTTTAAAGCTCAAGTTCAGAAACTTTCAGAGTTCACCAGATTGTTGGATAGATTACTGGAGAACAAGGATGATTTTGAAAAGGCTATGCAGTATGGTGGTGAAATCATTACTGATTTCATCAATCTTTTGAATCTATATCTTCATGTGCATAGTACTGCTATAGTTGCTCCAGCTGCTGCACCCCTTAGACCTGGACTTCCTGCCTTAGCATCTACTACCATGACAGTTAGGCATGCCATTTCTCAGATTTGGCCAGTCATTCTTGACCAAACTAAGCCTAGATATTCTACTTCTCCTACTTTGGATCCATCTATTTTTGAAGGTCCACCCTTACCCTCGTTGTCTACCTCTTCTATTCCTTCTTCTACTTCAACCCCAGCTCCTGCTGCTGATAAACGCAAGACAAAAATGGATCCCTAAAGTGTTTACCGCCTGTCTTTCTTTTTGATGGGATGTCATTTCTTGTTTCCAGTTTGTACTTATCCTATACTTTATATTATGAATGCTTTGGTTAATGATAATTGCCGAGTTTCATTTCGTTTTCTCTACATTTTGATAATCCCAAAAGGGGGAGAAAAACCTATAACTATCAGTTCTATAATAGTATAAATGGGGGAGAAAAACTGCAGGTATATGTTCTATAATGTTTTTTCTATGCTAGTATCTTTAATATTACATATCTTTTATATTCTGCTTATATATGATTTGTGATCATCAAAAAGGGGGAGATTGTTGGACTCCTCATGTGTTAATCATGTTTTAATAATCACAAATCTCATTACTGTTAATTAATCTTGACATTAAGTGCACATCATGCTAATACTCTTCAAACTAAACAATAGGTGCATATCATGTTTTTATAATAACAAATCTTATGGATGATAATTACTCTTTACATGTTTTATGCATAATTACAATTCTCTCATATATTATCTCTAATGAGTAACCTTAACTCATATTCTGCATATCACTGTGTTAGTCCAAATACCGATTTTTTTGTCTAAGTATGGACTCACCGTGACCAGACACCGTGACCAGACACCATGACCAGACACCGTGACCAGACACCGTGACCAGACACCGTGACCAGACACTGTGACCAGACACCGTGACCAGACACCGTGACCAGACACCTTGACCAGACACTGTGACCAGACACCGTGACAAGACACCATGAGCAGACACCGTGACCAGACACCGTGACCAGACACCGTGACCAGACACCGTGACCAGACACCGTGACCAGACACCTTGACCAGACACCGTGACCAGACAACGTGACCAGACACCGGGACGAGACACCGTGACCAGACACCGTGACCAGACACCGTGACCAGACACCGTGACCAGACACCGTGACTAGACACCGTGACCAGACACCGTGACCAGACACCGTGACCAGACACCGTGACCAGACACCGTGAAGAAGACACCATTTCCATGATCACTGTGACACCATTTCTTAATCTTTTGTCAATATTTTTTTAAGTGATGCTAACGGTCATATTTGCTGTTTTTAATGAAATTAATGTTATTTAATGCTAGTTGTTGGCTTGACAGGAAACCGTATCTCATACCTATTAAAAGGGAATCATTCCTACTGCCAGAGCGTGTGGAATACAAGAAATATTGAAATGCAGTACACATGCAACAAGCGCCAATAGTGACGTGAAAGTGTGAATGTACAACGAGAAGAACTTGCATACACCAGAGAGCACTGTGCTGAACGAGAAGAACAATCCTAAGCACGAAAGAGATTGCAAGTCTTTCAAAGAACTCTTATGAATGCAATCCCGCACCACTGAAGAACACACGATGAATCAAGAGATCATTCTCACTCCTGTAGAAGACAAGCTGAACTACGACACTCTGTTTTTCAACAGAAAAACCAGAGAAGGACTCAGAAGTGCTCCTACTGAATCCAACAAGTCCCGAGAAGCATTGATAATCACTAGAGCTTTCTAAACTCTTATCTATCTTCTCTACGCAATTTATTTATTAACTTTCGAGCAGTGTGGTGTACTCTGTATTTCTTATACACACACTGTCTCCTGCACTGAACTGGAGGATATCAAAATACTCACTCCAAATCTCTTATCACTTGTTTAACCACGTCAACTATGGAAGAGGTCCTTGTGTGGCCTGGTATTTGCTTTGTTTCCCATGTAGAACAGTTGTAGAGGTCCCTGTGTGGCCTAGACAGTTTTGTAAACTGTTGTTAACCCCGATCCAGGGTGTGGATCAATTTCTTATATATATTTGAGAGGACTAAGTCTCAACTTGAAACTAAACCTCTTGCTATATCTGCTGTGTATCTTTTATTTAAGTTTAATGTATACGACATATATTATATTTATTCCACTGCTATTACTTTAAAATACAAAATTATTTTGAAGATACTTTGATAGTTAGATTATCAAGTGTTTACACATATTGTAAATCAGTAGATTAGTTTCAAAAGTTAGTTTGATCCTGTGGTTAAACTAACTAAGACCTAATCAATATTTGAGAAGCTAAGTGAACATTTACAATCTGTATAAATTCACTACAGTTTAACTTATTTTATAAATTGGGGGATTTTAACTAGACAATATTTTAACAGAAATTTTAATTGGAACTCAATTCACCCCCCTCTTGAGTGTCCACTCCGACCAACATTTTGTATCAGAGGGTTTGTTTTTGTTTGTTCAAATATTTTTGAAATACTCTGTTTTTCAACTGTGATTTTAGTTGCATCTCTAAAGATCTTAAATTTTGGTTAGTTCTAATTTTTTTCTCTCTTTAAATTGTCTTTCTAAAATCTAGTTATGGATAATAGACTAGAGGGTGCTGCTACTAACATGACACCTTTCTTCAATGGTACCAACTATTCCCAATGGAATCTTAAAATTAAAATTCATTTAGAAAGAATAGGTTTTGATATATGGACTGCCATAGAATCAGAATATAAACTTCCCACTACTGCTAGATCCACTTGGGAAGAGCCTACAAAGACTGATTACAATAATAATTGTAAATCCATGAATTCCCTGTACTGTGCTTTAGGAGATGAAGAGTTTAACAGAATTTCCGCTTGTAAAACTGCTTTTGAAATTTGGGACACCTTAGCTGTTTCTCATGAAGGAACAACCAATGTTTAGGAAATGAGATTAAATACTTATACTATTAAATATGATAATTTTAAAATGAAAACTAATGAACCTATTTCTGACATGTATCTCAGGTTTAATGAGATAGTCAATACAATGAATTCACTTGGAAAAGATGTTCCATCAAAGGAAAAAATTATGAAAATCATGAGATGTTTACCAGACCGATGGCGAGGCACATCTTTTTCAATCAGAGAGTCATGTGACATTGCTGCTCTACCTGTTACATAACTCATTGGTAAGCTTATGATGTATGAGGAAGAACTCAAGGTAAACAAAGAAGAAGAAGATGAACCTAGAAGAAAGTCTTTTGCTTTCAAATCTTTAACTTCAATGGACAAGGATAAGGAGAAACTTCACGCTATAAACGAGAGTTCAAGCTATGAAGATAGTGAAAGTGCTTCTGATAGTGATGCTGAAATGGCTCACATTTCCAGAAGGTTTAAGAAGTTCTATAGGAAGAAGAAGATTTTCAGAAAATCAAATTACAAAGGAAAGTATGACAATAAGGAACATTGGAAGAAGGATTAGAAAAATCCAAATAAAAGTAATGAAGTTGTCTTCTATGAGTGAAAAAGAAAAGGACATATTAATGAAGACTTCCCAAAGCTAAAATTCAAGAAGAAATATGAATACAAGGACAATAAGTACAAGAAATCCATGAAGGCTACTTGGAGTGCATCTGAGGATAACTCTAGTGAATCTGAAGTCTCTGAAACTAAACACAGAAATAAGGCAAACATGTGTTTTATGACAAACACTTCTGAGGTAACAGCTGAAACTCCTGCTTTTAAATTCTTATAATTCTAGAGATGATAATAACTTTGATAACATGTCAAAATCTGAACTATTTGAATATTGTGATATGTTAGAAGAAACCTGTAATGAGCTGAAAGATAAATACAAAGGTTTAAAGAAACAGTATGCTTTAACTGTTAAACATATATCTGATCTTTATATTGAAATGGAAAAGAATACTCAGTTCCTTAAAGAAAACACTAAACTGAAATTATCTAATGAGAAACTCAGAAAGGATTTAAAAAAATTCACAAATGGAAAGGATACACTAACTCAAATGCTAGGAAAGCAAGTTTCACCATAATACACCACTGGAATGGGCTACACACCTGGACAGAGACAGTTTACTAAGAATATATTTATTCCTAAATCTGGACATAATGATGCTAATTCTATTTCTGGACATTTATATGCTTCAACTAGTTATATTCATAGTTATGGATCTAATAAGGTTTACTTTTCAAAGTCTGTTGATTCTACAACTTTCATGATACCCATAAGACAAATTTGGGTACCAAAAGCTTTGATTGCTAACCTGTCTAGACCCATGAAGATCTAGGTACCAACATCATTTCCTATCTAAATCTGTTTTGCAGGAAACCTGCTTAAAGAGCTCCTGTAGGAAGACCTGGTACTTGGACAATGGATGTTCAAGACATATGTCTGGAGACTTCTCATTCTTTAAAAGCTTAGTTAAAGTTGATGGAGGTTTTGTCACCTTTGGTGATAATTCTAAAGGGAAAATCATCAGCTTAGGCCAGATTTGGTAACACTGACTCAGTATTAATTTCTAAAGTTTTATTTGTTGATGGACTTAAATATAATCTATTAAGTATTTTTCAGTTATGTGATGATGGTTTTAAGGTTAAATTTGAAAATGATTCATGCAATGTTTTTAATTCTAAACATGCTTTAGTATTTTCTACCCTGCGAAATGAAAATGTTTATGCTATTGATTTAAATTCTTTAGCTAAGAATAATATTACTTGTTTAAATGCTTTTCATAAAGATTCTTGGCTTTGGCACAGAAGATTAGGAAATTGGAATATACACTCGCTTTGAAAACTTACCAGAATTCAAAAGACATTCCCCTGCATTATTTTTACCACAATTTTCACAAATTGTAATCTTTTGTTTCTTACCATAAGACTTTTTTTAAAGAGTTCTTCACTTTCTTCTGTCACCTCAACCTCTTATTTTGTTGTTTTTCAAAGAAGAACTGATCATCGAAAAACTCCATTTCTACCTTCTCGACACATCAAACAAGTTTTTCATAACTTTATAACTCACGAGAAGAAAAATACCTTTAATAATTTGTGCTTAATCCTAAGAAAAAATAGTTGATTTTACTATCAAGATCTCGTATGAAATTTGGAGCATACATTTCCAGTCGAGTGAATTTTTCTTCATAAGCAACCACTCAGTCATCCTCCTACGTCAATTCTATGAATTTTGTTTTCATCCTAAGATGAACCACCTTAGGAAAATATTTCTTAAGAAACATACCCTTGAATTCATCCCAATCAAGAGCATCAATCTCCTCACTATCCCTGATATTTTTCACTATCAACCACCACTGATTAGCTTCACTATTAAAAAATTAAATAGAAAGACTAACCTTTTGATATTCTAAACATCCCATGAAATCAATAATATTCTCTAGTGCTTTAATCCACCCTTAATCTAGCACAGGGTCAGATGATTCGTTGAATGATGGGGAACGTTGCCTCATGAAATTCCCCACTATTAACATGTTTCTTTTTTGGTAGTTCTGACTGATATTGTGCATGGATACCACCACCATTTATAGCTGGAGTCAACTGTTCCATCACTTCAATAAAACTTTTTTGTTCTGATTCTGACCATTTTAGGTTGCTCATTTGAAGGTTGTCTTCCTCCTGATGTCGTCCCATCATAGGTTCCCTGTTTCCTCTATAAAAAACCATTCTGAACAAAATAAATATCTTAGGCGAAGAAACATTGTAATCTGTAAATGCTATATCATTTAAATATTAACATAAATTAATTTATGGATATTAATTTAACAATATACTAACTTCTGAAGTTATTTAAACTGACCTCTAATACCAACTATAAGGACCCAAACTTAAACATTACATAATCTTGAATTAAATGAATTATTTATATTGAGGATCTTTTCAAGTTTAGAGTTTTAGATAATTATGCTATAATTATTACATTACATCTCAAAAATTAAAATGTAGACACTTCTACTCAGTTTCCATTTTTTTTCATAAAATAAAAAATCTTGAAAAAAGGAACATGTCTAGTCCCATGTTTTAGACAAGATGACTTTTCCTTTATCCCATCCATGACCCTATTCATCTCTACGTCATGTGAAAAAATTTTCAAAACATGGGATGAGAATAAAAAGCTCAGTAAGGGTTATAAAACAAAGAAAACATTAGTTCATCAATAAATACATAACATAAGTTCTTTAACATACCTCTTGAAATCATAAGATTTAAATAGTAAACACAAATCATAAAGGTAACTTGTGGCATCCATAACATACTTACATCGTAGCTTTCACAGCTACAGAGGGAGTTACATTTGGAATACCCATCACAGTATATTCCCTAAATCTCTTAGGAGAAAAATTCACATTTACCTCACTCACATTACCCAATGCATTGGAGATCTATCTCAGTCTCACCTACCCTAGGTTTATCATAGAACCACCCATATACATAAACAATTCCCAAGAACCGTAACATATTCATAAAAAATAAACACAAAGGAAAGATAAAATTTCTACATTTCTACCACAATATATCATTTAACTATATTGATATAACAAATATATTATCAAAACCATTTTCAATACCAAAATACATAAAAGAGTATATGGTATTTATTTTCCTTTTAAAAACACTACGACTTATTAAGGAAGCTATAGATCAAATAATACTCACAACGGTAGAAAAGGTCGTTGTCACTGATTACATTAAAAAGAAACATTCCTTTTATATCCTTTAGTAAAAAGAAATGTTGAAAAATATTCCATTTGAATAAAATGAAATTTCAAAGGTCTTTATAAATCGTATAAAATAAATTCATGTATAAAACAAAATATGCTTCAATGAAAGGAGATTGAGATGAAGTCCCTTATATCATGTCTAACGTGACCCTTTTGTTCTTTAATATCCTTAATAATAAAATAATGTTAATTTATACTTTCTTAAGAACTTTTTTCAAGTTTATAATTCATTTAAACCACTTATTACAATATTATAAACATTATGTAATCATTTATGTTAATAATGGTCATTTTGTAGATATTTGTTAATTGAGTCAAAAATGGACTTCTTATAATTACAAGTTGTTCATGTGGTCAAAATTTCATTATATCTATAATTATATTCATTATTTAGATATCATATATATAATATATATCCAGTATATACATGTATTTATAATATTATATAACATTTAGAGGTGAGAAATGAAATGCATCATTCATGGAGATGGTAAGTCGTACGTACACATAAATGCTACTTTCATTTCTATTTCATATTTAATGGAATGAAAACATAAGGATACATTGGTATATTATATTTTATAGTATAATATCATATATAATGTCATTAACTCCATCCTTTTTATGTCCCACATATGGCATTAACGAGTCATACCACTTTAAGGGGGCGGTAGTCCACACTTCCTGAAATAAAATTATTGCATTTACCCATAATGGAAAACATAAAGGTATGATATAAATGAAAAATAAAGAAGAATAAAAGTACATAAACATAATATGTATCATATAAAAATACAGTTCCATCTTAATGGATACCATGAGAGGTGGTAGGAGATAATTGAACAATCATCGTTTCGTGAGGCATTAGTTTGCCATCCACAGAAACAGTATGTTCTTTACCCATTGGATGGTGGTGTGTGTAAATGTAGTTATAATCCTTATAATAACAACAAAATAGTATATTTAGTATACTGGTGTTATTATAAAATAAAGGAATAAAAAGAGTTTAGGGGTTGGATAAGTAAAATAAAAGAAATGAATTTAAGAGAAACTGTTACCTTTAATTTGGGCAAATCCATTTTGTTTGAACAAAAAGGACTTCTTGAAGTGCCTTGTGCATAAGTTAAGGCTTATAGGTGGAAGATAGAGATCTTGAGAGCTTATTTGGGCAAGGTTTGAATAATCCACGAGGCTTGACAAGTGAGGGGAATGGGTTAGAGGTGGGGGCTTTTTATAAGGGGGAGTAAGGGCTCTTTAGGAAAGTGTGAAAATATTATTTTATTATATAATGATATTTGGTTTATAAAGGTCCAAAACTTATTAAATTATAAGATAAGATGACTCATGGTCTAAATAAAATCATAAAATAATAATTTTACAGGTTTTGTACATTATTTTAATCTTTATAATATTATTTATTTAAATCATTTATTAATGAGGTAAACACTGCATCATTATTGTGTCATAAATAATTTTATTTATTTGATGAATAAAAAGTATAAAAAACTACCAGGAATTAGGAAATATTTTTATCTTTAAAAATAATATTTATAGTTGAAAATATAACTTATATAACCCTATGTAAAAATTAATTTACTAAAAGATACTTGTTTATGTCATTTTTGCCTTTACTTTAAGTTAATTAAAATAAAGTGTCATTATCACTCATAAGTGACTCCATGGTGTCCCAAAATAGACCCAAGGATGCCCATGGTCGGAAATGACTCATCCAATAAGGTTAGGACGAGTTTTAAGGTAGTTATGTATTGTTATGATATTATTTTTACCTTGAATTACCCTATTTACCTTTAATCGTGTTAAATAAAAGTCAAAAGTTACTATTCACTGAAAATTATTTTCATCTTATTGAACCACATTATACATAATTTTAAAATCTATGTATGTCGCATTTTCTAAATTCAATTCAGAGAAGCGGTAAAATTTCATTTAAATGAAAAGGTCAGTTTTTAACTACTACTTAGTGGTTTTACTATTCATCAAAAAATTGAAGTTATTCAGAAAAATACCAAGGATTCATCCTAACCTATATTTTATATTCAAAATTCAAAAATTATGTCTATTTTACCAAATTCAAAATATAGATGTTGGATTAATTAATTTAAAATTAATTCCCGTTGTCAAAACAAAAAGCTTGTTTTTAAGAAATATTAACTATCAAAAGATTAACAATTGTTTATGTCCAATTTCAAAGGGAAATTAATTTCAATGAACAAAATTTTTTTAAATGGTAAAAGTAAAATCTAATTACTCTTTAAAACCAATTAAAAATATAATCTAATCATATAAATAAATTATATTAAAAGGCAATTTTGAACTAAAATACATTATTTTCAACTATTCATCAAAATTTTAATTTTATCAGAAAAAATCAAAATTTTACCCAAAGTGAATTTTGATGTCCTAATTATAAAGAAGAATTATATTTGGTCAAATAAAACATATAAAAGTGACCAAAAATATATTTAAGGAGGGTTCACCATCAAAAGGCGGTAAATCAACCTTTTAAAGTAAATTATGCTTAAAATTAGATTCATTCACATTTTAAGCCTCTAAATTTTATTTGATAAATGTAAAATCATTTAACAAACATGTATAATCATATTTTAGTTAGTTCTGTTCATTACTGACATCAAAATGGCCTGGTGTTAACTACCATTTAAAATTATAAAATTATATTATTTTTTTGTATGACTCAACCTTGTGTGCAACATAAGATTTCAAAGAATACCGTTGTTGCATATAAGGTAAACCATCGAACATAGAAAAAACTTTAAAGTAAAATTAATATTTAATTCACAAATATTAATAATTATGAAAATGTATTATTTCTTTATTTACATGGGATGTTACACTAGGAATCCACCTGAGGAAATAAGTGGATTATCCATGGTGGTGGACCTTGTAATGGTATGAATAAAATAAATTTTTTCATTAAAATTTTGTTAACTAATAGTGATTTTTTTTAGGTAAATTAGGGGTTATGTCCGTGGGTTGGTGCTGAAAAGCATAAGAGTGTGATGGAATTGCGAGTTCTCAATTCTTTTGAGGGGGGGGGGGATAATGTGATGCCCTAAACATATTTCATTTGTAATAATATGATTTTGATAATTATTAGTATTAGTATTATTTGGTATTGTTTGAAAATGGTTTCATTTAAAATAAAATACTTTCATAATAGAAATAAAGACCTATCTTATTCAATAGAAATGTTGAAACCTTACATTACCATAAGGCCAAAAGACACTCACTAACCTATAATGCCTACTATGAGACGTATTAGAATCACTGGGAGACCACCAAACACCACAAACAGACCAAGAAAATAATATAAGTCCTTAGGGTCTGTCATAATGAAGAAAATTATGGAAAGAACAATTACAACCATACTATACATCAAGGGGATATACAGAACCATCTTCACCGAATTGGTTTTTGAAGTTTAGAACACCCAAAAAAAGTATTTATAAGGCCTTGAAGTTAAATATGACTGTTTTGGCCTTATAGGTATTTAGATGAACTTTGGGTTTTGTAAAAGTCATAAATTTTTTTAAAAATTAGGTATTTTTATTTTATTTTGTATTATTTTAAGTATTTTTATTATTTTATATTCTAAGTATTTAAGTATATTAAGAATTTCAAATGTTTTAAAAAATGATTTAAATTTATATCTTTGAACATTGTTTTAATTGAAATTATCTTTAGATTTTGAAAGTATAATGTTTCAAAGCTTTAAATGAAGTTGAAATCATGGTTTAGATTAATAAAATTAAAGATATTGTTTGTTTTAATGAAAATACTTATTTATTACTTCTTTTTTTTACTTTATTTGGTTTTAAATGAAGTTATATAATATATTTTTATTTTGAAAGTTTTAAAACTTTAAAAGGATCTAAATTTTTTTTTCCATTAATGATGTACTTATGTAAATTTTTTATATTTTTTATCAATGGTTACACAAAAAAATATGACCCTTAAGGCTAGCCATCTAGAAAGCCAGGGGAGGCAGCTTGCACCACCCCCTAAGGAGTGGGGCTTTAAAGCCTTGTCTCCCCAACTATCATAGGACGACCATGAGGGTTTGTGTGCCCACAGGGGTGTATGGGTGTTGCAAGGAGGCACCACCATTTGGGGCGGCATGACAAGATAGGGTGGGCGCATAGTGGGCCAACAGTGAAGCATCAGTATGTGGTGGTATCAGGGAGGGAGAGGGAGTTTATTGCATTTTCTCTGAGGCATCGATGATTATATGAAGGTACCAAATTTCTCCCTATTTTTATTTGGGATGTGGTTTTTAATGGAGATCTAATCCTAGCCTTTCAGTCTCACAACACGGGACCTTGACCGTCCAATCCATCTGGCCTTCGAACCCGACTGCTGTAGCATTTCTGCCGGGTTTTCTCTAGACCGTCCTATCAGGGATGTGGTTGATCTCGACTGCACATCTATTTTTAAAACCATGGAACCCACCTAATGTATTTAGTAAGCCTAAATTTATACAGACTGTCTAATATTTTCTACAATCTTCCATTTTATTTTTATTCTTCATCACATCGCACCTATGCACCAGTTCATATCACCATTCCCTCTCTATTGATCCTCTTTAACCCGTGACACCTCTTTTCTCTATCCATGACCACCTTCTTTCTCAATTTCCAAATACATGGCACACATTTTTTATTTTAAAACCGAACCCCTTTAGATCCCATGTAATTTTTCCATAATGTATATATATATAATTATTCATTATCAAATAATCAATTTATTTAATATTTTCATTGATTAGTGTGTTTTTTTCTCCCCTGTATGAGTCTTATTTGAGTCTTTGTTTATAGTACATGATTGAACCAGGGTGTGTATAAAAAATATATATACATATTTTATATAAACCTACCATGCACTAATAAAACTTATAGGTTTTCTTCCTCCTAACTCCTCTCTAACCATTGTTCGCCTCTACCCTTGTTTTGAATTCAGGTAAGGGTTCTTATTTAGTTTGGTATTTGACTCGATTAACCCATATATACATATATGTGTATATATGTTAACATTTATATATAAACCAAACTTATTATATTTTTATTATTTCAAATGAAGGATATTTGTTTTTAAATGATGTTCATAATGCATGTAATACATGTAAGAGTTTACTTTGTTTTGTGTTTAAATAAAACCTTTATATATAATTATACATGTATATATTTTCATTTATAAAACAAACCTATTATGTTATTATGGGTTTTGAATGATGAATATTTTCTTTTAAATGATGCTCTTAAATGCATGCAAATCATGTAAGGATTTTATTTTGTTTTGTTTAATTAGATCATATAAACATATATGTGTATATATGATTATATATATATACTGATGGGATTTAATTATAAACTAAATTAGGTTTTCATAAAACCGATTTTGGTGATTTAATTATGTTTTTGAAGTGTGCAATATTTATAAGGATTTATCCAACCCTGTTTTGGTTGTGCAAAACCCATGTATACTTCTTATGTATATGTGTTTTTATATAATCTTCAAACACACATGTATATATATATATGAGAACCAAAATTACATATATGAATGTCTTGTATTATTTAAAAAGTTATGATGGTGTTAAACTAGGGATGATTTTATAAAATATGCATGATACAATTTTATATGGAAAAATAATAACAAAACCCTATTCTTTATTGTGTACCTACAAATTCTAAAAGAAGTCATCACCTTGTTAATGAAATAGACTTTACATACATCCTGATTTTTAATTTTTGGTTAAGTAGTTGGAAGTATATTTTGTTTAATACATATGAATATACATTCACATACACCTAAAGTAAAGTGTGTTTAATTGTTTATGCATCAATATGAATTTTATACATTAGCAAGTATTACATTTTAATACATGACGAATATACCAAAATAAATTCTATTAGTTTATGATTAACCTGTTTGACAGTTCTATTTATCAGTGCATGGTTTTAACATGAATGATATCTACATGGAATTCAAATAACATGTATTTTAATATATTTAATGTTTACTTTCATGGAAAAAGGGTTCTAAGAATTATTATTTTATGTGAAAAACCAAACAAACTATTATTTAATTTTCAATTATGATAATCTATGGATTAAGAATTTAATTATTCAAAGTGGTATGTGACACGTTGAATAAAATACATTAATTAATTATTCAAAGTGGTATGAGACACTTCGAATAAAATACATACATTAATTATTTGAAGTGGTATATGGAACTTCAAATAAAAGACCCAAAGAAATAAATCAAATTAGTATAAGACACTTTCATTTAATGAAATTTTGATATATGAGAAATTCATTGGACTGATTATGTGATGAGTGAGCCCCAGTGTAGCCTCTCAACGCAACAGAAGGTCTCATGAGACAAACTATGTCATGGAATGAAGCCTTGAGAGAATGATTATGTGTGGTCTGGGTATGAGGCCTCGACAGAATGTTTATGATTGTATGATATTATGAATTTACTCAATATGTGGTGAATATTTAACCAACCATGTGATTAGTTGACTAGTAGAATATCCCAGGGTTAAGAATAGTTTACTAATGATAATGATAATAATTGAATATGGAATAATGAGGAATGTACATGGAAAGTTTTTATAAGGAAATTGTAGCATCTATTATCAGATCCTTGATACAGAAGTTGATTGTATTTTAAATGTTAAGTTAATCATTATATTATTACTTATGAAATTTAAAAATAATGTATTATTTCATGTATGATTTTTTATTTTTATCCTTTTATTTCACCCTTAGATTAGTTTAATCAATTTATGATTTATATATAGCATTCCATGCATGTTTTTACAATTATGAATACTCTGGTACATTTTTATCTTTTAAATAATTATAAAAATTCTTTTGTAAGAAAATTTCCTATTTTTTTTCAATTAACCTTTGAAAATGTTGACGAGGTGCTTTAGGAATATTTTTTTACCTTTTAAGAAAATGTTTTTTAATTATTTAAAAGTATTTTTTAAAAAATAATTTAATTAATTTGTTTTAAAACATGTTACTGGGAATTTTAAGTGATCACCCTATCTTTCAATTTATTTTTATAGTGTTATAAGATTTTTCTAGCTTTGAGTACTCCTATGTGATGACATCAATATGAATCTTATATTTTTCATGCTTTTAAGGAAAATGTATTAGTTGTACTTGATTTTTTCAGAACCTAAACCAGAAAGATTCTATGTGATGGAATGTGATGTGTAATCTTATCAAAATGTTTTTAAAAGAAAAAAATTACACACCATTTGTTAGGAACCAGAACTAGGATTCTGGGGTCAGGGTCGTCACATTATCATATTGATTAATCTCATCTTAGTGATTTTTGAAACAATTTTAAAACGATTTATGAATGTTATTATCTAAGATTATAAAAAGGTTTTTTATTTTATTGTTATGGTTATTAACGGATTTATTTTGGAAATAAATGTGTGTTTTTTCATATGGAAATATTCTATTTCATTCCCTCAAATAAATTTTAAGAAAAATTTATGAATTAAAATGGATTTTAGGGTTTTTAGTAGACAAATGGATTTCCAATATTTTATATCTTTTACTAAGATTTTTGTGCTCTATAAATATTTTAAAAACGTTTTTCACCACATTTATGGAAGAGTTGGGGTATGGATGAGGTCAATTTAAATATTTTAAAGTGTTGTCATGAAAAAAACATGATTATTTAAAAATAGTTTTGTTTGGTGAAATAAATGGATTTTGAGTATAAGTATCCAATAGTAATATATGGGTTTAATATGTATGAGTTTTCACTAATTATATAAATTTATATACCTAAAAGATCCATTGGATTATAAGAAAGTGAATTATATCTCAATGACCCTAGAAAATATAATTCTTAATGCCATGTATTTACAATTTGTATCATAGGAGGGTTTAGATAACTTTGGAGATTAGTATTTTTTTCAGGTGAGGTTATCTTAAGAGTTATGGATATCATCATGGGTTTTTAATTTTATGGTTGATCATAATCTCAATGTATTAGAAACACCTTTTGCAGATTTAATTTATGAAATTTTAAGGTAACTGATGATATTTCAACTAATGAATATTTAAATCCTAAGTATATGTATTATTGGAGGGAAAAAGATTTACATTTTGTGAACATTATATTTAATATTATTTATAAAAATTCTTGTTCATATGATCCTTAATTTTGATGAATGTATGGTTTATTAAATTTTTGGAATGAAAAATAAAAGGTATTATGTAACCTTTGATGTTAAAAGAGTTTTCCAATGTTGAAGATGTTAATGTTTCTTTGAGGATGTTTTTTGAATTTCTAGGAATTTTTTAAGAATTATAGTATTATAAAAGGTATAACCCACAATTCAGGTGATAACCCATATTATTCGGAAAGGCCATGAGGATTGAACCCACAATTGAATAGTGAAAAGGGTGAATCACTAACCAATAGCCTACAAAAAGTCCCCATTAGTATGAAATTTTCGTTTTTGTAAAAACAAATTGATCGATGAAGAATATTTCAACTTTAGGAACATATGTTTTATCATATTGATAAATATGGGATTAAAAATTGATTTTATGATTAAGTGATTAATGTTATTTTAGAAGTATATCACCAAATTTTGAGGAGCATTATAAAAATAAGGTAAAAAGAATAATATGGGATCTTATTTGAGGAGTCATGGTTGAATTATCTTTTGGAATCATATATGATAATAATTTAGCATTATGGTGATTGAGGTGATTTATTTAACTGTTGATGATATCATAAAGATTATGTGATTTAGGAAATTATGTTTTGGTATGAGACTTTAATAGTAATTGATGTTATCTGTGTTTAAATAAAAAACTTATTTTGGATGTATATATTATAAAATCATTATAATTTCTTATTTTCAATCATATAATCTATTTTTTTTTTGGAATTTTCAGTATGGTTATTTACCAAATTATATATTTTGAACATTCTGTATTACTATTAAATATTATATATTTAATTAGTTTTTATTAGTTTGATGGTTTATTCATTTTGGGAATTATATTATCATGTTATAACCATTTTGGTTTTGGTTATTATCTATAGATAATAGGGAAATATTAATATTCCTTCAGGGATTTTTTACCCCATGATGTTTATTCTAGTGCTCCTGGAATGAAAAATATATACTCATTATTTGGAGAAAAAATGTGTTTGAGGTGGAAATAAATTAAAGGTTGGAAATATTATTTTCAAGTAAGTATATTTTCTTACGTTCTTAGACTTAGTAGCAAAATAATCTCTCAACAATATGAAATTAATTTTAAAAAAGAATTACCCTTTTTGTTATAGTTTTGATAAATCAATGGCCTTTTATCCCATTATAAATTTATGATTTTTATTGTTAAATTTATTATTAACATATCCTATATAACTATCTATTAATCATTTGGATTTAGTAATATATTATATATCCATATTTTCACATGTCACTTATGTTTTATTACTCGGTTAGCTATTAATTTTTACTCCAGATGACATTAATAAATCCATTTTATTTCATATCAAGTGGAAATTTTATTAACAATTTTTATGACGTGAGATTTAAGAAAAGGTATTTTGAAAAGAAAAACCCTGGATACCAGACCTATGTTAAAATTGATAATGTATAATTTATAAATACTTTGGGAGGATAGTTTAACATCTTATTATTTTAAAAGGAAATAAGATGTTCGATAATGTAAAAGATACACCAAATCAAGATTAAATGAATAACTAAATATTATTATTTGATTTTGACCATTATATCCAACCCATAAAATTGGAGGGTATGAATATGGATAATTAAATTTTAAGAATATGGTTCTTATTCTTGAGGTACATGTTTCTTCTTTTCCTTTTTTATTATGTTTTTTTGAGAAAACAAGGGAAATGTGGGAAAAATCCCAAATTTATGGGTACACACCATGTACATTTGTACACACACTATGTACTTCGGCTATGGGAGATGAGAAGTCAGGGTGCATAGGTTTGACAGTAAAAACAAACTACATGCCGTGTATGTAATAGCCCGAGATTTTATGAAAAATATTCTTTTTTATTTTACTAATGTCTTGTGTTATACACTACACCAAAAGGAGCTTGGACAACACGCATCCTTGACTTGCCTTGCATTACACGCAATCGCAACCTTCCTCGATAGCGTGTGTGGTATGTAATCCTGAGTTTCACGAAACAATGATATGCTATTAAAATATTATTAAAACTAGCCGTTATGAATAGTAATAACTACTTTTTAAATTTTAGAAATTTTAACTCTCAAAATGGACTTCATTTTTGGATTCGGAGTATCGAATTTAGCCTAAGGTGAAATTTTGGTACTTTTCGGATAACTTTCATATTCTGATGAATAGTGAAAATTACTAAATTATAATTAAAAACAACTTTTTTTAATCGAAATAATTAATAGTGATAAATAATTAATTTGAGTGTTTTTAAAGTATATTTAGAATATATTTTTACAATTTAATACAATGTTGGTCATTGGATGTAATTTCACATTTAAACGAGACATAAACAAGTGTCAATCTTTTGATAGATTTTGTTTCTTAAAAACACGCTATTTGTTTTAACAACGGGATATAATTATAAAATTAATTAATGCAACTTATATGTTGGGAATTTTGTAAAATAGAAATCATTTTTGAATTCGGAATATCAATTATAGCTTAGGGTGAAATTTTGGCATTTTTCTGAAAAACATCAATTTTTGATGAATAGTGAAACCACTAAGTGGTAGGTTAAAAACTGAATTTTGCATAAAACTTAATTTTACCGCTTCTGTGAATGGAATTTCGAAAATCCGAGAGACACGATTAATATCAAGTACTAAAATGTGGTTCAATGAGATGAAAATAATTTTTGGTGAATAGTAACTTTTTACTTTTTTTACCGCGGTTAATAGTAAATAGGGTAACTAAGGGTAAATATGATATTAATATTACCCTAACACATGTCCTAATTCTATTGGACAAGTGTAATTCGACCAAAAACAAACTTAGGAATAAAATATGACCATTTAGGCCCACTTGGATTAGATTAGGACATTTATTATTAATTTATTTAAAGAAGGGTTAAAATAGTTAAAATCAAAGTTTAATAAGTAAATAATTTTTAATATGGGGTTATACATAAGATCAATTCGACTATAAATATTCATTAGAAATCTAAAAAGATTTCCTACATTATGATATTTTATTTGTAATTTTTAAACATCAAATAATATAATTTATTTATGACACAAAGATGATGCAGTAATTATCTTATTAATGAAATATTGACATAATTGATAATATAAATACCAAAATAAATGTAATTTAAGACTTTTTATGAATTCCACTAATTTTCTAGGTTACTATGATATATTAGTGTTGATTTAATTAACTTGGTTCGAACATATAATTCTGTTATGACTTTCACAAAAATCATATATCAAATAGTGTCAAAATTGACACAAAATAGTTTTTAAATAAAATATTATATTATTAATTGTTATTTTATTCCTAAAAATCTAAGGTTCGGCCAAATGACTTATATAAGTATATATGTATTAATAATATACAATTTGGGGTTCGTTTGGCATGTTATAGTAAGTTTATTAACCATATAGTGAAAGATAACAAAAAGACACGGTAAAAGTTAAATTATTTAACTTAGAGTTAAATCAAATTGATAAGGTTAAAATAATACCCAAAACTTGTCTAAATCCTATTGGTTGATATGATTTCGACCCATCCCCACTTTAGCTTCGAAATAAGACCCTTTGGAACCATTATAAACCGATTTTGACTTTAATATAAAATAATATTTTGAGATATTCCTAAGGTGCCCCTCTCCTCCCTTATAAAAGGACACCTCCTCCCCCTCCTCCTCACACCAATTTGAGCACTCAAACTCGGCCAACCTCTGCCAAAATCTCTTCTCCACTTCCCTATAAATATCCTAGAGGTTCTGGTCTTCCTCAAAGACCAATTTTAGTGCCCTAAGAGGAGGTCTCAAAGAGGCACTTCAAAGAAGAGATAATTACCGTTACCAATTCTTTCATCTTTATTTCTTCTTCCACTTCTTCTTCTTAGGATGTTTCATTATGAAGTAATAACATCAGTATCACTCATATACCGATATGTTATTATAAGTATGAAACAACCCTATTTCACCATCTATCCATCCTACGGAAAAAGAAATCACCGCGCGTGCGTACGTACGGAATACCGTCTCCACGCCGTGGTGTAATCTATTTTCCACCACCACCTTACATGGATGGGTATAATGGTGTAAAGAATAACTATAAATAGTTATTACAACATCATATTGATTCTGATATATTGTATAATCCACTCCAATTCAATTCAATATTTATAGAAATGATATCATCGCTCGTGCGTACGTACGGACTACCGTCTCCACGACGCGATGAGATTCATTCTCCATGTTAACCATTTAAGAATGATTATAATGTATATATAAGAAATAATAATGAAATATATGACATTATAAAGATACTGGATTTATGTATATATATACATATGTATGTCATCTACTTACTTCCATTTCAAGACAATAAGGAAAGAAAAACAGCGTTCATGCGTACGTACGGACTACCGTCTCCATGAACGGTGTTTTTCATTTTATTTATCTATCTATTATATATATATATACTGAATATATATGATATATAAATCATATTTTATATTCTGGAAGTAATTAAATCATGATATAAGTAATAATGATGTCAAGAACAACAAGTCAAAACACCTACGATAAATGAAACGATTTTACCCAAAACGCTTCTTTAACATGGAATTTACAAAAGAACGGGTAATATAATGTCATAAGTGAACCATATATGATATCATAACAATGAATATGATTCTGTAATAAGTCAATGACATTATTTAAATCATTATACAGGAGGTTCGGACACATACGAAGCAAATTGGACCTAAGGTAAGGGAAATATCACAATCTCATTTTTATCCGAGATTGTTTGTACTTTGAAAGTTACTGGGGTGTATTTTATCATCTAAATACATGTTTCCTCAATATGTAATGTTATTTCCATCCACCTATAATTGTTTAAATCCGAATTTACCCTTCGGTGAGTTTTTAGTAAAAGATATGAAAGGAATCTTTTGTCGTTTTTTTGTACGAGGTACTTTTTGACTTTTCCGACAAAAGTACGAGAAGAATGTTTTTGTTTAACTTATACGGCACGAACGGATTTTTACGGTTTTATAAAGCCTTATTTTCATGAACCTTCCTCCAAAATATTTCATGACTATTTTTAATAAAATCTCTTTCTTTTAAAATTGTATGATGTTTTGTGAAAAGAAATTGATTTTGAAGAAGAAAGGATATTTTCCTCAAGAATTCATTTCAAGTGTTTTATCAAAATTATTTTCCATCTAAGATAATAAAGGGTTCTGTTTCTATCCATATTTTTACATTTATTTGACTATGTTGTGATGGAATTATGTTTATGAATTCCTTTATCTTATATGAATGGTTTTATGATGTCATGTTGTTTAAGAATCCCATTTTTATTACATGGGTTATGAAATGATGTATGATTTATGATTTTGTGGCACACATAAGAAAGGATTCATTAAAGGATGGGTGGGACCTATATCTCCCTCCAATGCATTGGGTAAAGATTTTATATCTCATGAGATAGACATGGCTGGAATGGTAGGTTATACCGGTTCAGTGAAACAGGACTGAAACGAGGGTTACTCGATTCAGAAAGGGACTTTGTCCACTAAGATAGTCTTGGAATTGAGTCTTGACTAACAAGAAATGATTCTCTATGATTATGTGTGTATGACACAAAGTTTCATGTTTTATGTTATGATTATTGGGATTACATTTCACTTCTATGATTTATCCCATGTTATGATGTTATGATCTTTTTTGCAGGTTAAGATTTCCAAAAGCTATGTTCTTATATATATGATGTGATTGATATTTCTTTTGTTTACCCTTACTGAGCATTTGAGCTCACCCTTTTATGTTTTCTTTTCCCCAGGATATAAAGAAAGGTTTTAGGTAAAAAAAGGGATGACCTTTATGGGAGATATTGAAGAACTTTCACCACGATTATAAGATTACGTTCCGAGTTTCCAAAGACACTAAACTATTACGATCCTTTAGTGTGTGTTTTTTTGTTATGTACTAAGTATTCCGCAAATGTAATGTAATGTCCATGTACGTCAAGCTTCGGGTATCTACAGTTGGTATCAGAGGAAAGGTTTAGTCAACCTTTGGAAACTAGGACGCGAAAACGTTAGTGAGATCCCTAGAGATATTTCTAAGGTATGTCTAGGGATGCCCCTAAGGATAAGTATACGTATAGGATATAGTTCTAGAACTATGGTAACGATATTAGATTAAACCAAATATGATAGATATTTAAGTTACTCCCCCTTTATTACGATTTTTGCATCTAACACTATTCTGTTTGGGTTTTAGAAAATGGCTGGAAACAAGATGATTCACAATAATGGAGGATATGATGGACAATGGAATGATATTCTTCATGAGCAACCAAATGAAATGGGATTTGGATGTCCAAACATCATTATTATGCCGAATCAGAAATCTCACAACATGATCAATAAAGTAAAATTTGGTAAGTTTCCTGACTCGACTAATAAGAGAAAGATGGAGTTCCATGATGATCATAGAGGAAAGAAAGTTCAATTTTCCCTATGTAAATCATGTGGGAAGAGGCATCAAGGAGAATGTTTCAAGGGAACTGGAAGATGCTTTGGGTGTGGAAAAGAAGGACACAAAGCAAGTAAGTGCAAAGGAAAAGGGTCGGTTAACACCATGGATGAGGATAATGGTATTGCTACGACATCAAAAATGGTTAAGTGTTTTAAATGTGGAATGTATGGGCATTATGAAAACAAATGCCCTAAGGGAAAGACTCATGAAGAGAATCAGTATGGTCATATGGGTAGTATTTTTGTGGATGATGATGAAGAGACTACAAATGATATGTGAGATGAAAGAATTTTTGAAGCTCGGTCAATGGTTTGAGAATGTAGTGGAATGATTACATGTTTATCATGTGTAATTTTGGAATAAAGAGACATCTATGGATTGTTACACTGTTGTCTTTCCTTGTGTTTTGAAAGTGTATGATTAATGTTACCAGTATCCATGAAAGGTTATTCAGATATTTTTGGAATGTAGATAATATGCGCATAATGAAGGGATAAGGAGAAAATTAAATGTTTGATAGTATTCATGAGCTCATGATTGATATAAGGACTAAGTGATATCATGGTTTGAGTATATAGAATTTTGAGGATTTTGGTATGTGGAAAGTGTTAACTTTTAACTGCACTCATGTTTTCACTAAGGTATTCAAGAGAATACACGATTAAGGACTTTGAATGTTTGGAATGTGACCAACAAGACATATCTTATGATATGTGGGGATCAACGACAGTATTAAATCTCTGGTAATCGATGTCACTATATTATGAGAGTGGACTGCAGTATTATGTATAAGCCTAAAGATTAGACTGGATTATGTTGGACATAAGTTAGTATTGTTTAAGGATTGAAGATTTTCGATATTATTGATGGGATGTTATAGTAACGTAGTTTTAGAAAAAGGGACAACCTGTAGGACGGGCGACAGCCCATCGCTTCAGACAAGGCTGTAGGAATCGAACCCACAACCGAAGTGCGACTGGCCTTTATCGCCTACCACTGGCCTACAAGAAGTCCCTGTTTAGTAGAAACTAGTATTATTATATTAAGCAGCATGATATATGAAGTATAAGTCCATTTTAAGAACCATATATGATTAATCTCACTATAGAATGACTTATGTATATTTAATAACTTTTTCTAACCTTTTGTTTGAGACAGATGGAATGAACAGTCATTCTATCACATGATCTGCTAACACTTCACAAATAACAAATTCAACTTCATTTATTTAAGAGATGAAGTAGAAATTGTTCAAGACACGAACAAAAGGGAGATTGTACCAAAATAAAGTAAGTATTTATTCTAAGAAAATTTTCAACTTTAGGGAAATGATCTTGAAAACCAAAAATGTTGTCCTAGTGATCTTATACCTGATGAATCAGATGGTACCTTATATCATCACAAATCTATGGATTTTTGATTACTGGATTTTCCATAGCCATGTTCTCTACCACTCTCCATCAGAACATGATGGTTAGATTTCTCTTCCATATCCATATTTTCACCTATGTGGAAACCCAGTGATTAGTTTATTTGGGTAATCGTTACATTTCATACTTTAGTTTTTAAAGCCAAGTTTTGGTATTCCCTTTTACGATGTGGGTTTCTATTAAAGAAACTTTCGAATAGTAAACCATTTATAACCCCGACGAATTTCGAGGGCGAAATTCATTTTAAGGGGGGTAGAATGTAACAGCCCGAGATTTTATGAAAAATATTCTTTTTTATTTTACTAATGTCTTGTGTTATACGCTACACCAAAAGGAGCTTGCACAACACGCATCCTTGACTTGCCTTGCATTACACGCAATCGCAACCTTCCTCGATAGCGTGTGTGGTATGTAATCCTGAGTTTCACGAAACAATGATATGCTATTAAAATATTATTAAAACTAGCCGTTATGAATAGTAATAACTACTTTTTAAATTTTAGAAATTTTAACTCTCAAAATGGACTTCATTTTTGGATTCGGAGTATCGAATTTAGCCTAAGGTGAAATTTTGGTACTTTTCGGATAACTTTCATATTCTGATGAATAGTGAAAATTACTAAATTATAATTAAAAACAACTTTTTTTAATCGAAATAATTAATAGTGATAAATCATTAATTTGAGTGTTTTTAAAGTATATTTAGAATATATTTTTACAATTTAATACAATGTTGGTCATTGGATGTAATTTCACATTTAAACGAGACATAAACAAGTGTCAATCTTTTGATAGATTTTGTTTCTTAAAAACACGCTATTTGTTTTAACAGCGGGATATAATTATAAAATTAATTAATGCAACTTATATGTTGGGAATTTTGTAAAATAGAAATCATTTTTGAATTCGGAATATCAATTATAGCTTAGGGTGAAATTTTGGCATTTTTCTGAAAAACATCAATTTTTGATGAATAGTGAAACCACTAAGTGGTAGGTTAAAAACTGAATTTTGCATAAAACTTAATTTTACCGCTTCTGTGAATGGAATTTCGAAAATCCGAGAGACACGGTTAATATCAAGTACTAAAATGTGGTTCAATGAGATGAAAATAATTTTTGGTGAATAGTAACTTTTTACTTTTTTTACCGCGGTTAATAGTAAATAGGGTAACTAAGGGTAAATATGATATTAATATTACCCTAACACATGTCATAATTCTATTGGACAAGTGTAATTCGACCAAAAACAAACTTAGGAATAAAATATGTCCATTTAGGCCCACTTGGATTAGATTAGGACATTTATTATTAATTTATTTAAAGAAGGGTTAATATAGTTAAAATCAAAGTTTAATAAGTAAATCATTTTTAATATGGGGTTATACATAAGATCAATTCGACTATAAATATTCATTAGAAATCTAAAAAGATTTCCTACATTATGATATTTTATTTGTAATTTTTAAACATCAAATAATATAATTTATTTATGACACAAAGATGATGCAGTAATTATCTTATTAATGAAATATTGACATAATTGATAATATAAGTACCAAAATAAATGTAATTTAAGACTTTTTATGAATTCCACTAATTTTCTAGGTTACTATGATATATTAGTGTTGATTTAATTAACTTGGTTCGAACATATAATTCTGTTATGACTCTCACAAAAATCATATATCAAATAGTGTCAAAATTGACACAAAATAGTTTTTAAATAAAATATTATATTATTAATTGTTATTTTATTCCTAAAAATCTAAGGTTCGGCAAAATGACTTAGATAAGGATATATGTATTAATAATATACAATTTGGGGTTCGTTTGGCATGTTATAGTAAGTTTATTAACCATATAGTGAAAGAAAACAAAAAGACACGGTAAAAGTTAAATTATTTAACTTAGAGTTAAATCAAATTGATAAGGTTAAAATAATACCCAAAACTTGTCTAAATCCTATTGGTTGATATGATTTCGACCCATCCCCACTTTAGCTTCGAAATAAGACCCTTTGGAACCATTATAAACCGATTTTTACTTTAATATAAAATAATATTTTGAGATATTCCTAAGGTGCCCCTCTCCTCCCTTATAAAAGGACACCTCCTCCCCCTCCTCCTCACACCAATTTGAGCACTCAAGCTCGGCCAACCTCTACCAAAATCTCTTCTCCACTTCCCTAGAAATATCCTAGAGGTTCTGGTCTTCCTCAAAGACCAATTTTAGTGCCCTAAGAGGAGGTCTCAAAGAGGCACTTCAAAGAAGAGGTAATTACCGTTACCAATTCTTTCATCTTTATTTCTTCTTCCACTTCTTCTTCTTAGGATGTTTCATTATGAAGTAATAACATCAGTATCACTCATATACTGATATGTTATTATAAGTATGAAACAACCCTATTTCACCATCTATCCATCCTACGGAAAAAGAAATCACCGCGCGTGCGTACGTACGGAATACCGTCTCCACGCCGTGGTGTAATCTATTTTCCACCACCACCTTACATGGATGGGTATAATGGTGTAAAGAATAACTATACATAGTTATTACAACATCATATTGATTCTGATATATTGTATAATCCACTCCAATTCAATTCAATATTTATAGAAATGATATCATCGCTCGTGCGTACGTACGGACTACCGTCTCCACGACGCGATGAGATTCATTCTCCATGTTAACCATTTAAGAATGATTATAATGTATATATAAGAAATAATAATGAAATATATGACATTATAAAGCTACTGGATTTATGTATATATATACATATGTATTTCATCTACTTACTTCCATTTCAAGACAATAAGGAAAGAAAAACAGCGTTCATGCGTACGTACGGACTACCGTCTCCATGAACGGTGTTTTTCATTTTATTTATCTATCTATTATATATATATATACTGAATATATATGATATATAAATCATATTTTATATTCTGGAAGTAAGTAAATCATGATATAAGTAATAATGATGTCAAGAACAACAAGTCAAAACACCTACGATAAATGAAACGATTTTACCCAAAACGCTTCTTTAACATGGAATTTACAAAAGAACGGGTAATATAATGTCATAAGTGAACCATATATGATATCATAACAATGAATATGATTCTGTAATAAGTCAATGACATTATTTAAATCATTATACAGGAGTTTCGGACACATACGAAGCAAATTGGACCTAAGGTAAGGGAAATATCACAATCTCATTTTTATCCGAGATTGTTTGTACTTTGAAAGTTACTGGGGTGTATTTTATCATCTAAATACATGTTTCCTCAATATGTAATGTTATTTCCATCCACCTACAATTGTTTAAATCCAAATTTACCCTTCGGTGAGTTTTTAGTAAAATATATGAAAGGAATCTTTTGTCGTTTTTTTGTACGAGGTACTTTTTGACTTTTCCGACAAAAGTACGAGAAGAATGTTTTTGTTTAACTTATACGGCACGAACGGATTTTTACGGTTTTATAAAGCCTTATTTTCATGAACCTTCCTCCAAAATATTTCATGACTATTTTTAATAAAATCACTTTCTTTTAAAATTGTATGATGTTTTGTGAAAAGAAATTGATTTTGAAGAAGAAAGGATATTTTCCTCAAGAATTCATTTCAAGTGTTTTATCAAAATTATTTTCCATCTAAGATAATAAAGGGTTCTGTTTCTATCCATATTTTTACATTGATTTGACTATGTTGTGATGGAATTATGTTTATGAATTCCTTTATCTTATATGAATGGTTTTATGATGTCATGTTGTTTAAGAATCCCATTTTTATTACATGGGTTATGAAATGATGTATGATTTATGATTTTGTGGCACACATAAGAAAGGATTCATTAAGAGATGGGTGGGACCTATATCTCCCTCCAATGCATTGGGTAAAGATTTTATATCTCATGAGATAGACATGGCTGGAATGGTAGGTTATACCGGTTCAGTGAAACAGGACTGAAACGAGGGTTACTCGATTCAGAAAGGGACTTTGTCCACTAAGATAGTATTGGCATTGAGTCTTGACTAACAAGAAATGATTCTCTATGATTATGTGTGTATGACACAAAGTTTCATGTTTTAAGTTATGATTATTGGGATTACATTTCACTTCTATGATTTATCCCATGTTATGATGTTATGATCTTTTTTGCAGGATAAGATTTCCAAAAGCTATGTTCTTATATATATGATGTGATTGATATTTCTTTTGTTTACCCTTACTGAGAATTTGAGCTCACCCTTTTATGTTTTCTTTTCCCCAGGATATAAAGAAAGGTTTTAGGTAAAAAAAGGGATGACCTTTATGGGAGATATTGAAGAACTTTCACCACGATTATAAGATTACGTTCCGAGTTTCCAAAGACACTAAACTATTACGATCCTTTAGTGTGTGTTTTTTTGTTATGTACTAAGTATTCCGCAAATGTAATGTAATGTCCATGTACGTCAAGCTTCGGGTCTCTACAGTGTACTTCCATATACACGTCATGTACTTTGGTCTTGTGGGACGAAAATACAGGGCATCTAGACTTGTTGGAAATTCAGGATGTGATAACTATCTACACGCTGTGTACTTAGTATTACACGCCATGTAATTAGTCAGTAGATGAATAGTGCGACGGTGAAAAGTGTCCACCAAAGGAATAGTTAAAAAGGAAAGTACATACCATGTACTTTCAAAGTACACGCCGTGTAGTTTGTTTTTTAGCTTAAAACGGGTAGTAGCCTCCTCATTTGGCAGAGGAGGTAGTGGATGTGTTTAGAGCACCAGGAGAGTGGGTTGAAGCTTGGAGGAGCTCCCGACCACACAACAAGAATCAGATTCTTCCGCTGTCGATCATGTTTGAACCACGCGTGTGACTTCTTCCCTCTCCGTGAGTCTTTCTTGAAAATTATTACTCTAAAGGAAGTTATTTGAGTTTGAACCGGAAATATTTTATCCTATATTTATGCCATTTTTGGTCATTTCAGGAGGCTCCATTCGCATATATCGATCAGTGGTGATCAATGTAGGTGGTCTGATGCTTAATTCCAACTATCATGTGGTTTTTGTGTACGGTTGTGCTAAATACCCATGTTTGGGGTGTCGCATGGTTGAGGCCTTATTTAATTAAATACATATAATTACATAGGTAATTTAATGAATATGTATAACTTATGTTTGGGATCATTGTTTGGATCCAGGGCTACCCCATGGGTGCGTTTCCCTTGTTTAGCCATTTGGCCAGGATACCTGAGGGTATGCCATATCTATAACAGGTTTTAAGTTTTCTTGAGAGGAAGTTATATGTATTGCTTGCTATGCATTGGGCTCGGCCCGATTTCTTGATTAGCCTGAGGGAAGTGTTGTGTTTAGCCTATGGGTAGTGTTCGTTAGCCTGATGGTAACACTTATACCTTTTCCAATAACTTCTGTTCCTGCCAGCAATATCTCGTATGCCTATGGGAACTATTCCTTATTCCTGGGGGCAGTCACTTGCGGGTTTCGATTCTGTTTACCAGAGGGTAAGGATATGCATGTCTGAGGACAATGTTTACTTTGAATATTCATTGTGTTGACTTCACTTGTTGTACTTTCCAAGATAAAGTACATGCTTGAAATTAATAAATAATTGTTAAAATAGAAATGAAACTGGTAGATATAGTTACTTTTGAGTACTTTCTAGTTTACTACATTTTATTATTGCACACTACTGTTGCACATTTTCACTAACATTTGGGCACAAGCCATTGGTGGTTTCCTACTAGGATTTATTTCTCACAACCTTTTTGGGTCATGTCTTGGGTCTAAATAGATTATATTGCTGCATGTGTTGATAAGGGAAAGAGTCCCTATACAAGTACATTATTGTTGTAGAGGAGTAGGAGAGCATGGAAAAGAGCTTAGGATTGCGATGCTACTGAGTTCCTGCTGCACTATTTTGTTTTCCTTTGTTGTACTTGTACCTTATATTGGATTATTCTAGATTGCAGTGTATCCTATTTTTGATGCTTTCCTAGTCTTAAAGACATAATGCATCATCATATCTATATCACTGTTGTTATCTTTTACTTCTGTACTGTTATCCATTTCAGTTGTGTTTTGTTTACTGCTTCCACTTTTTTATGTTTATATCTATTTACATTGTGCTAAACTTTGACAAATGAGGGCATAATTTCCCCACTATCAGACCTAGGCCCTCACTACTAGTCGGTATCCTTTGACATTTAGGGAAATGTTCTTGAGGTCATGTGACCAACCGGGTTCGGGGCACCCGTTGTGTGGATTCCGAAATCGGGACGTTACAAAGTGGTATTAGAGGGATTTCTTTTCTTTGACTTACTGTTTGGAGCCTATAGTCATGGATAGGATGGAATTGGTAATTGGTAATAAGCTGTTCCCGGGAGTAGCAAATCTTCTTATAGGGAAAATCCAATCTACCTCGTTTAATTGCGATTTATCTAGTTTTTCAATTTTACAGTGATTTGATTTTCACCGTTGGGTGACACACTTATGGTGTGCTATTTATTTTTTTACTGGATTCTATTCAGTTGCAACCCAATGAGATGAGGGTATTCCATCTCATGCATCATTTAGGAATATGTTATAATCACATGCCATGCATAGTTTCCACGCCATATAGGTGTATTAGAAATTTCATGTTATTGTGATAGATGTTGTGCAATGAAATTCATGCTATTGTGATAGGTACCTTTTTAGAAATACCTACTATTTGATAGGGTATTGGTACATGTTACAGTTGAGTTTTTGGAAACTAAACTTTGGTTCCTGACAAGTATGGGATCTCTTGGACCAGAATTTAGCAGATCATGATCTAGCCGTTGTTGCGTTTGTACTATAAAGTGAAAGGTCGGGTGTTAAAATTTGATTCGCGGGGAGTATGTGCCCCCACGTATCAGAATTTGGCATACTGACACTTGAAATTGAAGAAAAAGGGGCTCTAGAGTAGTTTATGAGGTGTACTATCCGGAAACCCAGACAACACGGCGTGTTGTTCCATGAAAACACGCCATGTACTCTTCTGTTTGGGAAGAAATGAAATTTTTTAAGTACATGAATTGTACCCTATGTACACTCCGTGTAGTCTCTTACCGTGTCATAGGCCATGTGGGCATAGACACAGGATAGGGAATGTATAGTGGGAACACGCCGTGTAAACTTTAAACACGCTGTGTAGTGTCAGCCGAGTAACCGACCGTGTCTCTAACAACACAGGTCGGTTGGGGCTTCTTATTACACACTATTTTCATCTAGAACATGCCATGTAGTGTAACCTGGGTATACAGGCTGTGTCACTAACAAACAAAGGCTGGTGAAGCTTGATTAGTACACCCCGTGTACCTATGAGACATGCCGTGTAGTTTTGACCAGGGATAGACCATGTGGATTTGGCCGTGTGGCCGGGGGAAACAAAGTGGTGTACACGCTATGTGCGGGCATAACACTCCATGTATTTAGGGTTGAGACATGCCCCGATCAGCATCAGAACATGAACATGTAAGGTCTTAAGGGTACACACCGTGTGGACTTTATACACAATGTGTAGTCTCTTTTTTCCAGTTATTGTGTTTTCTTTCCCTTTTTTCATGAGAACTTTTAAATGGACAAAAGAACCTCAACAGTAAATTAAGCTAAGGTGTGTGTTTGACCTTGTAGAGTCATGACACTGAGATGACCACGAGTTGTATTCCAAGATAGAGACAACGACTATACTCTAGAGATGGTGGGAAATGGGCTACTGATGGATCATCCAGTATAGCCAGATGCGGCACCGACCATTATACCGGATGCAGGCGCGGATGCGCAGTTCCATGAAGGCTTTATACGGTTATTTCAAACCTTCTAGGGACCACCATCAACTTCCACATCTATGGCAGAGTTGACTCATATATTACAACAGCATCTTCTGCCTACGTCTTCAGGGGATGGTGGACCACAGGCTGCGGAGTCTTGGCTAGGTTCTATGTAGACTATTTTCGAGAATCTGGAGACGCCTCATAGGCGGAGGGTCAAGCTCGCTACATAAATTCTGCGTGATTCCGCTAGGAGATGGTGGGATGTTACCACCTAGACCGAGAATCACCGAGACATGGTGTTGGAATATTTTCAGGCAGTCTTCTATGACTTTTTCTTTTCAGAGACACTGGGGGAAGATCGATCTCAAGAGTTCATGAATCTGCAACAGAGCACTATGTTAGTGATGGATTATTCTACCCTCTTCACCGAGCTACAACACTTCGCACCTAATCTGGTGGGAGATTAGGTGTTGAGGGCTCAATGCTTTGAGGATGGACTTCGATATGACATCCGAGCACTGGTAAATTTTTTCAGGTTGCCTATAATGCACGCTATTGTGAACTAGGCACCGATTACAGAGCAGAACCTAAAAGAATCTAGTGGTGCATGACAGAGCGGTTCAATACCAGTTTCTAGTACTATTTCTACTAGTAAGAGGAAGAGACAGATAGATTCCTCTCACAGTGGCAGTACTAGCCAGAATATTTTTTCAGTTGGCCAGGTCATGTGCTACCAGCGTGGTAAAGAGGGGAACACGAGACTTCAGTGTCCAAGTGACCGAGTGGAGTGTCGAGCTTGAAGTAGGATGGGTCATCTCCTATGTTTTTGGAGGGAATTTCCACCAGTGGATAGTGAAAGGGGTTCGGTGCAGACTCAGTGTGCGGGAGCAAAGCCAACAACTTCTTACCATTCATGGAATTGGAATATGTCAGGTTGAGGTGGTGGTCTTGGTTGTGGTATCCAGACACTAGGATCTCAGAGATGGCAGGGCGGGTCAGCTTAGGGTAACCAGGCTGTGTCGCAAAGCCGTGACACTAGACAGGCATATGCAGTGCCATAGACCCAACATGAGTAGGATCCCGTACCTTCTACTATTTGAGGTCCTATTCTAGTTTCTTCTATTCGGTCTTCAGTACTTTTGATACTGGTGCTACACATAGCTTTTTATTTGTTCCCGTTGTGGAGAGCCTTGGGCTCTATGTTTCTTCATCATCTGATTTTATGATGCCAGACACTCCATTGGGGATTAGAACAGCAGGTGTGAATCAGTGCAAGGAGTGCCCCTAGAGGTTGGTGGGTGTCACTTTCTATGAGACCTCAATGTCTTAGAGATAACTAGCTATGATGTCATTCTTGGGATGGACTGGTTGGTACCTTTTCGAGCCTTTGTAGATTTCTATCGTCACAGGGTGAGTTTTACATCACTAGAGGGTGGAGGGTTTCTGTAAAATGGTGAGTGGGGTGTCCAGGCGATTCGAGCTGGACCCGAGCATCGTGGGTGAGGTGGAGTGATAGCTCAGATTGCGAGTTTGTATCTGGATGACCAGTTAACTTTTCAGAAGGATTTACCTCCTATAGTTGATCGTTTTAGGGATGTCTTCTTGGACGACTTCTCCGGTCTACCTCTGGAGCGAGAGGTGGATTTCTTTATTGAGATAGTTCCAGGAGTAGCACTGATGTCCATTCCTTCTTATAGGATGGCTATACCAGAGTTGCAAGAGCTCAAGAGGTAGTTGGAGGAGTTGCAGGCAAATAGTTTTATCCAACCCAGTACTTCTCCTTGGGGTTCTCTTATCCTATTTGCTAAGAAGGTAGATGGTACCCTCAGACTTTGGGTGGATTATCGAAAGTTGAACCTGTTGATGGTTAAAAACAAATATCCCTTACCTAGGATTGATGATATTTTTTATCAGCTTCTAGGAGAATGAGTGTTCTCGAAGATTGATTTGAGATCCAAATATCATTAGTTGCACGTTAGACCATCGGACATAACTCTTATAGCTTTTCAGAGATGATATGGTTTATACAAGTACTTGGTCTTGCCGTTCAGACTCACGAACACGGCAGTAGTTTTCATGGATTTGATGAATCGTGTGTTCCACGCATATCTAGATTCTTTTGTTGTAGTCTTCATGGACGGTATCTTGGTGTACTCTCACACTCGACACGACCATGCTACCTATCTTGAGATCATTTTGAGAACAATGAGAGAGCATCAACTATATGCTAAGCACTCAAAGTACAACTTTTGGATGGACCAAATACACTTCCTGAGTCATATTATCTCAAAGGCAGGTGTTGTAGTAGTCCCAGAGAAAGTGAGAGTGGTTGTTTCCTAGGAGAAGCCTAATAATGTGTTTGAGATACCGAGTTTCTTGGGGCTGGCTGGTTACTACATGCAATTTATACATGACCTCTCCCACTTAGCAGTGTCGTTGATGGGTTTGACTAAGATGGGTGTGAAGTTCATTTGGTCAGAAGCTTGCGAGACAACCTTTCATGAGCTGAAGGAAAATTTGACATCAACACAAGTCCCGATACTTCTAGAACAAGGGAAGAGCTATACAGTTTACTGTGATTCATCAGGTATTGGGTTGGGAGAAGTGTTGATGCAGGGAGATCAAGTAGTTGCGTACGGGTCTCGGCATTTGAGGCCACACGAGAGGAATTACCTGACACATGATCTCAAGATGGCTTCAGTTTTTCTTGTGTTATGTTGTTGGAGACATTATCTCTTGGGAGAGCATTTTTTGGTGTTTACAGACCACAAAAGTATGAAATATATCTTTTCCCAGTGTGAATTTAATTTGAGACAATTATGGTGGGTTGAATACCTTCAGTACTTCATCTTCGATCTTGCGTATACACCTGGTAAAGGTAATATAGTTGCTGATGCAATGAGTAGGAGGAATCAGATATAGGCAGTGCATGGGGCTAGTGGTGAGTGGCGGCTTATAGCTTTGTTCACTGAGATGCATTTGGAGGTGCATGATAGTCAGGGGGGAGCCTATCTTTCATCCTTAGTTGTGACTTCTACCCTCCTAGATAGAGTGAGGATAAGACAGCTATTGGATTCTGAAGGTCTAGTTCTACGAGAGTCACTGGAAAGTGAGGACCCTCCTCCTGATTGGATGATGGGTGATGATGAGGTACTTTGTATCCATGGATTAGTGTGGGTTCTAGGGGATATACATGACGAGTTGATGTGGGAATTTCACTCTTCATCTTGGGTAGTGAATCCTGTAGTGACCAAAATGTACCATGACTTGAGATGTTAGTATTGGTGGCTAGGTATGAAAAGTTAGGTAGTTGGTTTTGTTACAAGATGTTCTACCTGTTAACGGGTGAAGGTGGAGAATCAAAGGCTAACCAGACTATTACAATAGTTACCCATTCCGGAGTGGAAATGGGATAATGTCATGATGGATTCCATGACTGGGTTGTCGAGGTCACCTCAAGTGATGCTGTGTGGGTTGTTTTGGAGAGAGTTGGGCCAGTTGCCTATCGGTTGCAGTTACCCCAGAGGTACCAGACCATGCACGATGTCTTCCATGTATCTCAGCTGCACCATTATCACTCAGACCTATCTCACATTTTCAGCCTAAGGAGGTTGAACTTAAGTTTGATTCATCCTTTGAGGAGCATCTGATTTGTATTGTTGATAAGAGAACAAAGGATCTCTGCGGCCAGTCAGTTCCTCTCATACGAGTGCTATGGCGGCATGGCCAAGTGTAGGACGAAACCTGGTAGCGGGAGGCCGATGTATGTGCTTAGTGGCTAGATTTGTTCTCAGATTTATCTTCACCACCCTTGGGAGGTCAATTCTAGGACGAATTTCTTTAAGGGAGGAAGTTTGTAAGAACCCGGTTCTTATTCTTGAGGTACGAGTTTCTTCTTTTCCTTTTTATTTAAGTGTTTCTGAGAAAAAAGGGAAATGTGGGAAAAATACCAAATTTATGGGTACACGCCATGTACTTTTGTACATAAGCCATGTACTTCGGCTATGGGAGATGAGAAGCTAGGGCGCATATGTTTGTTAGTAAAAACAAACTACACACAGTGTACTTAGGCTGTGGGATATGAGAAGGTAGGGCGCATAGGTTTGTCAGTAAAAACAGACTAAAATCCATGTACTTCCATATACTCACCGTGTACTTTGGTCATGTGCGACAAAAAAACAAGGCATGCAAACTTGTTGGAGATTTAGGATATGATAACTATCTACATGTCGTGTACTTAGTATTATACGCCGTGTAATCAGTCAGCAGATGAACAGTGTGGTGGTGAAATGTATCCGCCAAAGGAATAGTTAAAAAGGAAAGTACATGCCGTGTACTTTCAATGTACACACTATGTAGTTTGTTTTTTCACATAAAATGGATAGTAGCATCCTCATTCGGAAGAGGAGGTAGTGGATGCTTTTGGAGCACCAGAAGAGTAGGCCGAAGCATGGAGGAGTTGCCGATCACACACAGGGAATCAGATTCATCCATTATCAATCACGTTTGAACCGCGCAAGTGAGTTCTTCCCTCTCTGTGAGTATTCATTTCCAATTCTTCCTCTAAAGAAATTTATTTGAGTTTGAAGGGGAAATATTTTATCCCAGATCTATTCCATTCTTTGTCGTTTTGGGAGGCGCCGTTCTCTTATATCGATCAGTGGAGATCGAGGTAGGTGGTCTGATGTTTAATTCCAACTGTCATGTGATTTTTTGTGTACCGCTGTGCTACGAGCCCATGTTTGGGGTGTCTTTTGGCTGAGGCCTTGATTAATTAAATACCTAAAATTTCATAGGTAATTTAATCAATATGTATAAATGCTGTTTGGGATCATTACTTGGATCCAGGGCCACCCCGTGGGTGAGTTTCTCTTGTTTAGCCGTTTGGCCAGGATACCCAAGGGTATGCCATATCTATAATATATTTTATGTTTTCATGAGAGGAACTTATTTTTATTTCTTTCTATGCATTGGGCTCGGCCCAGTTTCTTGATTAGCCTGAGGGAAGTGTTGTGTTTAGCCTATGGGCAGTGTTCGTTAGCATGAGGGTAACACTTCTTATGCCTGTGGGAAGTACCTTCCATGCCTGCAAGCAATATCTCGTATGCCTGTGGGCACTATTCGTTATGCCTGGGGGCAGTCACCTGCAGGTTTTGATTATGTTTACATGATGGTAAGGATATGTATGTCTGAGGACAATGTTTAATTTGAATATTCAGTGTGGTGATTTCACTTGTTGTAATTTCCATGCTAAATCACAATCTTGGAAGTAATAAATAATTGTTAAAGTGGAAATGGAACTGGTAGAGATAGTTACTTTTGAGTACTACCTAGTTTAATGCATTTTATTATTGCACACTACTATTGCACATTTTCACTGACAGTTAGAAACAGGCTTTGATGGTTTCATACTGGGATTTATTTCTCACACCCTATTTCGGTCATGTCATGGGCCCAAATAGATTATATTACTGCAGGTGTTGATAAGAGAAAGAGTCCCTATATAGGTACTTGATTGTTGTAGAGGAGTAAGAGAGAATGGGATCGAGCTTAGGCTTGTGATGCTACTGAGTTCCTTCTGCACTGTTTTGTTTTCCTTTTTTGTACTTGTGCATTATATTGGATTATTCTAGATTTCAGTGTATCATGTTTTGCTGCTTTCCTAGACTTAGAGACATAATGCATCATCATATCTATATGACTGTTGTTATCTTTTACTTCTGTATTGTTATCCATTTCAGTTGGGTTTTTTTCTCTGCTTCTGCTTTTGTATATTTATATCTATTTCCGCTTTGCTACAATTTGAAAAAATGAGGGCATATTTTCCCCACTATCAGACCTAGTCCCTCACTGATAGTCAGCAACCTTTGGAGTTTGGGGAAATGCCCTTGAGGTCATGTGACCAACTGGGTTCAGGGCACCCATTGTGTGACTTCTATAACCGGGATGTTACATGAAATATGAAATAAATATAGTTTTACAACTAACTATGAATTTATCACTATGTGATTATAAAATAATACTAGAACTTTTAGTAAAGTCATTTTAATATTGACAGAATTATTTTCTTCAAAAATGTATTTTTCTTCTTTTTATGTGTGAAATTATAATTTTTATAAGTTAAGATTTTTTAGGAAAGGAATTTAATTTTTTAATTGTACATGTAAACATTATCTTAAAATTAATTTTTTGGGAATTTTATGAAAATATTGTTTTTTCAAGGAATAATGAAAAATACTGATTTGTATATAGAGATATATATATTTTTAAAATATTTACCATATAATTTTATGTTTTCTATTAATTTTAGATCATAATTAGTTAAATTTTTTAAAAATAATATTATAATGTTTTTTAAAATGGAATTTATACACGAATTTAGTATTAAAAATTTTATATCTAAAACAACATTTTTCTAGAAAACTATTATTCGTTGTGTTTTTAGGTTTAATTTTTAATTAAAATCAGCAAATTCTTCAATTTTAATATTAAAAAATGAAATAATTATTTGTAATCCTATGTTATGAAATTGTTAAAATTTTCCTTTTATTTCTAGACAATATAAATAGTAATCGTAATAATTTTTTTTACTATGCTAAAGGGTAAACCAGACTTTTTATTTTAAAAAATAAAATGTTAAAAACCATAAAATGTCCAAAAATACATACATAATTATTTTTATGAGTATATTCCGAACATATTCATCCAAGTGTCTAATTTATGACCAATTGGGTCCACTTTCATGAAAGTTTTACCTTTATAATATTTTATGCAGTGAAGAGTCAAACAAGTCACACACATGATTTTAATAATTGTAATATATTTACTATTGTGCTATCCAGAGGATATATAAAACCATAAATATTATTTTTAATTATAAAAATATTATTCATCATTATCATCATCAATTTTTTATTTTTTAGTGAATAAATAATTTCCTTAAATGCTTACACAACACTGATTTAGTAATTATTCATTTAATAGAAAAGTCAAATAAATGATTTTAAGAATATTAAATGTAATATAATTTGAAATAATTAATGTAATATAGAAATTTTAAAATTTATTTATTTATTTTAGTGATATTTTAAAATAATATTTTTATATATTATATCGTATCTATATATTATTAAAGTCCAAGTAATAAGTAGTTCTCAAAATTGGAATTATTAATAATTTAATGAAAATAGTATTTTATTGAATTATATAAAATTTGTAAAAATCTAAAACATATAAAATGTTATTAGTGTATGGTTTCAAATATCACCCATGGCCCGGTTAAGGACAATTTCTCATTTTATAGTAATTTTATTAACCTTCAGAACGTGGACATCCATGTTGTCACGGTAAGAGTTAAAAGGTGTTAAAGCACAGTTAAAACAAAAATATAAGGGTATAAATATAGTCACGACATTTGTATTTTTTATTTTATTAAATAATTAGAATCTATACTAATACTAAATTATGAATAAATGCTTTTAGATCCATTTATAATTTAAAATAAATTTACCATATTTTAATATTTTCCCCTCCCCTCTATTTTAAAATGTCATCTCATAATCTAATTTTTACACTCGTAAAACAACCTTGGTTTAGTGAATATATATCAAAATACCTTCCTAGAATCCATATTCTAATTCTATTGGTATTATTTTAGGAATAATAAAAATATTATTGGTCTTAAGGTGTTTGTTAATAGAGGACTTTCAAAAAAGAGCTTTAGTTTTTATCTGGATGTCTTTGTTTTTATTCTTATTACTCATCTATAAAACCTTTATAAACCATTATTAAAGAATAAATCCAATATAATATATATATGGATAAGTTATTATGTCAGTTTCATGACCTATAATAGTCTCCACTTCAATCAAATGGAAAAATAATTCATCATTCAAGTGTACGATGAACTACCGCCTTGCGAACTAATGTAATTCATTTTATATCATTATCTATTAGTAATGGTTATGATGATGGAAATAATATTTATATATAATATTAAATAAATATTTTTAACTTTTAATATATAATATATCCTTTACCTTCTACATTCCCATGCATAGAAAAATGATAACGTCGGTGATGCGCACGTGTGAACTACCACCTCCACGAAGTGATGTGATTCTTTTTTCAGCACCACATAAAATATATGACATATATATATGTAAATTAAAAGAAATAATATGATATATATGATCATTATGATCATTAATTTATGTTAAAATAATATTTATGTCATTTCTATAACGATCATTGCAAAAGGAAAATGTTACTTATCCGTATATATGACAAACCACCTCCATGATTGTAAAGTAGTTTATTTTTCATAATAATATTTAATTGTTGGAATAATAAATATAATTTTTCTATGAAAATGTTAATTATTGAATGAATATTATTCTTAATGTGGTATATTAATGTTGAATTTGATCATATTCAAAATAAAAAATAAATTTTGACTTTTATTCCCAATACCTTCAGAACATTCAACGTGAACATAAATAAATAAGTGATTGTTATAACTTAGAAATAAGTGAATGAAAATGAATAATAAAAATTAAAAATATTCTCATGAAATTAAATAATTAACATAAGTCTTTTATTTAAGAAGATAATGAACTTACATTACATGCCAGACTCAATGTAAAGACCTTCTTTTTAATATCCTCCATTAAAGTTTATTTTAAAACTCTATCTTTTATACATATCCATATTAAAAAAATAATGTTTTTACTATTATAATATAAAATTTTAAATTATTTTTTACATATTTTTAACTTTTTAATTTTTTTGAATGTAATTTTGTTTTCATTCTCCATTTTTTTTACTTTGTGACTTTTCTAACAATATTTTGGAAGGAATAATTTTTAACTTTTGTGACATGACTTGATTTACCCTAAATATTATGCCTTGATGATTTAAAGTTTCATTTATATGTTTCCACTAATATTTCCAAATAAACTTATCTTTTTTATTACATAGTCAACATTTATGTTTTAGAATTTATTATAAACACAAGAATTTTGATATCTTAAAGTCTTCTTCATATGGGTTTTAAAGAGTTTTTAAAGGATTTATGGTGAAAATGTACATGAATAAACAGTATTATATTGTATATGAGAGTTATATGTCAATTTTGTTAGCCCAGTATATCAAATACAACCTGTTGAGACCCATTATAGCTCAAGGGTAGGTCCAATAAAACTTATATATTGGGTGATCCTAAATATTGTATGGTGAGAGAGTTATAACTTTGGGTGTTCCCAAATAGAATTGGGTGAGCACGTTATGGCTTTGTGCTCACCCATATGGTGAACCAATGCATTAAGAAATGTACCTTGTCTTTTAAGGGAAGAAAGGGGGATTTCCCGAAGGGTTTATCCTATGGATCTAAGGGAGTTATAGTTATTTATGACACAATCTATGAATATATTATGGATGTGATGATCTAATTTTCATAAAAGGGTTTTTAATTTTTTTCTATGGATTTTAATTATTTTATTTGAGAAAAAAGTTTTTATGTATCTTAGGCAAAAAAGTTTTATTGTATACTCTCAATCAATTTTGTGTAAAAATGTAAAAATTAAATTGGTTTTAATATTTTTTTAATTACCTAAGAGATTCCTTCTTTTTCATGTCCTTTAATGACATTTTTTTTAAATTTCATTTTTTAAAAATGTTTTTTACGTGGTTTAATGAAGTACAGGTGAAAGGAAATGGTCATGATGAATTTTTTTAAGATTTATCATGAAAATAATCCATGTTTAATTTTTTATGTAGAAAATATAAACTAAGTATATGTTTCCACTTGTAATGTATGGGTTTACTATGCAATAAACTGTCCTAATTCTCTAAAACTATTAACTAAAATGATCTTAGAGATTGCAAGAAATTAAATTCTTGAATAATGATACTTGATTATATAATTTATAATGTTATGTACTCACACAACTATATAGGATATGTATCCCATGTCTGAGACATGCCTAATCAGTGATAGTTTCCATCCCATAGCCTATTGGTGGTGGGATTATGATAGTCACACTTAGCTTAAAATTAGCCAGGTTAGCATCTATTGGTTGGGTCATAACAATTAATTTATGAGTTTTATCTTCTATAAATTTATTATTTTAAATAATTAATATTTAAATTTTCATGGTATGTGAAGTTTAATTTTAATTTATTTCCTTCAGGGAGTTTAGGAATCAATAGTTACCAAAGTAGAATAGGATTTATGTAATAATAATATTTTTATCAATATTATTTATTATTAAATTTTTACTGATTAAATTTTACGATCTATAAATTCAAAATATTATTTCACTTCTTCTCATAAGGATATTTCAAAAGATTAAATGTTTTCCTTTAATTTCACTCTATTTATGTACTCAGAAAACAAAAAGAATGTTTTTGAGGAAAATTGACATTATTTTTCTCTTTGGTAAAAAAATATTTTTTCCATATCAATGTTTTTTAAAAAAATTAATGAATATTTTAAATATTATTCATATATTTTTGAAGTAATATTTACCAATGGATAATTTCTTATAAACATGTTTTAATGGAATCTTATTATCATTTTCTAAATGAGGTATTTTTGAAATTTTATGAAAAATGGGACATGAATTTTGGTTTTAACATACACCACATTAAATTATTTTCCTATCATCATAAATAGAGTTTTTGATGACTCTACATTATTAAATTTGTGGATTATTTTAAAAGAAAATATTTCCATTAATATTTGTGAAAGTTTTATATTTTAAATAAGTATGTTAAAAATGAAAATGTTGTTTTCCTTAGTAAATGTTCAAGTGATATTTTAGCGGTATTTTTAATCAATAACAAAATCGTTTTATGTTTCTTATTCTTCATTAAGGATATGATCAGATGTTAACACCATTATTCATTATCTGGATAATTTATGTTTTTGTTAATAAATTTTTATGAAACATATATTTGAAATGTGTAAAGATTTTATGTATTGATAAAGGTTTATATGATCTTTGGGATTATATATGAATGGATTATGATTATGTGAAGGGTGGTTTAGTAAATTTCTATGTATGGGTGGATCCAATATATCTCTCCAATGCATTGGGTAATATTGATGGAGTTGAGAAACTCCTAATAGATGATGTAGTTAATAAAATTCTACAATATGACTAGATAAATAGAATTTTTGTTACACCTAAGAGAATTTTGTAAATGAGTGAGAAGGAAATTCAAATATGGAGAATTTTCTAAAATGATAATACGGGGATTCAAACATGACTAATGGAGTGATATTATATGTTTCAATACATTCCAAAAACATATTTCATAAGAATATGAAGTGTTCTTAAATATCATGATTGATTGATGATGACTCCAACATCTAATTTATTATGCATTTTCATTATCAAATAAGTAATAAATTTTTCATGATCAAGATCTCTAACAAGTTGGGTAAGACTATTATAAGTCTTGAACTTGTTCTCATGCATTTATTCTTATCTTATCATCACTTATAATCATTGACATATATCTTTTATGATTACACTTACTGAGATTCTATGCTCAAACATTATTAAGATTCCCTTTCTCATGTTATGAAGAAGGGTTTTATGTGTGATATGTTTAAGAAGGTTTCCAGTTGTAAAGAATTTTATGTTAAATGATGTAGATATATTATTATCCAAATAATATAAACCATTATGGTTTTGATGTGAATTGTATTGATATATATTGAGTATTACACTAATAAGATTCAATATTTACATATGAAACTTTTAGATCCTTAATGTTGGTATGATAGATTAGATTAGTTACTTTTGGAAATTATGGTGTGGATTATTCAGTGAGAACCCATTGGATAAGACTAATTATAGAATAAAATCCTAGGTTATGGTAAATAAATTATTGTTTTTTTCTTATAAATACATCCATGTCTATATACAACATGTGGAGGTTATTTTCGCACAAATTCTCTTAGGGGTAATACACCTAAAAGGTACAGATCAAGTATATCCCATCCATCCTTATAATGCACGGTTAATAATACTTTACAATTAAAAGGGTATGAAACTTTAGGGGGTTATTATTTTGATAATTTATTGTTTCTTTATGAACCATTATGATGGATTGAAATAGATGATAACCATGTATGACCTAGGTTACACCTAAGGTGTCATAGATAAAAAAAGGTGTCAATATTTAGACATACTATAAATGATTTTTGTTATTTTATTAAATAAAACTTTTATTTTTTTGTTTCTCATACTATTATTTTTGGTTTCATTCATAGCTGGAAGTAGAAGAAATCATGTTAACACTGAATTTGAGAGAAAATTAAATGATTATGATGAGGTGGATGAAAATGGAATGAGAGGGAGAATGATAAACACTATGAATATTCGTAATCATATATTTTATATTTCAATTGAAAACCTAAACTTAGAATAGTTTTTTAATAAAAATAATAAGATAAAAAATGAGGTCAATGGTAGGTCAGTTGATAAAGACCATGGAGGGAAGATTATTTAGCTTCCTACATGTCAAGTATACGGGAAGAAGGACCATGAAATATGTATCAAAGGAATGGGTTGTTTTATATGTTTAGAAAAAATGGTTATAGAGGAATTAATTATAAATAATAAATTTGAAATCTATCGATTAAATTGAATTTAAACCTAAGGTATATTTTATAGTTCAATGTATTATGTTAGTGGAACTTGTGAATCATCTGAGTTGAATCCCTAACTGAAGGGATAACTCAAAAACCAATGAAGGGTTTATATTGTAATGAATGATGAAGTTTAATGATTTAAGTGTTTATGCATTATTATTCTATAATTATCTTGAATATTTATTTTTTAATGATATTATTATTAAAGGAATCATGAATCATCTATGGATTGTTTTGTAGTATTTTTTTCTGTAAATATTTCTGAGAATATGTTTACTGGAATCGATAACCATGAAAACTGATTTAGTATAAAGGTTATATTTTTTGTAAAAAACATGATTCATGGATAGATAACATTTGATATGTGCATAATATTTATATAATAATGTTTAGTTAGGACAAAGCGTTAATATATATTGATAATGTATGATGGATAATATATTTGTCCATGATGATGATACATGATTTGATTTACAAATTTATTTATGTTATCGTTGATGATATTGATTTTATTTTTGGATTTGTATAATATATTATGTAATATGTTATTTTATTTGAATAATAAGAAAATAGTTAATTTTTTAGAATAATAAATGTTTTAATAGAGGTTTTAAGGCAATTTAGGTTATTATCTTGTTTTAGGAGAATACATGATCAAGTTATTCATCTAATAGATATGAAAAATTAAGAGATACTTTATACTATTTGGGGATTAAAGTTATACTTATTTTGTAAATTTTGGGACCTTTTTTATATTTTATTGGTTTTTAATACAAGTTAGAAATGCTTTGAGGATTTTTGGAATGTAACTATCAATGGAATGAATTAAGTAGGCCTATGGGTTTTTGAATAAAAGATATTAATCAGCGAAAATAAAGTTTACACATATTATTTTTCTTTTCATGTAATTTTATTCTGTATTTCAATAACTACATTCATAAAATATGAATATTTTTCATTCTTTTATAGACCTCATGATCTATTTGTATTTTATTTTACTTCTTCAGTCATGAAAAAAATATATTGTTCCTTTATTGTTTTCATATGGGATGAAAATTGGTGGAGATTAGTTGTGACTCATAACCAAAGGATAAAATTAATTTTGAGCATTTTATGAAATACTGTAAGTATATTTTATTGTATTATAAGATGAAATAACAGCTCAAATGTATAGAAATGTTCCTTGGAAATAAAAAATGATTTTAATTTTATAGTTATTTATGATGAATTGAAGTTTATTTTTACCCATTACAAATTTATGGTTTTGTGGTCATTAACATTCTCATAATCATGTTGTCTATCTCCTTCTATTATTCTTTGGGAATTATTTTTTTCTTCAATCTCAATCTTTTCACTTCCCATTATGGTTCTATTTATCTGGGAATCCAGTTATGTGTTATTTATATTAACCCATATGTTTCCTACATAATATTTTCAAAGGAAGTTCTAGTACCCCATTATATTATGTTGGTTTCAAACAAATTCAGTTTCAAATACTCAATCATTTATTACTGAGTTACATATTATGATAAAAAATATTTTTTAGAGCTTAGGGGGTTCGAGAGAATGGAACAACATATTATTTTAGAATATATTTGTCTTTAATTAAATTTCAAGTGTTTGATATCTTGATTTACATGAAACCATGAGTCTATGAAAACCATGTTATAGAAACCCTATATAACATAGCCATTGTATTAGAAGATAGGAATAGTAATAAAAATATTGTGAAAAGTATGTATGATGGAATTAAATAATTAAAATTTAATGATTAATTTACCAAAAATAAATACATACTTTTCATTAATGTTATTGTATTAATTTAAAAAAAATTTCATCAATAATTGGTTTTATTGATTTTTGTGCATAAATTCAATACATAATTTTTACCATTTTTAGAAAATGTATTTAAAGAAAAATAACAATTTTTGAAATGATCATATCCATCTTTCCATAGGGTTAATTTTTAATATTTATTAGATTTCTTTAGTGATTCGTAAAAATAATGATATTTTAATAATATCCATTTTTAATGTAAAAGTACCAATATTGTTATAAATTTATGTTTAAGTAACTTAAGTATCCTATAATTATGAATAATATAAATAATTACACAATAATCATTATTATACTGGATTTTGGTATAAGTTAATTTTTAGAATTAGAAAAACATTTTTCTAAGAAAACATTTTTTATGCAAGTAATGTATTGTTATAATAATAAATTAAATTAATAACTATTTTTATGTAGGATCTGATGAAATTTAAATATTTTGTTTTAAATCAATTTTTTTTAAAATTCATTTGATTTTTTTAAATAAAAGATAACTGAAATGTGTTATGATTTATTTTTAATAATTCATTTTTACTAAAATAAAATTTCATTGTAGTTTGAAAACTTAATTTAAATTATATTATACCACTTATAGAAATTAAATCTCGTAAAATGGATTTTATATTTTTTACCAACATAATTTATTTAATCTAACATGGTAAAATTAATTTATGGTCATAGTGAATTGTAAAAACACAAAACTTTTATTATGAAAGATATGGTTTAAATGGGTTTACAAGGGGGTGTTAAAAAAGTGATAATGGTAGTATTTCTACCCACACATTTATTTATATTTATATTTTGGATATTTTTCATCCTTATCATTCCCTACCTTAAAATACATATCCATTTGATCTAATTTCCCATGAAATTACCATATATAATTTAAATATTTTTACATATTATGTATGTGTCCCTCCCATCACTTATAAAATGGCGCGTCATATTCTCCCTTATTCACACCAATTGATCCTTCAATATCAAAAAATACCAACTAAAAAACCTTAATTTAATCCTTCAATTCATCCAAGAACTTATTGTCTTCTCATAAGTGTAATAATTTTTCAGCTTAATGTGTATCCTAAAGGGGTTTACACTTGAATGGGGGGGGGGGGTTAGATCACTTATGAATAATGTCAGATATAAGGTAAGGGTGTTGCATCTATCTTGCTTTGTTGACACATGTTTTAGTTTTATGAAAAAATTTATTTTTATTTTGTTTATATACTACCCATTAATTTATTTTTTTATACCTAATGATTTAATATATGTTATTTATTGGGCCAAATTATTTTCAAGTTTCTAATAACTTTCAACTCTAAAATAACTACAACTATATAGGTTCTTCATCTAAAATTTATTTTATTGAGACATATTTTATTCTATTAAAAGATATTTTATTATGAGGTTTATCTATATATCTATTATTTCTTATCATGAATATCCTTATGTTCATGGTATTTAATGTTTCATGTGATGTTATTTCTTTTATGGGGAATATGATTCAAATGATACCAAAGTGGTAATGGTTTTATGTTACAATCTCATTTTCTTACCATGATAGATTATTCATTAATTTTTGATGATGAAATTATATAATCTATCCATTCCAAGTATTATGTCATTTCTACTCATCTTCTTATTTTTATAGGTTACAAGTTTTTCTTTCATTTCCCCATTTTACGTACTAACGAGACAGAATGAATGGTTTTATGAAAAATGAACATTATTTCTCTCATTTTTCAGAATTGTTTTCATCCATATCATTCATTTTATGTGTTTTAATTTTTCAAGTATTCCTAATATATATATATATTAAAATTATTTTTATACATGTTTTAATTTTTATAATTTCCTAATAAAATATTCCTACTATTTTCTAAATGAGGTAAATTACAATTGTTACAAAAAATGTGAATGGAATTATGGTTTTAACATAAATTGGATTTTTTTCCCGATAATCAGGAATATTATTTTCCTTGAATATTCACTTATATGTTTCCTTGGTTATTTAAAAAAAATCACTCATATTGTGAGAAATTTTAGATCTTGAATTGGTGATTTTTAAATAAAAAGGTTATTTTCCTGAAAAAAGTGAACTAGAGATCTTTTAAGGATAATTTTTATCTATACCAACATCCTTTTATGTTCCTTATAATTTAGTATAGATATGATCCAATGTTACCATTAACATTATTTGTCAATATATTTTTAATTTATGATGGATAAATTTTTATTAAACCTGTTTTCATTCTATGGGTTAATCATTAATTTAATGATAAATGTTTTCATGATATTTATGTATACATATTAATTAATTATGATCATATTATGGGGGTTATGTTAAATACATAGGGTGGGTGGGTCTGGTATAGCCCTCCATTGAATTGGTTAATGATGATATAGTTTATTAACTTATAAGAGATGATGAAGTTAATAAACACCTAAGAGATTTTTGGAATATGTGTATGGTAGTTACTACTATAACTGTGTTCAAAATCACTAGATAAGAATTTTTGAATATGGGAATTTTTCCACAATGAATTAATTTGGAGTGAAAATAGTCTAAGGATATTATTTTCAAGACTTATGTGTATGAAAAAAACTAAGGTATTATTCTACTCATATAATCATATGGATCATGGTTCATTATTGATGATTTTAAACTCTCATGTCTTATATCATCTATTTGAAAAAACATGATGATAATTTTTATGAATAAGATCATTGAATGATTTTTTATGATTATTGTAAGGCATTGATATGTTCTCATTCCCTTATAATTATGAAATTCTCAATTATAATCATTGATTGACATCTCATTTATTTACCCTTATTAAGCATCCAAGCTCACTCTTTTATATTCTTACCTTTACAAGGTTATAAAGAATGGGTTTAAGTATAATATGAATAAGAATAATGTTTTTTGTGAAGAACATAATAGGAAATGATATTGATATTTTATATACCAGTTGACTATGTTTCCAAGATTCAAAATACACTAAACCTTTATAGTTCTTATGTAGAAAGTATTGATATTTAATGAATATTCCACTGATAAGATTTAACATTTATTTATGAAATGTTTGAGTCATAGTAGTATTATAAAATAATCATAAGGGATGATTCTATTTCCCAATTTAAGTATCATCTTCTTCACAGTTTATTCTATTAATATTATTTATCTACCTCTTTCTAAAACTAATTTATAACCTTAATAAAATGGAAATATGGTATGCCAAATTAATTAGTAGTTATATATAAATTGTTTTGTTGTCAATGTTTCATTATATTACATTCATGTTTTGGTGGATTCAACTACCTACAATAATTATTCTACAAAACTTTTTATAATAATTTATACTGATCAATTAGAATCCTTGAATATTTAAAATTTCTAAAATGATAATTTTATTTAGATTTTTAATGTATACATTCATGTATATTTAAAACATTTTTTTACAAAAATTCATTATGAGTAAATAAAAAACTAAAAATATATATGATATTGAAAAAATATTATTCTAGTGCATATGTTACTATATAATAATAATCCTTTTCCATTATCGATATACCATAGCTATTGTTTAATTATGATCTGGAAAACACCATAATAAAAATCATCATAAATGTTTTCAATAGACAATTAATTCATAAGAAAATGAAATCAAAAATATGAAAAATATTAAAAATCATTTATATAGTAAATAAAATTTAATTATTCTTGATGTTAAATGACATACAAAGAATGTTTTGACTCAATGTAAGGAGATTCTGCAGTCAATTTTTTTTAGAAATCTATATCATATATTTAATTCTTATGTTCTTCCATTATTGTATAAATTATTTCATTTATTGTTTTATAAGAATATCCTAGTATTTTATGAATATTTACATTTATATTAAACAAAATATTACCTGAATTATTATTACATCACATTTTATGATCTTTTGGGGGTATTTTTTTATTAGAAAATTTAATTTTATGTCTTAATGTTTTTCTGTTAAATCTCTTGAGAATGTTTTCTTTTTATTTCCCTTGTCCTAATATAATCAATTTTTACCAATATTCTATTTTTTTATCATAATATTCTAAAAGGGGAATTTGTTTACTCATTCATCAAAATTCATTTTTTTTCAGGTTTAAGATAAAATTCATTTTCTTTGGTGTTGAAATTAACATTTTTAAATGTTTTATTCATGAAATGGGGTGTTTCAAGTTTCTATGTGTTTTATTTATGTTATAGATATTTTAAATTATTCATGAATATGGGTGGGACCAAGATATATCACCAAAATTTAAGGGTAATATTTAGTCTATAGATATGATATTTTCAAATTAATTTAATATGTTATTCCATTGTAAGTGTGATTTTTAAGGGTGATGATGAATTTGATATCCCTATAATAATTGATGGATATTTCCTTCCTGACTTTGAATTTTAGTGGAAATATATTGATATATTGAGATAGGAGAATGATTTCGGGATTAAAAGAATTTTTATGGTCTTTTAAAGGTTAGGATATAATATTTCTTGGAGAAAATTTTTCTTGAGTACTCATATTTTTTGTACAAGGAATATTCATAAATATTATATGTCGTTTATGATTTCTCATTAGATTGTTTTACAAGAATTGTTTATGATGAAATATATTTAATGTATGAAAGTGTTTCTTATATGATCTTATATTATTAATTTAAAGGAATTATTTTTTCATGGATTTTTATTAATTTAAATAACCTAAAAGGGAATTTCATTCTTTTAAACATATTATTGCTATTTTTATGCTAATGCAAAAATTTAAATTTTTTTATAGTTAATAATAATGGGTATAAAAGATTTATGACTTAAATGTTTGTATTTTGAGGATTTATACTTGAATAAAGTTGGTGTATCATTTTATGATTTTGGATTTCTAGTGAAATGGTTTATTTGGATGGAAAGATCATGAGTTTTGTTATATACAGATTTTTCCAGAATCTCTAAAACTATTAACCAAATCGTTTTACGTATATATGTGAAGACATATTTGATAAGTAATATAATTATGGGATGGTGATATTTTGTACTCTTAATCATTTATCATGCACTGTTATGGTATCCAATCATGGGACACATTATAACAAATATTGTGATAAATAATAGTCTGATTCCAACTTAAAGTTGAATGTTTATAAAAACTAATGTTATTTTTTACAACATTTCCATAAAATAAATTTTAATATAGAAAATTCTATTTCATAATAAATAATTAAATTGTAAAATATCATAGGTATAAAAAGTCACACATCATTATACATATAAATCAAAATACAAATGTAGTAAAAGTCAAAATTAAATATCATACAACATGAAATAGTTTTGATAAAAAATCATTGTATATCAAATTTTTTTCCTTACTAATGATTTCAAATTTAATCCAATAGATGATGATAATATGTTTGATAATACAAATGGGATTTATATATATGTATATATATTTTCTAAATACATACTAATTAAATACCATTATATTCATAGGATAACATGAGTTAAACATTAAGATGTATAAGATGTCTTAAAAGGTTGTATGAAACATGGTTATTTAGAATGTTCATTAGATTATTTAGTAAATGGGAAAATATAAATATTTTACTTTCAAATTCTAAAATTTCATTCATGTTTTGTAAAATAGAGTTCTTTTTTATATGCTATATTTTTTGGATTCACACTTATACATGTATAATCGTTCCCTTACATAAATATATATATATATATATATAATATAATGGAAAAATAACTTTCATACATAATTTTTTAGATAATAAAACATATAAAAAAGTATAATTGGATCAACTAAGAGATATCAAAATTTATATAAATGGAGGAGTTTAAAAAATTATATTAAAATATGTTTATACAGAAAACTGATTCAAAATTTTTACATGTATATATTTGGGTGATTTTTAGAATAAACAATAATTTATATATATAAGTAAGTTATACGGGATTATAAGTGTAAAATAGATTATTTTAGTTAACTATGTATGCAAAAATTAATTGCATGATCCTTGTGAAAGACTTTATATTAAAGTAGGTTAAAGAAAAGAATCATGTTATGTGTACTGGTGAATATCCCACAAAATCCATTTTTTAATATTTTCTAAAAGCCACTTTAAGGGTTAGTGGTAACCATACATCAAAAGATTCAAAAACTGCATCACAACTGCACAAACACTCCAAATTTCAGGGATCCCGCTTCTTTAGAACCACGCCACCAAGTGGGAAATCAAATTAAAATTTCAAAAACAATAAACCAGTATCAGACGACGTGCCACCTGTAAATTGAGTTGATCCGAGAGCCACATCGAGACATGTAAAAGTTGATTCGATCACCTTCCTCAATTCGAGGCGATGATATATCCCATCTCCAACATCATCACTTCTCAGAACCACCACCTTCATCATCAATGATTTCATTGCCGAAACTTCCCTCCCCATCATCACCGATTTCATAACTCGACACCAAAGTTAAAAGAGCATCCCCGTTGTCGACATCTACCAAAAATTATTTCAACCTTTCACAGGAAAAAACTGAAAAACATTAAACATGTCTTGTGGAAGAAATCTCGAGCGATCCATCAGGTATATCAGTAACAGGCTAGCCGATGAAAGACGAACCTCGTAACCCAAAACCCCTATGTGATCACTGCTCCAGACCAGACATGGATAGTCACACAGAAATGAGGGGTCAGAGTCATGGTTTGGGAGGCCGAGGGCTTCGATAGAAAAACCTTCATCAGGAACCAGCGGTGATAGCGCCGAAATTACACCACCATCAACATCCACATCCAAACACCACACCATTGAGGATGAAAGCCAAAACAAACCCATACCAGATGTAGAAGACAAAAACATCACCGAACCAACCTTATACAAATTCACCGTTGAAGAAGAATCACCCCCTTCACCACCAAATCCAGGAGAAACAAGTCGTGTAAGAAGAAAAAATTTCCAGCAGATCTCACCTCCCAAAACCATTGAGGAACAACCACTCCAGCTCCAACTCAGAGGGAACCAGAGGGCCTTAGGGTCAGGGAAGGCATAAGAGCAGCTTGTGCCTCCGAGTGACGACCTCCCGCCTGAACTAAGGATTGAAGACAAAACCGTGATCGAGCCAACACAGGGGTGTTTGGAAATCCCTCAACCACCATTCCACTTATCCCAAAACCATTGAGTAACCATCTCTACAAATTTGACCTAGATAGGAGCAAAGGAAATCATGGTCAAAGAGGGGACAAACCGGTCGGGGGATGTAGCACCGCCATCATCGGGATCGAAGTTCACATGAGAAATCACCAAAAACACACTACTAGAAAGAAAACAGCGACACGAAGGAGGAAAAAAGGATAGGATGAGTGAGAAGAAGAGAGGAGGAGAGGGATCAGTGCTCAGATGTGCCGCCATTCCTGAAGCTAAGGGTTTCGTGAGAAACCCTAGCTGCCGAGAGCAGGATGGGGGGAGTCGGGGGAGAAGGGAGCCATATATGTGAATATCCCATCAAATTTGAAAAAAATAGAAATATCTAAGGTTTATCTATTCACTAGGACATAAGATTGAATATACATAGTATTTGGTTAAAAATATAAATCATTATACCCTTATAAACAGATGTATAACCCACTTAAGACATTCCATTGTTAAGAAAATGACCATTTTATTATGAATGGAATTTTTTAATTAATAATATATATTTTATTTAATAATTTTAACTCATTTATCAACTAATTATATCTATTTTTTTAATTTATTAATTCTATTTAGAATATGTTACATGTTTTGTTTTAAGGGCTGTTTTAAAAAATTATAAATATTGAGGTATATATTCTGTAAAAGTAGGAGAGAATAATTTATTTTTAATGGTTTTTTAATCATTGATACATGTAGTCAAATTTTAATAAGAAAAAAATATCATGTATATATGGATTTTATGAGGAAAACCCAGTATTAGATATTAATATTAAACTATTCGCATTGGATTTTAAAATATGGATATTTTAGGATATGTTTGAGGTCTTGTGAGACACTAAAATAGATATCACTATGGTATTTTGACTGGTCTGTTAAAAATGGTAATAGAAACAATGTTTAGGAAGTTTGACTAATAGTATTTTTTAAGATAGGGTAGTCATAATTCAGGGAGGATCTATAGAAATTACAAATAACATATTTTTCAGAAACCACTTTATAAACTAGAAATTCTATGAAACAATCGATTCTTTTTTAATCCATGATTGGTTGTTTTTTTATGTTAGGTTTATTATATAGTAAGGAAGGATATTGTTTTGTAATTTTGGAATACACATTATACCCTGGTTCTAACTTCATATAATATGAATTAATACATATGTTTTGAAAACAAGGTTTTAAAATAAATTTATTTATGGGCATTTTAAGAACATAATTTGCTGTCAATGTTATGATTTTGAGTAAAATAGATTTAAAAATTTTATTTATTGTGAAACATATTTTATTTCATAGAAGATATATTTTATATTAAAACTTGTACATTAAATGGAATGTGTTTTAGATATAATTCCTAAAGATAATTATTTTGATAGTGTACCAAGGTAATTATTTACTGAATATATTATTTTTATTAAATTAATAAACATAGAAAATCAATTTTCGTATGATATTCAATGAAAATTTGTTATTAAATATAATTAATTATATAAAAATATTCCCATGTACTTTATTTATATTTTATTTGATTTCAATGTGTGAGTTAAAGACTAAGTGATTTTAGATTTAAATTTATTGTTTTTTTGAAGTGAGAAGTTTAATTATGAAAATATTAAAAATGGAAGAACGTGGTTTTTGGGGTTTTTTAAATAAATGGATTTTAATTTTATGAATATATGATTTTAAAATTCGTGTTTTATGCATTTTTTATCAAAAAATGAAAACTTATGATTTTGTTTAATTTTCAATGAATTTTATTGTTTGGTTAACAATTGGTTAAAATTTGTTTTTATAGTTTTATATTAATTAGATACATTCTTTATAACATAAAAAATTAATTTCAAATTTGATGGGGAATATTTTTAATCTTTATATTTGAGAAGAGATAATTTGAATTAAATGTGTATTTATTTGTAAATTTTATTTTGGGTTTGATAGATTTATTTCAATTAGGTGTAATAATTGATCATAATTCATAATGAAATTATTTTTTAAAATGTAAATTCAAAATATTATGGTATATGTGAAATGCAAGAGTTGTTTATATTGTAAAAAAAATCGTTTAAAAATTTAATAGAATTATGATGTGATGTTTTCGTTTAATAAGTGTTTAGTAAAAAAATGTGATAGGAAAAATCTATTTTTATATTTTTGATTTTTAAAATCAACATTTTATTAACATTAAAAGTGTCTTAGTATGTTTTATGTGGGTTTCATTTATTAATATTAAAAAATATTTTTAATTTTAATAATAAATTAAAATTCCATTTTCAAATAAGTATCTCCACATTGTAATTTCAATAAAATTCAATTGGAAATGGTAATGAACATTTTATATGGGTTCAATTATTTTATTTCATTTAGTTAATGTACACTATTTGTTATTTTATGTATATCATTTTTATTTCTCAATGAGTATTTAGTTTAAACTTTTAAAAAATTACTAGAAATATTTATTTTTATTTATGGTTGTTATATATGGAAGTTTAGCTTGTTTAGTTTTATTAAATGTATTTTATTATTATTTTATAAAAATTACATTTTAATTTAAATCATTAATTTTAATGAGTTAATTTTGAATTCAATTTATAAATGGGATCTTTCTTGAAAATTATAATCTTAGTCTTAATTATTTGGATATAACCCACATGTGGGGTTTTATCCGAAACATAACGTTTTTAGGGTGTTTTAATCAATTGTATTTTATTTACATGAGAATTACATGGTTTATTTTTTTAATAGTTTGAAAAAATAATTATTATATTTTATATTGATGTAGTTTATTTAAAATTTAAATTATATTTAATTGTATTTACATCATAAATACAGATCTCCAAAGAGTGAATTACTAGAATGATTTTTTAAGAATTTATTTGTTGGTTTTAGTAAAATTATGGTATAAATAAAATAAAAAATGTTATTGTACTTTAGAGTAATTGGTAAATTAATTTAGGTATATTAGATTCATTATTGTGTTCTTTTTATTCAATGTTATGAAGAAGGATATACAATGAATATCATATTATAATACATATATGGAATTTATGAATGTCTTATACTAGGTCTCATATAGGCAACATGCCATAAATCTATTAAAATATCCATATATAAATATATAGAAAGTTAAAAGGTTAATCGGGTTGTGAAATCATTGTATTGGTGATAAATGAGTCATAAGAGAAGATATTTCTATTATATTATGATGCAATGAATTATTTTATTTTAATAAATAATAATAATGAAATATAATTATTTTATCAAAATGGTTTCAACAATTTTTTTAAAAAATATTAACGTGAAGTGTTCATAAAGAAGAGTTTTTCATTAAAAATATTTAATTTGATATAACAAGACTTCAGGATTTAAATGTGATTGTTTTTTACTATGTAACAAACTAAAAATTTTATGGGTTATTAGTTTGAAAGGACAATTTAAATTTGATTTCAAAGTAGGGGTTGTTTCATGGATTGAGTTTCAGATCAAGAATATAAGTATTATAACATCTCTAGAATTTATTTTTTGTTGTGGAATGAGTCCCTCTAAATGTTTTGGGATCTCGGGTGGATGTAAGTGAATGGAATAGAGGACTTGGTAAAATTATAAAGCTACATCAAGTCATTCTTTGACCCATAGGTTACACTATGATGGAATAAAGTGAGGAGTATCCACACTATTTTTGAGGGATTAATGGAATGGTGGTTTCATAAGGTTCATAAAATATATAAATTAAGTCATTCCAAGGCCAAATATGACATGAAATGAGATTATTAGTTTTATAGTTAACCCCTATAATTTGTTTTTCCACACCACAAAACATTCTTGCTTCATGTGTTTTTAGACTATAGGTTAATGTCACATTGATACTTGATTATTTGTTTCATGACCATTCCCTGTGGGAGTTTTTTTTTAAATTAGGGTACACTCATAATTCTTGGGGAAACCTACATGGGTATTTTTGAACCAATGGTATTAGGAAAATTAAATTTTATCTAGATATTCCATCTCTCATTTTCCACTCATCCCCCATATTCAGAGATTAATTAGGGTTTGTTTTAGTGGAAATTATAAGTGTATTATCAGTTTATACCCCTTTTTTGTCTCCCAAAAATATACATTTTAAATTCATTCAATTTGGGTTATTAATTCAGTGTTTACTACATAGAATCATGGTATAATTCAGAAAGGATGATTGGAAAATTATGTTCCCTATTTAGAGTATCTACTAAAAGTATCCTAGCATTCCATATAAATTTGTTTCGTTGTTGTGAGGATTCAAAGTAACTTTTTATTAGATTATTCCAATTAAACTTAAGTAATATAAATAAATATAAAATTGAAAAATTATTTTATAATTTCTTTTAGTGTGGAATAGTTTCTTGGGGGCATGAATTGGATTAGCCGAGTCCCGGCGATAGAGTTGAGATTTTCAATATTTGTCATCTGTATTTTAATTAATACATCCATAGAATTTTTAATTTTTATACTCAATTGCATTATTTTTTTGGTGTGTTTTGAGATAAATATAAAAAATTTATTAATTCCATAAATTTAGAATTTTTAATCATGTTTGTATTTTAGACATAATACTTTTAAAATTGATCCAAATTAATATATTATTTTTAGGTTCCGTTGATTAGTAGTATTTATTTTTCTAACTGGACCAAGTGCTGAATAAACCACTACTAGGCCTAAATAATTTATCTTAATTGGGAAATAAATTAGATGATAGAATGGAAAATATTTAATAAATAAATAATAAAGATAGATAAAAAACTCTAAATGAGGTTCCTCTCCTTGGAGAGGAAGGAAGACTCAGTTACAAATCTATTAATTTAACATCACATTTAAAGTCAATAAATATGGTGGAAAAAGGGTGCGTACTAGTGGAAGAGATCAAACTATCTATTTTTCCAGAAAATTTATATCGAGGTAATTCAAGAATTTTTTTTTTCACTACATGTCTTATGGATCTAAAACATTAATGTTTAAGAGTTAAGAAATTAATGAACAAACAATCATGAAGTACCTTATTCATTATTAGGCATTATAAAGGGTCCTAATCTTCGATATAAAATAATTGGCAGGAAATCTAGGTCACTGTTTATCTATAAATAAGATTATTCACTTCTAATTAAGGAATGTTTCAATTAGAGAGGGGTATATATTTCATAACTTAATTTTTGGATTGATTATTCAATTTTATTCTCTATTATTATCATCTATAACTTCCCCTTTATTCACTATGACCCTTAAAATAGTGGGGAAATTGTTGAATTATTCAGGAAGGTAGGAGAACAAATTTTATATTACATGAGTCTTGTGTATTTATTTAAACTCCCTTTCTTTGTTGATTGATTAAAACTTATATTGGTTCTGAAATATCATAATTTGAATGTATTTACAGTTTTAGTTTTCTTCATTATTTATATCATTGAGAGATGTTCTGCGAATAAAATATAACAATTACAACTTGTCTCGTGTGTGATTTATGTGTTTTGTGAAGAATACATGAATTATTTTTCAATTGATATGGATGACCAAATGTTGATTGTGAATATTTATTATACATTAGTAATAGTTTACTTACTTTCATACACAAAGGATTCCATTTCATTTTTTACCTTTAACATGTATAGGAACAATGACTTTAAATATTATACTGATGATGAAAATGGAAATTTAACCCTTACCCTATCACTTTATTCATTAATCTATTTTCCTCAATTTTCCCACTGCTTCATTTTATATTTTAAACCAAAAAACCGTTTTTTACATTAATTTATGGTGAGATACTTGACTATTGTGAACTCCTATCTAGATAAAAACTATGTTAACCACTATAATACATTATATCATAATAAATACTTACTTTTAACACATCCCATGAAATGTGTGTGTAAAAATATGGAATCATTATGGAGGAATTAATGAAAAAAAGTATACGTATTATTGTTTTCAAATTAAAATTTAAATAAAAATGTATTTTTTTTGAATCTCTCCAATGAATTACGAGGTTGTTTAAAAATTTGTTTGCTAGATATAAGGATCCATAATGAAATAGGTATATTTGAATATTGAGAGATCTTATAGGATACAAATAAATTACTCAAACTATATGTTCTAGAATACTTGTCCATAGAGATCACTGAGATACTAAAATATTTCTTAAATTTAAATCAAAATTTGGTGATGGAACACATAGTGAACACTAAATCATCCTATATAAATAGATCAAATTGAAAAAACAACTACATCAAGGACCTTCTCTCACTTAATTTTCTTAGATAATACATGAGGAACTCATAGAGTAACACATGTTTCCAGCTGAACAACTTAAGGGGGAAGACCAAACCATGAATTCAATTGTTTGTTGTATTTCTCAAATACTTATGAAATCTCTCCCTCTTTTTTAACAAAATATAAAATTTGGGTGTTTGGAGTATAACATGGAAAAAAATGAATAGAAAATTATAAGCCTTTTTCAAGACCAGATCCACTATTCCTCACATGGCTGGTAATAGGCTGAGAGTAGTATCTAAAGAACACCTCTTATAAGCCGGGGTATGGTGGCTAACACTAGGTTGGAAGATCCCAAAAATCAGAGGGAAAATCCTAAATTACATATACACACAAACACATCTCCATACACTAGTATAATTTAGAACTATAAATAACTCATACAATAAATGTATGCATTACATCCATATCACATCAAAGTATAATAAACAGGACACAAAAAGTGGAACATGCCGAATACAAGCACACTAAGCTGTAAAATAACCAAACCTATTGACAACTCACTTGATATTACACAAAATAAACTCCTGGATACATATGAGGTTTTTATATCATAAATATGCTTAAAATATGCTCCACCTACTCTTAGTACACCTAGGATACAAACAAAAGGCTATTATCTGTATAATACATGAAATGTATGGGAAGATCCCATGAAGGTGTGAGTAAATAATTCCCATATGGACAACTCATAATTAGAAAACACAAATTATCAAAGAGAGTAATAAGATTATCATCATGAATATATGTCATTTAGGGTATGATATCTAATAACTATAGTGAAATTAACCATATATTCTCAATGGTAGACATAAAGTCTCAATATATTATCACAACTATACATCTAGCCAAGGATTATATTATATGCTTATAGGTGAAACTCATCACGGAGAAATAACTCTTTGAGATATTACACCACTGATGGAATTCATATGAGAAGACATAGTCATCAGGTCTTTCCATGAAGAATATTTATGTAATGTAAGAGGTCTCATATGATACAATCACCCAGTTGGATTACAAATCATTGGAATAAAAAATATTTCAATACATAGATAGGTGATATTACCTATGAACTATGGGGTATATAGAAACTTAATAAATATAACATGCTATATAGGGGATAAAACCAACGTATGCTAGTTTTCTGATTCATGAAACCCTATATATGGGTTGACTTGATGGTAATGATGGTACAGATACTAATCTTGGTGGATTTATTCATACTATAGTTCACCAATGGGATGTTTTCCATCACTATAAATGATATTCCACATTGAACCCTTATAGAGGTGAACTATGAATTCTCACTCTAGAAGAATAATATGAGGAAACACACCCACATTGATACAGATGAAGTGAAAACACATGATCTCACAATATATATGTACTAAGATGAACAATGGTTCAAAATATAGCATCAACAAGTACAAAATGTTTCCCTAGCGGTACATGACACATCTCACTAATCCTAATACATTATGTGCATCATGGTCTCACAAAACATTATAAATACGCCGCATGTCTACTTGGTGGTACACATTATGTAGAGTTCAATCTGGAACTCAAAATTATTTTTAGTATAGAACATTTACTATGCCCCGTTCTCATGTACTCAAGTCATGCCCTTATACAAATGCTATGTCTAATTACTTTTCTGAATTAAATGAGGTTTACTCCACATCAAATGGTATGCAGGGGGCATGTTGACACTTAGTGTGTTCTACCTTCCCAATAACATTTACTCTCCAAAGAACACAACATGTGACCTGACACATACTTCGTGGGGGGTACATTTACTTCTAGGTGTGTAATCCTAGTACACACCTAGTAATTGACCATGGGGAACACATCGTGTTAATTAACCACAAAGAATATTTCACTACATGGCTTCTTGGGTGTTTAATACCAACACACCCATGGCATCAAGTTATGGTACACATGAAATGTGATTACATCACATGATGTGATATATTTAAATCATCATGTAAACCATAGATTCTATACTTATGTAATTACATGTCATGTTTTCCCTTGAATGACACGATGTTTAGTTTTTTTTTTTGAAATTGTAGTTCTTTAAGAACCTTTATTCAGACCACTAAATCTTTCACTCCCACTAAAAGTCATTGAAATATCCCCCCAAATCTATGCTATCTGTTCCATGAGTATCACTGATGTCTAGATTCTGAGAACCCAAATACTTATAAATTTCCACCCATCACATTGTTCCACATCTACAATGCTAATCCATTAACTATAGGTCCTTAGCTTGTTTTAAATATTTATTTTCATCCATGTACCACAATAATGATATTGATACCAAACCCAATTACATGGCAATGATCCATCATTCCAAAGAAAAACTGTGAAATGATCATCCACCATGTATTTTTTGAACTACCATCAAAAGGAACACTAATGATGTAGATACAAAGAACAATGGGATGAATTAAAAAAACATTAACATGAGGAAACAAGTTCACCCATTTTTCTCGTTAAAGTAAATCCCTTATTATTAATGTAAATAATGAAGATAATTAAATTATTATCGATAAATCATAATATCAAGGAACAATTTCACCTCTGTAAATCATAAAATTGTCTCTAAATCAGTTTCTAGAAGGATAAATTCATGTTTGAAATGGAATAAAAAATATAGGATTAAACCAATAAAAGAAATAAAACCAACATCATGTTTTGATATATTATTGATGAAGAATGATATCAATTCTTTCCCATTTTTGAGATCTATAAATTCTGTTGATTATGATGAGCTCGTTGGCACAATGATTCCTAACCCACGATTGATTTTCATTTATCAGTGTTTTCCATCCAAATATCCTCTCCAATCCCTATGGTCATGCGATTAACCTTGGGGACATGAAATTAGTAGTTTCAAAAAAAGAACCAACTAGGTTTTTAAGAAATTTAATATTGAATATATTTATTTATTTATTTATCCACCTATGATTTCACTTAAGTCGGGCACCTGATGTGCAAAATGTTATGTTACACCTAGGGTAAAACCCACCTTTCTAATTTAATGATAGTCTCAGATTACTTATCTAGAAATATAGATAGGATATATTCCATTACATAAAAAATATCCATACATGATATAATATATTTAATATTTTAATATATTCTCTTCGAGGCTCTCTGGCACCTTATATTACATGTCGAATCTATGGCCCACTCCAAAATTATTTCATGAAATATTCCTAAGTGTTAATTTTTTTAGATTCATAAAATTTGTTCCACGTTCAAGGATTATTTCAATTAAAAGATAAAACCTAACAATAGGAGAGAATATTGAGATCACATCAGAGTGTCATACTCCCATGAGATCTCCTATAGGTTCTCATGCTACCAACAAACACACACCCACAGAAAAATATTCCCATGAAGATTCATCTCCTACTAGGTTTCAAATTCCATCTAGATCCTCATAAATGTAACTCAAACCACAGTGTCCTAATCACTATGGTTGAGATCATATGATAGGTTTAGCACATATATCCTCAACTATGAAAAATTGATTATATCACATGCATGGTCTATCTATAGTGGTAAAACTAAGTAGTATTACACTTCAATTACACAATTTAGTAACCAAATAAGGGCCTATGAGTCCCTATTGTAGCTTAGAACCATAGAAAAATATATTTAATACTTGATGCGGGGTGACTCATATGAACATATTTTCTCCCTTGTTGAACTACAAATTCTTTTGACGTTGGTACACAAATGAATCTTTATTTTATTTTGATAGCCCTCATCCAATCATGGATGAACGTAACATTCAATACCATCAGTAGCACCATGTCTAGGCCCAAAGTAATTTTTCCCACTAGATCCAACATACATTGTTTGGACATATATGGTCTCTAGAACATGGTATTTAATGGTACTACATCAATGGTTTAGTGATAATAATTATGATACACAAACTCCACTGATATTAGATGATCATGCCAACCACATTCAAAAAATACCTTAAAAACAGAATCATGTTCTCTTGAATAAGAATGGTCCACTTTTTAGGGCCATCTGTCTATGGTATAAGCATTATTCTAAACAAAAACAAATCCCCAAAGTCCTTTTACATCCCTTAAATAATGATAACATTAGAAAAGAATCATTTTCTGAGAAAATTATTGATGGAACAATATGAATCCATACTACCTCCTGCATAAACATACATCCCAAAATAATAATTTAGAACCTCTCTTGTATAGTTAGGAGGTTTTATGTCTTGGTGATTCATTATAAAATAACTCATATAACTTCATGAAGTTATTTTAGTCATGGAATCCAAATCATGATATACATAAATATATTATCCCATTTACTCTTCCATAAAAACACCAAGACCAGCAATGATTCATAGGTGAGGCATCAAGAGATCGACTCAAAAACATGATTCTACATCCTTGGCACCCCAAATCCAGGCAAATAGTTCCTAATAAATCCTCAAATCTTCAGGATCTAATTAAAATGGACTGAATGAAACCACCTGAGTAGATCCACTTACATAATTTTTGGTATCATCCTTCATCCTTAAACAAGAATGGTATGCTCCCCACCTTTAAAATACCAATATAGAACACATAATGTGGATGTATTTTCATGAAAGATATCATGATTATTATCCACATATTATATCTCCCATACATGATAAATAAGCATAATGGAAATAACTATTAACTGGAGGGACATTTCACCATTTATCTCCTTAACGGTAAGCTAAAAAGTGGTTAACTGATCTATCACCTCACTCAATAATAGTGAGTGGAAAATTTTTCTGGTAGAATTTTCCACCACTTCGATGATATCAGGTAGCTCCGAAGCTAGAAATATCTAAAACATCAAGGTTTCATTATCATCTACATGTCATAGAAGACATATATTATGAACCCAACCCCCCAAATCCAAACGTATTTCTTTTTGAATTTCCCATTAAGAAGGTACTCTGAGCATATCAAGAACCATCATGAAGCATCTTGTATGATCCACCTCAGATGTAGAGTACAAAAAGACATCATCAAAGAAGAATACCAAGAACCAATCCAAATGGATTGTAGGATCTAGTGCATAAGTATCATAAAAAAATGGGGTTTTCCACACACCAAAGGGTATCACTGTGAACTCAAATAAACCATATCAATTTTAAGAGGGAACTCTAAATATAGTGTTCTCTTGAACCCAAGGATACTGATAACCCATCCCAAGTATAAACTTTTAGAACCCCTTTTATCCTAACCAATGGTCAAAGAAGTATTATATTCTCAGGGTTGGATAATCCTTCATTATATTTAGTTGGTTCAAGTGACATTTATCCACTCCCATTATCATGTTCTCATGCACAATATATAAGAATAATACTAGTTTTCATAGAGGAACAAATTGGGTCTAACAAACCCTATATTTATTTGATTTCCTCAACTACACCCATGTATCTTACAACTATACAGGGTCATCAAATATGATATCATTGATATAAGGTATTCCCTGGGTAAATATATAGGTATAAGAAACTTTTTATGTGGAGATAAATGTTGAATATTCTCTGAGAATACTCTCTCATGATACACCGACACCCTGAAAAACTGAAGGATAAAAAAACCAACAATTTAAAGGGTTATACTTTCTAATAATCTATGTTATCCTTCACATGATATCATCGAGCATTTATTGGGATTCCTTTACACCAAAAAAGAAAACTTGTTTTCCACTAACTCAGATATGTAGAATCCACCACAGTTAATAGTAAACTAAGCACATATGGTTGAAAAAATAGTCTATAATGATAGGAACATCATAAAGTATCACTTAAATTATAGAAATATTCTATATGATCCCATATATCTTTCTAGAGTCAAGCCATACATTAAAAACAAGTGTGTTATCACTAATCCTCTCTAATGGATCCTCAAAACACAAGGGTCAAGCTAAAAGGTTCCACTAGCATCACTAGGCCTTGAACATGGGATATGTTTAGGGTAATATGTCTTACGAATATCTACTATAACAAAAAATATAGAAAATAAGGAACACATCCTACCTCGAACCACACTTTAAGCTTCTAGGTTACATATGCATACCGCATGAAGTTATCATTTCCCATTTCCACCTATTTCACACAACTAGGTATTTATTCGATAACTTATCACACAAAATTTCCTCAAACATAAAAATCAATGGAAACCATCCACTACAACTCAAAACAATCATATTTTTGTAGTACAATGTCACCTAGAAGGTTTTAAACCACATCACAACAACCCATCATTATGGGGGATGTGTAACTATTCCTTGTGTTCTTGAATCCATGTTAACCATCACCGATATGGGGCACTATCGAAGTCCCATTATACTATAGATAAGTATCACTGGTAAGAACACTATAAAGGTGGTTCCTATCCAAGAAGATCATTCACACCACTAACTTGTGTGAGTCCTCTAACAATTGAGTAGGGTATCTGGATGACCATTAGTATTGAGCAATATCTTTATCTAAAATTCATGAATCACTATTTTCATAAGTGCACCATCAACCAGTACCACCAAAACCAACCTTTACTCAACATAACAAGGATAATCCACAAGAACCACCATAGGATGTTCATCATACTACTGAATGGGTGGAGAAATCACTCACTATCCACATAGACTAACCACTTATAACATTGTCCTAAAAGAACAATTATCATTTCTATGAAAATAATAACTAGTCTACCACTAAAAAATACTATATGGTTGTCATCATGATTGAATGTTGTGATAATTGAGATTCACCATGACCAAAACAGAATATCTAGGGAACTGACTCATGAAGGACATGGAAACCACAACCTATTTTAATATATGTCATCTGAATGGTTTTCATTGAATATCATTCCTACATGTTTGGATTAAATTATAAGTTTATAAGAGTCCTCGAGAATGGATATGTCAGTCTCTACACCAAAACTAGGTCCCCTAGAATGTGAGATAAAATCAATTATTTTTACACTATTTCTATAGTTCTGAAACCTAAACTCACATTTGGAGAATTTCAAAAATTTCTTCCTAATGCAACACTATATAATATCACTCTTTCATGACCTGACCCACTAAGACATTATTTTATAGTTATAAGGTGTGAGTTACACCCAAATCTCACCACTAATAATCTAGGGGCTGGAGACTAACACCATGTAGGTATATCATGAACATGGGTAGACCTAGCCTAATGTACCTGCACACAAGAACACATCTCCATACACATGTATAATATAGAAATATTAAGAAATAAAACTTTAATTTAATACATAACATCAATCCCACATTATATTATAATAAGTAGCACATAAAAATTATAAAGGGCCAAATAAAATCCCACAAAAACTGTAAAAGAATACAACCTATAAAAAACACAAGGGAAGATTCCAAAAAGAAACTCTTTAATATATATAAGGTATGTTTAGAATTACTAATATCTAAAAAAGATAAAAATTCTCCTAGTCCAACTAGTACTCTAACGAAATTCCTATCATCAATATAAGAAATTATATGTGTCGGAAGTTCCCATACAGGTGTGAGTATAAACATACTTGGTAGGACCCCCAATATCACTAAACATAAAGAATATACAATAGTATTCAACTCATCATCATTCAGATATTTCAATAAGGATATGAGATATAATAACCATAATAAAATAACCAAAATATTATCAAAATCAAACACAAATTCTCTATATAAGTCGCAACCATACTTCATTCCTAGGATTCTAATAGAGTATCATTATTAACACTCATTCTATTGAAATAAATCCATGTGTCATGCTATCACTAATGGAAGACATCCAAGAGGATGTAATATACAAGAATTTCTAGGAAGAAGAACCAATAATACTAGTAGGGATCATTATAGATACTCACTTGAATGGAATTTAACTCATTGTAAGACAAAATATATTGATATAATGATTGGGGACCACACCCATTGAATACTGTGTATACCTGAACCAAACTGGAATAACTCTATTAACATTGGATCATTCCCAATAATTTTCTCAATGTGATTCATAAAATACTACATAGGGAAGAAGATTTTGGGAATAAGGATTCAAACCCTGGCCACATGAATGTATTCTAGATCAATTACAATGAAAGGATATTTTCTAATGCTAAACAAATACCACACTAACACCTTATGGGTGTGGATGAAGAAAAATAACACTAAAAAACAATAGTATGGAACCCACCATATAGATATACATCTATAAGACACTCTCGATCTCACACCATATATAAACTAATAAGAAAAAGGGATATAATTAACCCTAAAATATATACATGGTGTGTCCATAAGGATAAATGGTGTGTGACACTAATCCAAGAACCACTTGTGCATCACTATCTCACACAACATGTATTTCTCCAAATATACAATATATACACTAGGAAATAAACAATATACAGTGTTTATTATGGAACATAGAACAATGTTTAGTCTAGCTTGTGTACTATGTCCCATGGTAGTGTAATCAGGTCAGTCCCATGTATACTAGTCATGTCCATGTACACATGGAAGTGAATATGGTGTACCACATATGAAATTATTTATAAGGGTCACCCCGAAACAAAATGTGTTGGATTTTCTTATGAATGTGAACTATCCAATGTATATGGTGTATTACCTGATAGACATGGCATGTGTGGTCACATGGCCACCTAGGAGTGTACTCCTCGTACATTCCTAGACATTCTCCAAGGGTAACCTGTCATTAATGTTAAAAACATATTTTGTTTCACCACATGGATTCATAGTCTTGTATTATATGTACATGATGATCCAGATACCTAATGGATACATGATGTGTGAGTAAATAAAATGTAGTTTTATATTTATCTCAACATGAAATCCCTATCAATCATATAGAGGGAAATACACAATATTCTTTTCACTGAGTTACATGGTGTGTACTTTAGAATTTTCTATAAATTAACATCATTAATGAATATTTACTCACACAACTAACTGATTTTCTCCCTCCACAAATGATACCCATAAATTCACAAAAAAAGTTAGTTGGGTCTTGATTATCAATGGTGGCTATATTTTGGCCACAAAAGTACTCAAAAACCACACCTCAAAAAATGCTAAATCCCAAATCATATGTCCTTGATCTATCCTTAATCTTCAGTCCTCACCACACACTGAAATGGTGTCATTTATCACAAACCCAATCTTTCTATAATGATCAAGTGAATGGAAAAATGAATGTGCAATAATTTTGTATAATATATTTGATGTACCACAAACTATAGTATATATCGATGATGAACATTGGATGAATGATGTAATGAATTCACAAAACATGAACACGAGGAATGAAACATGTAAATTTATTGGGGTTTACTCAATATTCTTTGGTTAGAATATGAAATGAGTATAATTAAATGAAGATTAATAAATCAAAATATTATGGAAAAAAATTCATCAACAATAAATGAACATTCAATATGAGAATAAATTGTTTAAAGGACTGATTCACATTCACCTTGGAGTAAAGAAAAACAAGATTAACCCATTCAATAAAAATTCCATACTACTAGGTTGCATCAATAATTGATAAAAAAACTTGAAACTCATTTATATTGGATAGATCCAGGAATTATATTAATGATGAATAGATCCTTAGAACATTGATTTTCAATCCATGATCATTTATCTTTAATATTCTACACTTCAATATCAAGGGTTATGTGGCCAACTATAAATATTTTGAATAAGTGGGTTTAAAATAGTATCTACTTGGTTTTGATTCGTTTAATAAACAATAAGTAATAAAATTTATTTTTTTCATTAATCCGACCACAATTTCTATTATGCGTCTCAGTTGGTACACAAAATTTTATGTTACGCTTAGGGTAAAATCTACATTCTATATTAAATAGAGATCAAGGATTTATCAAATGAAATAATGATCAAGATATATTGAATTATTTATTTAAAAATACTATGTCCATGTTTAAAGATATTTAATATTTTTAATATACCCATATAATGGCTCTCTAGGCCCTAGATTTCCCATCCGACTTTGGGCCTTATCCAGAAAATATTCCATGAAATATTCTAAAGAGTTACAAAAATTTCAATGTCACAAAAACCATGAAGAAAGATTGATGGATCCAGTATCCAATATAGAAGGAAATAGTACATGTATATTCATTAAATAACATGATCTCAAATTCCAAACAATCATTAGAGTATAAATTTTCCTTGAATTAATACCTTTTAATTTATTACTAAATGAACTAAAAATGAAAACATTTTGGGATGAATATTTAGGATTTTGTAAGCATATTTTTTCAATGAACATTGAAGGGAAACCTAAGGCATCCACATTTAAAGTGTATATGGATCTAAAAATTTTAGAAACCAATTCAAATCATGATGAATAAGAGTTGGTACATATAGAAATAGAACCAAAGGTGAAGGAACCATATTTTACCTTTCCCCCAAAATGTGATCTGTATCCCATTTTTATAGGGATGGATTTGATAAAACTTATCCTTGGGGACCTTAATAAAAAATAAAATATAATTAATTAATGAAATAAATTTATGTGTTAGTACATATCAAAGAAACTCCTACCACTACCAGACAATAGATAACATATATACTTCCTTCTAGGAGGTAGTCAAAACACATGGCCCACTTTTGGGTCAAACTAAGAATTATATTTTTTCTTTCACCGTTAATTTTTTAAATTTTTAAATTCAAAAAATTTTGTTATTTATTTCTTGTTTTCATAAAGGATTTATTATTGCATCTATTAATGTCATTTATCATTATTATATATTTTAAAATAAAAAATATTTCACCATTAATTATTATATGTTTTTGTCATATATAAACTTCTTATTTTTTACTTCAAACACAAAATTTTCACAGTGAGAAATTGTAAAAAATAAGTGTGAGGGAGGAAACCATTTTAGTTTAGTATTTGAATTATTTTTCATCTTTTTTTTTGTTTTTTCAAATTTATGTGTCTTTATTTCATAATTTTATTATGCTTTTGAATCTTGGGAGCTCAAATTTTTATCTATACAATTTTTTCTTATTCTAATGATATGATCAATTTATTCCATGAAACTAAGAATAAATGGATACAAAATATGACATTAATTCAGGATCAAAATTCTGAGAATGTGAAGAAATGACTTCAGAATTTTGAATACAATTCCAAATATCACTATATTTATATTTATAATACCCATCCACTAAGATTTCTAAACCCTTTCTAATATGTTTTCACATTAATTTTTTTTAAAAGAACCAATCTATACTTAAGTTATCTTGAATTTTATTTTTTTATATAAAAACCTAAGATCATGGGTTACATATGTTGAAAATGATTTAATAACATCATTGATTTTAAGAACTATAGTATTTCAGTAAATTAATTTTAAAATTATAGTACCTATAAATTTATTCCATTCATACCATTTTATCCATGAAGAGTCATTTAGTTAGGCACATTACAATTTGGTTTCATTACCCACTTTTCTTTAGGTAGTTAAATTAGATGATATGGATGAATTATAGTGTGGGGAGTTATATTATAGTATATGAAATCATTTATTTTTGATGATTTATGAGGAGAATCAAGAGCTAGAGATTTTGTTTCTACAACAAATATTTGGGAATTTATGGATTTTTTTATAAGAATTGTAAAAAATTGATGATTTGTAACTTATGAAAAAAATAAGTAAATGATTTTTCTGAAGATGAAAAGATATATTAATAACAAGATAAGGGATGGAAAGTAACACCAACTACTTGAAATTTATTGTATCCTAATATCCTTAGAAAATAATATTTTAAAAATATGAAAATTTTAATAAAAAACAATTATGTTGAAGACAATTGAGTGGATATTACTTTTTGCTAATGAAATGTTGATGTGGTGAGATATACAATAAATTATCAAATATTAACAGAGATTATTTTTTACGAAGAGTGTGAGGATGATACCATACATTATTGAAAATTATAATCATTCAATTTATCTTTATAAAGAGCCAAACCTTCCATTACATTGCCTAGAATTTTTAACATCTAAAACCTAACAACCAAAAGACATTGGGAAAACCAAAAAATTACTTATAATAATTCCTTTAATAATATTAGGTTAAGATATAGGAATTTATAAATCCTATTATGTTTCTATTATGATCGTGGAAATATATGATTTATTGAATATATATATTTTTGTGATGTGGAAAAATTCTTGTGAGGAAAGTATTTTTTGTACATGAGTGGAGGGATGGGAAAGGAATTAATAAGTTGAATGCATAACATTAAATATTAGTTTTTAATTATTCATTCTATCTTTGGATTCTTATTGTATATTTTTTTGATATCACTGTAATTTTTTAAAATTTTCTTTGATTTTATATTGAGGCTTCATTATCGTGGAGTATAAGTGCTATCTTTGGGGGAATTGATAGAGTATATGTTTTATATATTTTTAATGTGTATTTATTTTAATATATCCACATGATTATCCATTTTTCTATGAAATTTAATGAAATTTATTAGTATATTGAGATAAAATTTTAAAATTATTTATTTTTAGAACTTTAGATGTTTTTAACACATTAGTGTTTCAGACATAATATAAGAAAACTGATCTAAATTGTGAAAATAATTTAATTTTGTTCCTTTTAGGTAGATTTTTCAATCCAAATGGAATAGGTGTTTAATTGACCTTTTGAATGAAAAAATAAATTACCCTTGTCAGAGAATATTTTTTTAGATGAAATTGAAAAACCTCCAATAACTAAATAATAACTCAAGATATACAACACCAAATGAGCTAATTTATCTTGATTGAAAAGAGAACATAATGTATTATCACTCCATTAAATAGAAAATTTAAATTAACTAATAAAGGGGGTTTATTTTAATATTTAAAATAAGAAACTTTAAAATTCTGTTCATCCCAAAAACATAACTAGAGTAATAAGTAAGTAAAATTTTTCTAACATATTCAACATATGAAAATTTTTATGGGTGAAGTTTGAAGATGCATGTGAAAAAGATTAATAGGAAACTATATAATTATTTGACCTTATAATGGGCCAATGTATGAAAAATTTCAAAGGAATGAAATTGGAGGCAGATATTATTCACCCATTCTCTATAAATAATAGTATATAAATCCATTAAAAGTGTTTGATAAGTAAAGAGGGTGATATGATATTAAATTCACATTATAGAGCATTTATTACATTTTCCTCCTTCTCTTCTTAACATCTACCCTTCACTCTTTATTTTTAATGACCCATTGAATGGATGGATATTTTCATAGTCATCAGGGAAGGGAGGTGAACCATTTATGAATTCCCTAATTTTTGTGTGTTATTTTAAACTATCTTTTTTATTTAATGATTTATATGTATAATGTTTCTCAATTATATTAATGTGATTATATTATAAATTTTTTAATAAATATTTATGACATTGGATTATGGTCTATAATGTCCTTCCACGTATTATATCTTATCTTGATTGAGAAGACTATGTTTGGAGGTGAGTTTCTAGTGATTTCTGAAAAGTGTATGAAATCCCTGAGTTATTTCTAGATATTTATAATGAACCAAATCTCTATTCGTATTTTACTTTTTAGTTTAAGAATAGGTTACTAACTTTCATGTAAGAATGAGTTGTTTGAAATGTTTCCTTCAACCAAGGGTGATTATAAATTCCATTGAGGATTATTTAATTTTTCATTCAATGAAAATATATGTAAACAAAATTTTCATACCACGATGGCATTGAAAAATTTATCCAAACCCTAAACCTGTTACATAATTTATCAATATATTTTAAACCCTTTTCTCAATTATTCAGTATAGAATTTATGTTTCAAAAAATCCCCTATTCCATAATATTAAAGTAAGAAACTTGACTATTGTTTTCCCCTATCTAGAGGTAACCTTGCTCAACCACTATACAACATTATATCTTAGAATATAATTTACTTTTCCACAACCCTCTATAACCATGTGACAATCGATAGAGAATAGAATGTTCTTAACTCTAGTGTATAGGTATATTCCCCCATTGAAGCAATTTGATATGTTTATTTATTAATGAGTCTACAATCCTCTAATATTCATTAGGTTGATGTTAGATGGATATGGATCAGGGTTTACTTTGGTAGAAGATAAAAGATGGTGTTAGGCCTCTTTTTAATAGTATAAATGATCTTAAAAACTTAGATAAATCAAAATAAATTTTTGTCTATGTTTCCAAAGAGTGAGGGTGTCAATATAATTGACTAGACCTATTGTTTATGTCTTAGGGTATGAGTTCTGAAATGGGCACTCTAGGTTGGTTTCCTAGAGACAGTGGGAGGACAATGGGGATTGGGGCTAAGTAATGAGGTCCAAAAAGATTTTATACCTCATGAATGACAATGAATTCTCTCATGTGGTTGTAGGATAGTCTAGGTGTGCGACATTATTGAGAAATTTCTTTGAGACATTATGTGAGTTACATAAAAGAGATCACTCTAGGTGATGGGTTGAGATTTATCCCTTAGAAGATGTCAGTTGTGACCTGTGTTAAGGTCATAGGATGTATTCTATGAGTTTTTATTAGGATGATAATGGGGTTTTAGATGGTAATTGGATCTCCATTTTGATGACACAATATAGATGAACCAATGATCTATGAGGTCACAATGGGGTAATTTATTGTATCTAATACTAGTTATTCGAGACTATTGGTTCCTTTGATATGATGAACGACATCAAAACTTTTTTTTAGGAAAGGGTAATCCCATCAACCATGATCAACAAACTAACTTTTTTATATTCTTTAATATTTAGAAAATTAGGATGAGTTATGTGAAATATGAATGAAACTCCTCAAGGGATACCCAACTAGCTAATGAATCATCTAATTTATCTGTCAGGTCATGTTATACTATTAAACCAAGTGGTCTCTCTTTTCGATTTATATAATACATCCCAGTTATGTCTTACATTGGTGGAATGTTCCATTGGATGATGATACAATGGGAGATCAAAATACTACATAATAACCATAATATATTTCTAAATCACTATAAAAATCACCTATCCATGGTATTTTATAAGATGATGGGATATATTGGGAGAATCCTAGTGGGTAAACCAATATGCATACCCTATTAATCCCATCACCATCAACTGAATACCTAAGGTGTCATTACAAAACCTATTATGTAATAGGTTGAAAAAGAGTTTTAAGAATTTTATTTTGATTCAACTAATTATTTTATTCTAAGGTACTATGTGACTAATGGATATTTCACGTATGATTCCTATTCTCAACAGTTAACCTCTAGGTTAAGAAAACATAACCCTTACCTATAAATTCCTAGATAAAATCCCCAATAAGGGATTTTACAAAGAGTAAAGGTTTAAAAGAGATGATGATTATTATCCATTAAAATATATTCAATTCTAATATTTGTAATTCAACGATTTGTAGGTAATTGGTATTTAGAAAACAACATTTGATGAAGTGTATTAATAAAAATTCATGAGGTGTATTGTATTAGGTAGATAAACCTAAGAAACTTTAATCATGAATGCTGTCACCTTAACTCCCTTATTATTTCTCAAGTCACACCCATATACATGAGACTAAAAATTTAGGATAAATGAATGGGGTTATGAGAAAAATTATATTCCTATAATATCCTATTTAGGGACTGAATGTGTGTTAATATGTTCAAGTGTTCTTCTTTGGATTCATTTCCTACCTCTTGAATTTAATTATATACTTCCCTAATGTCACCACCATTACATAAACCATATATCCATATATAGGAAATAGAAAAAAAACTTCATGGATACCATTATTTACAGATAAAACTCTATAACGGCCAACTTAAAACCTCCTCTGAAATCACTGGATATATATGATCAAGGAATTCACACTAGTGTGTAACCCATTTATTGTGAATTAAATTTATAATAATAGGTTCTATGTAATCATATTATAATTGTATAATACTAAATGAAATCCCAATCATGGATTCCCATGATAATATAGTCCCGATCGAGAAGACACTAAAGTGGTCTCTACAAAAAATGATGATTTTTTACTCTATTCATGGATCAAAATCATACAATGCCTCCTTCATGGATTAAGGCACCCATATTTCATAAAGTATGATATAATATCCATAAATAATAATCCTTCCCAAAAAATTCATAGGTGGAAAGATAGGTGGATGATATTTCATTCAGCCATAAGACCAAGGATGGGTTCTATTGACAAAACCATCAATGATTCATGGATACTCACATATGGGTTGTATCAATACATAATAACTAATCAAAAGATAATTTAAAATTATAATAAAATATTCCTAATCTTCTATTTTACCTCATCTACCACTCATATCATGACTCACATGGTCATAAAAATCTAAGCTGATCATGAAATTACCTTTGAAAAAATCAATCAAATACGATCCTCCACTATAAGCATAAGATCTAAAATAATCATTAAATATTTTATGACCTCATTATAATGGTTTTTATTAAGTTAGAAAGGTTATCCTTAAATAGTTAATTCCAAATTTGTTAGCTATTTTTTTCATATACCAAACATGATAGTATCACGATGTAAAGATTTATGTCTATGTCCTTATTGTATGATGCTAAAGTGAATAACATGATCTTGTCATAAATACACAAAGTATGTCATTAAAACTATGATAAATTTGAATCATATTTACATAGGAAATGTTTTAATCCTTCTAAATTATAAAATCCAACAACATCCACCTATCAGACTAATTCTTAAAAGGACATATTCCTTATGAGAAAACATATATCCGTCCCTCACCTAACTATTTTCCATTGAGGTCATGAGTTCCAATATAGATTGCTATATCTTACAGTAAAACTTCATTAATGGTCCATATTATCCAAAAAATCGTGCCACCACATAAAGAGTTATATTTCCTTCAAATAACTATCATATATCACATTTCTGAGCTATATTTTCTATGATATACCTTGCAAGTCATACACATTCTATTCTATTAAAAAATTATAAATGGGCCATATTCTTTTTAATGTTAACCAGAAAGGGCCTATGATGCATAAGTTACATTTTGGATATTTATAGGTTCCTTTCATATAATTATACATACCATATTTTTTTAAACTTGATGTATTTTTGTAATAACCCAAACAATTATAAATTAAATTCTCTTTTTGACTGAATTAAATGACATATTATATAATGTTGTTCTAGAAAACATATGAAATTATTTGGTTATATCCTTAAAAATTGTAAAGTAAACTATGAATCATTACTGTTAATATTATATCCATTTAACACTGATCATATTATTAGTATATATTAATTTTTATGATAAATACCTATTGAAATAGATAAAATAAGTGATGACCTCAACCAGTAGGATTGTATCCTATAAAGCCCATTTATTAGAGCATACAAGGGAGATATAATCTATAATATTTACCACTGAATAGTACTAATATTATATCCAACTATAAAATAATGTGAAAGAAATTTATCGGATAATTTCAAGATCATCGAGATTACAACCCAAACCATGTTCACCGAACCACCGCAAGAAAATTTCACCATTACACACCTTACCTCCATGGAGTTTTTTGGTGTCATAAAGGGATTTGTATCTCAAAACTAATACTGTGTATATATATAAATATATATATATTATTTCCAAAAAAATAATGATTCTATTCATTCTAATTTTTTACTTCATAAATAATTAAGAAATGATTTTTATAAAAATTAGATTTTGATATGATAAAATAAAAATTGTATTTTTGTGTAATATGAAATAAAAATTAAGAAATTATTATTAATGAATAAATTAATATTAAAATAAAATATACGTTAATATAAATGTATTATTAAATATTATATATCAAATATTACTAATAATACATTTTTAAGTGAAAATGATTTTTTATAAGGGTCAGAAAACAATTATAGTAAAAAAATAACATTTTTCAATAAAAGGGATTTTTTATATAAAAATAAAATTTATCATATTTATAGAATTATTTTGATAAATTAAATATTATTTTTTAATCATCACATTTAAATTATCCCATGGTTAATTTTTCATAATTTTTTGAGACAGTAAGATTTTCAAGTAAAAATTAAATATTTTATAAAATACAGCATATATTATGTCATTATAATGACCCAAAAGTGATGTAATACGTTCAATAAAATATATAAAAAACTAAATATATATTTCCAAATTAATATAATGAATTTTTAGGTTATTTTATTAATTTTTCAATTCTCTAATAAATCCATCAAAAACCATATTATATTTTATGGTTTTAATATAAATTATTTGTAAACATGAATCACTACCACATCACTAGGGGAATTATTTTAATGTGGTTGATTAATGTAATTATAAAATAATGAAAACCATTTATATTTTTTAGAAACCAAGGAAAAAACTATGGTAATTTTTTTTGTCTTTGAATACATTATTATATAAAATTGAAAACCTAAATTTGGAAAATAATAAAGAACCCCCTCTACTTTCCTATATAAAACAACCCAAGATCCTATATATATTCATTAAAAAACTTAAATAATGATATTAATCTTAAATTTATTCTGTATATCTCTACTAAGTTATTCCCAATCTTTCAATAAGATCCTACAAATCCTTTGGAATCACCCACTGATGGTAAGGGATCCTCTCATTCTCCACTATATTCAAGAACCTTCATTACGTAATTCCTTTGTTATTTAAATCCCTATTGAGGGGAATGATTTTTATACATCCTACATAGTATCATTATTATGTGAAATTAATTACTTATCCATTAAAATCTCAATAACCCCTTCCTTTATTCCTCATGTTCCCCCGTTATGCAATTGAAAGAATCCTATTATTTTTCCACGCCAACATTTTATGCAACCACCCTTTTTGTTTTATGAATTTTAATTAAAAATTACCTGTGTTTGATTATGTTAAATAAAATAATCATATTGACCATATGAATTAGAATTTATGATAAATCCATTTCCCTCTCATTAATCCCTCCCATGATTTATTATTTACCCTCGTTATGAATCTGAATTTATCCTTCTATTTTTCTGTGTAAAATAATTATATTCTGAATACCATAACCATATACACTCAAGGGTATTATCCTAGAAAAACATATAAATTTTTTATTTATGATTTCCATGAATCCATCTAATATTCCATGATCATGGGAATAAATTTAATAAAATATAACCCTACATTTAATGATCTATGTGGAACACTTCTCTATGTACATGATATGAAAGAGACATGTTCCCTAATAATTATATAGTGTTACAATGCATTGTGTAATTTTTTAGTCTCATGAGATTTCATATATAATATTATTTAGTAAAACTAATCCATTAATGGAACTTTTCCACCATATTATTATCTTATAGGTTATCCTTGATATATGTTTGTGATGTCATGTTTAATTTTGTATCCACATTCACATGTTTAATTTTTTTTCTATCATGTTGTATCATACATCATTATTCAACATTATTATTCTCACACATTTTATATCCCATTACAATTAAAATTTAAATTTTTTTATAGATTAATTACTTTTTTATTTTTTATTCCCTTAGTATGCTTTATATCTCATACATTTCATATGAATATCCCCATGTTATCTCATCCATTTTTATGTTTGTAGTAGATTATTATAAGTATATTATGTACATTTTTAATAATATTATTGTATCCATGTATAAAATTGATATAAAATTTACCTAATCTATAAAATAAACTATGATTACAAATATTATATACTATAATAAGTGTTATTTTATGTAATAAATCATGATATAAAGTGTATTAAATATAAGAGATTTAAGGGTTTGTATTGAAGGAAATCCAAGTTATTTTTTTATAAGGATTAGAAAACATTATATAAATACACATGGATAAAACAAAAAAATTGGAATAAATATCTATATTTTAGTAATTTATTGGGTAGTTTTTTCTAAGAAAATACACCCATGTATGGATACTATAATTGGATATGGCTCCATCACAGATGTACATCGAGCTAACCCCCCCCCCCCCCCCCCAAAAAAAAACAAATAATTGAGCTAATATCAATTGGAAAATGATACATAAAAACTACATTTACAGCACACATACATTTTCCCCCATTGAAGATATTATCAGGTAAATTCACAGCCTAATTAAAAACCATTACTAAGGATAATACATTCCCATAAAATTTTATATTGGGAAATAGATCACAGATGATGTAGATTAAAACCATTAAATCCATTGGATAAATAAAATATGTCATTTATGAGTTTCCTATTAAATGTTTATAGTATCCCATTAAATTATTAATAATATAAAATTTATCAATAATAATATTCCATTTATTCTAGTCAATAAATGGAAATAGGACGAACCGATTCAATATCCAATGTGAGAGGTAATGTGATGACTGCCCAAATGAGGTGTCTAACCTGATAGGAGAATGAACCACAATATTAATGATTATACATAATCAATTGAATCATGTTTTTAACTAAATCCTGAATCAGGAGGAACATCCAAATCCCCCTAATAATGATTTGGTTGTAATTGAGGCCTTTATATGACATATGCTTCCAAATTTCAGTTTAAAATTTCATCACTTAATTATGGAATAATGGATTTGATCTATTGAAAAATGTCTTCTCTATCCTTCAATATTATGAGAAAGAGAAGTTCATAATAACTATTTACCATAATTAAGGATAATATTAACAATGGTGGATTATGGTAAATAATACAAAGCCTAAGAAAGATATTGAAGTGATTAAGTGGAATAAATTTTGGAAAAAAATTCTGAAAAATATCTTCCTAACACCCTCTAACTTAAAATTGTGAGGTAATTCCTTATCCTCAAGAAAAATGATGACGAATTTATCAATGATTATGAAGGAAACATCACAATAAATAGAATGTACTATTTTATATTTACCATTACCCTTGAATGTAATGATGAAAAATTATTTGGTGGACTGAATCCAAATCAATTGAAACACATTCCCATTGAAGAATTTGGAAGTTATGAGAAAATTTTTAGATGTTCCCTCTAATTTGAAATTGATATCATCAAATATCAAGGGGATTATGGGGATAAGTGGAGGATTTTAGAGTTTATTTCAAATGGTGTGATTCATAAATCTAACAGTGGTATGAAATTTCATCATCACGATTTTCAAGGGTACAGGAAGAATTTCCCAATAAATTTTACAAAGGGGGTGAGGAAATAAATTAAGTGTGCGGTGTAAGGGTACATAGATAGAGATTATTTCTGGGAGAAATACACCAATGTGATGGAGTAATGGAATGCTACACTCCACTATCATCCCATTGTGAAAAGATTCATTTACAAGGAACATGGAAATTAAACGACTCAATCCATTAATTTAAGTGTTTCCAATGAAAACATTTGATGGAAACCCCCAAATACTAGAGAGTAAGGGTGAGCCTATGCCATACCAACTTCAAGGTTAGACCCCGGTAAAGAATTGGTGAAAGGTACACTATCTATTAATTTTTAAATAGTCAGTAAAATATTTATTATTGTTTCTATGCAGTATTTAATATCACACATGTTGAGTAATAATATTCTAACACCACCACAATTCATGGAAGTATAGATATCAGTGAAAAATTAATATGGGGTAAATGTTGTATCAAAATTATATAACTCCTCCCTTATGAAAATTTTTGGGATGAAATTCCTATAATACCTTGTGATACTCCCTTTATAAGAATGCAAAGTTATTTTTGGGTATGGATTGGATTCCCTTATATAGATACAACATAAATTTAATAGAGAATAAATCATAATTCGTATCACAAATCACCCTCTAATTTTATTGAAGATCAAGGATGTGGAAGAATATTTATTAGTAATTATATCTAAAAAATTGGAATTTTTTCTTTATGAGAAAGCATATCAAGATAAAAATATTGTGATTAAAAAAACATCACCTTTAGATACATTAACATTGTGAGGGAATACACTGATGTGTTTTCTGAATAATATCCTGGTCTTCCACATAGCTGAGAGGCTTAATTTTCAACCGAGCATATACACAGGACTTTGATTATATAGAAGAATATATATATAATTTATAATATTGAACTTGAAAAGATGAAGAAGCATCTAATGGAAATCTAGATCAGGGGTTTATACACCAAAGTGATTCATAGTGGGGTGTACATATACTCTTCATCAAGAAGAATGATGGCTTAATTTGCCTTTACATCAATTATCATGAGCCTAAAATAATCAAAATAAATTAAAAATCTCCACATACATGGATTTTTAAACTATTATATCGGCTAAATGGAGCCTAGTATTTCTATAAGATAGATATTTTGTAGTGATATTATCATAAAAAGTTGAAGAATGAGGATATCTAGAAGAATTATTTTCATAAAAGTTAAGAGGCCCTATGAGTTAATAATGAGTCTTTTTGGACTTTAAAATTACCTAGAAATATTGATGACTAGATCCACTAGGTATTACCTTGAAAAATATATGGTAGTATATATTGATCATACTCTTATATATTCCAAAATAAAGGAAGAACCAAAGAAGAATTTGAAAACTATACTGAAGAACTTATGGAATGGAAAGATGTATACAGTAAATTTGAGTATCAGTTGGATAAAGTTACATGCCTAGGGAATTTTATCACTATAATAGGCCTATCTATGGATGCAGGAAAATTTATGTTATTGAATTATGGCCGAGATGAAACTTTATGATAGAAATCTATGGTTTCTTTGAATTATTTGGGTATTATCGTCAATTTCTTAGAGTATTTACTTGATTTTCCAAATCCCTAAGAAAGGTAAAAAATAAATGATTCAAATTTTTTGGAATTATGAATGTGTGTAATGATTTAATTTTCAGAAAAATATGTTAATAATTTTATATGGGATCACATTGCCCAATAGTGTGGATGGATTTATGATCTCTAACAATTCATCTAATAGGGATTGGGATGTACACTCTTGAAAAATGAAAATGGGATAGCCTATACCTCTTGTTAACTAGATATACATGAGTAAAACTACCCAAATACTGATATATAATTGGATGTAGTGATTGTTTCATTAAATATTTTGAGAAATTATCTTACGGGAAGGGGTTAAATATATATACCATCCATAAAATCTAGATCTATATATTCATAAAAAATATGATAATATTTGACAACAGAAGTGGTTAGAGATGATAATGGACTATTATTGTTTTATACATTACCATCATGATAAAGAAAAAAACTAGCATATTCTCTAAGTAGAACTGATCCTAAAACTCTATCCCTGATGAGGATTGCAAGTGAACCAATCCTCCTGGAAACAAAAAGGATAGATATGGGAATAATAAAAGGATCCTAATCATACCTCTCTCAAATAAAAACTCAACTATATATTCATGAATGAATCACTGAGGTTTTAAAAGGTGATGAATTACTACAAGATATGGGTGAAGATGTTATATAGTTCAACTACGATGAATTTTGAGTTATAAGGATGGGAAGATGGATATGTGTCCCATAAAAACAAAAACTTATGAGGTAATTTTCGATAATGCACATAGATTATCCTTATATTTTCATTATAGAAGCACTATGATGAATATATATTTGAAGAAAAATTTATGGTGGGATAACATGAGGAAGGATATTACAGAGTTTGTATCTCAATTCATGGTATTCCAAAAAATCAAAGATTAATGAATAATGTATAAGGGAATGATAAGACCATTTCCCATACAAGTATTGAAATGGAAAAAAATATACTTTGATTTTTTTATTGGACTTACTAGGAAACCTAACTATAATAAATCAATCTGGGTAGTCATTGATCACCTTACCATTTCAAGAAATTTCATTTCTATCAAGAAATATTTATATCATGATGATCTTATCAATATATATATATATATATATATATATATGAGAAGTAATAAGACTGCATGGAGTTCCAATATCTATTATATATGATCGATATCCAAGGTCTTCCATCAGATTTTAATGAATTATTAAGAAAGATTTGGAAATAGAATTGTGATTCATCTCTACATATCACCCTTATAAGGTTTATTATTATAAAAGTACCATTAAAACTCTAAAATATTTGTTTTGATCATTTTAAATGGATTTAAAAGTGTATTGGGATCAACACCATCCCCTAGTAGTGTTGTCATATAATATTACTTTTCATTCTAGAATTCAAATGGAACCTTATTAGGTTTGATATAATAAGATGTGTCAGAATCTAAAATGTTTGGATGAAGTTGGAGAGAGAAAGATGATGGTACATTATCTTAACTAATAGATTCCAAAATGTTTCAAACCATTATGTATCATATGAAATCTATAAAAATTCAAAAGAAGATCTTCATAGAAAATCATCGATGAGATATGGAGTTTTGATTTGGAGGGAATTTTTTTCACTGATATATTTCCATGGAACTAATTCATGATTCTTTGGAAGAATGTAAATATTAGTCTAAGATAGATGTGCCACATTTATATTTTTAATCTATTCAGAGCTATGGAATATAGACTAGCACTCCCACTTTCATAACTTATGTAAATGATGTGTTCCATGTATCCATCTCAATGAAGTACATACAAGAACCATCACATGTACTCAATGTATATGTGACACCATTGGATAATGATATTTTATTTGAGGAGTAGCTGGTGAATATCTTAGATAATAAATAGAAAGTTATACAAAAGAGGAAAACTCACTTGGATAAAATGTTGTGGTTAATGAATAGTTTGAAGAAGAGACACAAGGATCATAATAGGAATTGAAACATAAGTACCCTCATCTATTTTAGTTTACGAAAGTAATATTTCGAGGGATAAATTTATAAAGGGGCAATAATGTAATAACCTAAACTTTTATTAATGAAATTCCATTCATGATTGAATTAAATGTACTATTATATAATATGGGTATAGAAAACACGTGAAATTATTTTGTTATATCAAGTAAGATTAAAAATAAAATTAAGAATCAATTTTTTTTTATATTATATCTATTGAATAGTAATTATGTAATTTATATATATCGAGGGTTAATATAAAGTAATATTGAAATAGAAAAAATAAGTAATGACTATGACAAGAAGGATAATACCCTATGAATCCCATTTATAATATCTTATAGGGAAGATATAATCTATGTACTTTACCCTTGAACAATCACAAGATGATATTGAAGAACTAAAGTATTAGAAATTCCATTTATTATATATGTTGAATCCCATCAAGAAAATGACCTAAACCATGTTCATCGAACAACCGAAAGAAAATATCACTATCTCCACCTTACCCTTAGTGATTTTTATAGTGTAATAAAAGTTTACATATCATGACCCTAATAATATGACTATTTATATTTTATTTTCAATAAGATAATGATTTTATTTATTTAATATTTTATTTTAATAATAAATAATTAATAACTGTTTTTTATACAAAGTATATTTTGATATTATGAAACACAAATTTTATTTTTAGGGTATATGAAATTTTAATTAAGTCACCTTATTAATGAATTCATTAAATTTTGAAGAAAATTATTTTTTTATGAAATAGTATAATTAAATAATTTATATTAAATATAAATTATAATTTGTTTTTATGAGTTGAAAATTTAATTTTTATAATGGTCCAAAAATTGATATTGTCAAAAAAGTATTTTTCAATAAATGTGGATTTTAATTTAAATGTTTAGTTTATCATATTTCAATATATATTTTGATGAAATAATTTTTTTTTCAAATCATAATATTGAAATAATACACTGGTTAATTTTTCATAATTTTACAATACATTAAATTTCTTGGGTTAAAATTAAATACAGTACAATTATACTATTTATATTTTCAAATCATAATATCCCAAAATTGGTTTAATATATTCCATAAAATTTATTCAAAACCAAATCTACATTTACCCTTTAAAATAATAGTTTTATGTTATTTTATTTGTTTTATAAAACGTTAATGAATCCTACAAAATCTATATTACATTTTAAGTTTCTAATATCATTTCTCTATAAATAATACTAACTTTCACATCACCAAGGGTATTATATTAATGTTATTGGTTCATGGACTCCAAAAATAATGACACACACTCTAATTTTATAGAGAAAATGGAAAAAAACATGGCAAGGATAGTGGTTTTGAGTACTTTATTGTATAAAGTACAAAATATAAATTTATAAAATAATAAAGAACTCCCCTGTATTCTCTGATATAATCCAACGAAAGATTGATTTATTTTTTAAAAAACCTCAGATCATGAAAACAAGCTAACCATTCATCTATAGATCCCTCCAAAGGATCCCAAAATCTCAAAATAATCTCCTCACATGATTTTGTAATCATTAAATCATAGTAAGGGATCCTATCCTTATCCTTTTTATTCAAGCACCTTTTTTATGTAATGTCTTTTGGTTTTCAATTATTATATATGGACATTATTTTAAAATACCTTTCGTTGGATATATGGTATTTATGTAATTAGTTACCCCTTTCACTCTCGCTAATCCATAACATGATTCATTATATTCCCCTATTATCTTGTTGAAATTATCCTAGTATTTTGTATGGGGAAATTTTATCCAAGAACCTTTTTTATCTTATTATTTATAATTACCATTTTTTAAATTTATTATATTTTAAAAAACACCACTTATATCCCATATCAATTCCATGTGATGCGATACCCTTTTAACTCTAATTAATCACTCACATGATTCATTATAAAACCCCATTATTCCATCTAAATTATCCTACATTTTCTCCTAGAAAAACAATTGTATTGTGAATACCATCACCATTTCCACTCAATGGTATTAAACTATCCATAACTATAATTATATCATTTTTAACATACTTGTATTTATCCCATACTTCTTAATTTTGGGATTATGTTTTGTGAAATATGATACAATATGTAATGATTTATGTTGGACACTTATTCATGTAAATGATATGAAATAAATGGTAATTCCAAGAATTATATAGAGATAAATGTTTTGGGTAATTTTCTAGCCTTGTGAGACATATTTTATTGGACTAGATAGTCATCCTAATCCATTATGTTAAATTTGTCCCCATTTTATGATTTCTTGGATGTTATCTTTGTAATATGTTTATGAGGTCATTCTTAATGTTGACGCCACATTACCATGTTTTATTTATGATACCATGTTGCATCATGATGAATTGTTCAAGATTATTATTCTCCTACCATTTCTATCACACTAAAATTCATATTTAATAAAATGTTAAAGAATTATCACGTTAATATCTATTTGTTCCCTTACATGGATTTATATCTCACCCATTTCTTTTGTATGACCCCATGTTATCTCATGTAGTTTCTAATTGGTAGTGGAATATTAGAAGAATTTTAAAGAATATATTACTGATATTTATGTATCCATGTATCATTTTGATGTTTTATGTACATAATCTCCCTATTAAACTAGGATTCTCTGTCTTTTTGGTTATACCAAGTGACCTTTTATATAAAACATTATGAAATAAAATGTATTGAAGACAATAGTTATCGTAATTGGTCATTAGAACACAACCTTCAAATAATGAAAATCAATCTATGCTTTTTATTACTTATCTTATAGATATATAGGATAATTATTAGAGGTTCAATCTCAACTTCATAATATCTTACAGTTTCTCGATGATAATAAATTCTTGAGTGCATAACTTTGTGACTTTTAATGACAATAGAAAAATTTAGTATAATTAATAAGTTAATTAAAGATAATGATTTTATAATTAATATATATATATATATATATATTATTTAATTCATATTCATCACATTGGATAACCAATCATTTCCCACGAATTTTAGAAGGACTGAAAAGCATAACATAAATATATAAGAGTGTCCTAATTTAAATAATAATTTACCCTAATGGCTCTTATAATCCTAACCTCTGATCCTCTTTACTATTTAGTATTCTAATGCCTAATTGTCCATAAACTCTATTGAACACATATATTTAGATATTATTTTTCTTTTTTAGTACCATTAATGAGTCCCATTTGAAGAAATGAAAATATGGATGAGGGGGTTTTTCCTGAGTGATTAGAGACATGTGGTGAGATGATGAAATATGTGATGGTAAACCGAAATGATATCTATTTTCATGAATGTGTGTGGATATATACTTTCTATTGGTGACAAATTATGGTTTAAGGGAGAGGATTATGAATCTTTTCCTCACCATGAGTTTGATAGAACTTTATGGATCACTATATGTGATATGGGATTCTGGTTGGGAATAATGTTTAGTGTTAAATTTAGTGAGATGGTATGTCTGGGTACAAGTTATATTATCATTAGTTTAGAAGGTCATTCAATTCACCTTACTTTTAGGGAGAAGGTAGTTATTGGGATGATGGATAATAATGAGTAAGAAGGCCAGTTTGGTTGTGATGTGTTGCAACAAAAGAATATGTGACCACCTAGATTGAGAAATCCATATATGAATTTGATTAAAGACTATACGGTTTACCTTACCTTGAGTTAGAACGTGATGGTAATGAGCTCCCTTGAGTTTTGAGTTATGTCTAAAACTAATATAATAGAACCCACAAAATCCATTTGTGAAGTAATACTGGACTTAGTAGACACCCTACCAATGGTATTTAGGTATGGATTGGGTTATGAGTATATTACCATGAGGTAGAAAAAATATCTTATTATAGAACCAAAGGAGTTATATTCATTTTCCATCATGTCTTGGTTAGCACAAAATAATCCAACAGTCATGTGTATCTCTTCAAGATTAATTGTTCTTGGTTATTATAGATTTACCTAAAAAAATAGTTTATTTATGAATTTATTTTTCTATACGAATGAACATGAATATGATATCATATATCAGGGATTCTTAGTGAGACACTATTGAGTCTTATTCTCTCACCATACATGAGAACTCATATTCTCCTAAAAACCTTACGTATTCATTTTGGGTGAGAAGAGAATATTTAATGGATTGTGAGAGGGAAAATCTATATGCATTGGAGACTGGGATAAGGTGATACTCAGTAATGGATGTAGAGACCTTTTTCTTTATTTTTTGTAGATATATATATTTTTAAATATTATCAACCTAGTCTGTGATTAGTTGATTTATGACTATGTGATTGTACCAGGTAGATTTATTATAACACTCGGTTTATTGTTTTATTCATACTCCAATGTTCATAATTGATATCATTTATTATTTAATTTTTTTTATTATTCTGAATCAAGGGAATTGTCTTCCCATTGTATAGATTATATTCTCAAAACCAATCATAAACCTACCAAATATGTAGAGATTCTCATAAGTTCATGTAGCATTAGTCATCTGGTGAACTGTCGAGTGGCCTATATACCATAGATATATTAAATAGAATTAGAGAATTTAATTTTGTTTTTTTATTTTGAAGATGGTAGAAAAGTGGTATTGGAATACATTGGGGGTTGTGATGGACCATGGAATTCTGATTAATGACCAATTCTCTTATGATAAATCTTTCATACATGTGGTATAAGATTATTGTTCATGGGGTTTTCAATTATTATTGAGATTCATATTAAATTGCTTATGTTTATCCATGTCTTTAATTTATTTTTTTGGATCATTAAATGCTCTAAAGAGGCATGTTTACATGAATCATATTAGTTATATTGGACCAACTTGACGTAATTGTGATTGTATGTGACTGTTTTACTCAATGGGAAACACCCTCATATTTTAAAGGAGAAAACAATGTTTGATATCATATGTGATACACAACACCGAACACAAAAAAATAATGAATATTTAAATATGAACATTTTACCATTCAATTAAATTTTTGGATTTGAGAATGATTAACTAATTTATGAAATATATATATGTCCTAAATATAATGTAACTTTTTAGTAAATAATAAATCAATTGTTGGTAATGACTTTTTGTTCACCAAATTATGTTTTCCTTAAAAAAATTTTTATTAATTTTTATGGAAAATATTATAATTATTTTATAAAAAATTATGAAAATGTATCTGATAAAAAAATAAAATATTTAAATAAGGATATAATAATTATATTTGGGTGAAAATTTTAAATTTTATCTAAAATATAGATTTTTACTTAATAGTGATTAATACAATTATTATATATAATTGTAATTTATTTTGGAATATTAATTAATTTAAAAGAAAATTTTTTATAAAAATTTTATTTAAAGGTAACATAATTATTATTTATTAATATATTTTTTCAATTATTTATGATTAAATATTTTTTATAATATATTTTAATACAATTTTATTTTTATGATTAAAAATATTTTTTTTATGATTTTTTTTAAAATACATAATGTTTTATCATTTATAACTAAATAAAATGACCCATAATGAGAAAGTATTTAAATGAGAATATTATATTATATATATATCCAAAAAATTTTAATTTAATATAATTAATATTACTAGTTATATAGTTACAGTAAAATAATATTTTCCTTAAAATATGTGTTTTTGGAAAATTTCTTTCTATCATGATTGAGGGTTTTATATTTAGGTAAATTATTCCACCAATTTGAATTTATTTTCATAAAACAGATTCTATATATTGAATAATATTAATTAATATTAGATAATAATGTTAACATAATTTTTGAACAATATGAATAATAACTGTAGTAAATATAAATTACCATGGTAAAAGGATAATATTTTAATTAAGTCTATTTTTTTCAAATACTATAAAAAATTTAACCATAAATGAATGAATATTATTATTTCATTTTCAGTAAAATGATATTATAATTATTCAAGCTTTTTTTTATTTATTAACTATTAAGTATCACTCTGATAAAAATTATATGATAAAACCCAAATTTTATTTTTAAGAAATATTAAATTTAAATTTAAAAATTATATTAGATGAATTAATTGATTTTTGAAATAAATTATATTTTGATAAAATATTATTATTAAATATTTATCATTAAATAAAAACTATTATATATATTTTTTTATGAATTCAAATGTAATTTTATAAGGGTTTGAAAACTATTAGGGTAAACCCCCCAACATTTTCAATAAATATCAATTATATTTTAAAAGTGAAAATGAAAATATATAGAATTTTTTTTAAAATATAAATATTATTTTCTAATCATAACCTTGAAATTATCCAATGGTTAATTTTTCATAATTTTCGGAGACAGTCGAATTTTTAGGTAAAAAATAAATACTGCATTAATATACAATGTGTATTAGGACTTCATATTGACCCAAAAGTGATGTAATGAATTATATAAGAGGTTTTAAAAACCAAATACATGTTTTAATTTTAAATAATGTTATTTTAGTTTTATTTTATTTATTTTATAAAGCCATTTTAAATCCTAAAAAACATACAATACATTTTATGGTTTTAAAATCGTTTTTATGAGTATGAATAACACACACCAAATAAATGGTGTTATTTTATTAAGTTTATCAATTTTTCTTATAAAATCGTTAAAAAATCCCATTTGTTAGAAATGATGGAAAAAACTATACATAGACCTATGGTTTTTGTTATTTTATTATATAGAGTTCAAAAAGAAAATAATAATGAAATCCCCACTCATTTCCAATATAAACCCACAAAACTCCTAGTTATCTTCAAAAGACAAATACATAGAGCATGTACTTAATTTTCCATTCCCTATGAATATTCCTCCCATGGTACCTCAATCCATCAAGAAGCTCCTCCCAATCATTTTGAGTCACACACTCAAGTAATGTATTTCTCTTGTCTCTTCTTTATTGAATCAACCCTTTTTTATTTTATTCTTTTTAAATTGATGTTTATCTGATTGTGATATATTCATTAATATCCCACTTAATGTATTTTTTATTAATATATGATGATATACCCCTTTCACTATCGTTAATCCTTCTCCTTAAATGTTATGTACACCCCTTACCATGTTGAATCTTAGTAAGGGATCCTCACATTCTCTTCATTATTCAAGTTTGTTTTTTATCTTATGTCTTATATTTTCCATTTATAGTGTTGGAAAATTTATATCCATTTACCTATTACTACCCTTTTTATGTAAAAATTATGATATACCCCTTTATATCTCATCAACACATTTTATTAATTTTTAAGTTATGCTGTTATGCGGTCAAAATTTCACCACGATTTTTCATGCCAAAACAATTCTGTAGTGAATACCATACCAATTTCTAATCAAGAGTGTTCACATTTATACACATATAATTATATTAACTGGGACATATATGTATGTATACCAAAATATATGATTTTGTAATTAAATATGATAATGAATGAATTCATGTCGTATGATCTATGTGGCACACTTAAGCATGAGATTGAAATGAATGTGATAGGTGCACCCAAAATTATATAGTTCTATAATGCATTGGATAATATTTAAACTCATGAGACATCATGTTGGGATAGGGAGTGAACCCAATTAAATTATGAGAATTTAGTGATAATGATGTATTGGAAGCTATCCTTGACCTATGTTTATGATATAGTGTTTCATGTTGATGCCACATTTCCCATGTTAGGATTGTCAAGCTATATCATGACTTATTTTTCATGTTCCTTTTATTCCCCATTGATATGACTACTGTCTAATATATTTTACCATATTAAAAAATTATTACCTTACTTTTCTTTATATCTCACACCTTTTTTTATATATATCCCTAGGTTATCCAAGGTAGTTTTAAAATATAAGAAATATTATGATCATGTTGATGAAGTTTTCAATAAATCTGATGTATTTACTATTTTAAGTTTTTATTTAATGTAATAATTCCAAAATATATTATTCTTATTGATATTCTAGGTTTTATTAAGTGTTATATTATGTAAGAAATCATATATTAATATTTAATAAAGAATAGGTTTCTTATATAATGGATGATCAATTATTTCAATTTTCAATAATAAAATACATGGTTGTTTACCATATAGAATTTTAAAGTATCTTTAATCATATAAACCATTATTTTCACATGTGAATGAGTTGTTCATAGTAGTTCATGTAGATCTAGTTATAGGACTATAAAGAACAAAACATTCTAAATGATATTTTTTTCGGAATAAATGTGTTTTTTTTATAATATTATACAAAATAAAGAGAAACCAACAAAATTTTATATTTATAATAATGATCATTACATTAGTCATCTATGAATCCAATTAAAATTCCAAACATTACAGCTAAAAAAATATAAAATAGATCAGCTAGAATGGTAATGTATGGATCTTCAAAATTTACTTGAATCATGCCCCCAGTTAAAATCCTATATAAATTAACCAAAATATTTGGAAACTAATCAACATATTTTGAAATTGGAAAATTTATCTTAAGAGAAATAGTAGTGAATTTTGATTGACGGAATGAATTGGTATTTATAGGGTCTAAAAAGAAATTTTACAGTTGGAAAATTTAATAATTGTAAACTATACTCTTGGTTGATAATGTTTCTTTAATAATTAGTTGTTATAAGTATTAATTAAAATGATAATTGATATAGAAAGGAGAATCGGTGGCCTCAACCAGTAGAGTCATGAAGTTTGAAGCCCATTTGTCATAACATAGGAGGGAGGTATCATCATTGGGGTTCTACATTAACCAAGACCAAGTCTATCTTAAACAACTAAAGCATGAATGAAATCCCATATGGGAGAAGTTTAAATTAGTGTAGATTACCACTCGATTGATCTTAGCTAAGGCACCCCACAAAACGATGACCATCGTAAACCATACCCTCAAGGCATATGCATGTGTAGTACGAGGTTACGTGTCTTGGCCTTATTTTCATAAAGTATAAATTCCTTTGAATAAATAATTTTTTTTATTTTATCAATTCCTCTTCAAAATAGTTTTTATTAATAAATTATAAGTTTAATTGTGGTGAATTTGAAAATTTGATTTTTTGGATGAAAATAAAACACAGTTTTATTTTTATAGAAAATATATACATTTTTCTTAATAAATAAAGGTATTTTGAATGGTGTTTTTTATATAAATAATATTAGAAGAAACTTTTAATTAATAAATAAATTATTAAATAATTTTATAAATGAATAAGAAATTTTTATAAATTTCAGAAATGTAATTATGCTATAAAAACTAATTTCTTTTAATTTTTTTAATATTTAAAATTTTAAATAATCTTGATTAAAAAAATTATCTTATAAAATAAACGTCATTTTTAATTCAGAACATCATAATTAGGTTAGGTTGAATATTTGATTATATTTTAAAATACTACATTTTTTTGAATAGTAAAATATAACGTTTTAGGGATTCAAAATATTTTTTAAATCATATTTATGTCAAAATGTGGTAATAATTATGTAAAAACAATACATAAGTAAATATATTTTATTTTTTAATATTTGGTATTTTAATAGTCTTATTCAAATTTTAAAACTCTAATTAACATTCTAAAAATCAGAAAAAAATCAATTTTTATACATTACCTTATAGAATAATTACTTTTCAAAAAAAGATGAATTTAAAAATTAAGCTCGAAAGTGGTGGATTCAAATAACTTAAAATGTGACCCAAATGTCTAATACCATGAAAAAAACATTGGATAAGCCAATTTTTTTTCTCATTTTCTGCAACGTTGTTTTCGAAGACCAATATTTCAAAATTATTAAGAAATTCATACAATTATCTTATAAATACCCATGAACTTATCCATTTTCATTCACTCTCAATCCATCATCATGTTATATTAACAACTCTTTATTATAATGGAAATCATCACCTCTCTTTTTCCATTCCAAAGTCCTTTTTTGGTATGTCTTCCAATTTCTAGGAAAATTCTTTTTCAACCACTTTATATTTTAACAATACTATTTTAACTGTATTTTAAGAAAGGGAGACCCTTTCCACTCTCAATTTAACTTTTTCTAAAACCATGTTTTATACCCATCATTCTGTCAAATTTTCTTCTCAAATTTTCCTCTTTAAAATGAGTAGTTCTCTTCTAATTTTTTATTGGATTAACAAAAATTGTTTTCCTTTCAGTTGGTATTGAAATTGATTTAATAATGGATTTTTAATTCATGTATTTAAATTTATGAAGCTTATATATCCTTTAATGGGATTTATATTATTTAATGGTTATGTCTTTAAGATTTTCTATATGCCAGGATTTTTGATTGAAAAACCATTCTTCATTCCCTATATGTTATTAATGAAATGATTTATTATGATCTATGTGTATCTCATGAAATTTATTCATATGAAGGGTGTGCTATAATAGTGCTCCATTGGATTGGGAAAAGAATTTAATCACTAGAGATGACATGTTATACATTATATTGGTGAATAACCTTGGTAATTTTTATTTATGATTACTCAGTGATAAGCCTTACTAACATGATTACGAATATACCATTTAATTGTTGTAGGTGAAGTTATATGTTATGATTCATGTTCTTTTTTCTTATGATATGCCTCTTTCTCATTCATTTTCATCATGCCGTATGTTCTTATTCATATAGCTCAAGATCATATGCTATACATATCTCTTCCTTATTTCTATTACTATGATTAATGGTCACCCTTTCCCTTTTCTGTATGTCATATGGTTATGAGATGTAGTAAATATAAATTAGGATGAATAAATGAATATTTATTTTAAGTGGATTTAGAAGAGTGTTTTATGTTTTTAGGGATTATGTACCTTATTTCAAAGATACTAAACATGAAAAGATACTCTATTTTTTTATCATGTAATTGAAAGTTATGTAATAAAAAGGTGAAATGAAATAGTTGGTATCAATGTATGGTTTAATTTTTTGTAGAAATTAGGACTTGGAATCTTTAGTAAGAACCATATGGAATATTATAAATATATAAAAACATCCTGATATTTTGGTTATGTATTAATTAAGTGGTTTCTAAGGAAATAAATCCTTTTTTGTATAAGAACAAGTGGTTGTGGCTCCAAAAAAATGTATCTTGGGGTAACACATGAAAAAAAACTCTTTGATATAGACTCCATTTGGAACTATATCATGAAAAAGGGAACTACTACAATCCTAGTTTGACACTCCTAGGGGATATGTTTTGTTAATTTCACGATTTTTATGATTTATTATAAAGAATATATAAAAAAGTCAATTCATCTTAGAATATATTAAAACATATTTATGCATGATATTTTAAGACATAAAATCCTTATTGAATTATAAGATTCATAAAGTAAATATGTTTCCCACTAAGGATTTCTTCTTTTAGATAAATAAAGGGAAATAATAGGAACTTTTTAAATACTAAGTGCAATAGATGATGCGTTGAAGGAATTCCAATGGAATATGGAATGGAAAGATTCATGAGGATGATTAAGAAAAAAACTAAAGTTATGGGCAATAACATAAATCAAATCGATAGAACAAATTCACTGTTAAGAAAAATACTATCTATTGATCACTTTATGTGACAACAACCAACATCTTTTAGATGATCTACTGACCCATTGATTGCTGAACAATTGATAAACTCTATAGAAAAGATATTTTCTATTATATATATTTTTTGAGAAAGCAAAAGCCACCCTAGAAGTATATATTTTTGTTGGAGTGGCTAATTAGTGGTGGATACTAATTCAAATCATGAAGCCGAGAAGGGAAATCAGTTCTATGGAGTGGGAAGAGGTCAAAGGAATATTTCATAATAAATAATGTCCCTTTTCAATGAAAATGAAAATAGATATTTAATTACATGAAATAAATAAGAAGAAAAATTAATTGGTGGGAATAAATGAGATGAACTCGATATGAATTTCTCGATACACATTCAGCTTCATTATAGATCCTTAGGGAAATGTTGATAGATTATTTTGTGGACTAGACCCCATATTCCATGAAATATATAATATTGTGACTGTGACAACTATGAGGATATTTGGTGGAGTGATATAAAGGTTGAACATAAGTTAATAAAGATGAAATGGTCACATAAATCAATGGAAAAGAATAGATCTATGGAGATAAACTTAGGGAGGAACTTTGATCATGGAATATAAGGGAAGAAAGTGAAAATTCACTCACTAAATAAATATGGGAATAAAAATTCAGGGAATTGACTACCTATGAGTGGAAAGTGATACATGTGCATAATAGATGGCCATATATCTTGAAATTCTTATGGTGGGGTGAATCCTCAACTTATCAACACTAATTACAATGGTAATATGGTGCCTGTCTATCTGGATGTTAATAGTTTCATGTGTAGAAAACATGGTAAATTTTACAATCAATGTATAAATCAGAATATAATATAGGGGAACCTCCATGAACATATGAATAGTATTAGAGAGAAAGGTTAGGAATTTTATAAATCAATATCTGATGTAGAGGCACTAAATTATATTGTAGTAGGTACACTTATTATTCTCTCAAATAAATAATGTACTTTTTTTTATTCTGGTTCTATGAAATTCTCTATTTCATCACCATTTTCAAAGAATATATAATCAATACCTATACTAATAGAAGTAGATATATCATTAAATAGTCTTGTATGAATTAGCCTAGCATAAAAAGTGTATATAAATAGTTTTATAAACTTTTTCATGAAAAATATCATTGCAAATATAGTAGCTATTACCATGTTGGAATTCAACACGATACTAGGGAGGAACTAGATCTCAAAGTATAATTATATGATAAAATACATAATTAAGGTAATTTTTGTCTTCTTAAATGCATAACCCACAATAATTTTCATAGGAGAGATATCCCATCTTGAGCTATTCCTAGAAGCACCTTTTTTAGCCTTCTTTATGGAGATAATTGTTTAAGTGGGAGATGGAAATGAAAATATAAAGACAAATAATGTATCTGTCATTTTAGAATAAATTTACATATTTCCTAGAGATTTATTGGAACTTACCCCATAAGTAGAGGTATAGTTATCAATTAAACTCATTTATGAATCTAAGATGATATCAAAGACCCCATATAGAATGTAAAAAATAGAGTTAAAGGAATCAATGAAACAAATTCAATATCTTAGGGAAAAGGGATTTACCCAACCAAGATTATCTCATTGGGGAGAACCAGTTCTCTTTGGGAAGAAGTATTATGGATCAATGTAGATATACATTGAGTATATAGAATCTAATGGGATCATAGTGAAGAACATGTACCCTCTCTCTAGGATTGATGATTTATTTTACCATTATAGTGGGGATCAATTCTTATAAAATATGGACCTCTGCTATGTGTATCATAAATTTTGGGTGAAGAAAAGAAGATATTCCAAAGAAATCCTTATTAACAATATTTATTAAGTATGATTTTGTTTTTATGCCCTTAGTTTAGAATAATTCTCCTGCTAAATTTTTATATTTAATTAATATATTCTTTAAGGACTGCCTTGATAAGTTTTTGGTAGTTTTTATTGAGGATAAGTTGATATACTCTCAAAGCCACGAGGTGCACGTAAATTATATAAGGGTTATCATGGGATCATTGAGGAAGGAGAATATTTTTTGAAAGTTCATCAATTGTGAATTATGATGAAAATAGTTTGAATTATTATGGTAGTTTTTATCTAATTAAGGAATCTCCATTAACCTTGTAAAGACAAAGGCTGTAGAGGAGTGACCTCATCCAAAAACAATAACCGAGTTTTTTAGTTTCCTTGGGTTATGAGGATATTATAGGTGGTTTTTGAAAAACATTTCTTGAATTTTTAATCCACTAACCATGTTAACTAGAAAAGGGGATAAGTTCATCTATGCAATTGTGTGTGAAGAAAGTTCCCAAGACCTGAACAAGAGATTTTTTAATGATCCTGTGTTAACTCTACCGTATGTCAGAGAATGATTCATAATTTATAGTTATGAATATCAAAAAAGGATGGGGGTTTCCATCATGAAATATGAAAATATTATTTCTTATTAATCTCTGTAGTCAAATCCTTGTGAGGTAAATTATCTTTTTCATGATATGGAGATAGTTTCATATATTTTTCCATAAAAATATGGAGGAGCTTTTTTATGAGGATAAATGTGATATATACATAGACCAACAATGATCTTAATGTATTATTTTGTAAAATTAATTGATAATGAGTCAAATTAGATGGTTGGAACTTCATTATAAAATGACTATTCTATTCATTATCACCCTAAAATAGGAAACAAATTCATCGATGCATTAAGTATGAAAGACACTATTGTGATGAAAATGATGGGGATTCAAGGATATCATTTGATCAAGGACCCAATAATTTTGGATAAGGGAATATTATGGTATGTGACATAATCAAACCTATACCAAATGATTTCTCAACCATCATTACTAGAAATGTCCAAGAAATATTGAAGATAATGTACATTGTTACAAAATAACATAGAGGCTGTGAATAATGGGATGATACTTGAGTTCAATATTGATCAAGAAGGTGTATTGAAATTTCATAAATGGATATGTGTCCCACATATAATGGAGATAACGAAAAATATGATGGATAAATCTCATAGATCTGCATTATCTATACATCCTAGAAGTACTAAAATATATAGGGACATTTAGGATCAATAATGGTGGGATAATTTTAAAAGTGGGATTTCTGACTACACTGCAAGGTGTGCAGTATGTCAAAAAGTTCGGGAATAGTAAAAACATCTGTAGACGCCGGAAAAGTCCGTTGTTCCCAAACGAAGCTCCGGATACGGAAAGCGAGGTCATATTTGGAGTCGGAAGAACGTTTCGGAGGGCCCGGAGGCCTTGCGCGGAATTTCAGAGGCCCGCGCGCAAAGGTGATGTTCCGCGCGCAAACCCCCCGGGATGCGCGCAATGCGCCGGTCCGGCGCGCAATTTTGCGCGCCGCGGGTCCGCGCGACTCCCTTGCGCGCCGCGCCCGATTCCGCGCCCGCGGGGGGAATTTCGCGCTCGCACCCTGGATTCCGCGCCCGGGGTTGCCTATAAATACAAGGCGACCCCCAACGTTTCAAAGGTTGCTGGAAGTCGAAACGTCTCCCGTGCGCGCAATTCAACCCCTTCCGCGCGCAATGACGAACTTCAGGTAACCTCCTTTCTTTCGCGCAAGAAAGCCTCGGGGTCCGCCTTCGCGCGCAATCCCCGCTGGCTCCTTTCATTTGACTAAACATTCACCCTAAGGCCTTTGCGCGCAAAAGAACCCGCTTGCGCGCAATTGCCCCCGGGGTGCGCGCAATCCGGCCTGATTGCGCGCACCCCCCTTCTTTCAAGTGGCCATTCATTAGAGAATGAGCCGTTGCCCCCGCGCGCTATCCGAAGCCCGGTGTGAGCAATCTCAAGCATCCGCGCGCAAGGCGCTGGCCCAATTGCGCGCCAGCCGCCCCGATTGCGCGCCGGCCCGCAGTATTGCGCGCAAAGCTTCCTTTTTGCGCGCAATCTGCCAGGGTCGTCCCCGTTGACCTCCTAAGGGTACCCGCCTGTGTGGCACCCGATGATTCTCATCCCGGGTGCCCGCACCGTGCGTTGTATTCCCGTGCGGCCCTCCAGGCTTGCGCGATGTGACACGCACCTATGTCCAGCATGACGTTAAACTGCATACTCGTCCAGCATGACGTTAAACTGCATATACGTCCTGCACGACGTTAAACTGTACATCGTCCGCGCTGCAAGACGTTAAACTACCAAGTGCTTCGTCCGGCAACCTATGCCCAGCATGACGTTAAACTGCACACCCGTCCAAGCTGCACGACATTAAACTGCCTAGCCCCCATCGTCCGTGCTGCAAGACGTTAAACTGCCAAGTGCCTCGTCCTCAACACATGACGTTAAACTGTACTTCGTCCGGCAAGACGTTAAACCGTCCGCTTTGTCCTCAACACATGACGTTAAACTGTACTTCGTCTGGCAAGACGCTAAACCGTCCGCAACCTGATCCCGTGCTCCGCACGCAGGGTCTCCCCCGGTTTGGACATGGCCCCCACCCGCTCGTCTCTGCAGGGATGTCGGGATTGTCCCCCTTTTGGGACGATTTAATGGGAGTGGCTTTTCCCTACGGGGGCAGGGTATTACAAACCCCTAGTTTCTCGTGGGAGGCTGCACATGTGTATCTCCATTGCACCTCCCCACTGCCGAAGCCAGTAGAGGGTCTGACTGGGATCGAGGTGTCTTTTGCTTTCGGTCCAAGTCCCTTCCAACTGAGTTTTGCAGTATCCGGGCTGCCCCAAGTGCGTAAGTCCTGACAGAATGAACTACGTGGACTTTGATCCCTGTCTTCTATACAGGGTACGTAGGAAGCCTCCCTGAGGCCCAAGCCCACCACCTGGTCGTTCCGGTCGTATTTACGTCCGTTCGTCCATCAGTGGACCCCTCCAGGGTTCACGTTTGCGTTGATTCACCTATGAATCCGCCCCTGTGGAAGACTGCCCGTGTGTATCTCCACGGTGTCTCCCCACAGCCCCCCTTTTCCATTTCCCCTTTTATCGTCCAGCATGACGTGAAACTGTGATCCACCCGGCCGTTCCATCCCCCCTCCGTGTGAGGTGGTTCGGTTCAATCCTCCGCCCGGCGGCCTCGACCTCTTCGTGAGTCGGCTTGCCGACGTCCAGCATGACGTTAAACTGTATGCCCGAACTACGTTGACTTTGATCCGTGTTAACGCGCGGTACGTAGGAAGCCCCTCTGGGGTCCAAGCTCTTTACTCCATCATCCACCCTGATCCTTACCCGGGCCGCCACATCCCGGTGGGGTCATGCCACTTCACTTCACTCCACGTTACTTGGGAAGCCGCCCATGTGCTGGCCCCAGCGTCGGAGGTTCCCCGCAAGGGGTTCTGTCATCTGATCCACTTTTCGTGTTGATCGGTCCGATGCCGTCCCCACTGGACGTTAAACTCGCGGCATACCCCGTGTTAAACACGGGAAGCTGAGGAAAACCTCAGGTGACACAGTTCCCCGCACCTAGTACGGGATGCCTCAGGCCATCGTTCCTTCGAGAAGCCCTATTAGGGACGGAAGACAGACGTGCAGAGCCGCAGTGTTACGACACGCCCCCAGCACCCAGAGCCACCCGACCTTCTCACCGAAGGTTGCTGCCCCGCCCAGACTCCTTGGAACGTCCGGGCGGAAGCAGCGTAATTAACCGGTGTCCATGAAGATATGGCGCCGGGAACGAGATTCACGAACATTCTTAAGTCTATGAGGGAGACCCGGATTAGGCGACAAGTTCCGAGGAGACGTCCAAGGAAGGAGAAGCCGACATCCCATCATCCCGGTTTCGATCAAGGAGCAGACGCCCCTGAATAAGGGACGGATGCCGCCCGCCCTTGGAAAGCGGGACTGCGGGACCACAAGCCGCGCGCCCATCCCCTCGGGTTGACGGGTGCACGCGCGAACGCGTCCTGGCGGAACAGCGTAACCCGACGCACATCCGCACCGAAACAGAAAAATGGTGAACCCGACGTGAATCTCTTCTCCTCGATACGAAGACCGATGGCTTTCAGAGGTGTTGGAAGACCGGCGTGTTGCCCGGCCAAGCATTCAGTCTTACCCGCCAGGGGCTGGGGAAGGGACATCGGGCACTCCGTCTCGCAACGTCGAGGGCCTGGGTTCCCCCCACGGAAGGCGTCGTGGCGCTAATGGTTGGTTGTCGATTCCTTTTTCCTGTCAGTATTAATGGGTCATTCTCCCTGCTTGCAGAAATCAGGTCGCCCGATCTAGTGCCCGAACGCCACCCGCCCACTGGCGCAGGGACAGGGGAAACACCGACGCGGCTGCTCCGCGCGGTCCCGCCCGTTCCGCAGCCGTCCCAGCAGCCGCAATTGCGGGACGACCACGCCCTCTCTCCCCCTCGGAGGTCATCCAGAGAAGGGTGATCAACACCCTGGTGCGGAGATACGAGGAAGAGGGAGTCATCCCCACTAGGGAAATGGCTCGCCTGGACCTTGAGGAGGCTGCGCCTCGCCACCACCGCCGCCCCCGAGGGCCGCGCAGGGAGGCACCGCTTCCTACCTCAACGTCCAATCGCTTCGGGAGTTTATCCCCGGAGCGCTCTGACAGTTCCCTTCCTTATGCGGATGAGGTGGGAGATGCCCAGGATCACCCTATCCGAGGTCCGCTCCAGGGATCCACGATAAGGGCTCCCGCCAGGCCACGGCGACATCGCCGCCAGGCCCCTCAAGTCGAGGAACAGGCTCTCCACCTGCCCGCGCCGCTCATCCCGGCTCGTCTGTCTCGACGCCAACGTCGGGCACGAGCGGAAGAGGATGCCCACCTTGGGGCTCTAGCAACTGCGGCCGCATTGGCCCAAACCACTGCTGGCTCCAGTCGCCAGGCCTCTGTGCATCCTGAGCGGGGGAACTCCTATGCCCGACCCGGATCGAGGCCCCGACCGCCCCAAAGGCAGGTTGGGTTGACTCTCCCGGTTGCTGGCACTGGCAGTAGCCACCGCGGACCACCTCGCGGTAGCGCTATTCACCGGCAGGATCTACTCTGTGTGGCCGATCCAGGAGGCGTGGGTCATCCCACCTTCCGATCCCGGCCCGGAGGCCTGCCCGGAATCATCTCTCCCCGCGTCCCCTTTGATATCTGTCCCGGTGCCCCTCGCACCTTGGTTCCCAGTCCTCTCGGCCCCAGCACCAGTGCGGCCGGAGGACGCCAGGACAGAGATCAGCCCTGCCCCGAAGAACCACCCAGGGGCAGGAAGGCAAGGCGTCGACGCCGAGGGAAGAATGTTGCGGAGTTCCGGACAGAGATCCGACCGGTTTTCTTCTCTGACTCAGAGGCAGAGTACGATTCGGCGATAGAGCCCCTTCCCCAATCCCGCCAGTCAAGGGCAGGGGTAGGAATGCGGCACGTCAGCCTCGTGCTCCCCGAGAGCGAGATCGATGTGATCACCGCGTCTCTCCGAAGGTATATCCGGAGTAACGAGGGCCTGGTAGACCCCCAAGGATCAAACTTGCGGTTGGTACCGGCCCCTCCGGAAGTGCCTTCCGTCTCGATCAGAGAAGCCAGAGACTTTTTCTGGGGACCGACGGTCGAACCACGATCTGGTGCGCCCTCGGCGAGCACCGATGCTACGGCAGGATGTTCGCTCGCCGGCCCGTACTATCGTGATGTGGTAGCTGGGGCACCGCCACCCTCAGGGGGAGGCCCGGGATATGGAGGCCAATCGGCCTGCTCGCCGTATTCACCGCCGGCCAGCCCGTCGGCCCGACGGCCCGCCTCGGCACCACTACCAGTTCCCCGTCCGTTCCCAGCCATGGAAGAGGACCGAGGAGATCTGGGTCCCGAGTTTGAGTCGTGGAGCTTCTGGACCGTCCTTGCAGAGGGCCACTTCCCTGAGAAGTTTTGGCCAGTTGCAGGACCGGGCTTTGATGCACCCGAATCGCTCACCCCGGATGAGTTCGAGTGCTTCCGCCGAACTCTCCGGGAGACTCACTCCCGTCTTCACTGCCTACAAATGCCATACCCCGGGAGTCAACTACACCTGGAGGATATTGGTGAGCAGTGCCGTCAAATTGACCTGGCCATGCTCCCCGCGGTTCGGCACCCCGGGTCATTTGGGCACCACGAGGCCCTCCAACAACGATGCGTTGAGTGCTTTCAAGTACTCCGCAAAGTTATCGAGGAAGCCACTCCCCACGTGTATATCCGTGGATGGGGGCAGTACGCTGCCCTACGCTTCAGTTTGATTCGCCGACAGCCCGATTCGTTGGGTGGCCCTGAGGGTATATCCCCAGGGACAGGAACAGTCAATATGGCTGACCTGTCGGGAGAGGGGAACGACTTGGAACTTCTCGACGGGGGCTTCCCCCCCGAAGACAAGCCGTCGTCAGACCCATCAGTGAGAGTTACTCGTCATCAGAGGAACCTCCTGGGGCTCCCCGCACCCACTGAAGCACTGACGTTGAGCCGAAACGTCAGCAAAGGAAAAGAGCACAGTGAGGCTATAAGGCCCGCCGACCCATCTGCCTCCATGCGGAGGGCAGAGGAGGATCCCGAGAAGGCTACGCTACGTCAGCAGCTCGCCGAACAGAAGAGGCTGGTTGACCAGCTCCTCGCCGAGCGCGCTGCAGAACGGCGGCCTGACTACGGTGATCCCAGGCCAGGACAGCAGGGACCGGAACAACCACCCCTCGATGAGACTCTCCCGGGCAACCGTGATTACGCCGTGTTCGCCGACAGGAGAGAGGCCATTGCCTACGGCAAGAGGGCGCGGTATGTTTCGCCACACCCTCCCGAGCGGCGCGACTACCCGAGAGATCCCGCTCGGATTCCTCCCGCTGCCCCAAGGGCCGCTCCGCCAGCCATCCCACGAGCTGCCGAGTTCGACGATCCGGTCGACGACCCGATTGAAGGGCCATGCAATGCGCTCGTGGTTAGAGATCCTCGCCAGGACTGGAACCCATGTCCGGACGATCCGATGGCGGCACTCATTTCCCGCTTGGAAGCCTTGGAGACTCGGCAGGTGGCGATCCCACCGGACGGCAAGCCATACCCAGCATGGGTGGATGACATGCCGGCGCCTCCGGGATTCGGGAATCCCACTTTCGCCCCCTTCAACGGGACCGGAGATCCGCCACAACATTTGGCCCATTTCAACTCGAGGTGCGGGCCTATGTTGGGGACTCCGGCGCAGCAAGAGGCCGCTAAGCTTCGCTGCTTTGTCCAGACACTGGAAGGGCCAGCATTTGTCTGGTACAGCCAGCTCCCCGTCGGGTCGGTAACCAGCTGGGAGGACCTCCGTAGACAGTTCCTCTACCAGTTCAGTTCCACGACCCGGAAGACGAGTATCGCAGACCTCTTCAAGTGCAAGCAGAGGCCTGATGAGCGAGTCGCGGACTTCGTCGCCCGATGGAAGGGTCTCACGTATTCCCTTGACATGCCATTGACTCAGGAGCAGTTGCTGACAATGTGCGTCGGGAACGTCAAGACCGAGCTGGTCCCTTCCCTGATTACTCAGAATTACCCCGGAGGGTTCAGGGACTTCTCAGACAAAGCTCAACGTCTTGAGGAAGCCCTGCAACAGGCCAGCCAGGCACACCCGCTGCCTCCTATGATTCCTGCAAGGAGAGCCAGCAGGGCTGAGCCCGCTGCTGTGGCCCAGATAGAGGCTCCCAGGCCGTTGGAGCTGCTGCCGGTGAGGCCAGCTCCGCAGCCTCACAGGAATCCGCCTCCACGGGCTCAGTTCCCGGCCCAGCAACGGCAGCCTCAGAACCGGCCGGCCCCTCCGCGTAATGTACCGCCGCAACCCAGGCGAGATAATCAGGGTCCACCTCCTCGGCAGGCCCCTCCAGCCCCTCGTCAAGACCGCGCTCCCAGGGGCCCGCGACACCTGACGTACTCATTCCATGAGGATCAGGTCCCCGGTTATTTCCGGAGCGCCCTGGAGCAGAGGATTGTGCGATTGCCTGAGTGCTGGAGGCCAGAGGAGGCACATCTCACGGATAACCCCCGCTACTGCCCCTACCATCGGGCCCTGGGGCACACCATCCAGCGGTGCTATGTGTTTAAGGACTGGCTCCAAGACCAGATTAACAACAATGTAATCAGGTTGGGCCCAGCTCCAGCACAGGTAGCGGGCGTGTTCGTGGGATCAGATGACGATAGTGGCAACGAGGACGAATGGCAGCTGGTCTCCGACCGCGGGTCCCAGAAGTATAATAACTGGATGGCCCGCAAGACGACCATTCGCGCCCAGGGAATCATCCGTGCGCGCTTGAATCAGCCTGAGCCCCCAGAACCTGCGGGTGCTGCTTCGGCATCGTCGTCCCAGTCTGCCTCCTCCAAGAGGAGCAAACGGCGGCAGCGCAAGAAGGAAGAGCGCGCCCCGCCAGTTCCGCCACTATCCCGTACTCTCGGCGATTTCATGCCCCCGGAGATGGGGGTCCCTCCTCGGATCCGCCCGGTGATGGATGATTCGTCTGATGACGGTATTGGGTACGCTTCGGTTAACACCGTCGAGCTGGTAAATCCCTTTTCGGTTCCCGACGTTGAAGAACACCAGGTGGACCTCCCTAGTGTCCCCGGTCGTCGCCACCGTCGGAAGAACCGCAGCAGCAGGAGTCGCCGGGGCACAGCCGTCGGTACCTCCGGCCAGGCCGTGCACGCCACTGAGACTAGGCGGCAGGCTCAAGATCGAGCTCAACGTGCGCAGGCTCCCCATCCGGGGATGACGGATTCTCCTCCGCCACTGTTTGTGGTATGGGACCGGGCAGAACCGCCTCAGCCGCGTCGCGACCAGCTCCGCCCTGCCACAAGTCCATCCCGGCCTCCTGACTCCAGTACGGTGACCATTTCCCGGACTGCGACCAGTGAACAGCGAGATGCGCCAAGTACCAGTCGGCCGCCGATCCAACCGGTAAGGCCCGTCATGCCACCAACCGCAGAGCAATCTCCTGCAACCAGGAGCTCGCGCTTGGCCAAAAAGTATGATGTCCTGAAGCACTTGGCCGACATCCCAGCAAGGCTCTCCATCCTTGAGGCTCTGCGCATGTCATCTGAGATGCGCGAGGCACTCGCTGAAGCCCTGAAGAGCCCCCTCCAGTTCGAGACAGAGGTTGCGGCTGCAGAGGCCTTCCACGCCGAAACGATCGAGGACGCCGAATGTCAGGCAGTTATCTCGTTCTCTGGTAAGGATGAGGACCCTCCTATACAGGGACACATCCGTCCGCTGTATGTCACTGGCCAGTTCAATGGCCTTGAAGTCCGGCGTTGTCTTGTCGACACGGGGTCCGGGATTAATCTGATTCCAACTCGGACGCTCCGGAGATTGGGGTTGTCTGAGGATGACTTGATTCCCTCCGACCTCAGGATCCAGGGGTACGACCGCACCGAGCAAACCCCGGTCGGCAAGATACGTTTGAAGACCCAGTTCGGTGACTTGGTTTCCAACACCGAATTCATGGTAGTCTCTCAGGACACTGCGTATAACGCATTGATGGGCAGACCATGGCTTCACCTTCATGCGGCGGTTCCCTCGTCATACCACCAATGCCTCAAATACTCCCTTAATGGTCGAGTAGGCGTGCTTCAAGGATATGCCTCTCCTTTTGACTCATGTGAAGCCCGCTATCTGGACGCGGACTATTACAAGAGCAAGGATAAGCAGATCCTGGCAGGTGAGGTTGAGCCTGTCGCTGTTGCAAGCGATCCCTGGGCAAGTCTGGATGACGCTTACGTCCTCCCGATTCACCGGTTGGACGTCGCCATGGTCTTGACGGTCCGCGAGTCTCCTGATGAGACGGCCGCGACCGCCCGCGCCAGCACCAGTGGCCCAGCAGGATCTGGTAGCCCCAATGCAGTTTCCAACGCAGTCTCTCCCGTGGATGATCCCTCCCCGAGTGGAGAGGGTATGGAAGACGCACCCCCAGCCTTTGAGGAGGGCGTCCCCGCCACGGTCGATGAGTTAATACAGGTGAACCTTGGAACCGAGGCCGATCCAAGACCCACGTTGGTTAGTGCCGCCATGCCCTCTGAGGAGTGGCAGCAGTACGTGGACTTTCTCAGGCAGCACCGTGATGTGTTCGCTTGGGGCTATGACGAGATGCCGGGGCTAGATCCTCAGGTAGCCGTCCACCGCCTTGGTCTCCCGGCGAACCATCGCGGGTTCAAGCAGCCTCCCAGGAAAATGCACCCATCCCATGGTGCCATGGTTGAGGCCGAAGTTGACAAGCTTATCAAAGCCAACTTCGTGAGGGAAGTTCAGTACCCCAAATGGCTGGCCAACATTGTGCCGGTCAGGAAGAAGAACGGGCAGATTAGAGTCTGCATCGACTTCCGCGATCTCAACCGCCACTGTCCGAAGGATGATTTTCCCCTTCCAGTGACAGAGCTGTTGATTGATGCCACGGCAGGGTTCCAAGCCCTCTCCTTCATGGATGGATACTCCGGATACAACCAAATTCGGATGGCCCCTGAGGATGAGGAGTTCACTGCCTTCAGGGCCCCCCAAGGTACCTTTTGCTACCGGGTCATGCCCTTCGGCCTGAAGAATGCAGGTGCCACCTACCAACGGGAGATGCACCGCATATTCAAGCCAATCCTCGGCACACTGGTGGAATGCTACGTTGACGACTTGGTTGTCAAATCGCGCCAGCGTCAGGACCATCTCAAAGATCTTGAGAAAGTGTTCAGCTTCCTCCGGTCTCGCTGCCTGAAGATGAACCCGTTGAAGTGTGCCTTTGGGGTCACCTCCGGAAAGTTCCTTGGATTTGTGGTAAGATACCGGGGTATTGAGATCGACCCAGAGAAAATCAGGGCGATTAGCCAGATGCCTCCCCCGGGTACCGTCCGGGAACTGCAAGGGTTCCAAGGCCACTTAGCCTATATACGCCGATTCATCGCGAATCTGGCCGGCAAGTGTAAGCCCTTTTCTCGGCTTATGAAGAAGGGTGCCACCTATGTATGGGATAAAGAGTGTCAGACCGCTTTCGAGGAAATCAAGCAGTACCTGCTTCAACCTCCGGTCCTGATGCCGCCCGTATCCGGAAAGCCGCTGGTCCTTTATGTGACCGCCCTGGAACGGTCCCTGGGTGCCCTTCTCGCCCAGAAGAACAACGAGGGAACAGAGAATAGCCTCTATTACCTCAGTCGCATGCTCCTCGATGCGGAGGTTAGGTATTCCCCCATCGAGAAGAGCTGCCTGGCGCTCGTATTTGCCGTACAGAAATTACGGCACTACTTGCAGCACCATGAGGTACAGTTGGTTTCTCGGGTAGACCCGTTGAAATATATCCTGAGCCGACCTATGTTGACTGGCCGTCTAGCGCGGTGGGCTGTGATTCTCCAGCAGTTCGACATCAGGTATGTGTCTCAGAAGGCCATCAAAGGGCAAGCGTTGGCAGACTTTCTGGCCGCTCACCCGACCTCCGCGGATCAGCCGCTGGATCTAGGCTTTCCTGATGAGACCATTCTCTCGGTTGATCGAGCCGATCCATGCTGGCAGATGCACTTTGACGGTGCCTCCCGGAGCCCCACCGGTAGAAGACTCGATAATCCTAAGCTCAATAGAGTGGGCTTGGGCATCGTCTTCATTACCCCGGAGCGAGCCGTGCTGCCATACTCTTTCCTGTTGTCAGAGGGCTGTACCAACAATGAGGCGGAATACCATGCCCTCATCACCGGCCTCGAGTTAGCTCTCGAGATCGACGTGCCCCGTCTGCGCGTGAAAGGGGACTCCGAACTGGTCGTTAAGCAGATCAATGGCGACTATGTTGTCAGGAAGCCGGAACTTGTGCCATTGTTGGAGTGCACCCTCCTTCTGATGGCCCGGTTCCCTTCTCGGCCAGAAATTGTCCATATTCCCCGGTCGCAGAACGGTCGAGCAGATGCTTTGGCCAGCCTGGCTGCGTCACTTGCGGAACCTGAACAGGACAACCTGATCGTCCGCGTGACGCGCCGCAGGCTCATCGCTCCCGTTATCCCGGAAGAAGATCGCGGCCCGTTGGTAAGTAATCTCACCACGGTTGCCCCTATGCCCGGAGCCCCGAGTACCCTAGATATAGCAGTCGGATCAGCCCCTGATTGGAGGACGCCTTTGGTTGAGTACCTCCAACATGGCATTCTTCCGTCAGATCGGGCCGAGCGCGAGCGAGTTCGACGCCGCGCATCGCAGTTCGTCCTCCAGAGCAGTCCCGGCCTGGAGCAGATCCTCTACAAACGCGGATTTGATGGTGTTCTCCTCCGTTGCCTTCAGGGAGTTGAGATCCCACGAGTCATGCAAGAGGTTCATGCTGGTTCATGCGGCGCCCACCAAACTGGGCCGAAGCTGTCCCACCAGATTCGGAGGTTGGGATACTTCTGGCCCTCTATGATCCATGACTGCATCGAGTACGCCAGAAGGTGCCATGCGTGCCAGGTTCATGCGAACTTTGTGCATCGGCCGCCGGAGCCTCTCCATACCACAAGGTATTCCTGGCCCTTTGCAGTCTGGGGACTGGACGTTGTGGGACCTTACCCGCCGGCGACAGCTCGCCAGTGCCGGTTCATTCTGACCGCCACGGACTTCTTCTCCAAATGGGCAGAAGCGATTCCGCTCAGAGAGGTCAAATCCTGTTCGATCGCTGACTTCGTGACCTCCAACATCATCTATCGATTTGGAGTGCCTCACGCTATCCTCACGGATAACGGAACCAATTTCCGAGCAGCCGAGTTGAAGAAGTTGTACGCCAAGTATAACATCCGCTCGAACCATACATCTCGCTATCATGCGCAGGCGAATGGACAGATCGAGGCGTTTAACAAAACCCTCTCTAACATTCTGCAAAAGATGGTTGGTCAGAACAAGAAGAGTTGGCCGGACAAGCTCCCCAACGCCCTCTGGGCTTATCGGACGACGACTCGCAATTCCACCCAGATGACCCCTTATTCCCTGGTGTATGGAGCTGAGGCCGTCCTGCCCATCGAGATCCAGTTACCGTCCTTGCGCACTGCGGTCTACGACCAGCAAGCGCCGGGCAGAGTTGCTGAAGCCCGTCTAGTCGAGTTGGAAGCACTGGATGAGAATAGACTTCGCGCTTTGCACAACTTGGAGAGGCATCAAAGCAGGATGGCTCGAGCTTTCAATAAGAAGGTTCGCCTCCGCTCCTTCCTGCAGGGTGATCTAGTGCTAGCCCTAAGAGCACCGATGATCCCCGGCAGGAAGCCGCCCAAGTTGGAGCCCAAGTGGGAGGGACCTTTTGTTGTCCACAAGGTCTATCCCAATGGCGCGTACTCCCTAGCGACTATGGATGGTGAGCGTGTCACTCCTCCCACCAACGCTAGGTTCCTCAAGCAATACTTTGCCTGAGTGTCACCACGTCCTGCACGACGTTAAACTGCATTCGTCCAGGCTACAATACATTAAACTGTTCAGCATTCGTCCGCGCTGCAAGACGTTAAACTGCCAAGTGCTTCGTCCCGCATGACGCTAAACTGCACTACGTCCGAGCTACAAGACGTTAAACTGTTCAGCATTCGTCCTGCATGACGTAAAACTGCCACTCGAGAACTACGTGCGGCTTGATTCCCATCCTTATGGGATACGTAGGACCGCCTGAACCCTCGTGTTTCAGGCCCAACCCCATCCTTCGGGAATTTCCATCCCATCTCGGGCCCTTGGCCCAGTTGCCCCGGGGTGTGCGGCGTATGGTGTGAGTGCGGGGCTATGCCCTCATTCACGTCGGTTTGTTCGTCACGCTGTACGCCCCCCTCCACGTTTGGGGATGCCTTCTGCTCCCCCCTTCTTTTTTCCTCATCGTCCTGCATGACGTTAAACTGCACTTCAAGAACTACGTATGGCTTGATTCCCATCCTTGTGGGATACGTAGGACCGCCTGGACATTCATGTTTCAGGCCCAGTCCCATTTCCCGGGAATCTCTATCCCGCGTTGGGCCTCTGGCCCCAGTTCCCCTCCTTTTTGTGCGAGGCGTATCGCGTGAGCAAGGGATTATGTCCTCATTCACGTCGGTCTACTGGCCGCGCCGTACGCCTCCCCCGTGTGTGGGACTACCTCACACCCCTCATCGTCCTGCATGACGTTAAACTGCACTTCAAGAACTACGTATGGCTTGATTCCCATCCTTATGGGATACGTAGGACCGCCTGGACGCTTGTGTCTCAGGTCCAGCCCCGTCTCTTGGTTGATTGCGGGGATCTGCCCCCCTTTGGTTGCTCTCGGGGTGAGTCCTCTGACCCTTTCCGGAGATCTGTTAACATGTTTTGGGGTGCTTCGGTCTATGACTCGTAGTGTCAGATTCAATCCCGACAAGTCCTGTGTTGCTTGTCAGGCCTCGCGCTTCCTCTTGTTCGAGCCTTCACTCAAAGGGATCCTCGTTAGCGGTTTGGGTACGATGCCTCAGTGCTCTCCCACCGCTCCGGGTCGATTTACCGGTGGGTCTTGGGCCGCAAATCGATATGAATCCTGCGATTGAGCGGTTGATGCTCGTTTGCTTGCCCCGTCTTAGGCTGACGCGATCGGATGTTGTGTTGCGAATGCGTCAGCAACGTCCTTGATCGCCATGTCAGCTCTCTCGGGCTCTGAACATTGGTTGCGCAGTCCTCATCACACTCCGCCTTTGTGCGTTGTAGTGGGATCTTGACACTCTCTTCATACCGACCTCCGGTACGCCTCTACACGTTAGGCAGACCAACCAGGGTAATGATGTCGTTCGAGGCTCCCATGATCTGAGCACCAAGGATATATGCAGATATCCTCCCTAAGGGCCATGCGTAGCTGGACCCTCGTCCCCATAAGGAGGAGGGAGTCGCCCGAACAATTGCGTTCTGGGCCCAGTATATCTGGAGGCTAGCATCTCTGCCCCTCGGGTGATGGACATACGCAGACCCCTATCCCAAGACTCTTTTCCTGGAATCGTGCGTGACCGCAGGGCTGGGTATGTTCCCACCTCCGCCGTGTCCGCCGTACCGCGATAAGCGGGTTCCTCCATGGTCCGAACCACACGACCTTAAACTGTGTTGTCTGGTCCTACCACACGACCGTAAACTGTGATCGTCTTGGCCGCCCGACGAGAAACGGCACTGCATCGTGATGTCCTCCTCAGGGGACACTCATGTTGGGCGCTGGTTAATGACCACGCCATTCATCAATGCCTTCCATGGCTTGATTATTGTGGCGACGCCAGAGATTTCTCAATCACGGGCATGTCGCCGCACAAAGAAAAACCATTCATCTTTAAGGACAAACAAGAAATATCAAATGCCGCTCCTTTTGTGTGCGAGGGTCAGACCCGCACTCTTCCCCGCGCTGGTGCCCGATTGTGTTGCACCGCGCTTCAAGAACTACGTGCGGCTTGATTCCCATCCTTATGGGATACGTAGGAACGCCCGGATGTTTGAAACTTCGGGTCCAGCCCCCCACCTCTTAGAGATTCCCCCTTCTCTGGGGAATCCGCCGCCTTCAGGTCACCCTCAAGGCGTGTTCCCCGACCCCTTGCCGTGGTCCACCGGTGTCAAGAGTACTCTGGTTTATTGCCAGGAGGGTCAGGATCCGCTTGGTCAGGTTTCCTCCACTTTTCAGGCTTCGTGCTCCCTTTCATTCGGACCCATCGTCTACGCCCTGGGTGGAGCCCCCGTGAACGGTTCGGACACAATGCCTCAGTGCTCTCCCACCGACTCGGGCCGGTACCCCCAATGGCCTCGGGCAGCAAATCGATATAAATCCTACGATTGAGCGGTCGATGCTCGTTTGCTGCCTCATTCCACCAACGGTTGGTGCGATGTTGATGCTGCTTTTCCGCCACGGTCGGCAGTATTCTCATATCGTCACGCCGGTGCTCCCGGTCCTCGAGTGAATGGCCGCATGATTCACATTTTCCACCTCCCATTCTGACCAGGCGAAACCTCGACACTCTTGACACTATCCCTCAGTGCATCTTCGCATATCCAGGGGATATGACCACGATGTGGCGTGCTTTGAGCCCTTATGGTCCGAGCTCTAAGACCTTAAACTAAGATCTCCCCTTTATGGTCCGATCTCTAAGACCTTAAACTAAGATCTCCCCTTTATGGTCCGAGCTCTAAGACCTTAAACTAAGATCTCCCCTTTATGGTCCGAGCTCTAAGACCTTAAACTAAGATCCCCCCCTTTATGGTCCGAGCTCTAAGACCTTAAACTAAGATCTCCCCTTCTGGTCCGAGCTCTAAGACCTTAAACTAAGATCTAGCCCTTATGGTCCGAGCTCTAAGACCTTAAACTAAGATCCTCTAGCCCTTATGGTCCGAGCTCTAAGACCTTAAACTAAGATCCTCTAGCCCTTATGGTCCGAGCTCTAAGACCTTAAACTAAGATCCTCTAGCCCTATGGTCCGAGCTCTAAGACCTTAAACTAAGATCCTCCACCTTTATGGTCCGAGCTCTAAGACCTTAAACTAAGATCCAGCCCTTATGGTCCGAGCTCTAAGACCCTAAACTAAGATCTACCCCAAATGGGGTCCTACGTCCTGCATGACGTTAAACTGCACTCACAGAACTACGTGTGGCTTGATCTCCAGCCTGATGGAGTACGTAGGAACGCCCGGGCATTTCGACTCGGGTCCAGCCTCAGGGATCGATAAGTCCCGCCCCTCCTCGTCGCCGGCCGTCTGGCCTGACTTCGGGTAGAGTGGTGCAGTTGTGATATTCTCCCCGATTCAGCTCGGGATGCCCCATCGCAATGATGGGAAGCGACAGTTTCCTCGTCAGAGAGGTGCTGTCTGAGAATTGAGGTGACTCACGGTCAGATTAGTGCATCCGCCCAATACGCTTTCCCCACGGTGGCGCAATTTTGAGAGCGTTGGATTCTGTCCGAACAAATCGTCACTTCGCCCCACGCTTCGCATGCCCTGTTGATCTGGATTTTCCACCCTTGTGTCTGAAGGAACCCCAAAGCGGTATTCATGATGACATGTGGTCCGCCTCCTGCAATATGAATGATGGCCTTTTTCGGTCCGTCTATTGCAGTTGTTATGGTCGATCCACTGTCCGCCTACCGTCTTGGGCATTTCCTGGAAGGCCGATCGTTGTGGATGTCTGGATTCGGGACACGCGATTCACCTTTTCTCATTTCCCTATGTTCGGATAAAATCTCAACGCCCCTAGCGTTGTCCCGCTCGTGTGTTGGAACAAGTTGGGGGATGATACATTGGTTAGGTCTGAGGTCTCCTTTCCTAGGAATGACCTCCCTCTTTTCTCCAGAAACCCAGGCCCAATTATGGATGCCTGATGCTTGGTTAACGCTCCCGCGAGACAATTTGTGGTTGAGCATGTTAAACCAAAAGACGCAGATAAATATGGCGATTCATACAAGTGGATCAAAATATTAAGTAGCGGAAGCAAATGTTCTGGGAATGGCAAAAAACAGCCCTTAGGGATTAGCGTGCTGAATGAGTCTTTCTAATGCCGCTACCCTTTGGCTGGCGGCCTCCAGGGCTGCTTCTCGTTCCCTGCGTGCCCTCTCCTCGTCGGCGGTCGCAGCACGCAGTTCGTCAATCCTGGCCTGTGCACGCTCCCGCTCGACTTGGAGTGTGACCATCTGTTGGCCCGCCTCCGTCAGCTGTACCTGAGCGTCGATCAGTTGTGCCGATAGTTGCTCCACAAGCTCGGTACATGCTGCGACGAAGGCCTCCTTCTCTGCCGCCTGCCCTTCGAGGCGCCGGACTTCCTGCTCTGCCGCGATGAGCGCCTGCGTGCTCTCCGACATGTCCCGACTTTGTGCGACGTCGGCACGCCGGCGGCTCTCGCGCATCTTCTCGGCCATGAAATCACGGACCGTCAGATGGAGGCGTTGAGCATCAGCTCCCCCGGCACACAGGAAGCGCAGCCAGGTCTGAAGTGATCCCATGCGCCCCAGCCATTCCGATGGGTCTCGCTTGAGGAAGCGCTGGATGCACTTCCACCCCCTGCGTCGCGTTACCCGGCTATCCTCGACCGCCTCCGCGTCCGAGTCATCCATCTCCTCTGGGTCGGCAGGCCGGTAGGCAGGGAAGGCAGCCAGCAGGTCTGCTGCAGGGTCCGCCCCTGGGAGGTCCTCACGAGGGATAGGTTCCCCAACATCCGGGCAACCTTCTTCTCTCTCCCCAGCGGCGCTGACACCCTCGTCAGCCCCCAACCTCTCTCCGATGTCAGCACCGCCGATGTCCGCAGCCCCTTGATCAGCAGTTGGTGGGGCCGGCTCGGTTTGGGAAGCCTGTTCCGGAGCAAGCGGCATGTCCACCACTGGTCCACTCGTAGATGGCCCGGGTTCGGCAACCCGACGAGCCTCCGATGTTGAGATCACTGCGCAGGGCATGCCATGGTTAGTCACGGATCGTCAATGGCAAGCACCAGCAGTAAAGTAGGGAGACTTACGGGAGTTCGGAGCATCATCTTCCGCTACCCCGGTCGCCGCAGGAACAGTTGCAGCAGGGGACCCCTTAGCGCTTGTCAATTCGATAATGGGTGCCTGGCCCCCGCCTTGTCCTGCTGGCGCCTCTCCTACTCCTGTTGAGGACGCCTGACCGATGTCCGTGTGCTCCTGAGAAGGATGGAGAAACGGGTTAGAAGCTGCATAAGAGAATGGATGAAGCAAGTTGAGTAGGGATAGAAGCGGACCTCGAGGAGCTCAGTGACATCAACGTTGTCAGAGCCGGCCACCTCGCCGCTCTCCCGTGGGCTCCCCCGATGGGACCTTCCCTCGGAGCCTTCATCCTCCCCCGTCTCCTCCTCCTCCTCGGAGTCGTTACTGTCATCTTCTTCCGGCGGCATCTGTTCCGGAGCGGGCTCGAGACCGAGCATCACCTTCACCAGAAGGGATGGCTCCGCACGCTAACCACGTTGGCGCGCGTACTCGTCCATGGCCGTCAGATATGCATATTGCCGGTTGAAGTCCACCCTGTCGGTGATCTGGAGGCGCCCGACCTCTGGCAGATAGATTCCTTCTCTGAGTATCTTTCGCCAGATGACGTCGGTCCCCAGTGACTGCCGCAGGGTCATCCAGGCCGACCACAGCGCCGGGAAGACTGCATCGTGGGAGGGTTCGAGCAGACGTCTCACCTGCTTCCCGGGCCGCTCCTCGACGGCCGCATGTGCCCCCTCTCTGGGCGCTGAGGTCGTAGCGGCAGCCTGCGATGCGCCCGCCGCCGAAGTCCCTGCTCGCGCCGGCCCCGCTGCTTGGCGCGCCTCCGTTCTCCCCCGTGTGGCGGCGCCTCGCCTCCTTCCTTGACGCCCGGTCTCCGCACGGGTAGCCTCGAGCCGCCGAACTAGCTTCCGCAAGAGCCCCTCAGGGTACGCGATGGCCCAGTGTTCGGCGTACTCGGTTGCCAAGCCTGCGTTAACTCCGGTAGGAGGGAGGGTGATGACGTCGCCAGAGCCGAAGGCGACGAACATCAGCCACATCTGGCGAAGGACGCAAGGGTTCGTCTCCTCCCGAACAGCAGTGAATACCCTCTTCGGCATCCGTTGAAGGCACCCGAACTGCCTGGCGAACCGGGTCGGCACGCAAGGCTCGCAGATCACCTTCCCGTCGATCCGAGTCACGAGCACCCCGCCCCGCATGTTCAGGAAGTATTCATGCTGCTCCAGCGGGCCCTGTCCGTTGTCGATCATCTGGCCGACGGGAGTGGGGAACGGGCTGAAGTTGAAATTGGCATGATTGCCAATCCGAACCCTCACGCCCTCCTCACTGAGGGTCATCGGAGCGACCCCCGCAATGTTCAGCAGGGAGGGTCGCAGGCCGTTGCCCGGAGGACTGATGGCATTTGGGAACGTATACCCACCGAGGTGAGCAGCCACCCATCCGTGGAAGAACTGAAAGGGCCCACAGATCCTTCGTGGCGACCCCCCTCGTGAGATGCGTCCCAGAATGGCATACAGCCTCGCCAGTACTGGGACCCCGAGGTTGTACCTCTTATTGGCAGCCATGGCGCCCGCCATCGCCAGCGTCGCCGGGCGGACGCCCATCCTCGCATCCCGCACTGGCAGGAGCCACCCGCTCAGAAAGGCGGCCAGGAACGCCGCGTACCGGACGTTCGGGTCCCGGGCCTCGATGACGCGGTACCCCCATGAGCGGTAATCGCCCGTCTCCAGGACCCGCCAGTACGACCCGTTCCGGCTCCTCTGAGCTGCGGTCGGGCACCGCTTCCCCCTGCCTGGCATCTTGACCGCCGGGTCATGCTCCAGGAACTGGCCGAACCAATCCTTGTAGGCTATGTCCTTCTGGAAGTCTTGGATCCCGAGCCGCTGCGTAGCCAGGTCAAGAAGATGCCAGGTCAGAATGGGAGTCCGTGACCTGTCCTCCCAGATGTTTTTCGGTGGCAGGAACTCATCGTACTGGTAGCCCTCCAGCGGGATACCTCCGATGCAGTGGATGTCCCAGAGACCGATGCCGACCTCCCCATGGTGAAGATGGAAGGTGTTGGTATCCGGGGACCAGCGAGTGAACAGCTCCGGCCCGAGCTCAGACTGCTGGTAGAAGTGGAACTGCGACGTCCACACCGCCTCGAACAGGCCGATGTACCGCAGCTCCTCTGCGAAGTGATCGCAAGTGTGGCGTACCCAGAACGCCCAGGCCCATTCACTGGTAAAGTTGCCCCCGGATCGCAAGTCCCAGTCCTTCAGCCAGCCCTTGGTGTCGTCAGTGACACTCTGACGGTATGTGCTCGAGTAGAGGGCTGGAGAATTCTCCGCTGTAGGCTCACCCCCATCAATGGTTCGCGTCCTCGGGTTCAGGACGTAGACATCCAAGTGCCTGGTTTCCCTGGCAGGATGCCCATTGTTGGTGATGTTATAGCGGTGAAGCTCGTCCTCCCGAGTCACCCAGGTTCGCGGCGCATCAACCTCGAATCCTGGCACCGGAACCTCATCGAGGATGCCGAAGTTCCAGAGCGGCAGGTTGTCCGACAGTGGATATGTCTTCTGGGCCGGCGTTAGTAAGTCGAACAAGGATTGATTGTTAGAAACAATCTCCTTGGCTCCGTAAACCTCCTCGTTCGTTGCCATCTCGGCTCTGCGGGTGGCGGCATCCCCTTCATTTCCTCTGTGCGCGGCCATCTCGGAAGATTCGGGAGTCGTGCGGGTTAAGGGATGAAGCGTGCGGCATCGGACGAGGCTGGTGGAAAAGTTTGAGAGGCGGCGCGCAATCCAAGTGGACGGCGCGCAATTGGGAAGACTGTCGCGCAAAGTTCCGGGTTTTCGCGCAAAAAACAGGCGAAATCCGGACGGTTTTGCGCGCCGATCGGGCGAATTCCGCGACCGGAAGAAGCAATTTCGCGCACGAGAGCTTTGGAGCTTATCGCGCGGAAGGCCAGAGTACGGAACGCGGGACCCAGCGCCCCTATTTATAGGCGAGGCCGGGTCCGCGCTGCGCGGAAAGCGCTTTGCGCGACCGCAGCGGCGAATTTCGCGACCGGCGCCCCTTTTTTCGCGCCTAAGTCCCGCGCCGCCCAGGACTTCGGCATTCCGGCGTCTCCCTCGGAACCCGATCGTTGCGACCTCTCGCCGATCAGATTCCGAGGGGGGGCTTTTGTAGACGCCGGAAAAGTCCGTTGTTCCCAAACGAAGCTCCGGATGCGGAAAGCGAGGTCATATTTGGAGTCGGAAGAACGTTTCGGAGGGCCCGGAGGCCTTGCGCGGAATTTCAGAGGCCCGCGCGCAAAGGTGATGTTCCGCGCGCAAACCCCCCGGGATGCGCGCAATGCGCCGGTCCGGCGTGCAATTTTGCGCGCCGCGGGTCCGCGCGACTCCCTTGCGCGCCGCGCCCGATTCCGCGCCCGCGGGGGGAATTTCGCGCTCGCACCCTGGATTCCGCGCCCGGGGTTGCCTATAAATACAAGGCGACCCCCAACGTTTCAAAGGTTGCTGGATGTCGAAACGTCTCCCGTGCGCGCAATTCAACCCCTTCCGCGCGCAATGACGAACTTCAGGTAACCTCCTTTCTTTCGCGCAAGAAAGCCTCGGGGTCCGCCTTCGCGCGCAATCCCCGCTGGCTCCTTTCATTTGACTAAACATTCACCCTAAGGCCTTTGCGCGCAAAAGAACCCGCTTGCGCGCAATTGCCCCCGGGGTGCGCGCAATCCGGCCTGATTGCGCGCACCCCCCTTCTTTCAAGTGGCCATTCATTAGAGAATGAGCCGTTGCCCCCGCGCGCTATCCGAAGCCCGGTGTGAGCAATCTCAAGCATCCGCGCGCAAGGCGCTGGCCCAATTGCGCGCCAGCCGCCCCGATTGCGCGCCGGCCCGCAGTATTGCGCGCAAAGCTTCCTTTTTGCGCGCAATCTGCCAGGGTCGTCCCCGTTGACCTCCTAAGGGTACCCGCCTGTGTGGCACCCGATGATTCTCATCCCGGGTGCCCGCACCGTGCGTTGTCTTCCCGTGCGGCCCTCCAGGCTTGCGCGAAGTGACACGCACCTATGTCCAGCATGACGTTAAACTGCATACTCGTCCAGCATGACGTTAAACTGCATATACGTCCTGCACGACGTTAAACTGTACATCGTCCGCGCTGCAAGACGTTAAACTGCCAAGTGCTTCGTCCGGCAACCTATGCCCAGCATGACGTTAAACTGCACACCCGTCCAAGCTGCACGACATTAAACTGCCTAGCCCCCATCGTCCGTGCTGCAAGACGTTAAACTGCCAAGTGCCTCGTCCTCAACACATGACGTTAAACTGTACTTCGTCCGGCAAGACGTTAAACCGTCCGCTTCGTCCTCAACACATGACGTTAAACTGTACTTCGTCTGGCAAGACGCTAAACCGTCCGCAACCTGATCCCGTGCTCCGCACGCAGGGTCTCCCCCGGTTTGGACGTGGCCCCCACCCGCTCGTCTCTGCAGGGATGTCGGGATTGTCCCCCTTTTGGGACGATTTAATGGGAGTGGCTTTTCCCTACGGGGGCAGGGTATTACAAACCCCTAGTTTCTCGTGGGAGGCTGCACATGTGTATCTCCATTGCACCTCCCCACTGCCGAAGCCAGTAGAGGGTCTGACTGGGATCGAGGTGTCTTTTGCTTTCGGTCCAAGTCCCTTCCAACTGAGTTTTGCAGTATCCGGGCTGCCCCAAGTGCGTAAGTCCTGACAGAATGAACTACGTGGACTTTGATCCCTGTCTTCTATACAGGGTACGTAGGAAGCCTCCCTGAGGCCCAAGCCCACCACCTGGTCGTTCCGGTCGTATTTACGTCCGTTCGTCCATCAGTGGACCCCTCCAGGGTTCACGTTTGCGTTGATTCACCTATGAATCCGCCCCTGTGGAAGACTGCCCGTGTGTATCTCCACGGTGCCTCCCCACAGCCCCCCTTTTCCATTTCCCCTTTTATCGTCCAGCATGACGTGAAACTGTGATCCACCCGGCCGTTCCATCCCCCCTCCGTGCGAGGTGGTTCGGTTCAATCCTCCGCCCGGCGGCCTCGACCTCTTCGTGAGTCGGCTTGCCGACGTCCAGCATGACGTTAAACTGTATGCCCGAACTACGTTGACTTTGATCCGTGTTAACGCGCGGTACGTAGGAAGCCCCTCTGGGGTCCAAGCTCTTTACTCCATCATCCACCCTGATCCTTACCCGGGCCGCCACATCCCGGTGGGGTCATGCCACTTCACTTCACTCCACGTTACTTGGGAAGCCGCCCATGTGCTGGCCCCAGCGTCGGAGGTTCCCCGCAAGGGGTTCTGTCATCTGATCCACTTTTCGTGTTGATCGGTCCGATGCCGTCCCCGCTGGACGTTAAACTCGCGGCATACCCCGTGTTAAACACGGGAAGCTGAGGAAAACCTCAGGTGACACAGTTCCCCGCACCTAGTACGGGATGCCTCAGGCCATCGTGCCTTCGAGAAGCCCTATTAGGGACGGAAGACAGACGTGCAGAGCCACAGTGTTACGACACGCCCCCAGCACCCAGAGCCACCCGGCCTTCTCACCGCAGGTTGCTGCCCCGCCCAGACTCCTTGGAACGTCCGGGCGGAAGCAGCGTAATTAACCGGTGTCCATGAAGATATGGTGCCGGGAACGAGATTCACGAACATTCTTAAGTCTATGAGGGAGACCCGGATTAGGCGACAAGTTCCGAGGAGACGTCCAAGGAAGGAGAAGCCGACATCCCATCATCCCGGTTTCGATCAAGGAGCAGACGCCCCTGAATAAGGGACGGATGCCGCCCGCCCTTGGAAAGCGGGACTGCGGGACCACAAGCCGCGCGCCCATCCCCTCGGGTTGACGGGTGCACGCGCGAACGCGTCCTGGCGGAACAGCGTAACCCGACGCACATCCGCACCGAAACAACATCCTAATAGAGTATTAAAACCATTAAACATACCATCGTCGATGTGAAAAAATATCATTATGAAATTCATCATTGGTATCCCAAGAACATACAAAGGAAACAATGAGACATGAGTTATTGTGGATATTCTCACCAAGACTGCCCATTTAATCTCTATTTAGGAATATATCTATCATGAAAATATTTCTAGGATATATTTAAATGAAGTGGTAAGGATGAATAAGGTGTCACTTTATATCATTTTTTTATCATGATACACAGTTCAAATCTAAATTTTGAATAAGTCTTCATCACGCTCTAAATACTAAATTGAATTTCTATACGACCTATCACCCTAAAATTAATATCCAAACTAAATAAAATATTTATAAACATGAGGATATAATAAAAAAATCTCAATGGAATTTAAATGTGTATGATATCAAAAACTCCCACTATATTATTTCTCATAAATTTTTTTTTCACTCAATTACAAAAATGGGACCATATGAAGTTGTAAATGGAAAGAGATGTAGAATTTGAACTTACTGGGATGATGTGTGTCAGAGAAAATTTCTTGGGGCTAATATTTTTTAAGAGATGATAGAAAAGGTTCTTTCAATCCAATAGTATATAATGTTTTCTCAGAGTTGGTAGAAGAGCTATGATGACCATCATTGAAGGGACTTGGAGTTTTATGTTTGGGAAAAGGTTTTCATTTATATATCAACTAGGAATAGAGTAATGAGATTTGGAAAGAAAGGGAATATTAGCCAAAGGTACACATGCCCCTATGAATTTTTTATTGTAAATGAGAAGTGGAATATTTTCTATAACTTCTAATGAATCCATCTAAATTTCATGATGTATTCCACATATCTATTTTGAGCATGTATAATCTTGATCCCTCATATGTATTGAATCTTGATGATGTATTATTAGAACATGGCGTCTCTTACAAGGGGAAGTGGGTGTAGATATGTGAATTTAGGGAAAAGGTTATATTCAACAAGACTAACCACCATATCAAAGTTTTGTGGATGCACCATAAATATGAAAAAATGTTGTGGGAATCGGAATAGGAAATGATACAGAAGAACCCAACATTGTCTTAAATGAGATAATTTGATGAAATTTCTTGGATGAAATTTTTATAGGGGGAAGAATGTAATGACCCATACATTCTAAATGACATTTGTTATCATAATAAATTTGTGTTTTAAACAATATTATAAAAAATAAAGAGAAACCAATAGAATTTTATCTACATAACAAATATATTTTCATTAGTTATCTATGAAACTAATTAAAAATTCAAACATTACATGTAGACAAAAAATATAAAATAGAACAACTAAAATGGGAAGGTATGGATTACCCCAATCTGCTAGAATCATATCCCCACCACAAATACTATATAAATAAAACAAAATATTAGTAAACTAATCAACGTATTTTCAATGAAAATATAATCATATGTGAAATTGTTGTGAATTTTCAATGAATTATTTAAGTCAGATTTATAGGTTATAAAGGGAAGTATGACCATCATTGAATATGACCATCTAAAACTTTAACCCTAGTTAATAAATTTTCCACTATAATTAGTGCTTATAAGAATTAATAAAAATGGATTTTCCTCAGTCGAATCGAATGATTAGAAAGATATGTGGTGATGTCAGTCTCTTTTGAATTTTGAAATAGGGTGCATGATATGGTCTTTCAATAGTGAATGGTTCTGTTTTGTTATTTTTAAATTTGAATTCTATAATGTATGTTTTGTGAGGGTGTTACTTGATAAGTAACATTTCTTTTTGTTCCCACTTACCATCAGTGGGTCTTGTCAACAAGATAAAAAATGGATTGTAGAGTACATTGAATAATTGATATATAAAGGATAATCAATGGAATTAACTAGTAGGGGCATGCCGTTTGAATCCCATTGTATGAAATTTTTAGGAATTTATCACCATTGGGTTTATCCTTAGACCAAGACCATTCTGAGCTTAATAAAGTGATTATTGAATGAAATCAATTATGGGTGTAATTAATATTGGTGAAGATTACCACATAGTCGATGTTAGATGAGGCCCCCACAAAACAATGACCATCTCACACCATACCCTCAAGGCGTATATGGGTGTAATAAGAGGTTACATATCCATACATTAGATTCACAAAGTGAAATTTTCTTTTTATAAATAAAAATTATATTACATCAATTCCTATTATGAATTTTTATTCTTAAAAAATATATATGTTTAATTGAGTTTAGTTTGTTTTTTTTTATTTTTTGGATGAAAATAAAAAAATTACTTTACTAGTAAATATATTTAATTTTTATAATAATCCATGGTATTCTAAATAGTATTTTTTTTTATTAAATAGTACTTTAAACCATATTTATTTAAATTATAAAATACTAAATAATTTAATGAAGGCCTAAGATTTGTTTTTTAAATGTCAAAAATGAGATTATACCTAAATAATGACTATAGTTAATAAATAATGATTTTGATCTTTTAAAATTAATATGCTCAAAAATATAAAAAAATTTGTGATAAAAAATAAATTTTTAAATTTGAGCCTCAAAATTATGTTCGGGTTAATTTGTGATAATTTTTAAAAATACATATATTTTTAATGAATAGTAAAAATAAATAAACTTTTAGGGTTTCATTATATCTTATGAAATAACATATATATTATAATGTTATATTAATTAATTAAAAAATATATATATCCAAAAAAATTATTTTCTTTAATATTATGTATTTTAATAGGCCATATCCTTTTTTTAAACTATATGTTACATTCTAAAATATAATAAGTAAATTTTATTTTTTAAACATTAATTTGTGGAATCATTATTTTCCCAAGATAAATGTAGTGCTTAGGAATGATGTTCCATTATAGTGGATTAAAATAACATAAAATATGACCCAAATGTACAATACCATGGTTAAGCCAATGATTTTTCATTTTAAAAAACATATCTTTCAAGGACCTATATTTATAAATTATTAAAAAAGTCATCCACTTATCCTATAAATACCCACCCATTTATCCATATACATAATCTACTAATCCATACTCCATGTGGGTTTGGTGATTTTTCCCCAGGGGTCCCCCAAGGTTCCCGGAAGCCCTGAAGGTTCAATGCTCAAGTTTCAGGGACAACACTTAAAGTTAAGGAAAATATTCATTTCTCTTTTCCATTAAAGTGTCCTTTTGTGGTATTTCCTCCAATTTCGAAGAAAAAAAATCCTTTTTCCACTTTTTATTATACCACCACTGCATTACTTTTATTTTATGAATTGTGGACCATTATCCCCTCTTATTTTACCATTTTTAAAACCATTATTTATACTCATGATGATGAATAATTTTTTTATCAAATACTATTATTTTACATGAGTAATTATATGTTCCTTTTTATTCGATAACCCAAAAAAACAGTTTCATTTAGTGGTTATTCAAGTAGATTTAAAAATGGATTTTTAATTCATGTATTTACATATTTGAAACTCACATGCCATTCATGGGTTTAAAATGACGTAATGATCATGCCTTTAAGATGTATTGTATACCAGGATTTTTTATAATAATCTCATTAACTATTATCAATAGGATATTAATAAAATGGTTTATTATGATATATATAGTTCACATGAAATTTATACATATGAAGGGTTCTACCCGATAGAACACTAATGAATTGGGTAAATAATTTATTCTCTAGAGATTACATGTTATACGATACCTTGGTGAATTGATTTGGTAATTTTTATTTAAGAAACCATAGTGATAAACATTTGTGATATGATTATGAATGTCTCATTTAAATTTTGTTTCGACATTTATATGTTATGACTCATGTTATTTTTATTATGATATGCCTCTTTATCATGCCTTATCCTTATGCCTTGTGTTCTTATAGATATTTCTCAAGATTACATACTAAATGTCTCTCTGGATTATTTCTCTTAATGGAGTTAATACTCACCCATTTCTGTTCATGTATGTACCCAGGTTTTGATATTGAAGAAATATAAATTAGGACGAACCCATGAATAAGTATTTCAAGTTGAATGATAAGAATGATTTTTATTTTCATTTATTTTGTACCTGATTTAAAAAAATAGAAAAAGATCCTCTAACTTGTATCATGAAATGAATTGTTAGGTAATAAAAAGGAAAGATTCCATAAGGACATTATTTGGAAATTCTTATATAGACCATTAATGCATAGTATGTATTTGATATTAAGTGGGTTACCACATGCATTGATTTCATTAGGGTTATTCTAAGGATGAGAATATATTTCCCTGATGATCTATTTTTTGTTATTTAATGTCTGAACAACATACTATACGTTATTTTAATTTGTATATTCTTGGGGAAATTCTAATTAAATAAATCAATTATGTTATTAATGTAATGTGGAATGCATTTTTATTGGTCTTAAAACAAGTTTGAATAAGTGGGATTTGTAGGAATTCGGTCTCTATTTATTTTTAATGTGATTCTAATGGTGTTATAAGAGGAATTATAGATGATTTTTGAACTATAATTATTCTCATGGGGTAGGTCAATGTATTTTTATCCATGGAATGAGTTATATTTTTCTGGTATTGAATGAAATTTATATTCATTTATATAATGGATAGTGGGTTACTCATGTGGTCTCAGGCTTGGTGAGATGCAAATCATGATAGCATCTGTCATGTTTCATGAGGGAATGGAGGAAATTGGTTTAGGTGAGATCATTTAGGATTGTGAGTGAGAACATTTGAAAAATGTCTCAGTAGATCACTCTACATAAGGAAGGGAGTATGGTCGGTAGGTATTTTCATGAAAATATTTACTGTGTAAGGGATTGTGTTCTATAATTCTGTGTGATGTAAATTTTTTTTTGTGGATCAGTGAGTTTCTAGGTATGGGATGATCGTTTAGGGGATCAATAAGACACATGTGGGGATAATTTTCCAATGGGTTAAAGAAGTTGTGAAGCAATGACCATTTTCCTGCACCAGGTGATGATTGAGTCAAATCCCAATACACCCATTTTGGAGTTATTACCCCATGGTATTCTTATACTAGATCCACATAAATTTCTTATATCAATATTAGGATTTAGTTGATCAGAAACCACTCAGTCTATCATTCACAAAAATTAAAGGATATTTTATTGTACTTAAACATATCATTATACTCATCCTCAGGGTTCTCAATAATGTTTCATCATTCTATTTTCCAAAGGATAACTAAAACTTTTCTTTGATAGCAACTATAGAGATCCTATTAAATTATTATTACCATAAACATCTATTAATTACAACCCAAAGACCATGAGGCCTAGTGTATTAGGATGTCTGGGTTCAAAGTAAATAAAACTAATAGTAAAATAAAACATATTTATATGTATATTTTTTATGAGTTCCTAAATCCTTTTGAGATAATAAACTTTAATGGGATACATATGGAGTACATAGAAGAAAAGTATTGAGCTAAGAATACTAGTAACATATTTAAAATTATAAGGAAACATAACGTGTGAGTCAAATATAATACACAATGTCATAAAAGATAATACTCAGGAGTAATAACATGGGAACATAACATAAATGACACACTATCCTAAGATCATGACATCATAATGGAGGGTATATTAATAATAAAATGGTATCATAATATAAATGACATGGTTTAATGCACCATACAATGACTCTTTAAGGATTTTTCCAAAAAACTCAGTTCCATCAAATGGTTACACAATAACGGTGGCACCGGTCACAGTCGCACACCAAAATGGTGTAACCGCTTAAGGTGTTCCACCATGATAGTGGAATCGTGATGGTGACAACATAGTAGCCACACCGTTATGGTCGCACACCGAAATGATTGCACCGTTACGGTTGCACCATCACTACCACACACTGAAATAGTGGCACCGCATACCATGGCACTATGATGGTGGTACTGTGATTGTGGGACCATTTAAAATGTCTCACCAAATGGTGTCCCACCATTTTTTTTCCAGTTCTGCTATCACAACATATTTTTTAACATAAAAGGGTTTTAAAACCCCTTTCAAGCCATTTAAAATCCTATAAATGATATCTAAAATTACCCAAGAGCTGGAAGACCCTTGACTTACCAAAAAGTGTGGATTTTTACTCAGTGTCACACCCTTTTCCCATACTTTTTAGTTCATCCCATATTATGTGTTTTCCCTTATTAAATGAAATCATATAACTCACATCTATTATGGCTGACTCTCTGATGAGAATTATAAAATAACAGTTAATTCTATCATGTGTAACCATCCAACCACATGGTGAAACCACAATCTGCCTTTTAAGCCATTCAAAATACATATCTCGTAACTCCAGGTTCACGACTTTTTATCGCACGAGAATTCTTTATTCTTCTTGGCTAGTATCTTGTTCATTCCATGGTGCATTTGGAGTCCCCCTTCTTGAGTATAGTGGTGCGCTTGTGCTAGAGCCTTTCCTACTCACTCTTAGAGTCCCCGAAGTTCCTCCCCTATGAGTCGTGCATCCCCAATTCTTGGTGTGTGGAGAAAATTTTTGATCATTGATCATCCAAGTAGGGTTATTTCTTCATCTCTATTTACTGTGTATCATGTGGGGTGGGTATGATAATAATTCTACAGGGATTAACGAAACCAAACCATAATGAATATAACAAATTGACTTTTAAAGAATGAATGGGTGTGTTTGATGATGATGCTATACTCTTTTACCTTTGTTTATATGTTGTGAATTTTATGGGATTATGTCTAATGAAAATCATGTTCATTGGTGGTCTTTCCATGCGCACTAATGAACCCCTATCTTCTTTGATAATTGAATGGATGTAACATGGAAATTTTTTAATCACATAAACTCAGTTGATTAAATGGATGTCCAGTGAACAATAATCCTTGTGTGATCACCCTAGTTAACCAAACAGAAAGAAGGAACTCAATGAATGGTGAAATTGAATCTGGAAACTTCCTTTCTCTAACTTGGTAATATGTGTGGTTTTTCTGATTTATTTATTGCGGGGTGACATGGATGAAGATAATATCCCTTATTGTGGTAAATTTTTTAGTTTGGGGATCTGGGGCTATGAGGGGCCGTAATTTGGGGCATGGTTTGGTTCCAGTACTTTGAGGGATCTCACAGATCCCTTTTGTTGCTTTAATTTTACAAGAGAACCGAGTGTGAATGCTTAAATCTGCTGCTTGGTTTCTTTTCCTTATCTATCCTGTGGCTATGCCTATTAGTTTCCCTGTAGTGAAGAATTATTTAAATGGAACAACTTGACTATGATAACAAGAATGGGTTCAATGGGGAATTGTTTTCTGGGAATGAGTTGTGACTTGGTTGCGGCTATTGTGATTTTTATGAATGGATAGTAACGAGGGTGTTTGTGTATGGACTAGTATTTAAACCCCTTGGTTCGGATGAGTGCTTGTTTACCTATATGTATAATTTAGTTCTTATGTTTCATATTCTCTCACCACCCAAGTAAAGCACTTCATGCCGAACACCCCCATTTTATGGGGGAGGGTGTTTTTCCCAACACTCCTATGAGTGGCTAGTTGTTATCTCTTTTTCTACTCCATTTACCAAGTAGCCCAAGACTCTTTAGGATGGTTGTGATGGCCTGAGGTCCATTATAGCCTAAGATTCATCAGGCATGGTAGTTTTGGTTGTTTTCCCAGGTGTGTGCATGCAGGTTGTTTCCCAAGTGTCATTGGGATAAGGCTGAGGTGTCTTCGGGCACGAAGGTAGTTGTTCTGGCCCATGTGTCCACGGGTGCGGTAACGTGTGGTTGTTGTGGACCAGGTGTGTGCGGGTGGGATTTGTGGTTGTGGTATCCCAGGTGTGTGCAGGTGGGGTATGGCAGTGAGACTGCGGTGAGAACAACGGGGGAGGTCTGACACATATGATTTCTTCAATAACCAGTGGGAAAGTGGTGCAGGGTACCCAAACATTGATGTGTTATTACTATTACTTTACTTGACTTGTGTTACTTGGGGAGTGTTCCTTAGTGAGTTTTGGGTGGATAGTTTCCTTACTAGGTGCTTTGGTTATCTCCTTTTTTCATAGGTAATTAGAATGCATCCCCACTTGTGCATGAGATCTTTTGGTTTTCCCTTCTGGGTATACCTGTTTAATAACCCTACATATATAAAACTAATTTCAAGTTTCTATGAGGACTTTGAGGACCATGCTGGACCCTACTATTTCAGATGTCAGGACCGTTGATGTTGCTACTTTTCTTTTCTTTCAGTACATTCATTTGTGGTTTTTATATTTTTGTATCAGGTAGTATTGGAACATGCATATGGGAATGGATTGTTTTGGATTTACCTTTACTTCCAATTTTTGTGTTGTTTGGGATTTACTATCTTATCTCCCGATCCAAATAAATAAAAATGGGCAATTCCTTCAATTTTGCATGTGATTCTGTACACTTGGTGATAGTCACCACTCTCGGATCTACTGAATTCTAGTTTCGGGGGTCATTATCTCTCCTTCAACAAGAGGTAGGAAGGGATTGAAAACTTTTTGTCCCTTCCCTCATCTTGGTGAAGGTGGGTCATAACAGAATGGTATCAGAGGGAGGTTGAAGTTTCATAGACTAACTTCAAGAGGGAGTTCTAGGCGGAATTCCTCTCTTCCATAATTAAGGTAGAGAAGTGACTGGAACTAATCTCCCTTTAGTAGGGGAGCATGTCAGTGAGGGGGTTAGGGATCAAGTTCAAGGATATCCTTCACTTTTCTTCGGATGTCTTTCATGAAGAGGAGTCTCAGGTGAGACATTTAGACGAGGCACTCTTACGTTCTCTTCAGTAAGTTGTTACTATATTTACTCTACCAACATACATGGAGGTCTAGAAGAAGACCGAAGTAGTAGAGAGGATGAAAATGTTGGGAGGTGTGCCGTGAGAGGGGATCTAGCTGGTCTTGTCAAAAGGGAAGGTCTTCATCAGTAGGCCTCTAACATTAGGACCTTCCAGGTTTCGGCTAGTGGGGAGTGGGCCCCAATAGTTCCAGTTTTGATCCCCTAGTCCTTGCCTCTTTTTGGCCCCATGACTGAGATGATTCATCTATGGAAGTTGTGGGAATCTTTAGAATTAGTGTTCTGACTAAGTGTGGTATAGTGTGGGTGGGCAGGTTCAGTGCCCACCTCAGTAGTAGTAGTTTCTATCTAGACCCTTTCAGCAGCAGAAACTAGGACAACGAACTCTGGATCCTCCGAGAGCAGACATTGTAGGAGAAGGCCGACCTCAAGGAGCTCTTCTGGGACCTTGACAAGGGCATGTTTAAGGAGGTGGTCGACAACCGAGGGGCGTAGGAGCTAGGAGTGGGCAATTGCATGCCTTGGAGGCAATAGTTCCACCGGGGCTAGAGGTTGTCCAAGGCACGATCACCTTGTTCGGTACTATTTACAGTGCCTTGTTTGATTTAGGAGCTTTACACTATTTTGTGTCACCCATTCTATCCCATTCCCTGGGTTTTGTAGAGGGACTTCCCATACCCCTGGTTTTGTGTATGCCAGTCGGAGGTCAGAACAACTTGTATTATGATTTTCGGGGATGTAGAATGATGTTGGGACCACATCAGTTCAGTGGGGACCTTCTTTGGCTATAGATGTAGCCGTATGATGTAATTTTAGGCATCAAATGGCTATTCTATATATGTGTTATTATTTAGTTCTTTCGAAGAAGGATCGTGTTTTCGCATATGGGCAGACAACATGTGACTTTCTTCAGTGAGCAGGGTTTCCATGAGGGTAGCCGGTGAGTGGATCCCCTTCTTTCTTTATTAGGAGGGCTGTTAGTGGAGTCAGCAGACTTAGAGATAGTGGAAGTCTGGGGGATCTTCAGTGAATTTGTGGATGTATTCCTTGAAGAGGTGGTACTCTACCCCCTTGATGTGATGTTGAGTTTGGAATAGACTTGCAACTAGGCACTCGTTCGATTTTGAGGGCTCCCTATCAGATAACGCCTTCTCAGTTGCAGGAGTTACAAATTCTGATTGATGATCTGACGAAGAAGGGTTTTTTTGACCAAGCATGTCACAATGGGGTGCTCCAGTCTTGTTCGCGAAAAAGGAAGATGGTGGTCTCAGGCTGTGCATAGCCTATCAGAGACTGAATCCGGCAACGGTCAAGTACCATTACCCTCTCTTGAGTATATACGACATTTTTGACTAGTTTAAGGGGTCAAGGTGGTTCTCCAAGATTGACCTATGGTCAGGATATTACCAGTTGAGGGTGTATAAGGGTGTCATCTTGAAGACTTCCTTCGACTGCAGATATGGGAATTTTGAGTTTGTGGTCATGACGTTCGACATTACGGACACACCAGCTGTGTTCATGGGGCTCATAAACTCCGTCTTCCATGAATATCTGGACCAGTTCATAGACATGTTTATTGACAACATCCTGATCTACTAAAGACCAGAGGAGGATCACAAAGAGCATATGAGAACAGTTTTAGAGGTCCTCTGACAGCTCCCTCTCTACAGAAAGTGGTCCAAGTGCATGTTTTGGATACGAGAGGTGCACTTCCTTTGACACGTGGTGTCTGAGCATGGAATTGTAGTTGACCCGTAAAATATTGAAGCAGTTGTTTCTTTAGGATCACGCAAGAATGTGACTGAGGTTTGTAGTTTCATGGGTCTGGAAGACTATTATCAAAGGTTCATTCCAACCTTCTCTCGAGTTGCAGCACCTTTGATATCTTTTACCAAGAAGGACCCGGACTTCATGTGGAGTAAACAATGTCAGAACAACTTTAGTTATCAATAGGGGAAGTTGGTTAGTGCCCCAGTGCTGAGGTTTCCATAGGAAGGGGTGATGTTTGAGGTGTTCTATGATGCTTTAGGCCAAGGCTTGGGGCGTGTGCTGATGCAACAACATGAGTTGATCTCTTTTGAGTCTACGAAGTTACATCCCAATGAGCATAACTATGCCACCAATGATGTGGAGATCACAACGGTTGTGTTCGTACTAAATTTGTGGTGTAACTACGTCCTCAGGGAGCGCTATATAGTGTTCATGGATCACAAGAGCATGAGGTATATCTTCTATTAGAGAGACCTGAACTTGCAGCAGTGGAGGTGGATGGAGTTTCTTCAGGACTAAAACTTCAAAATTTTCTACACCTCAGGAAATGGAAATGTGGTGGATAATTCCTTGAGAAGGAAGCCACAGAAGAACGTAATTCAAGAATCAGAAGATGCTTGGATAACGATGGAGGAGTTATATTCCCTACACCTGGATGAAAGGGTAGAGGATGAAAGATGCTATCTGTTCTAGTTGACAGTGCAATCCTCTCTATTGTGGAAGATGGAGGAGTCTCAATGAAAGGACTTAGAGGTAGAAGTGATGAACGACCATGTTAGCTAGGGAAATGCTCTATAAGGATGGTCCGAAGATGGCCAAAATCGAATGTTGTTTCCTGGAATGTTGTATGTACCTATGGGAATGAATGAGAGAGTTATTCTTGAGATCCAAAACTCACCCATAGAGGTACAACCAAGAGTTTCCATGATGTACCGGAGATTGAGGGGTCAATTTAGGTGGCCCATGGTGAAGTGGGAAGTGGAAGAGTTTGTGGGGAAGTGCCACTTGTGTCAGAAGGTGAAGGCTGAACACCGTATCCCAGGGGTTCTGTTACAAACTTTAGATGTCTCCAAGTAGATGTGGGATGACATCTCGATGGATTGTGTCATGGAACTACCTAGAGTTCAAGGGGTTTGTGATGCTACCTGGGTAGTGGTGGACCGACTGAAGAAATCCAACCACTTCTTAGAAATTAAGGAGTCGAGTGCATTGGATGCCTTAGCACAAAGGTATGTTGAAGAAGTGGTGAAGTTGTATAGAGTTCTGAGGTCCATAGTCTCTGATCGGGAAACCCGGTTTACCTCACGGGTCTGGAAGGGTTTGAAACATGCTTTTTCCACCCATCTATGCCTCAACACTACTTTCCACCCCCATACAGATGGGAAGATAGAGAGCACCATCCAGACATTGGAAGATGTGCTTCGGGCATGTGTTTTGGACTTTGGAGGATCGTGGGTATGACACTTACCTCTGGTAGAGTTTTCCTACAACAATATCTATCACTCTACCATTGGCATAGCTCTATTCGAAGCCTTGTACGAGTGGCCATGTCACTCACCAGTGTGCTAGACAGAGGTTGGGGAAGTAGGTGTTCTTGGCCTAGAGGTAGTGCATCACACGACATAGAAGGTTCAGCTTATACGAGAGAGGATAAAGGTAGCTCAGGACTGACATAAGTCGTATGCTGATCATCAGAGGAGACCCTTGGAGTTCGAGGTTTTTGGGACCACATGTTCTTGAAGGTATCCCCTCAGCCTGGGAAATAGAGGTTTTATAGTGGGATTAAGCTTTCTCCCATGTTTGTCGGACCCTTTGAGGTGTTGCAGAGGTTTGGAGAAGTGGCTTATCAGCTGGTGATACCACCACCGCTACTGAGAGTGCACAACGTTTTCCATGTGTGTCAGCTCTGTCAGTATCTACATGATTATTCGCACGCCCTCAACTAGGGAAAGCAAGATATTGAGGACAATGCAACATTTGTAGAGCGACCAGTGATGATCGATGGTTGTGAGTAGAAGGTGATTCATGGATGAACCATTCCCTTGGTTTATGTGTTATGAAGGCATGGTGGATTTGAGGAGAGTACATGGGAACTGGAGGCAAAAATGTGCACCCAGTACCCAGAGTTGTTTTAATATTTGTTTTATTATGTCTTATACTTACTTATGATGAAGGGCCTGACCTTGTTAACTATGAAATGTGTTGTTTTCCTTCTTCTTGAATGTGTGTGAAGAGTCCTACCTTTTGGGAGGGGTGGACCTGATCCCAAATTGAGAGGCATTATGTTGGCTGTGATTAAACCCATGCGGGAGAGTCAGTTCCGTCTAAAGAGGAAAATATATTGACTTGGAATAATGGAATCCCTAATTCATATGTCTAGAAAATGACACCATTATATGTTTGAGTGGTTACTTGAGGGAGAGGTGTTCCTGGATATTGATGAGGTTTTCTATTGAGAGTTATCATTCAAGGTTGTTGTTCGGACCCCTCACTTTTCTTTGGGTCTAGTTTTTATTCTTGAGGGAAATAATTGTTTGAGAGGTATCTGATGTAATGTCATGAACAATGACTCAATAAGAAGTTTTCCAAAAAACTCAGTTCCATCAAACTATTCCACCAAGATGGTGGCACTGGTCATAGCCTCACACTGAAATAGAGGCACCAATTATGGTGTTCCACCGTGAAGATGGCACAAAAAACGGTGGCACCGTAGCGGTCACACCGTCACAGTCACACACCAAAACAGTGTCACCGCTTACGGAGGTAGAGTGAGGGTGGCACCACGACAGTGGCACCAGGATGGTGGCACTATGACGGTGGCACAACAAGGGTGGCACCTTAACGGTCACACCGTCACAGACGAACACCGAAATGGTGGCACCACTTATGATGGCACCATGACCATGAAACCACTTACAGAGTCTCACCAAATGGTGTCCGACCCTTGTTTCTTTTTCCAGTTTCACTCCCGCAATGTATCTTTTGACAGAAAAAGTGTTTTAATACCCCTTTAAAGGCATTTAAAAGCCCATAAATGATATCTAAAATTATTTAAGAGCCGAGCGACCCCTGAATTACAAAAACATGTGGTTTTTTCCTCAATGTCATACCCTTTTCCCATACTTTCCATTTCCTCCCCTATTACATGTTTTCCCCTAATTAAAGGAAATCACTTAACACACTGCTGTTATGGCCACCTACCCGATGAGAATAATTAAATAAAAATTAATTCCATCATGTGTAACCATCCAACCATGTGGTGAAACCATGATATTCCTTTTAAGTTGTTCAAAATTCATATCCCTTAACTCCAGGATCTCTTCTTTTCATCGCATGATAATTCTTTCTTCTTCTTGGAAGGTCTCTATTCATTCATTGGTTCATTTCGTGTCCCCATTCCTGAGGCTAGTGGTGCGCCTGTTCTAGATCATTTCCTACTCATTCTTGGAGTCCCTGAAGTTCCTCCCCTGCCAGTCATGCATCCCTCAATTCTTAGAGTGTGCATAAAAACATTGATCATTGATCATCCATTTCGGGTTCTTCCTTCATCTCTCTTTATTGTGTATCATGTGGGGTGGGTATGCTAATATTTCTATGGATATGGATGAAACCAAACCCTAACGAAGATAACAAACAACCTTTTAATGAATGAAGGGGTGTGTTTGATGATGTTGCTATACTCTTTTACCATTTATTATATGTTTTGAATTGTATGGGATTATGTCCATTGAAAATCATGGCCCTTGGTGGTCTTTCCATGTGCAATAATGAACCCCAATCTTCTGTGATGATTGAATGGTTGTAACATGGAAATTATATTATCACATAAACTCGGTTGATTAAATGGACGTACAGTGAACATGAATCCTTTTTTGATCACCCTGGTTAACTAAATGGAAAGAATTAACTCAGTAAATGCTGTGATGGAATTGGGAAACTCCCTTTCTATGTCTTGGTAATATGTGTGGTTGTTCTTCTTGATTTTTTGGGGTGTGACATTGATGGGGATGGGATCCAATATTGTGGTGCAGTTGTTGGTTTGTGGATCTAAAGCCATGAGGGGATATATTTTGGGGCTTGGTTTGGTTCTAGTACATTGAGGTATCTCATGGATCCCTTTTGTTGTTGTGAATTTACAAGAGAATTGGGTATTAATGCATAAATCTTATACTTGGTTGTTTTTATTTCCTTGGCTTGTGGCTATTCCTGCTAGTTGCCTAGTAGAGAAGAATTATTAAAATGTAACCACTTGAACATGATAACAAGAATGGGTTCAATTGGGAATTGTTTTCTGAGAATGAGTTGTGACTAGTTGTGGTTGTTGTGATTTTTATGAATGGATAGTAATGAGGGTGTTTGTGTATGGGATAGTTTTGGAACCCCTAGGTTGGGATGACCACTTGTTTACATATATTTATAATTTAGTTATTATGTTTATTATTCACACCGCACCTAAGTTGATCACTTCATGCCGAACACCCCCATTTGATGAGGGAGGGTGTTTTTTCCAACACTCCTAGGAGTGGCTGGTTATTAGCTCTTTTTCTTCTCTTTTTCCTGAGTATCCCAAGACTCTTAGGGAAGGTTCTGATAACCTGAGGTCCATTTTTTCCCAAGATTCATTGAGAAGTGTAGTTGTGGTGGTTTTTTCAGGTGTGTGCATGCAGGTTGTTTCTCAAGTGTCTTTGGGATGAAGCCCAGGTATCTTCGGTCATCGCGGTAGTTGTTCTGGCCTCGGTGTCTGCAGGCACGGATTCATGTGGTTGTAGTGTCCTAGGTGTGTGTAGGCAGGATGTGTGGTTGTGGTAGCCCAGGTTTGTGTGGGTGGGTTATGGTAGTGGGACTATGGTGAGAATGGAGGGGGAGGTCTGAGGTGTAGGATGTCTTCAATAACCAGTGGGAAAGTGGTGCGGGGTACCCAAACATCGACGTGTTATTACTATTACCTTACTTGACTTGCATTATTTGGGGAGTGTTCCTTGGTGAGGTTTGGGTGGATAGTTTCCTTACTAGGTGCTTCAGTTATCTACTTTTCTCACAGGGCATTATAATGTCTCCCCACTTGTGCTCAAGAGCTTTTGGTTTTCCCTACTGGATATACCTTTATACTCACCCTACGTATATAAAACTGCTTTCATGATTCTAGGAGGACTTCAAGGACTATTCCAGACCGTACTAGTCCTGACGTCGGGACCATTTATGTTGCTATTTTTCTTTTATTTTGGTACATTTCTTTGGGGGTTTTTGGTAATTTTGAAGCACTTATTATTGTAACATGCATATGGGAATTGATTGTTTTGTCTTTACTTTTTCTTCAAGTTTTGGTGTTTTTTGGGATTTACTATCTTATCTCCCAATCCTACTAAAAATAGGGCAATGACTTCTGTCACGACCTGCCTTCACCAAAAGGAGGGAAGGGTCAGCAGATTGTCAGGCCCTTCCTTCTTTAAGTTGAAGGAGAGATAATGACCCCCGAGACCCGCCTTCAATAGGTCCCGGAGTGGCGACTAGCAACAAGGGTATAGAAATTTCTCACAAATGGAAGGCATTACCCCTTTTTGTTTTATAATATCGAGAGATGAGATGATGAAACTCAAAAACACCAAGGTAAAAGAAAAGTAAAACCAAAAGAAAACATTCCCACATGCATGTTCCAAATGTAAAGCCACAAAGTACAAAAGGTGACTATAAAGGTAAGTACCAAAGAAGAAAAGAAACAACTGCAACTGACCAAAAGGTCTGAGCTATTATGGTCCCGCGTGATCCCCGAAGTCCTCATGGAAACCTGAAAGAAGTTTTATATACGTAGGGTGAGCATACAAGTACACTCAGTAGGGAAAACCAAAGACTCTTGTGCACAAGTGGGAGAATATACTAAAGTCCCGTGAGAAAATGAGTAAACTAAACACCTATCGAGGTAAACTATCCACCCCAGGCCTCACGAAAGCACACTCCCCAAATAACGCAAGTCAAGTAATATATATATTAAGAGCACATCGATGTTTGGGTACCCCGCGCCACTTTTGTAACAGCCCAAGATTTTATAAAAAAATATTCTTTTTAATTTTATTAATGTCTTGTGTTGTACGCTACACCAAAAGGAGCTTGCACAACACACATCCTTGACTTGTCTTGCATTACACGCAATCGCGACCTTCCTCGATAGCGTGTGTAGTACGCAATACCGAGTTTCACTAAACAACGATATGCTATAAAAATATTATTAAAACTAGCCGTTATGAATAGTAATAACCACTTTTTGAAATCCAGTAAATCTTATTTTTCAAAATGAACTTTATTTTTGGATTCGGAGTATCGAATTTAGCCTAAGGTGAAATTTTGGTACTTTTCGGATAACTTTCATATTCTGATGAATAGTGAAAATTACTAAATTATAATTAAAAACAACTTTTTTAATCGAAATAATTAATAGTGATAAATCATTAATTTGAGTGGTTTTAAAGTATATTTAGAATATATTTTTACAATTTAATACAATGTTGGACATTGGATGTAATTTCACATTTAAACTAGACATAAACAAGTGTCAATCTTTTGATAGATATTGTTTCTTAAAAACACGCTATTTGTTTTAACAGCGGGATTTAATTATAAAATTAATTAATGCAACTTTTATGTTATGAATTTGGTAAAATAGACTTCATTTTTTAATTCGGAATATGAAATATAGCTTGGGATGAAATTTTGGCATTGTTCTGAAAAACATCAATTTTTGATGAATAGTGAAACCACTAAGTGGTAGGTTAAAAACTGAATTTTGCATAAAACTTAATTTTACCGCTTCTGTGAATGGAATTTCGAAACTCCGAGAGACACGGTTAATATCAAGGACTAAAATGTGGTTCAATGAGATGAAAATAATTTTTTGGTGAATAGTAACTTTTTACTTTTTTTTACCGCGGTTAATAGTAAATAGGGTAACTAAGGGTAAATATGATTTTAATATTACCCTAACACATGTCCTAATTCTATTGGACAAGTGTAATTCGACCAAAAACAAACTTAGGAATAAAATATGACCATTTAGGCCCACTTGGATTAGATTAGGACATTTATTATTAATTTATTTAAAGAAGGGTTAAAATAGTTAAAATCAAAGTTTAATAAGTAAATAATTTTTAATATGGGGTTATACATTAGATAAATTAGACTATAAATATTCATTAGAAAGCTAAAAAGATTTCCTACATGATAGTATTTTATTTGTAATTTTTAGACATCAAATAATATAATTTATTTATGACACAAAGATGATGCAGTAATTATCTTATTAATGAAATATTGACATAATTGATAATATAAATACCAAAATAAATGTAATTTAAGACTTTTTATGAATTCCACTAATTTTCTAGGTTACTATGATATATTAGTGATGATGTAATCAACTTGGTTCGAACATATAATTCTGTTATGACTTTCACAAAAATCATATATCAAATAGTGTCAAAATTGACACAAAATAGTTTTTAAATCAAATATTATATTACTAATTGTTATTTTATTCCTAAAAATCTAAGGTTCGGCCAAATGACTTAGATAAGGATATATGTATTAATAATATACAATTTTGGGTTCGTTTGGCATGTTATAGTAAGTTTATTAACCATATAGTGAAAGAAAACAAAAAGACACGGTAAAAGTTAAATTATTTAACTTAGAGTTAAATCTAATTGATAAGGTTAAAATAATACCCTAAACTTGTCTAAATCCTATTGGTTGATAGGATTTCGACCCATACCCACTTTATCTTCGAAATAAGACCCTTTGGAACCATTATAAACCGATTTTGACTTTAATATAAAATAATATTTTGAGATATTCCTAAGGTGCCCCTCTCCTCCCCTATAAAAGGACACCTCCTCCCCCTCCTCCTCACACCAATTTGAGCACTCAAGCTCGGCCAAACCCTGCCAATTTCTCCTCTCCACTTCCCTAGCAACATCCTAGAGGTTCTGGTCTTCTTCAAAGACCAATTTTAGTGCCCTAAGAGGAGGTCTCAAAGAGGTACTTCAAAGAAGAGGTAAATACCGTTACCAATTCTTTCATCTTTATTTCTTCTTCCACTTCTTCTTCTTAGGTTGTTTCATTATGAAGTAATAACATCAGTATCACTCATATACTGATATGTTATTATAAGTATGAAACAACCCTATTTCACCATCTATCCATCCTACGGAAAAAGAAATCACCGCGCGTGCGTACGTACGGAATACCGTCTCCACGCCGTGGTGTAATCTATTTTCCACCACCACCTTACATGGATGGGTATAATGGTGTAAAGAATAACTATACATAGTTATTACAACATCATATTGATTCTGATAATCCACTCCAATTCAATTCAATATTTATAGAAATGATATCATCGCTCGTGCGTACGTACGGACTACCGTCTCCACGACGCGATGAGATTCATTCTCCATGTTAACCATTTAAGAATGATTATAATGTATATATAAGAAATAATAATGAAATATATGACATTATAAAGCTACTGGATTTATGTATATATATACATATGTATGTCATCTACTTACTTCCATTTCAAGACAATAAGGAAAGGAAAACAGCGTTCATGCGTACGTACGGACTACCGTCTCCATGAACGGTGTTTTTCATTTTATTTATCTACCTATTATATATATATATATACTGAATATATATGATATATAAATCATATTTTATATTCTGGAAGTAAGTAAATCATGATATAAGTAATAATGATGTCAAGAACAACAAGTCAAAACACCTACGATAAATGAAACGATTTTACCCAAAACGCTTCTTTAACATGGAGTTTACAAAAGAACGGGTAATATAATGTCATAAGTGAACCATATATGATATCATAACAATGAATATGATTCTGTAATAAGTCAATAACATGATTTAAATCATTATACAGGAGGTTCGGACACTTACAAAGCAAGTCGGACCTAAGGTAAGGGAAATATCACAATCTCATTTTTATCCGAGATTGTTTATTCGTAAGTATTTACTGGGGTGTATTTTATCATCCACATCCATGTTTCATCAAAATGTAATATTATTTCCATCCACCTACAATTTTTTTTAAAACCATTTTTACCCTTCGGTGAGTTTTTAGTAATATGTATGAAAGGAATCTTTTGTCGTACGAGGTACTTTTTGACTTTTCCGACAAAAGTACGAAGAATGTTTTTTTAACTTATACGGCACGAACGGATTTATACTGTTTTATAAAGCCTTATTTTCATGAAGATTCCTCTAAAAGATTTCATGACTATTTTCAATAAAATCTCTTTCTTTTAAAATTGCATGATGTTTTGTGAAAAGAAATTGATTTTGAAGAAGAAAGGATATTTTCCTCAAGAATTCATTTCAAGTGTTTTATCAAAATTATTTTCCATCTAAGATAATAAAGGGTTCTGTTTCTATCCATATTTTTACATTGATTTGACTATGTTGTGATGGAATTATGTTTATGAATTCCTTTATCTTATAAGAATGGTTTTATGATGTCATGTTGTTTAAGAATCCCATTTTTATTACATGGGTTATGAAATGATGTATGATTTATGATTTTGTGGCACACATAAGAAAGGATTCATTATAAGATGGGTGGGACCTATATCTCCCTCCAATGCATTGGGTAAAGATTTCATATCTCATGAGATAGACATGGCTGGAATGGTAGGTTATACCGGTTCAGTGAAACAGGACTGAAACGAGGATTACTCGATTCAGAAAGGGACTTTGTCCACTAAGATAGTCTTGGCAATGAGTCTTGACTAACAAGAAATGATTCTCTATGATTATGTGTGTATGCCACAATGAGTAATGTTTTAAGTAACGGTTTCATTTTCACTTCTATGATATATTCCATGTTATGATATTATGAGCTCTTTTGCAGGTTAAGATTTCCAAAAGCTATGTATATGATGTGATTGATTTTTTTCTTTTGTTTACCCTTACTGAGCATTTGAGCTCACCCTTTTATGTTTTCTTTTCCCCAGGATATAAAGAAAGGTTTTAGGTAGAAAAAAAAGGGATGACCTCTATGGGAGATATTGAAGAACTTTCACCACGATTAGAAGATTACGTTCCGAGTTTCCAAAGACACTAAACTATTACGATCCTTTAGTGTGTGTTTTTGTTATGTACTAAGTATTCCGCAAATGTAATGTAATGTCCATGTACGTCAAGCTTCGGGTCTCTACAGTTGGTATCAGAGGAAAGGTTTAGTCAACCTTTGGAAACTTGGATGCGAAAACGTTAGTGAGATCCCTAGAGATATTTCTAAGGTATGTCTAGGGATGTCCCTAGGGATAAGTATACGTATAGGTTATAGTAATAGAATTACGCTAACGATCATAGAATTAAACCTAAGATGTTGGATATTGAAGGTACTCCCCCTTTATTATGTTGTTTTCCCTAGCATGATTTTTGCCTCTCACACTATTCTTTATGGGTTTTAGACGATGGCTGGAACCCGAAGGAACCGTGTTGATCAATGCAATGGACAATGCAATGATTGCCCTCCTGAACAAACAAATGTTATGGGAGATGGAGTGCAAAATCTTATTGCTATACTTACACAAGCTATGAATCATTTTGGACTTCCAAATGAGCAGAGAAGGGAACAATATTCTATTGAGTCCTTCATGAGGCAACGTCCACCTTCTTTCAGTGGGTCTACTGATCCATTAGTTGCTGAACAATGGATTAGTACTACTGAAAAGATATTTTCAGTTCTTCAATGTTCTGAACATGATAAAGTCATCTTAGCAGTATATCGTTTGGAAGGTGAAGCTGATCAATGGTGGAATCTTATCAAGAATACGAGGCCAAGAGATGAAATTGAGTCCATGGAATGGGACGAGTTCAAGAACTTGTTTTTCAGTAAGTACTTCCCTCGTATTCTTCGAACAAAGATGGAGAAAGAATTTCTTGAACTGAAGCAAAGGGACGATGAATCTGTTGGTACCTATGAAGCAAATTTTACAAGACTTGCAAGGTATACTTCTGGAATTATCATCCAACCTGAAAGTAAAGTTGATCGATTTTTCTGTGGCTTAAAACCAAGTCTTCGAAGGGCATTAGCTATAAGAGACTTCAGTAGCTATGAAGAAATTGTGCGTTGTGCTATCAAGGTAGAAATGGAAGTTGGTGTTACATATCCATCTCATGGTTTTGACAAGAAACGAAAGATGGAGTTCAAGGAGAAATCCCAGAATAATGGTGAAAAGAAGATGAATGTTTCCTTATGCACAATGTGTGGAAAGAAGCATGGTGGAGATTGTCTTAAAGGGACTAGAAAATGTTTTAAGTGTGGAAAAGAAGGTCATCGAGCAGCTGAGTGTCGAAGTAATGGAAAAAGGTTTTCTAATGATGTGAATAAAGCAAACACTGCAGAGAACGCACTACCAACACTTCAATGCTTCAAGTGCAAAGAAATGGGGCATTATGCTAATAATTGCCCTAATCCAAGGGTTAGTGATGATCAACATGAGAAACCACTGAAGGCAAAGGACAAAGGGAAATCACATGCGATCACTATTGGAAATGTTGAATATGACAACGATGTGGTGGAATGATTAAGTGTTTATGTAATGGGATTCCAAAATAATGTTGTATCATTGAGTATTGCAATATTTATTGATGTGGTATTCAAAGTGATTGAGATATTTTTTGTAAATAAGATGATATGCGCATAATGAAGACGAGAAAATGAAATGTTTAATAGTATTCATGAGCTCATGATTGATATAAGGACTAAGTGATATCATGGTTTGAGTATATAGAATTTTGAGGATTTTGGTATGTGGAAAGTGTTAACTTTTAACTGCACTCATGTTTTCACTAAGGTATTCAAGAGAATACACGATTAAGGACTTTGAATGTTTGGAATGTGACAAACAAGACATATCTTATGATATGTGGGGATCAACGACAGTATTAAATCTCTGGTAATCGATGTCACTATATTATGAGAGTGGACTGCAGTATTATGTATAAGCCTAAAGATTAGACTGGATTATGTTGGACATAAGTTAGTATTGTTTAAGGATAGAAGATTTTCGATATTATTGATGGGATGTTATAGTAACGTAGCTTTAGAAAAAGGGACAACCTACAGGACGGGCGACAGCCCATCGCTTCGGACAAGGCTGTAGGAATCGAACCCACAACCGAAGTGCGACTGGCCTTTATCGCCTACCACTAGCCTACAGGAAGTCCCTGTATAGTAGAAACTAGTTTTATTATATTAAGCAGTATGATATATGAAGTATAAGTCCATATGTGATTAATCTCACTATAGATCGACTTATGTATATAATTTTGCTAACCTTTTGTTTGAAACAGATGGAATGACCCGTCATTCTATCACATGATCTGCTAACACTTCACGAATAACAAATTCAACTTCATTTATTTAAGAGATGAAGTGGAAATTGTTAAAGGCACGAACAACAGTGAGATTGTACCAAAATAAAGTAAGTATTTATTCTAATTCAAATTCTTTAACTTTAGGGAAATGATCTTGAAAACCAAAAATGTTGTCCTAGTTCTCTTATACCTGATGAATCAGATGGTACCTTATATCATCACAAATCTATGGATTTGTGATTACTGGCTTTTCCATAGCCATGTTCTCTACCACTCTCCATCAGAACATGATGCTTAGATTTCTCTTCCATATCCATATTTTCACCTATGTGGAAACCCAGTGATTAGTTTATTTGGGTAATCGTTACATTTCATACTTTAGTTTTTAAAGCCATGTTTTGGTATTCCCTTTTACTATGTGGGTTTCTATTAAAGAAACTTTCAAATAGTAAACCATTTATAACCCCGACGAATTTCGAGGGAGAAATTCATTTTAAGGGGGGTAGAATGTAACAGCCCAAGATTTTATAAAAAAATATTCTTTTTAATTTTATTAATGTCTTGTGTTGTACGCTACACCAAAAGGAGCTTGCACAACACACATCCTTGACTTGTCTTGCATTACACGCAATCGCGACCTTCCTCGATAGCGTGTGTAGTACGCAATACCGAGTTTCACTAAACAACGATATGCTATAAAAATATTATTAAAACTAGCCGTTATGAATAGTAATAACCACTTTTTGAAATCCAGTAAATCTTATTTTTCAAAATGAACTTTATTTTTGGATTCGGAGTATCGAATTTAGCCTAAGGTGAAATTTTGGTACTTTTCGGATAACTTTCATATTCTGATGAATAGTGAAAATTACTAAATTATAATTAAAAACAACTTTTTTAATCGAAATAATTAATAGTGATAAATCATTAATTTGAGTGGTTTTAAAGTATATTTAGAATATATTTTTACAATTTAATACAATGTTGGACATTGGATGTAATTTCACATTTAAACTAGACATAAACAAGTGTCAATCTTTTGATAGATATTGTTTCTTAAAAACACGCTATTTGTTTTAACAGCGGGATTTAATTATAAAATTAATTAATGCAACTTTTATGTTATGAATTTGGTAAAATAGACTTCATTTTTGAATTCGGAATATGAAATATAGCTTGGGATGAAATTTTGGCATTGTTCTGAAAAACATCAATTTTTGATGAATAGTGAAACCACTAAGTGGTAGGTTAAAAACAGAATTTTGCATAAAACTTAATTTTACCGCTTCTGTGAATGGAATTTCAAAAATCCGAGAGACACGGTTAATATCAAGGACTAAAATGTGGTTCAATGAGATGAAAATAATTTTTTGGTGAATAGTAACTTTTTACTTTTTTTTACCGCGGTTAATAGTAAATAGGGTAACTAAGGGTAAATATGATATTAATATTACCCTAACACATGTCCTAATTCTATTGGACAAGTGTAATTCGACCAAAAACAAACTTAGGAATAAAATATGACCATTTAGGCCCACTTGGATTAGATTAGGACATTTATTATTAATTTATTTAAAGAAGGGTTAAAATAGTTAAAATCAAAGTTTAATAAGTAAATCATTTTTAATATGGGGTTATACATAAGATAAATTAGACTATAAATATTCATTAGAAAGCTAAAAAGATTTCCTACATGATAGTATTTTATTTGTAATTTTTAGACATCAAATAATATAATTTATTTATGACACAAAGATGATGCAGTAATTATCTTATTAATGAAATATTGACATAATTGATAATATAAATACCAAAATAAATGTAATTTAAGACTTTTTATGAATTCCACTAATTTTCTAGGTTACTATGATATATTAGTGATGATGGAATCAACTTGGTTCGAACATATAATTCTGTTATGACTTTCACAAAAATCATATATCAAATAGTGTCAAAATTGACACAAAATAGTTTTTAAATCAAATATTATATTACTAATTGTTATTTTATTCCTAAAAATCTAAGGTTCAGCCAAATTACTTAGATAAGGATATATGTATTAATAATATACAATTTGGGGTTCTTTTGGCATGTTATAGTAAGTTTACTAACCATATAGTGAAAGAAAACAAAAAGACACGGTAAAAGTTAAATTATTTAACTTAGAGTTAAATCTAATTGATAAGGTTAAAATAATACCCTAAACTTGTCTAAATCCTATTGGTTGATAGGATTTCGACCCATACCCACTTTAGCTTCGAAATAAGACCCTTTGGAACCATTATAAACCGATTTTGACTTTAATATAAAATAATATTTTGAGATATTCCTAAGGTGCCCCTCTCCTCCCCTATAAAAGGACACCTCCTCCCCCTCCTCCTCACACCAATTTGAGCACTCAAGCTCGGCCAACCCCTGCCAATTTCTCCTCTACACTTCCATAGAAACATCCTAGAGGTTCTGGTCTTCTTCAAAGACCAATTTTAGTGCCCTAAGAGGAGGTCTCAAAGAGGCACTTCAAAGAAGAGGTAAATACCGTTACCAATTCTTTCATCTTTATTTCTTCTTCCACTTCTTCTTCTTAGGTTGTTTCATTATGAAGTAATAACATCAGTATCACTCATATACTGATATGTTATTATAAGTATGAAACAACCCTATTTCACCATCTATCCATCCTACGGAAAAAGAAATCACCGCGCGTGCGTACGTACGGAATACCGTCTCCACGCCGTGGTGTAATCTATTTTCCACCACCACCTTACATGGATGGGTATAATGGTGTAAAGAATAACTATACATAGTTATTAAAACATCATATTGATTCTGATAATCCACTCCAATTCAATTCAATATTTATAGAAATGATATCATCGCTCGTGCGTACGTACGGACTACCGTCTCCACGACGCGATGAGATTCATTCTCCATGTTAACCATTTAAGAATGATTATAATGTATATATAAGAAATAATAATGAAATATATGACATTATAAAGCTACTGGATTTATGTATATATATACATATGTATGTCATCTACTTACTTCCATTTCAAGACAATAAGGAAAGGAAAACAGCGTTCATGCGTACGTACGGACTACCGTCTCCATGAACGGTGTTTTTCATTTTATTTATCTACCTATTATATATATATATATACTGAATATATATGATATATAAATCATATTTTATATTCTGGAAGTAAGTAAATCATGATATAAGTAATAATGATGTCAAGAACAACAAGTCAAAACACCTACGATAAATGAAACGATTTTACCCAAAACGCTTCTTTAACATGGAGTTTACAAAAGAACGGGTAATATAATGTCATAAGTGAACCATATATGATATCATAACAATGAATATGATTCTGTAATAAGTCAATAACATGATTTAAATCATTATACAGGAGGTTCGGACACTTACAAATCAAGTCGGACCTAAGGTAAGGGAAATATCACAATCTCATTTTTATCCGAGATTGTTTATTCGTAAGTATTTACTGGGGTGTATTTTATCATCCACATCCATGTTTCATCAAAATGTAATATTATTTCCATCCACCTACAATTTTTTTTAAAAACATTTTTACCCTTCGGTGAGTTTTTAGTAATATGTATGAAAGGAATCTTTTGTCGTACGAGGTACTTTTTGACTTTTCCGACAAAAGTACGAAGAATTTTTTTTTTATCTTATACGGCACGAACGGATTTATACTGTTTTATAAAGCCTTATTTTCATGAAGATTCCTCTAAAAGATTTCATGACTATTTTCAATAAAATCTCTTTCTTTTAAAATTGCATGATGTTTTGTGAAAAGAAATTGATTTTGAAGAAGAAAGGATATTTTCCTCAAGAATTCATTTCAAGTGTTTTATCAAAATTATTTTCCATCTAAGATAATAAATGGTTCTGTTTCTATCCATATTTTTACATTTATTTGACTATGTTGTGATGGAATTATGTTTATGAATTCCTTTATCTTATAAGAATGGTTTTATGATGTCATGTTGTTTAAGAATCCCATTTTTATTACATGGGTTATGAAATGATGTATGATTTATGATTTTGTGGCACACATAAGAAAGGATTCATTATAAGATGGGTGGGACCTATATCTCCCTCCAATGCATTGGGTAAAGATTTCATATCTCATGAGATAGACATGGCTGGAATGGTAGGTTATACCGGTTCAGTGAAACAGGACTGAAACGAGGATTACTCGATTCAGAAAGGGACTTTGTCCACTAAGATAGTCTTGGCAATGAGTCTTGACTAACAAGAAATGATTCTCTATGATTATGTGTGTATGCCACAATGAGTAATGTTTTAAGTAAGGGTTTCATTTTCACTTCTATGATATATTCCATGTTATGATATTATGAGCTCTTTTGCAGGTTAAGATTTCCAAAAGCTATGTATATGATGTGATTGATTTTTTTCTTTTGTTTACCCTTACTGAGCATTTGAGCTCACCCTTTTATGTTTTCTTTTCCCCAGGATATAAAGAAAGGTTTTAGGTAGAAAAAAAAGGGATGACCTCTATGGGAGATATTGAAGAACTTTCACCACGATTAGAAGATTACGTTCCGAGTTTCCAAAGACACTAAACTATTACGATCCTTTAGTGTGTGTTTTTGTTATGTACTAAGTATTCCGCAAATGTAATGTAATGTCCATGTACGTCAAGCTTCGGGTCTCTACAACTTTCCCACTGGTTATTGAGACATCCTACACATCAGACCAATCCCTCCATTCTCACCGCAGTCCCACTACCACACCCGCCCGTACACACCTGGGCCACAACTGTCACACGTAACCACGCATGCAAACACCTAGGCCATAACCACCACCACGCCCTAAGACACCTGGGCTAGAAGATCCACTACCATGCCCGAAGACACCTGGGCCTCATCCCGAAGATGCTTGGGACACCACCTGCCGCACACACCTGGCCAACCGTCACATTGCCCCGCCCGAAGGTTCTTGGGCTAATAATGGACCTTATGCCATCAAAGCCTGCCCGAAGATACTTGGGCTATCCGGGAAAGGGAGAAAAAAAGGAGCTAATAACCAGCCACTAAGAATAGTGTTGGGAAAAACACCCTCCCCCATGAAATGGGGGTGTTCGACACTAAGTGCTCAACTTGGGTGGGGCGCGAATAAGAAACAAAAAACTAAAAGTATAGATATAGGTAACAAGCACTCACCCAAAGCCTAGGTTTTTCTAACCAGCCTACAGAACACAACACCACTACGTCCAAGACCCAAGTCACGACTTTCGCCAACAAAACCCATTTGTCACATTCTTGTTTCAAGTTCAGTGATAATGTTTAATTAATTTTAAGCACTACTGGGCAACTAGTAAGCATAGACACAAGTCCAGGAAAGTAAACAATCAAGCATCAACCATAACGCCCATACCCGGTTCTCAACAACAGAGGATCCCACCCCAATTCGTGATATAAACAAGTACCCACCCGGTCTTAAAACTCACAACCATTGAATCCATACCAACAGGGAATCCCATCCCCAATGTCACACAACCACCGAGAGTATAAAGACAAGAGATCCCATCCCCTCCCACATCTCTAGCAACCGGCCCGTGAAGGAAAACAACCAAACCACTGTCACCAACACTAAGCAGGGCCTTGCCGGTATTTTCAGATTTAAAAGATTTTACACGCTCCATGGTTTCAATTCCATGTTTTGACTGGGGTTAGCATAGAAGGGATTGATCCTGGTGCTTTCAATTTATTCAGCTGGGTATACGTGATTAAGCAATTTCACAGCAAGAGTTTACAACTACAAACAAGCCACTTAAAACATCACCAGGGTTCGTTAATGCATAGACAATGACCACCAATGGCCTCAATTTTCAGAAGGCATAAGCCATCACAACTCAACAAGAGGATCCTAATATAAACAACATCAACGATCATAACCCCCCTATTTCTTTAAATAATCCAGTTCATTATCTTCATTTAGGTATGGTTTATCCAATTCTACAGAATAGAAACACGCCCACCCTACATGATACACAAAAGAGAGAGGCGAAGGAGAAATTCCCTACTCTTTGATAGATGATCGACGTTTAGGCCGGCGGTGACAAACTTTACGGATAATGATGCGGCGCGCCCGATGCACTAGAAGCTGTTTTTGAAAATCCACGATCAAGGAAAGGAGAAACCACAGCTAACCCTTAGTTTATAAGAGCCATGGATGGTTGAGGTGAGAACGCGAAACCGCGTAAGGCGCGGGGGTCGTGGGTTGACCACGCAGCCCCACTCATCATTAAAGGGGGCCAGGTGGTTTAAACTGACTCAGTAATTCATTAAGTATTTAGTTAAAACTCTTATGCGTGTTACGAGTCTTTAAAACACGCTCAAACAGTTCAAAATAGGGTTTAAAATCCTATTTGCACAAAAAGGAGTGCTACTGGAAACAACTCGACAAGGCCGGGTGAAGCCGACCGGTCACACCGATCGGTCGCGCCGATCGGTCTCACCGAGATTCCACCCCTTTAGGACCCGGATTTTGGCAAAGGGAAGAACCAAGAGAGTCAGGGTCATCACATCAGATACCTCTCAAACTATTCTCGTCCTCGAGAATTTAAACAACCCAGAAGGAAAGGGCGGGTCCGAACAACCTCCCCGAAAGATACCTCTCAAGAGTGAACCTCGTTGTTAACTAAGAACACCTTCTTGTCACGAACTAAGCAACATACCATTCCAAACTGCCCGTGCATGTGGGTTGGGGTGTCTCCATCCCCATGTCAAGATATTATACGCTTTGGGTGGCACTGACACGCCCGCACGAGTTTAATCACATCCACCTTAATGCGTCTTAATTTGGGGTCGGGTTCTCTCCTCCCCCATAGTTAGGGCTTTTCACACACAAACAGAGGAAAGAAAACTAGTACATTCCATAGCCAAAAAGGACAAAACGTTCTACCACAACAGGCACAACAAGGAACAAAACTTAAAACAACTCTGGGTACTGGGTACGCATTCATGCTTCCCTCTCCCACGTACTCTCCTCAAGCCCACCATGTCTCCATAACACACGAACTAAGGGAATGGTTCGCCCACGAAGCACCTTTTATTTGCGATCCTCGATCATCACTGGCCTCTCCACAAAAGTCACGTCATCATTGATGTCCATCTCACCCCAATCAAGGACGTGTGAAACGTCGTGCAGATACCGATGGAGCTGGCACACATGGAAGACATCATGTATCCACAGTAGCAGCAGTGGTAACGCTAGCTGATAAGCTACTTCGCTGACCCGTTGCAACATTTCGAAGGGTCCGATGAACCTGGGAGAAAGCTTACTCCCCTTGCCGAACCTCCGCTGCCCACGCCGAGGGGAGACCTTCAAGAACACGTGGTCTCCAACCTAAAACTCTAAGGGCCTCCTCCTGGTATCCGGATACGACTTTTGTCGGTCCCGGGCCGCCTTCATCCTTTCCCTTATGAGCTAAACCTTCTCTGTTATGTTCTGCACCACCTCTGGGCCAAGGATGCCTGCCTCTCCTACTTCGGCCCAACATATAGGTGAACAACATGGCCTCCCGTACAAGGCTTAAAACGGGGCCATACCGATGGTAGAGTGGTAACTATTATTGTAGAGACCCGAATCTTAACGTACATTGACATTACATTACTTTTGCAGAATACTTAGTACATAACAAAAACACACACAAGGACCGTAATAGTTTAGTGTCTTTGGAAACTCGGAATATAATCTTCTAATCATGGTGAATGATCTTCAACATCTCCCATAAAGATCTTTTTTTTAAACCTAAATCCTTTCTTTATACCCTAGGGAAAAGAAAACATAAAAGGGTGAGCTCAAATTCTCATTAAGGGTAAACAAAAGAAATATCAATCACATCATATTCATAAGAACATATCTTTTGGAAATCATAACCTACAAAAGAGATCATAATTTCATAACATGGGATAAATCATAGTAGTGAAATATAATCCCAATAATCATAACATAAAACATGAAACTTTGTGTCATACACACATAACCATAGAGAATCATTTCTTATTAGTCAAGACTCATTTCCAAGACTATCTTAGTGGACAAAGTCCCTTTCTGAACCGAGTTTACTCCTCGTTTCAGTTCTGTTTCACTGAACCAGTATAACCTACCGTTCCAGCCATGTCTATATCATGAGATATAAAATCTTTACCCAATGCATTGGAGGGAGATATAGGTCCCACCCATCTCATAATTAAATCATTCTTACTTGTGCCACAAAAAAACATACATCATTCATAATAACCCAATAAAAAAAATGGGTTTCATAAACATCATTTCATCATCACATAATCCATATAAAAGAAATGGATATCATTTCATAATAAGAAAAATGAAACCATATAAATCATAGAGACATGATACTTGAAACATACACATATGAAATAATTTCATCTTAGATGAAAAATGGTTTTGATAAAACACTCAAAATGAATTATTGAGGAAAATATCCTTTCTTCTTCAAAATCATTTTCTTTTCACAAAATGTCATGCAATTTTAAAAGAAAAGGATTTTTTTTGAAAATATTCATGAAATAGTTTGTAGGAAGCTTTATGAAAATAAGTCTTTATAAAACCGTAAAAATTCGTTCGTGCCGTATAAGTTAAAAAAAGCATTCTTCTTGTACTTTTGCTGGAAAAGTCAAAAAGTACCTCATAACGTAAAAAAAAGAAAGATTACTTACATACCATGTAGTAAAAGTCAAGAATGGGTAATAAGGACATTAAACATACATGAATAAACTTTTATAAAACATGTACAAGGATGATAGAAATAACCCTCGTAAATACTTACGAATAAGCAATATCGGATAAAAATGAGATTTGCAAAATTATCCCTTACCTTAGGTCCAATTTGCTTCGTAAGTGTCCAAAACTCCTGTATAATGATTTAAATAATGTCATTGACTTATTCCAGAATCATACTCATTGTTATGATATCATATATGGTTCACTTATGACTTTATATTACCCGTTATTTTGTAAATTCCATGTTAAAGAGCGTTTTGGGTAAAATCGTCTCATTTGTCGTTCGTGTTATAACTTGTAATTATTAATATGATTACTTAGATCATGATTACTTAAATCCAGAATTTAAAACCTGATTTATATATAATATATATTCAGAATATACATATATATAATAGATTAGTAAATGGAAATAAATACACCGTTCATGGAGACGGTAGGCCGTACGTACGCATGAACGCTGTTTTCATTTCCTTATTGAGTTGAATAGAATTAAGTAGATGACATACATATATATACACATAAGTCCAGTATTATTATGTAATATATTTCATGATTACTTGTTATATATTCTTTATAATCATTCATGAATGGTTAACGTGGAGAATGAATCTCATCGCGTCGTGGAGACGATATTCCATACGTACGCACGCGCGGTGATTTCATTTTCTGTAGGATGGATAGATGGAGAAATAGGGTTGTTTCATACTTATAATAACATATCATTATATGAGTGATACTGATGTTATTACTTCACTATGAAACAACTAAATAATAAGAAGTGGAAGAAGAAATAAAGATGAAAGAATCAGTAACAGGCATTACCTCTTCTTTGAAGCGCTTCTTTGAGACCTCCTTTTAGGGCACTAAAATTGGTCTTTGAAGAAGACCAGGACCTCTAGGATGTCTCTAGGGAAGTGGAGAGAAGGAATTGTCTGGTTTTGGCCAAGCTTGAAGGATCAAAGTGGTGTGAGGAAGAGAGGGAGGAGGTGCCCTTTTATAAGGGAGGAGAGGGGCTCCTTTGGAAAACTAAAACTATTATTTTATTATATAGTCATATTCGGTTTTAAATAGCTCCAAATTGATTTATTTCGAAGATAAGGTGGGGATGGGTCAAAATAATCGCATCCAATAGAATTTAGAAAAGTTTAGGTTCCTATTTTAACCTTATCATTTAGATTTAACATTAGGTTAAATAATTTTACTTTTACCGTGTCTTCTTGTGTTATTACACTATAAGGTTAATAAACGTACTATAACAAGCCAAAAGAACCCCAAGTTGTTTATTATTAATATATATAACCTTATCTAAGTCATTTGGCCGAACCTTAGATTTTTAAAAATAAAATAACAATTAATAATATAATATTTGTTTTAAAAAACTATTTTATGACTATTTTGACACTATTTGGTAATTGATTTTTTTAAAAATCATAACAGAATGATTAGTACGAAAAAAGTTAATAAAATCAATAATAACATGTCATATTAACCTATAAAATTAGTGTAATTCATAAAAAGTCTCAAATTACATTTATTTGGGTATTTATAACATCAATTATGTCAATATTTCATTAATAAGATAATTACTGCATCATCGTTGTGTCACAAATAAATTAAATTATTTAATGTCTAAAAATAACAAATAAATATCATTATGTAGGAAATATTTTTAAGTTTCTAATGAATATTTATAGTCGAATTTATCTTATGTATAACCCTATATTAAAAATTATTTACTTATTAAACTTTGATTTTAACTATTTTAACCCTTCTTTAAATAAATTAATAATAAATGTCCTAATCTAATACAAGTGGGCTTAAATGGTCATATTTTATTACTAAGGTTGTTTTTGGTCGAATTACTCTTATCCAATAGAATTAGGACATGTGTTAGGGTAATAATAATATCATTTTTACCCTTAATTACCCTATTTACTTTTAACCGTGGTAAACAAAAGTCAAAAGTTACTATTCACAAAAAATTATTTTCATCTCATTGAACCACATTTTAGTCCTTGATATTAACCGTGTCTCTCGGATTTTCGAAATTCCACTCACAGAAGTGGTAAAATTAAGTTTTATGAAAAATTCAGTTTTTTAACTACCACTTAGTGGTTTCACTATTCATCAAAAAATGAACGTTTCCAGAAAAATACAAAAATTTAGGCCTAAGCTATATTTGATATTATGAATTCAAAAATGATGTCTATTTTATCAAATTCAAAACATATCAGTTACATTAATTAATTTAAAAAATTAATTACCGTCGTCAAAACAAATAGCGTGTTTTTAAGAGATAATAACTATCAAAAGATTGACACTTGTTTATGTCTGGTTTAAATGTGAAATTACATCCAATGACCAACATTGTATTAAATTGTAAAAATATATTCTAAATATACTTTAAAACCACTCAAATTAATAATTTATCACTATTAATTATTTTGATTAAAAAAGTTGTTTTTAATTAAAATTTAGTAATTTTCACTATTCATCAGAAAATGAAATTTATCCGAAAAGTACCAAAATTTCACCCTAAGCTAATTTCGATATTCCGAATCCAAAAATGAAGCCCATTTTGAAAAATAAAATTTACAAAATTTAAAAAAGTGGTTATTACTATTCATAACGGCTAGTTTTTAATAATATTTTAATAGCATATCGTTGTTTGGTGAAACTCGGTATTGCGCACTACACACGCTATCGAGGAAGGTCACGATTGCGTGTAATGCAAGGAAAGTCAAGGATGAATGTTGTGAAAGCCCCTTTTGGTGTAGTGTACAACACAAGACATGAAATTAGAAAGACTATTTTTCATAAAATCTTGGGGTGTTACAATTATTGTAGGCGAACTCTACCAGGGGAAAGTGTCGTACCCATGATCCTCCTAAGTCCAGAACACATGCCCGTAGCATATCCTCCAAGGTATGGATGGTTTGCTCTGTTTGTTCATCTGTCTGGGGATGGAAAGCAGTGCTAAGGCGTAACTGGGAGCCAAAAGCATGCTGCAATCCTCTCCAGACTCACGAGGTAAACCGTGCATCCCTATCCGAGACTATAGACCTCGGAACCGCATGAAACCTCACCACCTCATCCACGTACTTTCATGCCAAAGCATCCACAACACTTGACTCCCTGATTGACAGAAAGTGGGCCAATTTCGTCTACCTGTCCACTACCACCCAGATGGCATCGTACCCCCCTTGGGCCTTGGGTAGTCCTGTGACGAAATCCATCGAGATGTCATCCCACTTCCACTCGGGGACATCTAGGGGATACACTAGGCCACCTGGAACTCGGTGTTTCGCCTTCACTTGCTGACACACTAAGAACTTGGCCACAAACTCTACCACCACTCGCTTAACTCCGGGCCACCAGAACTGCCTCTTCAGTCCCTGGTACATCTTGGAAACTCCTGGGTGTACCGCTAGGGGTGAGTTGTGGAACACACTGAGAACCTTGCTGCACATCACTCCTAGAAAAAACAACCTTTTCTGGAAAAGCATCTGGTTCTAACCATCCTCTGCCCATCCTTCTGGAGCACTGTCCTGGTCAACCCGGTCACACATCACTTCGCACTCCGGGTCTCCCCACTGAGACTCCTCCACTTGTCGAAATAGAGATGAATGCACTATCATCTGATATAGGCAGCCTCTGCCGCTATCCATCTTCGCATCCAGGTGTAAGGCATCTAACTCTTCCATTTCCTTCCAGGCGTCCGCCGACTCTCAGACCGCATCCTTCTGCTTCCTCCTGCTCAAGGCATCGGCCACCACATTTCCCTTGCCTTCATTATAAGAGATCTCGAAGTCGTAATCCTGGAGGAACTCCACCCATCTCCGCTGTCACATGTTTAAGTCCCACTGGGAGAAGATATACCTCAAGCGTTTGTGATCCGTGAAGACCACAAAGCGTACCCCGATGAGGTAGTTCCGCCATATCTTTAGCGCAAAAACAACCGCTGCAAGCTCCAGGTCATGGGTTGCGTAATTACGCTCATGGGGGCGTAGGTGCCTGGACCCATAAGAGATCACCCCTTGTCACTGCATCAACATGCATCCCAGGCCCTATCCTGAAGCATCACAGAACACCTCATAGGCCACCCCTTCTTCTGGTAATCTCAGCACTGGGGCACTAACCATCTTCTCCTTTAGATAGCTGAAGGCTTACTCGCACTGCTCGCTCCACACAAAAACCTGGTCTTTCTTGGTCAGGGCTGTCAAAGGGGCCGCAACTCGGGAAAATTTGGGTACGAACCACCGATAGTAACCTGCCAGCCCAAGGAAACAACGGACCTCTGCCACATTCTTGGGTGCTGCCCAAGAAACAAACGCCTCAAATTTTGATGGGTCCACTGCTACCCCCTGCTCGGACACCACGTGCCCAAGGAAGTGCACTTCTCGTGTCCAGAACTTGCATTTAGACAACTTCCCATAGATCTGGTGTTGTCGGAGGACCTCCAAAACTGTCCTCAGGTGTTCTGCATGGTCCTCTTCTGACCTCGAATAGATCAGGATATCGTCGAGGAACACAACCACGGGCCGATCCAAGTACTCCCGGATGATGGAGTTCATAATCCCCATGAACACAGCCGGGGCGTTCGTAACACCGAAGGTCATGAATACGAACTCGAAGTGTCCATACCTGCACCTGAATGCCGTCTTTGGGATGTCGCTCTCCTTCACTCTCAACTGGTGGTACCCAGATCGCAAGTCAATCGTCAAAACCATCCTTCCCCTTTCAGCTGGTGGAAAAGATCATCTATCCTCGGAATAGGGTAGCGATTCTTGATCGTCACCTGATTCAGCCTCCTGTAGTCTATGCACAACCTGAGACCACCATCTACCTTCTTTGCGAACAAGACTGGAGCACACCACGGTGACGCACTTGGGCTAACATAACCCCTCTTCATTAGATTGTCAATTTAGATCCACAACTCCCGTAGCTCTGAAGGTGCCATCCGGTAAGGATCCATTGAGATCGGTCGAGCGCCGGGATGCAGGTCTATCCCAAACTCGATATCACGCTGAGGGGGTAGAGTCTTCACCTCCTCTGGGAAGATGTCCATAAACTCACAGATGATCTCTGGCACTTCCACCATTTCAGCATGTACTGATTCCACTGTCAGCTCGGTCAACAAGGAGAGGAGAGGTTCCCCTCGCCTGTTTCCCTTCGGGCTGCTCTGCTCGCCAGTGAAGGTAACACGCCGGCCGTCCATGTTCGAGAACACCACCCTTCTTCGGAAACAGTCAATGATGGCATGCACAAAAAATAGCCAGTCGATTCCTAGGATGACATCGTATGGCTGAATTTGTAGTAGATGAAGATCCCTAACTAACTTATGTGGCCCTATCATCAGTCTACAACCCAAAAAAAAACAAAAAGTTGGTCTGACCTCCGACTGGTGTGCTCAATAACAGGGGCACTAGAAGTCTCTCCACATCTAAACCCAAGGCACGAGCTAGACTGGGTGCAACAAAGGAGTGCGAAGCTCCGGTATCGAACAAGGAATAAGCAAGAGTGCTAGACAGACTGATCATACCTCTAAAAACCTTTGGCCCTGCCGGAACTGCTGCCTATGTGGCGTGCAACTATCCACGCCCAGCTCCTCTGCCCCTCGGCTGCCGACCACATCCCCGACCACGCCCCAGTCGAGGTCCCTGAGGAGTGCCCTGAGGTCGGCCTCCTCCTCCTACGCCTGCCCTCAGAGGAGCGGGAGCTCGCTGTCCCTACTGCTGCTGCTGGAAAGGTCTAGCTGGAAGCTGCTGCTGGGGTGGGTGGTGGGGCTGTCCACCACTTCCATACTGCACCCGGTCCGGGAACTGACTCCAGAGATGTCCAGGTCTCCCAAAGATGAATCACCGCGGTCTCGGGCCCGAAGAAAAGGGGAGAGGACCAGGGGATCGAAACTGAAACTGCTGCGGCCTGCTCCCTGCGGGTCGGAACCTAGAGGGTCCCGATGCTGGAGGCCTGGTGCTGACAGCCTTTCCCTTCGATGGTCCCAGCTGGATCCTCTCTCGTGACACTCCTCCTAGAGTATGCATCCTCTCCACCACTTCGGCCTTCTTCTGGACCTCCAAGTACGTCGGCAGGGTGATGGGGGTAACAGCATACTAGAGGGAGGGTTGGAGCGCCTCCTCTAAATGTCTTGCCTGAGACTCCCCGTCGGGAAAGAGGTCCGGAGAAAAACGTAGGAGGTCCTTGATCTTGATCTCTAGCTCCCTCACGGACATACTCCTATGCTGGAGGGAGAGTAGTTCCTGCCTCTTTTCTGCCTTCATCGTCGAGGAGAGGAATTCTGCCCGGAACTCCCTCTCGAAATCCGCCCAAGCCACCCCAGACTCTCTCCTCTCCCCCAAGTAAAGCGTCCACCACTGACGCGCCACTCCCCACATCTGGATGATGGCCAGAGGAACCCAGCACTCGTCCGGGGCCCAAATCAGTCCGAAAGAAATAACTAGCTCCTCTAGACAGCCTTCCGTCTTCATGTCGGAGGTGCTACCCTCATACTTCTCAAGGGCCTGTCGCTGGAAGGCCCGAAGAGTCTTCTGCCACTGGTCTTCCTCTTCCTCTCGATCAGCTCTCTGCTGATCGGCCAAAGTAGTCTACGGATCCTCGATCTCCTGTACCACACGTGGTCGCCTTCCAGGTGCCATACCTGCAAGGTAAACAAGGAATGGCTAATCCCAAGTAGTGCAGAATATCGTCTTCAAAACTTCTTAAAATTTAATTTATTCTTAATTCCCAAGACATCCGAGAAACACAAGAACACAAGTCATTATGATGCATGTACCTTTCCTAGGGTCTCTACCCTGCAATCAGTGTGTCCTCACTTGGTCGTTCAGTAGGTCCAGAGTCCTTGCATCAGATCACGGGGGGCCCTAAAATCCTGTGTCCTAGCCAGTCTTCCCTGGCCTAATTCACACGCCAAGGTCACCCAACACTGTTTCCTTACCATCCCATGAAATCCTCACTGTGCCTAACTCCAGACTCCGTACTATCTCTCAACCATCACCTCTGATACCATTATGTCACAACCCGCCTTCACCAAAAGGAGGGAAGAGTCAATAGATTGCCAGGACCATCCTTCTTTAAGTTGAAGGATAGATAATGACCCCCGAGACCCACCTTCAATAGGTCCCGGAGTGGCAACTAGCACCAAGGGTAGAGAAATTTCTCACAAATTAAAGGCATTACCCCTTTTTGTTTTATTAGATCGAGAGATGAGATGATGAAACTCAACAACACCAAGGTAAAAGAAAAGTAAACCCAAAAGAAACCATTCCCACATGCATGTTCAAATATTAAAGCCACAAAGTACAAAAGGTGACTACAAAGGTAAGTACCAAAGAAGAAAAGAAACAACTGCAACAACCCAAAAGGTCCGAGCTAGTATGGTCGTGCGTGATCCCCGAAGTCCTCCTGGAAACCTGAAAGCAGTTTTATATATGTAGGGTGAGCATACAAGTACACTCAGTAGGGAAAACCAAAGACTCTCGTGCAAGAGTGGGGGAACTTACTAAAGTCCCGTGAGAAAAGGAGTAAACTAAACACCTATCGAGGTAAACTATCCACCCCAGGCCTCACCAAGGCACACTCCCCAAATAACACAAGTCAGGTAATATATATATATATTAATAGCAGATCGATGTTTGGGTACCCCACGCCACTTTCCCACTGGTTATTGAGACATCCTACGCATCGGACCAATCCCGCCATTCTCACCGCAGTCCCACTGCCACACCCGCCCGCAGACACCTGGGCCACAACCACACGTAGTCCCACTACTGAAATCCTTCCTGCAGACACCTGGGCCACAATTATCACACGTAACCACACCTGCAAACACCTAGGCCATAACCACCACCACGCCTGAAGAAACTTGGGCCATAAGATCCACTGCCACGGCCGAAGACACCTGGGCCTCATCCCGAAGACGCTTGGGAAACCACCTGCCGCAAACACCTAGGCAACCGTCACACTGCCCCGCCCGAAGGTTCTTGGGCTAATAATAGACCTCAGGCCATCATAGCCTGCCCGAAGATACTTGGGCTATCCGAGAAAGGGAGAAAAAAAGGAGCTAATAACCAGCCACTAAGAATAGTGTTGGGAAAAACACCCTCCCCCATGAAATGGGGGTGTTCGGCACTAGGTGCTCAAATTGGATGGGGCGCGAATAAGAAACACAAAACTACAAGTATAGATGTAGGTAACAAGCACTCACCCAAAGCCTAGGTTTTTCTAAACATCCTACAGAATACAACACCACTGTATCCAAGACCCAAGTCACGACTTTCGCCAACAAAACCCATTTTTCCTATTCTTGTTTCAAGTTTAGTGATAATGTATAATTAAGTTTAAGCACTACTGGGAAACTAGTAAGCATAGAAAAAATTCCAGGAAAGTAAACAATCAAGCATCAACCATAACGCCCATACCCGTTTCTCAACAATAGAGGATCCCACCCCAATTCATGATATAAAAAAGTACCCACCCGGTCTTAAAACTCACAACCACTGAATCCATACCAACAGGGAATCCAATCCCTAATGTCACACAACCACCAAGAGTATAAAGACAGGGGATCCCATCCCCTCCCACATCTCTAGCAACCGGCCCGTGAAAGAAAACAACCAAACCACAGTCACCAACACTAAGCAGGGCCTTTCCGGTATTTTCAGATTTAAAAGATTTTACACATTCCATGGTTTCAATTCCATGTTTTGACCGGGGTTAACACAGAAGGGATTGATCCTGGTGCTTTCAATTTATTCAGCTGGGTATACGTGATTAACCAATTTCATAGCAGGAGTTTACAGCCACAAACAATCCATTTAAAACATCACCATGGTTCGTTAATGTACATACAACGACCACCAATGGCCTCAATTTTCAGAAGGCATAAGCCAACACAACTCAACAAGAAGATCATAATATAAACAACATCAACGATCACAACCCCCCCTCTTTCTTTATAGAATCCTGTTCATTATCTTCATTTAGGTCTGGTTTATCCAATTCTACAGAACAGAAACACACCCACCCCTCATGATACACAAAAGAGAGAGGCGAAGGAGAAATTCCCTACTTGTTGATAGATGATCGACGTTTAGGCCGGGGGCGTGGAACTTTACGGATAACGATGCAGCGCGCCCGATGCACCAGAAGCTGTTTGTGAAAAGCCGCAATCGAGGAAAGGAGAAACCACGACTAACCCTTAGTTTATAAGAGCCGCCGACGGTTGAGGTGAGAACGTGAAACCGCGTAAGGTGCGGGGGTCTTGGGTTGACCACGTGGCCCCACTCATAATTAAAGGGGATCAAGTGGTTTAAACCGACTCATTAATTCATTAAGTATTTAGTAAAAACTATTATGCACGTTATGGGTCTTTAAAACATGTTCAAACAGTTCAAAATAGGGTTTAAACCCTATTTGCGTAAAAAGAAGCGCTACTGGAAACAACTCGACAAGGCCGGGTGACGCCGACCGGTCTCACCGATCGGTCGCGCCGATCGGTCTCACCGATCGGTCACGCCTATCGGTCTCACTGATCGGTTGTGCGAATCGGTCTCACCAATCGGTCCCGCCGATCGGTCTCACCGATCAGTCTCACGGAGACGCCACCCCTTTAGGACCCGGATTTTGGAAAAGGGAAGGACCAAGAGAGTCAGGGTCATCACAACTGCCAATTTGTGTGTGATTCTATACCCTTTTTTCTAGTCACCACTCTACGACCTATTTAAGGAGTCTATCAGGGATCATTATCTCTCCTTCAACTTGAATAAGGAAGGGTCTGGAAATCTGTTGTCCCTTCCCTCATCTTGGTGAAGTCGGATCATGACACATGGTGTCATAAGATCATAGAAGCCCAAGAGATGCGCCCGTGACATAAAACAGGACATAACCATAATAAAATTCTAACTACCTAGACGACATTACAATGGTGGAAAAAGGACTATAATGTCTTAGGTTCACTCCATAATGCCAAACCCAATATCTCTAAAGACTATAACATCAACCCATTTGATTAATTCATATAAATTGTAGAACCATCTTTCAAATTCATATCAAGTACATGAATATGTGTTCCATACAAGGAAATTAATCATAAGTCATAAATATAATAAATACCCATTGAATGGAATTGGGTTTTATATTCTAACATCATCTCATAATCAAAATAATTTGCTTAAGGAAGGAATTTGATAAAGAATAATATGTAATGTATTACCCTATAAAAGGAAAGCATAGTGATAATGGTTTATATGTAAGAGACATATATACTTAATTTATAAAATTACATACCATTATATGTTTTTGTCATTAATTAATAGAAATAATTTTTAAAAGATAAAAAAAAAATATTGAGGAAAATATAATTTCATCTTTGAAAATCAATTTTAAAAAATATAAAATATAAAATTTATTATAGGAAATTTTCTTTAAAAAATAAGGAAATAAAATTAAAAATTATTTTTCAAATAAGTGAGTTTTAATGATTGTTGGAAATTCCATTCATTCCATAAAATATAAAATAATCATTCTATTCACACCATTGGAAAAATGTGAAAAATTTATTTCTTCAGAAAATGATATGAATATTACTTTCAAAACAAATTGAAAAACTAAAATATGGGTAAATATTTCATTTATGAATCTTTTTATGGAATGTTAAAAATTTTATTGAAAATTGTTTTAGATATTATGGATATTAATGAAAATGAATTTCCAACTGAAGATATAAATGAAGTAATATTTTCATAACACATTTTCTCATTTATTTTTAGTATATAAGAGAGAAAAATTATATTGTTACTTTAAAAATTAATTAATAAGTAGAGGGTAATAAAAATATATTGCTTTAGTATACAATTATTAAATAATTTCCAATAATGGATATTCAATGATAAATAGTACCAATTAAATTTAGATTTAAATATAAACCCTTACCACTTTGGTAACGTTTGATTCATAACTCTCTTGGATGAATTAGATGAATAATAACATAAAATATCTTAAAACTTTTCAGGATATAATATGTAAATGGTAATTTTAAACACCATTTTAAATAAATTAGGTGCATAAATGAACATAAGTCTCAATGATAAAATTTTGAGATGAAACCCTAATCTCGAGTCCAAAATTTGTGATGTATGTATTTCATGTCCCATATAATAAAATTATATAAATTATTTTTCCACCTAATACCATTTTATAGGTTTATACCCTTATATTTAATAAAATTACTTCATTTATTTTAAATATAAATTTAACTAAAAAATCAATTATGTCCACGTCGATTGTCTTGGGGATGCTCAGTTCATAATTTCAAATTGGTATTGTTGTGTGGAATGCTTTCAATGGGAAATTTTTAAATCATATAAAAAATAATAATACTGATATAATTATCATTTTTATATTTTTATTAAACTTTTAAAACCATTAATGATTTATGATTATGAAATATAGACTCTGTGATAACTATAGAGATGGTAGAGCGTACATCTACACGAGTAAAATGTATATTTTTCAATGATTATGATATAATTATTTAAAGTGTAATATTTTGTTTATATAATTATAATTATATAATAAATATAAAATTATTTCATTAAATTAACTTACATACACCTTCCATGTGACACAATAAAAATAATGAATCACTTCGTTTTATGAGGCGGTAGTCCTTTGTATACATGAATGGTTTTATAATTTTTCAATGGATGGTAAGGAAAGAAATTATATGTAATATTAATTTTATAAAATGGTTAATATTTTAAAAATATAATATATTAAATGTAAAAAAATCATTATGAATAGTCATGAGAGGTGATGATGGAAACTGAATTACATTCATTTAAAACGCAGCAGTTTCTCGTACACACGAATGATTATATAATTTCTCAATTGATGGAAGAGGATATGGATGAATATTATTACGTAAACATAAAAAAATATCAGTGTACATGATATAATGTGGTATTATATTTTTTTAATACAAATCTTAATGTGGAAAAAGAAGAAGAAATATTGAGCTCGGTGAAGACTATTATCTGCACTTAGAAAAAGCTAATTTGGATCTATTATTTAGGACACTAAGTTTAGACTTTTGGGATAAATCAAACCTCTATAATATGGATGGTGTTATTGGGAAGATTTTAAAGGTTTTTTTTAAACCAAATAGACTTATATATTTGAATATGTGAGGGGATTGGGTTCTCTTTTATAATTGATGATGAGTGACATTCTTGTAAAACCCCAAAAAGTATTCAACAATTAAAAGTCACTCTCATGAAAAGTGCCTCAAAAACTGAATAATAATGGGTCAGAGGAATGAAAAAGGATGAAAAATTCCTCTAAAATATAATAATAATTGTTTAAATATGTTTACCTCTTTACCTATATTGTTATTTATGTTTAAAAATTTAGTATTTTCTTTCAATGTAAATTAATTTTTATTGGTTTTACTATTCATTATGACAAAAAATAAGTTAAAATTATTATAATATTTAATTTTTTTTGAATCCATATATTTAAATAATTTTTTAAATTTGATATCATTTAATTGATGAAATTTAATTTAATGTAAAACCAGTAGACCTATCGAAAACAACAGGTTTTTCAAGATATGATTTTCCAAGAATAAGGTGATCTTATAATAACTATATGAAAAGTGATCATAATTAAATTAATTTAAATTATATTTTATTGATATATAATATATAAATTTAATTTACATATTCCTCATTAGGGTATATTTTATATAGTGAAAATTGAGAATCATTATGCACATTAAAATACTTTCCTGAAAAATCGTGTTTTGAATCCTAAAAATAAACATCTATGAAAATAAATTATAAAGATGATTTAAATTTAATTAATTTGATATAATTAACTAAAATATAATAATGTTACATAATTAAATAACTAATGGTACTTTTAAATTAATTAATTTATTATGAATAAATTATTTTTTCCAAAAATATGTAATTTTTACTATTTAGTGAAAAATATATGTTTTCCAAAAAAACAAAAAAAATTCCACAATTGAAAATAAATTTGATTATTTACAAAATTAATATAATTTTATAAAATTACTTTTATGAATTTTTAAAAGATAAATATTTTTATTTCAAAACAAAATTTAAATATAATTTTTGAAGAAAACATATTTTTTAAAGAATAAATGAAATATTTATAATTCAGTTATTATTGCCTAAGAATTTAAAAATTGAGTATAAAATTTGTATGTAATTCATTAATTTATTAATCATATTCACATCCACTAGCTTAACAAATATATTATAATAGTCATATTTACATAATTAAAATAATATTTTAATAGTATATTGTGGGTTGTTAAAACTTATTGATATGTGTAAGACAAGTTAACAATGAATATAAATTTTTTTAACGATAAATATATCCTAAATTTTCAAGTTTTTTCAATATTAATTGATGATATATTGGGTTATTAAATAAATATAAGAGGTTTATGTACTTCATTTGAGAGTAGTTTTGGACATCACGAGGAATCACCTACTATATTCCAATCATTCAAATGGAAAATTCTACATTCAGGAGGAAATGGATGTGGGTAATATGGTCTGGGAACATAGTACCTTTGTTGATCCTAAAAAGGCAAAAATTTCCACATCATGGGAGTAACCATGGAATGTACTTGAGATTTATATATTCATGGGTTTATTATAGAATTATCATTAATTCAGAAAACAATTGTCAATGATGGCTTATTTGTAGTCTGCAATCACTTGAATTGGAGTGAAGTTATTTTGGGATTTAAAATTTTATACTTCCATAAATGAGTTAATGATCCATTTTAATTTATGAAAAGTTTTGAATCTTCTACAAAATAATAATGGAAATATATTATTGTATGCTTTTTAGGTTTTTATGTGGTTGTGTTCTCATGTAGGGTGATCATTTAATGGTTTGTTGTTCTCATTATATTCGACCACATGAAAACAATTATGACTTACATGATATAGAACTCAATGTTTTTCTTAAATCCCTTAAGAGTTGGAATCATTACATTTTTAGAGAACTGTTAACCATTTAATCTTATAATAAGATCATGAATTTTACATTTTTTTAGAAATATTTGAAAATCTGATAGAGGCGATGTGTGAAGTACATGGAATATTTTTAATTTAAAATTTCCTACACCCCTATAAAGAGTAATATTATTACATACAATCCTTGTAGGATATTTGCATCCTAGTATGTGAATATATTATCACAGGTGTGAAATATCATGGAAAAAGTTTGGGTGTATGAATTTTTGAGTCTTGGAGGATGTGACATGTTATATTCTAGAAAGTATTCAGTTAACACCCTCTCTTTTTGAGATGATCCACTGATTGAAAATAGCTTAATTAAGAGTTAAAATGTGTTATAAATTATTTATATGATGGGGAGAACATAATTGAATGGTGTAATGACCTAGATTTTCTCAAATGTATTGATTATTTTTTTGTTTAAATTCTATAATATGTCCCATGAAAAGTTACAAAATAGGGTCACATATGTGACAATGGTGTCCAGGGTTTATTTGGAACTTGGATCCCAACAATATAAAGATACAGAGTGCATCAAATGATTACCCCTAACCATGTGGGGCATTTTAGATGGGATTTGGTGCGTGACTTGGTTTTCTGCAACCATACGAGTCTAGGTGCATGCCCGTGTTAGATTGCAGAAGTATAGTGGAAGTGGATTCACAGATAAACTTTGATTGGTTAACCAAACTATGTGCCTCTCTAGTGTGGGTTTACTCCTTAGGTAGAGCCTACTACATTGTTGGTGTATAGTTTTGGCAACCATGTAGCCAAACACTATGACCGAGTTCTGGAGGATGATTTTCCGGTTTTCCAATAATGAACATAAAACCCAACCCCTAAATTTCTTTATTTCATTCTTAGTGAACAACCCCTCTATCTATCTCATGCAGATATCACTTTTCCTAACCTATGGAAAAAGGTAACCCTTTCATCTAGTCTCCAAATCCTTCATTGTCAGATGAATTAGATCGTCATTGATAATCTCTTGAATCCTCTTGCTTCAGTTCTTAATTTATCATCCAATCCATTGTGCCATTTTGGTGTGAGATAATTCACCCTATTTTTAGGGTTTTTGTCATTTTATCTTGTTTTATTCATTTTACTTCAAATATTATGTCTATGTTGGATGAGAATTCATCTATGACCCTATGGTAGGTGTTGTAGTTTTCTTCCCTAAATGTTTATTTATTAATATAGAATTCACCATTGTGCGGATTATCTAAAATTTTGAAAAATATACTTAAAATTTATTTTCCATTATAAATTAAGATAATAAATATTTTACACTCTCATCAACCATTTCAAGAAGTTTATAGGATTCCAACCTCATTTATAAAAACCCATTTTTTTCTTCTGATTGAAATTCCCTCTTTTATATAATTTTTTTTAATGACCACACAACATTTAAGTGTTTGGCCTAACTTGGAAATGGAATTGTACTTCATTATAATTGAATGTATTAGATCAAATATTGTATTTAATTTCTTAATGAATTAAATGGGTTAATTTTAATTAATGGAATTAAATATAAATGATATTACACATGATACTTATTTATAAAATGTTAATTGTATGAGTAATGATTTCCTTGGTTTTATTGGGCTTCATATTTTAAATTCTTGAGTAATAAAACCTCATAATTATTATTTTTATAATTGTTATTCAATGTATATTTATTGTTGGAAGATGGATAAGGGAGTTTTTGAGTAAGTTGTTTCACACTCCCTTACATCGGGTGTTGAGCATGATGTCTCACACTATTTGACTTTAATTTTTCTGATAGGAATGATGATCTATATTTATGTTCTTTGGGTGTTGGGAATCTAGAGTCATCACAAATTCTAGAGTGAAGGTAATGATGTCTCTTATTCCTATGAGAATATGGTATTTTATTGATTCTTGAGCCAATAGATTATTATAGTAGTTAAAGTCCCTTGAGTTACACCTTGGGTCTAGCTAGCACCTTGTATCAATGTATATGCCTACTTATGTCATCCAATATAAAGTAAATTTATATGTATAAAATATATAACTATATAAATATATATTATTACTTATATATTTATGGAATTTTTATTAGACATATTCTGGATTATTTGGATGTTGGTTGAGCCATCTTGGTGTCCTATATGAAACTGAGATGAATAGTATTTATTTATTCAATATTATTTATTAGTCATTTTTCATGCACACATCTATGATATGTACACTAGTTGTATAATTTTAATACACTGTTGGTGGTGGCCTACTGATATTATCTCACACCCTACTCAAGCAGACTATAGTACTTGAGTGGACCTCATGTATGCAAGAATGGTTTAGGGAAAACACCCTTTTATAAATGCTTGATTTATTTTACATATAGTATGGAGAATGTGAGTAGGGGACCAATCATATGCTTGTGATGTGAGCAGAGCATTATTTTAGACTTATTAATTTATTTTTGTATAACAGGATGTATATACCTACCCTCTATTTATCCATATTGTATTTAAAAATTACATGGTATCATCATTTATAATGCAACCTATGGTTTTATTATATTATTTATTTTTCTTTATTGTTTATTCTTCCATGGTTATTTATTATATTTTTATACTATTCCATTTATTATATAAGCTTCATCCCTTGTTTATTTATTTATTATATCCCATATACCAAATATGATATAATTTTATAGTATCTCTATTTTAAAAACTTATAACCTCACTTCGAGTAAGAATCCTCTAGCATATAGGGAGGCACACTTGAGTACATGTGACCCACTAGCTCGGGGTTCAGATAAGTGGTCTATGGGTTTGAATGTTACAAAGTGTTATCAAAGTATTAGTTTCCTTTTGTCATACTATTTGGGTTTTAGTACGTGGACTAAGAGGTAATGGAATTTGGTAATGAGAATGTTCCTAGGATTAGCTAACCCATGTATAAGGAAAACCCAAATTAAATGGGACATGTTATTTATATTATTTCATTTACGCCTATTACAGTTGTTATGGTTTCACCATTGCATGACATAGATGTCGTGGGATATTATTATTAATGATTTCTTTTAATTTTGGACCTGGTCCTTGGAATGTTAAAGCAATGAATAAGAATATATTTTATCATTATAGGTACTCTAGGAAAAAATTTCCATTATTTTTCCATGCCTTTTCTACAGTCTTTGTACATTTTCTAGTTATAGATATTTAGTGCTGGATTACTATATATATTTGGATGTGTTCACATTTATGACATGGAAAATAGAATGGATTAGTTAATGTACCTAAATTAGTCTAATTAATTGTTTACCTATTATATTGGTGATGAAACCTTAATTATACAATTATAGCATATTGTGGGTTGTGGACCAATGAGTTATATAGAACTATTACATCTCTATACCTATGTAAAGTTCAGGTTATTATTAAAGGATGGAACAATTGGAATCTATATTATGTGTGAATTTTTTAAATTGGGAGTGGTAACACATCTAATCAGACAATGATATATATTTATTTCTATATATTTATATAAAGAGTATGCACCTAGATGAATTTAATCTCTTAATTAAAAATGGATACCACTAAATGGGATATTTATTTCTATGTAAAGGGTCTTTCCCTCTATACCTTGAAATCAAGACTCCATATATCAAAACCCAAATCGTCTGATATAATACCTAGACTTGAACTTAGACTTAGTACATGTTATATAGAAGTGGATCTTAGGTTAATATGGACTATTATGGGTATCCCTTTCCACCTTGATGTAGCATTAGGATCATGTATGGAGGTGTGGAATTTTCATAGGAAGGCTGTGTACCTATCATTTTTCCATCTATAATATTTAATCTAATTAATTTTATATGAAAGAATGTGTTTGAAATTATAGGATGATTCCACCATGACAACCATTAGTTGTATACGAAGAAGGAATTTCCTATAATGCACTGGAGGTGGTGGTCCATGATCCTCTAGTGATATGACCTATTGTTCCATCCATGAAAACACCTACTATTCTAAATATGGTCACTAATGCCTAGTTTTGAGATGATTTTTTCCATATGATCTAGTCTTTTAAAGGTGTTCCATGGCCTATTTCAACTACAGATGAGTTGACTTTGGAGTTATAGTAGTATCATCCTACCACATTTTTAGGGGATGGAAACAACATGTTGTTAAGTTAGGGATAGAGGCCATGCATTCTTTCTTCTAGCCTCAAGAGATGTCTCCAGAGCAGAGGTTTGAACTCTCTAGTTATATCATACATGTTTTTTTCCAAAAGATGTTGTGAATTAATTTCCCAGAAAGACTAGTATTGAGACAGGATCTGGGTGTAATTGTATATGAACTTTTATTACTACATATTTCTATTAACATTGAGGGATTGAGGGGATAAATAATTCCTAAACATGTATAAGGGATCCATGTCTTTCATGGAATATTATGCTTCCTTTACTAAGACATATAATTTCAATACTACTTTATCTTTGGTTGAAATTATGACTACTCAAAGATTTAAGATGGGATGGTATACACCATCTGATTGTAGGTCAATGTATCTTGATTTAATTGTTTTTATAGAATATTCAAACAGGACCTCATTAATGAGTGGAATTTGAGGGAATCCAATGGTGGTATATAGGGAGGTTCTACACCCAAAAATGTTAGTGTTTCTTCTTGTGGGGGAGAGTGACATTTTGATGTTTTCATGGGTGTAAAAGAGGTTAGAAAGCTTATATTAATAACTTTTTTATATTTCCCCAATGTGGGAATTCGGGGCATAGGAAACCCAATGTATACAGAACCAGTGGAATACAGAGGATATAGTAGGATGGGTTATACCAAGTTTTTATCAATAACTTTCCATTAGTTCTTAGTGAGTATAGATTTAAAAATACCACATGTTCTGAAGTTGGGACAATAATATATTGATTCAGAGGTCTCTGTAATACCACTAGATTCTTAGGAAGAAGTACTGGTCTTGTTTAACGGAATCAGAGTTAGGACATGGAGTGCCAGTCGAGAGGGAATACTTAGGGTAGTCATGTTATGACTCAAGGTCAGAGTATGATATAGTTACATGAAGTTCAAATTATTCCAGAGGGTTTGAGAATGAGACCTTATACTATTAGAGATAAAATTATAATGGTCTCTACTTTAGTGAATTCTTTATTATACAAAGTCACATCACACTCTTTTATATCCGAGGTAACCATGGAGATTCTGGGAATCAGTAGAGAACACTTTTATGGTGTGATGACTCATGATGCCTTAGTAGGTATCCAATCATAGAAGGTTTTACATTGTAAGCTTTTCCCTTGAGATAGAATGATATCACTTCATATGAAATGTTTTCATCCTTGACCTAATTGGGGTTGATGTAATCATCTAGATGGACTGGTTAGTTCTTTATCGATCCCATATTTCTTTTACAACTAGATGGTGATGTTTTACATCACCAGAGGACAATGAACATGTCCACAAGGGAGAATTAATTTTCCATGATGGACCTGAACATTAAGGGATAGAAAGTGTGATAACCATGGCTTATATTCTTCTTTTTGATGATCAGTGGCTATGACTCAGTGTTTTCCCTCTTGAAGTTGAACTTTTCAGGGAAGTACTCCCTAATTAATTTTATAGGATACCACCAGTGAGAGAGTTAGAATTCACCATTGTTCTAGTTTTAGGTGTAGCACCGGTATCCAATCCTCCACACATGATGGAACATATAGAAATTTTGAAGCTCAATAAGATTCCATAAGATTCAAAGGACAAAGATTTGTACACCTCATCAGTTCTTTTATGTGGATCGCTAGTCCTTTTTGATAAAAAGGTGGATGGTACCATCAGGATTTGCATTGATTACTGATTATTAGACCAACATATGATATGAAATATATATCCACTACCTAAAATAGTATACATCTTTGATCAGATATGAAAACCAAGGGGTTTTCAATTATTTTTGAGATGTTAGTCTATCATCATGTATGTCTAAGATCCTCAAATACCGCAAAAATATTTCCCAAGAAGTTATGGTATTTATGAGTACCCAATAATTCTATTAGGTCTCACGAATGCACCTACCATTTTTATGGAATTGATGGATATATATTTCCACCAATACTTGAACACATTCATGGTAGTTTTTGTGTATAACATATTAGTGTATTCTTATTCCACGCATATCTATGAAAAACAAATAATGTCATACTAAATACACAATAACATCACCAAATTTAAGATAAGATCATAAAATGCACCATTTGTTTCAATAATGTCTACTTTTTAGGTCAAATTATCTCAGAGTGAGGAGTTATAAAAGTCATAGAGAAAGTGAGATATGTAGATTCCCTAGAGAAACCTATGAACATCATTGATATTAGTATTTTCATCCAGATAATTGAATATTTTAAACACTCAATTCATGATTTCTCATGCATAGAAGTTCCACTTATAGGAATGACTAAGAATGGTATGTAATTTATATGGTTAGAAGATTTTAAACAATCCTTTTAATAGTTGAAGGTAAGATCAATATCAGGGCTGATCAGATTCTACTATATTCTAGAAGGATCAATACAATTTAGTATGACGAATCAGGTATCAATATTGGGGATGTTATTATGCTTTATGAGTGAGTCGTAGAAGACAGGTCGCATCAGCTGAGGCACCAAAAGTAGAGTTACCCAGTGTACGACCTCAAGCTAGCTGTTGTGGTACATTCTCTACACTGTTTGAAGAAATATTTTATTGGGGAGAATATTTTGGTATTCAAAAATCATTAAATCATCAAGTAAATATTCAAATAGAGTGATTACAATATTAGGAAACACATATGGGTGAATTACCTTGAATTCTTCAATTTCAATATATCATAAACTAATGGGAAAAGGAATATTGTAGCCAATGCTATGAGCTAGATGACTCACAGACATGCAGTTCAAGAGGCCAGTGGTAGATCATGGACTTGTTTTTAGAGATGTATGTCATGGTTCATGATGATCATTGGAAAAAATTTCTCTCAACTTTTTTAGTGAACTATACCATTATAGATCAAGTAAAAATGAGGCACCATTCAGATTATGAGGGCCTTGAATTAAGGGATAATATATTAGAATATGATTTATCATTTTTTTGACCAAAGAGTAGGATGATACTTTAGGCTTTCATATGTGTGTTTAGTCCCAAAAAATATCAGAGAGGAGCTGATTCCATAGTTTCATGCCTTAACATGGACAATAAATCCGTATTTCACCAAGATGTATCATGAATTACTTCTCCAATGTTTGTGTATTATTAGGAAATGGGAGATATGCTGTATTATTACTTAGTGTACCACCTATTAGTAGGTGAATGTGGAATATTAGTAATCGGTAGGATTTTTTGAGACATTACCTATTCCCGAAATCAAATGGGATGATGTCTCTTTGTAAATAATGATTGGTTTTACTAGAACACCTAATAAAAAACATTTATTTTGGGTACTCATTGATCATTTCAATAAAGTCACACACTTATTACCTATTTGTTATACCTTATCAGAAGAAAATATATGGATACAGTATATCAAGGAGGTGTTACATCATAATGGAGCTTCAAAATATATCATATCTGACAAGGATACTCACTTCATGTAGTTTTTATGGTAGGGGTTTCCGAAGGCCTTGGGTTCAAATGTATATCTGAACATGACTATATAAAGAACATTAAAACAACCTAAGGGGGGAGGGGTGAATCAGGGTCTCAAAGTTTTCTTTTTTAAGTCGTGGATATTGTTCCCATGTTGCTAATAACGTGTTAAATCTGTTAGTATAATGAAATTAAGGAGATGAGACAACACTTTTACTTGTTTCACCACAAAGGGATACATTGTGGAGTACAAGTGTTTGGTCACTATCACTCTATGCCTGGCACACTTCCCTTAAAAATTTTAAAGGATGGATCACCGCTTCCCTCATAACACTTCTATAAACTCCCAATATCTCACTACTATGAGAGAATTCTAACTCAGTTTATCAACTTGAAGGACTCTTCAATAGATTGGAATTGATGTATTTGTCTCTGTCCATCATGAGACACTACTTGCATCAATGAACTATGTAGATTCTCAATGAAATCATTGAACACTCAACACTAATACTCAAAACAACCCTTTTCAAACCCCCTTAGAAAATATCAACCCTTCGTAGAGCACACCACCTCATAGAGCACAACCCCTCATGGAGCTCACTACCTCAAAACGCACAACCATTTGTGGAGATCACTGCCTCGCAGAGAAAAATACCTCATGATTCTCACTGATCCAACGTAGGATACCCCATCTTCGTGAATCTCACAAGACTTATAAACATTAACATCACTCTAGACATTAAATGTCTCTTCGCGATGCTCAATTTCACAAAACAAATCTGCATCATAGAGCACCCATTGCTTCATGAAGTCAAATAGATACCAGATTTTTCTCTCAAAATAGTGAAAAATGAAGAGGGGTGGCCTGTTATTTATAGGCATGGTCTAACATAGAGATCCTCTTCTTCTGGAGTGAAATTCAGATCAGAAAAAAATGTCTTCATGGTGCATCTCTCTCTTTGTAGTGCTTATCATAAACACATAGATCTCCATCATAACCCTTCCCACCACCACAACGGACCACCAAAAAGAACCACTTGCAAAGCTAGTCTCGTAATCACAGAGCACACCATCACAATATTTATGTATTTACAAAACACACTTCATGAATCTCATCTCTAAAAAACTCATGCCTTTCCATTTTTTCAAGATACCTTCAAGAAAAACTACTTTTTTCAATGCTTTCCAATCCCCAAATTTTGGACCCAAAAAATTTGGAAAATGCTGAGAAATGACATCACCTTTAAAACTAATTATGACATGAACTATATGATTCCTTTCCTTTCAATCTCTCTTATCATCCATGAGAGGATTGACAACAAACACAAACCGTTCTCCTTTTTCAACAAAGAACAACCATGGTTCCAACACTATCACCCTCTGACTAACAGATAGAATGAGTGTACATTTCAAGTGTTTAGGGAAATTATCCATACCTCAATACATGATTTTGAGGTTTCATGGAAGAAACATATATGTATAGTTGAGTTCTATTATAATAACATATTTTGAGCTTCTATCCAGATGGATCCTTATAATGTGTTATATGGTAATCCATTATATTCACCTCTATGCTAGTTATAGTTAGGTTATGAAGCTTTACATGGACCATGTCTCATCTAAGAGACTTGAGAACATTTCTAGTAAATTATGAAGTTAATGTTTAATGAAAATTCCATATAGTATTCATATTATAACCGAGGCCAATGACCTGTTGATTTTGAGGTTCAATATCGGGATTTCTTTCATGTTTCACCTAGGTTGGTCCATCGATAAATTTGGATGTATGGTAAGCTTCCACCTAGGTTAATTAAACACTTTGAGGGTTTAAAAAGAATCAGACAAGTGCCTCATAGGATAGAAATCCATCAATGATACTAGTCAATGATGGATTTATTTCTGTATCTCCACATCACTGATACTATCTAGGAGAACCACATGTATTCCATCATGATGATGTTGAGATAGATTTGGATATATCTTTTGAGGAGTACCAATTAAGTATCGTGCATTGGAGTATGGATAAACTCTGAGGTAGGATAGTTAATATGGTATGGGTTCAATGAAAGAACGACTGAGTACATGATGAGACCTAGGAATGGGATGCTGTTATACAATCTTAGTGGTAGGATATTTTCTTGGATGATCCCACTTTACCCTCCAAAAAAAGATTTATGGATGCGTTGATTTAATTAGGGTTTGTTATAATGTCCCAAATGTTTTCAATGGTGTGGATAGTTTTTTTTCAATTTAAATTCCTTAATTTGAACCTTGAAATAGTAATAAGTGGATTCATTGAGGACAAAATGGTGTATGGGTTGTGTTCAGAGAACAAGTCCTTAGAATTTAGAGAAAGAGACCAGGATGCTTGGATAGTGGAAATCTTATTTCCCAACCCACAAAATTCCCTCTAACCACATAAGACATTTAAGAGGGGAATATGGGGACACATGGTTGTCTACAACCATGATATCTGAGGTGAATTCTCATTTGATATTAAAAGGATAGGGAGATAGTTGATTCACACAAGGATTGGACACAGTTTAAAAAATAATGTTCCGAACTTGCGTGGGTTCCCTCTTTTGGTAGATCCTTGAGAAAATTTGTCACACAGTTTGGAAAACCATGCAGCCAAACCATTATTCCTAGTAGTGGAGTGTTTTTTATGGGTTTTAACTTAGTGAAAATGAAACACTATCTCTTTATTTCTTCTCCCATTTTTGGTGGGTATCCCCCCATATCTCTCATGGATATTAACCTTTTCCTAACATAAGGATCAAGATAACTCTATCATCTGGACTCCGAATGGAATTCCATTAGAATCATTGGATGAACATTCGTATTATCTTGAATTATCTTTCTTATGTTCTTCATTTTTCTTCCCACATCTTAAAATAGTTAGGTACAAGTTCATTCAACCCAATTTTATGGGCATTAGTATATTTCACAGATCTCTTTCATTCTACATCATATATGAATATGATTTTGGATTAGGAGTCATATACGGCCCTATGGTATGTGATCTTGTTGTTTTATCTAACTATTTGGGTTTTTATATATACTTTTACATTATTTATATTTCTATAAATTGCACATAAACAGAAAATATTATTTTCTTTTCTAAATCAATATATGTATGATGTTACAGACTTATTGACCATTGAGTGTGTTTAGTGGATTACAATCTCATCTATAGCCTCCCCTTTTGGTATGCCAATTGTTGTGACCTTTTTATAAATAAATTCATCTAGAAAAACACCATCTAAGTGTGTGGATTGAATTGTAAATGAAAATACCATACCTTATAATTGTACATCATAGGTATAATATGGTATTGAATTTCTCAATTAAATAAATGGATTCATTTAAATAAATTAAAATTAGTGGAAAGGAAATTTCACATATTATATATTTATAAAATGTAAATTTTGTGAGTTAATATTCCCTTTGTTTCATTATTCTTGATGTTTATAATTAATGACAATTAACCAATCATCATCATCATCATTATTAGTATTACTATTGGTATTCATTGGATATTGGTGGTTGATAGATGGATAAGGGGATATTTTGGAATTTTGATTCAAACTACCTTATATCAGTTGTTTAGAATGATGTCTCACACTATTACACTTTTATTTAGGAGATGCAAATCAAATTCCATGTTCTAGATCTCATGGTGGTGTGAATGATGACTCACCCAACCATCATCAGTGAAAGTAATTGTGTATATCACTCTTATGAGATTATGTCATTGTTCCAATTATCCAATAGATATTTAGAGTAGTTATGGATTCTTGATTTATGATCATGGTCTAGCTATATTCTATTATCCATTTATATACCTACATATGTAGTCAAGTGATTATTTAATATATGTGTATATAGTATATAACTATATATATATGATATTGAATCATATATATTCATTACTATGATAAATTATATAGATTCATCAATGTGTCCTATAGGAACCTGATCAGTCAAGTATTTATTGATTTAGAATTGTTTTGTATTCATTTTCCATGGACACTATTATTCTATGTTCACTGGCTGGATTAATTCTAGACACCGTTGGTGGTGGCCTACTATGTTTATATCACACCCTACTCATACTACTTTTGGTACCTGAATAAAACTCATTTATTCAGGAATAGACAAGGTAATGTTACCTATTATAGATTCTTGATTCATTGTATATATATCATGGATCATGGAAGAAAATAATAGAGAATATAATCATGTTTCTAGTGGGGCAGTCCTATTTCTATTTTTTATTCTTTTGTATAAAATGAATTATATTAATACCCATGGTTTCCCTTTTTATATATCAAAATTCAATTACATAATTATATATGGTTTAACCAATGGTATTATGATATTTTTGATGCTTCATTGTTTTTATGCTTCCATAGTTATTTATTATGTCTGTTTCCATTGTTTTATTTATTAGATAATTATTCCTTTATTATAGGTTTATATATTATATATTTTATTCCATTCTAATATGATGTAATATATAACCCACGATACCACCTAAAACCCTCACAACTAGTCAGTAGCCTCTGGCATATGGGGGGGAATACTTGAGGCAATGTGTCCCACCCAACTGAGGCCTTTGTGAAGTGGACTTCATGTTAGCATATTAAAAATGGTCTATCTCTTATGATAGAATCCTTCTCATCAATACCTTTTTTTTGTTATGTCTCCTATGAGTTTTGTGGTGATGAGATATTATTATCAATCCCAATGAGGGGTTCACCCATTCATGTATAATATGATTTATGACATGATTTTTCAATTCTGGTTTCCATGTATAAAATATGACACACTGATTTTGTTTCACATTTTTATAAATTTCCCTAGATAAATAATGATTATAAAAATCATTTTGAATTAATTTAACACATCCCTATGCCTACCTGAAAATAATATGTGATATTGATAGATTTAATTATTGGTAGATATTTACTCTTCATTGAATGAATTTGATTTTTGTAGTGATGCAATAATTGACCAAACAATCATACATTATTTCTATTCATGATATATGTAATGTTTTGGATTTAGGAACTTTGTATGTTCAAGATATGTTTAATTTCAATATGTTCCTATTTTATATTATTCTTTATATGTATCCCTAGATTCAATATCATTTTTTGAGATTCCTTTATAAGGTGATGAGATCCCATATCAGTTTGAGAAAATAATTCTCTCCACATACACATGGAAAGATAGAATGAGCTATATATATTCTTAGAGAAAATATTTATGCTAGAGTATTTCATTTTGGAGGAGTGTGGGATTGGAATTTAGGGATGGTTATATTTTTTTACAATAATAGCTATAATTTCCCATAAAACTGGCACCCTTTTAGGAATCGTATGTTTATCCTCATATATCACCACCCAATTGTTCAGATATTAGTGAAGCTTCCATAGTGGGGCCTAACATGGCATAAGAGATGAAGAAAAGTATTTAATTGATCCATCAGAGTTTCGTAAAGGAAAAAATATTGTATAAATATTGTGTTGATCATCATCAAATTCCATTAGAGTTCTCAATTAGTGAAAAAGTGTTCTTGAGTTTCACATCTCATTTGGGTCACCAATGCTTTAGAAAACAGTGGAATTTGGTGCAGAAGAATGTGATAACTTTTAAGGTCATTGAGTATATTGAGATAGTGAGAAACGTATTTTTTTAATCAGAAATAACTTCTCTCCATGATTCAATTTACATATTTCATCTCAAGAAATATATTTCAGACCCATCTTTTTTTTGAGTTGTGTTGACCATGATGTGGAACATGATAAACTATGACTATGAGGCCATTATAGATTATTAATTATCAAATGAAGGTGATAAATGATAAGTCTATAACATTTATTAAGATTATATCGAATTTTGGATAATATTACTGCGATATTTTTATCTATGATATGATGATGAGAGAGTAGTGGCCTCATCTCTTTGTATATTAGAGTTATTATTAATGTTTTCTATGGGAATATAGATTCATAATAGTGAGAATTTTGATACCCATAGTGTCATATGCATGATTTTGTTTAAGAATTAATTTTTATCAAATTAGTTTTCCAATGTTATTGAAGTACATGGAGGCATAGAAAATGGTCTTTGGAAATTTTAGGGAAAAACATGTTGAACGACATCCATTTTAAAGGTCATGATGTTCCTTTGAGTGTCCTCTATAAAACGGTTAGAGCCATTATTGGCTTGGTCTTCATCGTGGTGCACGATAATCACCTAGTTAAACATGATGAGAATGGTGACCATTAAAATATGGTGGAGGGAATAATATTTGAAAATATCATTAATGTTTTCCATAGTCCATGGTTTATCCCCATGGTATTTCTCCAAAATGAATCCACCATGTCATGGTGGGAAACACATGGACGTAGTGAGAGTGGTTTTTGAATTTTATACTCCATAATGACTGCCTAATCGTCAACAGAATATTACTCCAGCCACATTAAACCCTAATAAGGGGTTAATTAAACAGATTATTTTCCATCCATTAGATCTAATTTCTGATTTATTATGTCCAGTTAAGGGGTTTTAGTGTTCATCTTTCATAAATAATTCCCAAATGATGACCCTTATCTTTTGGTTATATCTCATTTTAAATCTAGTATTGTGTGGAAAATATCCTTTCCCCTCACATCTCTGGTCTTAGAGGCAACAAATTATCTTTTTGAGTTAGGTGGTATTATAATTTAGTCCCTATCAATTGAAATAATTTTCATTAGTATGAATTGAAATTGATTTATAATAACATTCCAATGTATGAGTTTAGATCCTGGATAAATTTTTTTAATGGATTGTTTTCTGATAAAACATATTTGTAAAAATATTCTTAAAAAATATTTCAATTTTAGAGAATATATTTTAATTAGAATGATTTTTTAAGGGTGGATTTGCTCATGAATCTGGATAATAAAAACAATGTATTGTTTTATGGATTTAGAATGAAATAATTTGTTTTTAAAGTCATTAGATTAGAAGAAAACTATTTATATTGGTTTGAAATAAAATTTCAAGTCTAAAAATATTGTTTGATGTTTCATTAATGGCGATTGATTAAAATTATTTGAGATGAATGATTTATCCTTGATTGATTCAATCAAAGCACAACACAATCTGGGTAGTTAGGTGGGTAACCATATATAGGCCCACAAGGAATATATTAACTCTACATAGACATAGATTAATTATGAAAATGAAACTAAAATTTTATGAGGGTAGAGAGTTTACTCATTGGGGTGGATTTATATTCCCATATTCTTGAGATACAGTGATATGTACACACATGGAGTCATATCTTACTGAGTATACTATGATTCTTGAGAAATTTTCTGACTAACCCCAAGGATTATAAGAATTATGTTATGAATGAAAATGAATTATTACATTCATGTATTTATAAAATTATCTATTCATATCTATTTGATCGATATATTTATTCATTCATAAATTTATAAAAAAATTTACTTGTAATTTCTTTATTCATTCAATTAAAATTATTTAAAAATAATTTAATACTTATAATTATTTAAATTTGGTTTATTTGATAAGGATTTATTATGAAATTATTCTTGGGATCCCACAATTCTAGTGCTTCACACACAATACACATTCCTTTGAGCATATGTAAAATTGTTTTTCCAGGACCAATAAATGAAGAAGAAGAACTTATAGGATACGTGTGTTATTGATGTTGGGACATTGGGATTTAGTAGTAATAGGTGGAATATGTGATATATTTTTTATGATTATATTTTAATGAGGATTCCATATTTTGTTTCTATGATTATTTGGATTATTTTTCAGTCTCATGTTTTTCACTTTTCCATTGGTGATACTTTGATCACATGGAATGTTTTTGGTGTACCTACACTTTATAGGTTTTTATCCACCACTCTTTTGATTTTCTATTTATTATTTTGTTCGGATTGTCCCACTTGATCATTTTTGATACCCAATTAATCATTTTTGTCTCATGGGGTTTGAGATATCATTTTGGTCCATGGAATGATTTAGCCGAGTTATCGTTTAATGGTGTATCTATGTTAGATCATGAATCCCAAATTTTAATGTTCTTTATTTAGATCTTAACAACATTTTGAGACGTTTAATTAGTCTTGGCCTATATAAAACCCTAGTGAATCTATGTAGTTTTCATTTATAGACATGTATGACTAATAAGGTCATATAATAATGATTTATTGAATCAATTATTATTTCTAAAATGTTTTTATAGTGTGGTTACCATCATTTATACCCAAAAATTTAATTTCTATATTACAATGATCAAGATAAATAAATTTATTTTAATGTATAATTATTTTGTTTTAGTTTGATGTTGTTTGTGAATAATTCTATCAATCATAGTATATATTTTAATGGGAGACATAAATACAAAAATCCAGCAACATTATATTACCCCTTAAATAAATTATGCCATGTCCATTTTAATTACCAATTAAAAATGGAAATAGATAAGATAATATGAAATATAGGCACCACATAGGTTATTATTTATTCATACATATCAATCGTACAAACATAAAAACATATATTTTTCCTCAAAATGGTATTATATCTAATATTCAGTTGTTTTCTCAAATAATTTTTCCTAGGAGGCTATAATTATTCGATATAAAGACCACACCCTGAAATTTACTTCTATAGTGTGTTCACAATCATCCTTTTATTTATAGACTATAATAGGTTGATACAAAACTAAGTAACATAATTCTAAATAAATTTTACAATAAGTGGAGTGCACTATCCATTTCAAAAATAGAAATAAATTTACCTAAAATAAGAATAATTTTATTCCTAAAAATAAATTTCCCATAATCTCAACCATAGGATACAATATTTGAATTATTATAAGTTTTTATTAGTAATTAAACATCTAGTCATATTGGTGATATTTTGGTATTCTTAATGATATTCATAGGAATAAATAATTGGTATGAAAAAGATAAAAAAACCCTCACAATTTTTAATTTGATGAACTATGTTCCTTAATCCACTTAATTTTCATAACCTGCATTAGTAGTTGTGGGTTCATAGGGTTTAACTTATTCCCTTGGTCTTAGAAATTTCTAATGAATATCAAACATGTTAGCCTTATAATGGGTATTTTTTTGGATAATTACTATATTACCCACATTTAATACATTTAACTACCAATTATGACTTAGTAATAAATTTATTTAACACTATTATGTTTAATGGACTCTTCCTTTTTCCTTTATTTGTTTCTCGATTTCCTCCTTTAAATCAGATAAAACAATGTCTAGTTCCTCTCTATTATTCCACCATTTTCCTCTTCCCACATTTTTACATTAAGGATATTGAATCAAATTTCATTTATCACATTCATCACCTAAACATCCATACAATAACATTATTATCATACTTTGTGTTGTTTTGAAACTCAACTATTTTCTTGTTGTTATCCATAATTCTCGACAACTGATTTGAAATACCCGCAAGCATTCCCACTCTAGTTGTGATCTAATTTAGTTTATTATTTCAAAAATCTATGCAATAACCATGGAATCTATTACTATCATAGTTCATTTACTATTTTTACAATACTAAAAAATGGGGTTAATGTGGTTGATTATTTTGTAAAATCATATGGGAATTCTCATAAATGTTCTCATGAAAAAATGAAACCTTAAAGGTATTACTCTATAAAGACACCATATTAGTTTTCAGTTCAACCTATGTAAACCTAGTTTTAATCAATGTATCTTTAGGTTGGGTTATATTATACTCCTAAAATAAATTATTTAACATAATAGTTACTTTGTAACAGATAATAAGGATAACGTGATCAACCAAAGTTTATCCACTAATAATTGCTAATAATGTGTATTGTCACTAGTCCACTCATCATTAATTATGTGAATATTGAGTTCATATTCAATTAGAATTATTTCAGGGTGATTACCCATAATTGAACCTATGTAATTATAACAATGTCTTTCCAAAATCAAGAGAAGGATGTAATTTCTTGGAAACTGCAAAATATCTACTTTACCAAAACATCAATCTATTATCCTATATAAAGAATTATCTTTGTGGTTTTAACTGATGTTTTCTTATAATAATTCCTTAAGAAACAAAAACAACACATATATATAATCAATATAAACACCCAAATTACTAAACACTCATCAATCAGATATTTAGTTACCCTAGACCAACATCCCCAACAATGGATTTAGAACACTTTCTCTAATCACTGTATTTTATAATAATAAATTTGAATCATGATATATATATATATATATATTTTTATTACTTTCTTTGAATAAACAGTACATCTCAATACAATTTTATAATCCCTGAAATCAAATTTTTAGTGTTATTAATAAAATTTACATAATAAATTACCACACATTACTTGTGAAAATTTCTCTATAACAAAACAACACTAAACCAACTGGTAGACCCCTCATAGTTCATACTTGTCTTGATGACCTAATAAATGTAAACATATGGAAGGAGTGAAAAAATTCACAATAAGATATATTTTATTGAATATTTCATAAAGCTTTAGAACATAATAATATGATAATAAATGGTCATGATAAAAATATTTTTTTAAAACGAACACGGACCAATATGAGTTGTCTGTAAGTCCTTATAAAAGAGCATGTAATCTCAACCGAACAAAAATGAATCATGGAATATGAGTTTTGTATTTGAATAGAAACATGGTATAATATAATGACATCATATGTTCATGATATTATAAAAATGTAGTAACCAAATAAATAATTAAATAATAATATTAAGTCAATTATAACTTCCAACGAAACAAATTAAAATGTGCTAGGTTGACTGCCCATGCCCCATACATGGTACATCATGAAAGAAAAACATTACCCAGTGCATTGAAGGGAAATATATTTCTAGTCCTCTTAATCACACAATGAAAATATTATATATATAAAATAATAAAAATAAAAGATATATGTTTCCAAAAACACAAAATTATCCCATTGAAAATAAATGGGTTTCATAAAAACATATATTGAACATTTTAAAATAAATATACAGAAAGATGGTGGATAATGTCATAAAAAAAATATCCCTACTGTAACATAAATGAAATTAAGAGGAAAATGATAAATATATTTCCTCTTGAGATAAATTTTTTTGGTTTTTAAATATAAAGAACAACATTGGGGGGATGATTAAATATTTATAAGGAAGAAAAATCATCATTGAAGAGAAGGAGAATTAATCTTAACTCTGTTACAATTTTTTGGAGAAGAAATATAATCAATGTGGAATATTTGAATCAAGAGTTTCATTTTTACTGTAGATAAATATAGTGCTCAATATAAAAAATTTCTGATGAATAATTAAATAATATAAGTATGAAGCTCAAGATAAAACCTTATAACTCAAAAAATACGTTTTATTCAACAAAATAACTTTGGAAATTAATATCAATTAAATTTAATTCTCTTATAAAGGAAACGAGTGATTAATATTTTAATACATTTAATTTAAGTAATTTTATGATAAAAATAACTCATTTTTTATTATATAAACCATAATAAAAAATGAAATGGTGAATATTTCATGTGTTTGAAAGAGTTAATATTGTGATGAAAATCTATTAAAACATAGTAATTCATAAACCATGTAACATTTTAGAAGTATTTCACACGATAAAAATGAAAACCCAAAGAAAATAAAGGGGAAATTAAACATAAGAAAAATATACAATAGAACATACCTAACATTGAAGAATAAAGTCCAAGAAGAATCACTAAACAAAATGAATTAAATTTGAGTTTAAAAACCCACCTAAAAATGATCATGATTAGCCGAATGTTTTGTTAAGAAATAAATAACAAATAAAAAAAAATACATTAATTAACTACATAATAACCTTATTAATAGATATAAACTCTTATTTACTTTTATTATAATAATTTATTTAAATATATCAATTAGATATATTTCATTTTCATTGTAGGATATTATTAGCTTCAATTGTTAGTTTCATAATGGAGGTTTTGATTGTTGTTAATATATTCAAAATTAATTTTCATTATATTACTATTGCAATTTTAATATATTTTTTACAATAATTTAAAATGTTACAATTTCATTTATAGGTATTTTAGTTCTCATTATCGATATTGAAGTCAGTGGTAAGCTTGTTTTAGTACATTTTAATGAAAATAAGAATGAAAAATAACAGTAATATAAATACTCATATAACTATTATAGAATGATAAAAAATATTATTTTTCAATATATGTAAGAAAAATATTTTATGACTCCACATTCATCAATGATATACATTTCTAACATTGATCATATAAGTGGTTAAACTAACCCAAAAAAAACAAGCTATAATATATGGCTGATTATGATTAATAAAGTAAATATTATAACATAATTTCATTATTATAGAAACATGAAGGTTCTATTTAGATGTTACTAAGCTGGTGAATCATGTTTTAAGATAGTTATATATAAAAAATAATACTAACTAAAAAAATTAAATACATCACTTTTGTGGAAGTGGGACTCCACATGTACAAATGGGAAACACATTCGTTTACATAGAACAAGAGAAATAAATGGAATATATTATTATTTTAGAGTATTTGTAATTATATATTATTAATATTAACCATATAAATACCACATTTTAATTCATTTATTTTCAGTATTGATGATATATCAAACATGTCATTCATGAATGTAGTGTTTTCATATACACATCCTAATATTTTCATTTTTATAAAGAAAAAGGGGAAATTTTGACAATGAGTATTCCATAAATAAAATAAATTTATTGTATAAGACAATTCATTTCATTATATAAGCATGGGAGAATTATATTTATAATAAAATGATTTAAGATAAAAGAGGGTAGGGTAAGAGTAGTACTCATTTTGAGAACATGTGTTCTCCCTTTGTGGAAATCATGGAAATAGGAGACATAGGAATTTTACATTGATCAAGGGCCTAAAAATATGTGATATATATCTTGGAGATTTAAAATTGTTAATGATTCATGAGGAAATAAAATTTTAGAGTGTTATTGAAGGGGTTGTGAATGCACCTTTTATATGTCAGGAGAATAACACTTTTGTAAATATAATATCTTAATATAAAATGAAGAAATGTTTCTCCAAAAAGTGGAATAAAATGTGGAAAATAATTAAATTATGAGAATATTTTGAAGATAAAAACCTCAAAAAACTTATCTTGATAAATTTCACTAACATTTTTAGATCTTTATCCCTTAGATTTTTAACATTAACCAATCTTTAGTATTTTCCATTGTAATTATTTTTTTAACTACAAAAATTAGTTTTAGTGCTAATAAATAAAATGGGAGTTAAAACATAATTTATAAATACTATTATAAAATTTGAAATAATTTTTTTAAAATAATATTTTTAATTGTGAGAATTTTTTTTAATGTAAGCTCACATAACACATAAAACCATTTTTAATAAGAAGTATATTTTTAAGAATAACATTTTTATTCATGTTAAAATTATCTATGATATTGATTAACTTGACATAAATTAATTTATTATAGCTAGAAGAAAATTTATATTTATTCCAAATAAATTCAAAATAAAATTCTACTTGTGAAAACATTATTAAAAGAAAAATGTGAAGAATATTTTTTTTATAACAATAAAATTGTTTTTATTTTTTAAAAAATTTGAACATATGTTTTATAAATTTATCATAGCATTAAATGAATTTTACAATAATTAAATATGATTCAATCATTTCATTTTTTTAAATTTTTTGGATTCACTCATTCTTTATGATATATTCAAAAATTCTATAGTGTTGTTAAGAACAAAAAATACCACTATTCATATAAAAATAAATTATTCCAGTCAAATATAAAACATTATCCTATGATAATACATGTATTATGAGTATAGAAATTATTTTAGTATAGTAAATTATAAATTATGAATCTTTATAATTTAACTTTTAAATAAAAAATAAAAAAAATGAAAACTCTTTTCGTAAGAAAATAATTTTTTTAAAAATAATAAATGTTCTTACACATATATATTATCAATTATTAGATAATTTTTTATTAACATGTTATTTATGTCATCAATATAATTTATCAATTATATACTTATTTTATTATTTTAATTCACTTAAAGAGTTAATTTTTGATAAAATATATTTTTAGAATAAAATAATATTACCAGTTCTGTAGCTATATTAACAAAGTTTTATTAGTGACTTAGTATTAATAATAAAATTTATTATTCAATTAAATTAAAAAAATGTGAAATGTATAAAATTTGAGTGATATGTTACTGATTCATTATATAGACAATTACATATTTATATCATCTTAATTTCTACGTACATGTCCATGAAGATCTTCTTGTATGATCTAATCCTAAGATATTATTTAGCATCTGTCACGAGTTGTTGTTCGACTTGTATGGATGTCTTGGAAATTTCCAAAAGCAATAACTTTTCTGGAAAACTATAACATTCCTATAGTAATTATTCGAGTTCTTATTTGGTGTTTTCTTGATAAAACCCTTGTTACACCGCCTCTCTTCTATATTTGGATAAATTTACCTCCTAAGGAAGAATCATACTACTTCATTCCGTCAATCCTTCTTTCAACAATGTTTTAATAGTGATGTTTCCATCATTTATTCCCACTAAATTATTAGATATATTATAATAGTAAAATTCAATAATTTTATTTTAAAGTATCATATATTTTATGTTTGTATTTAAGGTGAAAGAATATACCAATCATAAAATTAATGTAAAATGAAATAAATATATAATATAATATTCAAGAGAAAATAATATCATTATTAACAAATATGATTGTCCTGTGGTGATTAAATTTTTATTTAATAGGTCTTAGAGATATTATCCCTATTCATCCATGGGATTATAACACCACATCCCTTCCATTGAAAAAGGTTATTTTTTTCTAGACCTATTATATTGACCTTTTATATGTATGTTCAAAGTTATATGAGAGGCCTTTAGGATATTCGTATTCTAGGACCTTGGTTTTTTTAAAAGGATACAGATGGGTATACTGTAATTCTAATAGATGGATGATGATAATCCATTGGGCAACCAATTTACAAAGAATATTTCCCAAAACTTTTCTAAGATCACATATTGGGTAGTGAGACATCAGTTAGCTAGTGGCACAACAATGCCAAGATTTTGGGATTCTAGGTGGGTTTTTTATCAATGGAAACTTTTTAAATTTATAAAAACATCCATATTTATATTAATCTATATAAAATTTACCATCAATCAAATTGTATAGATATAGGGGATTTCCTAAGTAGTTTTAAACTCCTCTCTTTTAATTCATGGAAATTTTATGTAATATTGATTGTGTTTTGTTCTTGTGGGTTTGTCTGACCTTGTTATGCCTTAAATTATAGATACAATCTTAGCTATTGTTCTTTTTCTAATCTAATGTGATGAATTTGATGGTGATCTTGGGTTTTTAATCAATATTCTTTATTTTATCAATGATTGGAAGAAATTACGACTAATTTAACTTGTGGTTGGTTCCCTCAAGTTATCCAAAAAAATTGTGATTCATTTCAAATTTCTATATGAGGTGTCTCTATGATAACATAATGTATGCTTCAACATTTATATTTAATTATTGAATTTTAATTCAAAATTATATGTGTTATTAAACCTCATGAAGTTCAAGTGGTTCGTTATCATATAAAGACCAATACATAGTCCCCCACGTAGGCGCACTAACTATGAAAAATTTAAGGGACTTTATGTGGGAAAACTAGGAGTGAAATGACCATGAATAATGGTTAATTTGTTTCCATATATTCTTAGCATGTTCCCTATAATTAAAGGAATCAAATTAAATGAATTATTAATGACCATTGATTAAATGATTAAATGAATAATCCATGGTCAATTAATTTTAATGCATAATAAGAAAATTAAATGATGAACTTATGATTATGAAATAGTGAACATGTGGTTATGAAATTAAATATATGTGGTTATCATATATTATATGTTCACCATGGAAATTCAACATTATATTTTTCACATTCCATTATTTTTCTATATAGTTGTTGGAACATCATTGTTTTTTTCTACGGATCTTTCATTTCTAACTTCTATTTTGTATAGATAGGGAATGCCAGATGTGTATTCTAGTATTTTTAATTGCACTTGATTATTACATATAGTTTGGGGACCATTGACATTTCCATTTATATCTGGTATATTTAGTTTTATTATTTTGTTGTTGGGGGTCATTGGACCATTTTCCTTAGACCTGGTTTGTCCATATATATATATATATATATATATTCATGAGTATGGTATTTTGGAAAGAGGCATCTAACATTATTTGAAGTTGGTATGGTTGAACTAACGTTCCACCATGGACCCAATAGTTGATAATTAACGTATTATTTTATTTTCATGTCACAAATTTTTTACTTAATTTCACTTTAATATATACATTGAATTAAGCTAAATATGCATTAAAAATATTTTTTGGTGTCCTACTGAGTTTTACTCACACCTTACTCAGGCCTCAACAATTAGTTAATAAAACATCATAGTTGTAGGTCAGGATAATGTCAAGGCCCTTGTGTTCAATTGGTGATACATTATTTTTTGGACTGGAGTATGGATAGTGGGACTAAGAATCACCACTAAACTAGTTTGAATCTATTTTTATTGGTTTCATTATTTTGGATAATGTTATATATATAATATGACTTTTTCATGATTATTGGTTTTAGTTTATTTGGAGCATATAATGATGTCTTATTTTTATAATATCTAATAGATGAGATTATTATTATTTCCTGGTATTATTGAAACTTTTACAAGATGGAATAGTGTTGCAATGATATATCATGATAAGCTCACCCCTAATTTTAATCCAATGTTACACAAGGAGGAATCTTGGGACAATTTAGTGACTCAATTCATTTTATTACGAGTGAAATGAGTATAAAAATTGCAATGTGATATTAATGATATTTCAGTTTTTATAAAATTTGGCATTTTTAGACTAGAGATAGGTTCTTTTTTTATTTTGAGAAAAAAATATTCATGGGAGTAGTTATCCCATTCTTATGGATTGTCGAAGTTATCTAGTGTGGGATTTTTGGTATTGATTTATACATTTATAATTGATATTAATTTTAACCGAGAGTAATGAACATGATGTTTTAGGTTTAATGGTAATGATATTTTCATTAGGGGATGGTATGTAATTATGGTGTGTGTGAATGAGTCATGATATGAATACTTGGATGATATTTTGTTGTGTGTTTGATAATGATTATTAGTTATGTAAAATGTAATTTCCTTTATCTTGTAAATTCTGGTATATAAGTAACATGATGTATTATTATTTGTGTTTTTCTTCAAATAATATTTTTTGAATTTAATATAATATGGTCAATGTAATGTTTTTTTATTTGTAGTGTAATTCATCCATGAAGACACTAAATAGTGTAATGTGAGGTTAATGATTAGAACTCATATATAACTATTAGATTAGAGCCTCCAGTACCTCCATAGAATGGCGTATATGAACCAATACAGGTTAGATTATTGGGAGTTAAATAATTTATTGATGGAGACTACATAATATGATCCCATGATTTTTAGGACTCACTAAATAGTTTGAAATTAAACACCCACATACCATTCGGTGGGAAGGTGGACCCAAGTCATTAGAGTTATGGGTGGAGTTGATAAAGACCATTTTTGATCATCATGACACTCTATAGTAGAGGATATTAGAGCATGTTTCTTAAATTATTTAAGTATTAGAAATGTGAGTGTGGGAAAATTGGTTCTAGGTGGACCCACATATGTTCATGACCTGTAAGGACCTATTTAATTGGTTCTTCAATTATTTCATTCTAGATTCCTTGAGGTTAGACAAGATTAGGGAGTTCATAAACCGTGAGTAATTGGTATGTTGGTTATTGATTATGACACGTATTTATTGGATATAAAACATTTCCATAACTTTTATAGGGGGATAGGTTATTAGAGATAATCACATAGAGGATTGAATCATATATAAGATTACATCACTTTTTAATGTCTTTCTTTTGGAAGATTTCCCTGAAGTGGTGAATCAGGTTCTCATCACAGAGGTAAACCCTAAATAGGACTTGGGCATAGGAAAACATTTATCAATGTGGTCTAGTAATAGATATTCTGGCTATTTGATAGATTACATGAAGAATTTATATACAGGAAATAGTTGGAAGAGTAAGCCGAAAAGTGAGTTATCAATTCATAGCAGCAATAGAATGGGATTTTATCAGTATTGAAGTACTATACCCAAATAACCTAAGTGAGATCAACCACAATTTTTGTATTGAAAACGTGGAAGTATTTCTCACATTAATAAGTTTTGTGGGATCCTTTCATAGCCTTACATTAGTGAGGGATTCTAACATACAAAAAAGTATGGAATAGATCATCAAAATCATAGCAGAAAAGGTGTTAGTGTTCTATAAGTCTTACTGGATGAGGTGGAGGATTAGGTACCCACAATATTGTATAAAGGAAAAAATAGATTAGTAAAATCTAGGGAGAACAAGATAGGAGTCATGACTGTGGGATATTCTAGATTTGTTCCAGGAAACTCACTCCAACAGAATAGGATGTCAAACCTTCCATAGTATGAGGACTGATTTATGGGATTATTTTTTAGTGTATGTTTCATTTTATATTAGATCATCCCATTAATTTATGGAATTATACCAAATTAAAATATTAGGCTTCACTATGGAGTAACAATTTTGGGTGGTGTCCATAAATACCATTCTAGGAATGCAACTTAATGAAATCTGATGTTGCATGAAATGCACTCTCAATGATTGTGGATGTTCGTGCCTTTGGGATTTCGTTACGTTCATAATGGATACAAATGATTTGATTATATGTATGGGTTGATTTATACAATATCATACTCATATATATTAATACTGGGAAGATATAAATTTCATATCTCATGATTGAAATAGTCATATTCATGTGGGAGATATGGATTTTCAACAAGGATATTTAGCGCATAATCATTATTTGTTTGAAGGAATTATAACAAACATGGATAGTCTTTTATTAAATAATTATATAATATGGAGGGATGTATATCCCCTAGTTTTTGATCTGTTTTGAGATCTTTGTTTTTAAATTTATCTCAAGTATTATACTTGAGAGGGAAAATAAGTCTACTGCAGAACTCATGATGGGGGTGGATTATATTTTTATTCCCCATTATCGAATGAATCTTATAGGGATTTTTGGACTCATTTCTCAGTCAGATGGAGTATATGTCAAGGGATTTATCAATATGGAAAGGTCACCATAGGGTTTACTTGTTATATTCTCTAATAATTTTGATTGGTTATTGAGGTTGTTTTTGGATTATCAGAGGTTGAATTTAGTGACTATCAAAAATAAATATCCAATTCTATGTATAAAAGATTATTTTCGCGAAATCAGGAGATCCCATGAATTTTAAAATATTGAATTAAGATCATTATATCACTATTTGAGGTTATGGTTCACATACATACCCCATTCCACACTTAGATGATAGTATGACCTGCACAATTACATGGCCATTCCATTCAACATAATGAATGCACATGCGGTGTTTATGGCCATGATGATCCAGGTTTTCCAACCATTTTTGGATATGTTTGTTGTTATTTTTTTATATCCTCATAAATTATATTTCAAAAGAGTAGGTCCCGAAATAAGTAGATATTATTTTGATAGCCATAATAGAGAAGTAATTATATGATATGATATTGGAGATTCAATATTGGACTGACTACATACACTTCAAAGGGAAAGTGGTATCTAAATATGGAAATTCTGTTGAACCATAGAAGGAATCAGAATTAATTTTTATGATAATCCAATAAAATTTATAAGATTCATATTTTCAGGGTTTTGATTGATATTATAAATGGTTCATGAAGAAAATACCTTTCATGGAAACAGAAATGTGGAATATAACCAGAAAAGTGAAAATGATCTCTTGGTATAATTCTTGTAATAACACCTTTCAGGTGTTAATGTAAAAGTTACCGTAAATAATCTTTGGAATTCACATAAACTAACAAAAGAGTATAAATTAAATTATGATTCATCTAGTATCTGGATAAGAGTTGTCATGATAAAAAATTGTAATGTTGTAGCTTGTGGATCATTGAAATTAAGGAAACATAAGTGGAATTTTCCAACACATAAAAGGAAATAGGAAACAATCATTCACACATAGAAATTTTGGAGAAATTACCCAGTGGGGGAAGGTTTTATAATGTATATACACTATAAGTCAATGAAATGCATCTTCACATAATATGAATTACGCATTTGGAAATGTAAATGGGTTGAATAACTGAAATATTTAGATTTTGATATAGAGTATACCCATGGAATGGGTAATATATATTCTGATTAATTGAGAAGGAAGAATTAGAAACATGATATGTAGGAGTTAAGAAGTTACAGTAAAACAATGGCTCTTTTTTAGTGATTTTCATTGATGTTCAAGAATATTTTGGAGTGGTAGCTCTTATATACTTATCAATTATATACTCATTATTCGAAAAGATAAAGAGAAGGAAATTATAAATACCCTAACTTAACAATTAAATAATAATTATTTTAAGTCAATAATTAACTTAATTAAATTTATTGATCATTTCTTGTTTAAAATATTACAACAATAGTCCATAATTATTACTTAAAAACAACAAAATTAAAATTGTACAAATTTGATTGTTATTCATTTTCCCCTCAATATAAAAATTTTAAAATAATTCATAATTTATATTGAAGGAAAATCATCATGAAATCCAACTATACTTAATACTCTCCCTATCCAATCAATAAACCCTATGAAGAAAAATTTAAAATATTATATATTCACAAAAATCATGGTAGTGGATATAAAAATAAATAATACCATTATTCCAACCAAATAAAAGAAAACTCATGTTAAATTTACCATTAAATTAAGTTTTCTATGAGAATATGAAATAATAAATTTACACATGAAAAACACACACACGATTTTTATGTGAAAAAATGGATCAAAACCCTTCAAATACGTTATATCATGCTACCCTATTTTTCATGTTTTATATTGGATCCAAACCCTTTATATAAGATATATCAATATATCCTATTAGCTAAAATGGGGATAAATCATTATTATAAGAATTATAGTTATCAACCATTTCATATAATTCACAAGTACCATAACATTAATAAGGAACTTTATTATTGAACATTTTCATCATAAAACCCATTGCAAAACACTTTTAAATGCATATGAAAAATATTTATAGAAAAAAACCTTTTCATTAACAACCCATTCTCAATACCAAAAGGCCAAAAATGGAAATCTGGTCATTCGTTGAAGATGAAATGAAATCATAAAAATTAATATTGAAATAAAATAATATCCATGGAGGATTAAAATTTATCACCTTCATATACATTAATAATAGAAAAATCAGTTTTTTATTCTTCAAAGAATTCCGTAAAAAATGTAAAAAGTTTTTATATTAAAAACGTTCAAAAATAATGTAAAAAGAGGAATAACATGTTATCTATAATTATTTTATATCTTTATAGTTGTTTTTGATAAAATTATTTTAATAACATATACATGGTAAATAATGGTTTGTAAGGAAATCATTAGAAGGTATTTTTTTAACGTAAAGTCTGTTATCACTTTAGAAATATATGAATCATATGAGCCATGAAATAATATCAATAAACAAAACTATAAATACCATTATAATAGATAAATCCACGATATAACATGTTAAATGTGTTTTATATATACCACATAAAAATGTATTAGTGTATGAGATTGAAATATGCCTCAATGAATTAATATTGAGGTAAAATCTCATACATTTAGTCTGACTTGTCATAGCTAACATTATATTATAGAATAAAAAAAATTAATTATATAAATTATTTATTAAATTTTTGAATATTAAAATTACTTTTGTTTCACCTGTAACCATTTTATATATAGTTACTTAATCAGTTATGTTTATGCCCGATGTTTTGACCATATTAAGCTTATTTGTCAAAAATGAATTTGGTAGGTTGAGTATGATAATTGAGGTCATTATTTATGAACATAATAAATTATAACATAATCATAAATATCATATTTATACATAAATTATAATTTTATGACCAAACATAGTCTAGATAAATGAAGTATGTTACGATCATGGAGACTGTTGGTCGTACATAAGCATGATCAACATTTCCATTAATTGAAAATCATTATGAAATAGAGGATAGTAATATTTAACATTAAAGAATAATAATAATATCATATATGAAATATTATATATATATATATATATATCATCCTTCTAGTGTGGTGTTGAAAAGAGAGTCACATCACTTCAAGAAGGTTGTAGTCCACATGTACAGAAATGAAGTTATCACTTTTTCAATGAGTGAAAAGATAAGGGAAAAGTGATATATTATATTTTAATATTGATAAATATGTTATTAATATCATTTTTATTTCATTTATATCACAAATAGTTATTATAATTACCTTTATTACTTTTTATGTAATGTGTTAGTGAAAAACGAATCACATCGATTCGTGAGGCGGTAGTCTGCTAAACACAAGATAATCGTTATCATATACCCTACGAGATGGAATTTAATTTTATATATGTCATAATGACTCTATATTTATAATAATTTTATTAATATAATATATATACTTATGATTCATCACCATAACTAGTCATGATATGTGGTAATGTAAAATTGAATCACATCCATTCATGAAGTGGTAGTTTACCGTACACACGAATGATAATTCTATAACCCATTTCATAGAAGAGGGAAATGAATTAGGATATGATATTAACATAATAATATATATGTTCATAGAAGATAATTAATATATTATAAAACCGTTTTATATGATGAATTTATGTTATTGGAGGATGAAATAAAATAAACACACTTGTTGGAGAACGTTACCTCTTCTTCAAGTAACTTATTTTGGTTTCTGCCAATGTATTTAAGAGGTTGAATTTTTGAAAAAAAAGGATTATAGGATATAAGGATGGAATTATAGAATTTATAAATGGTTTGTTATTGTGTGAAGGGTGTAGGATAGGAGGTTTCTATTTATAAGTGAGGTGAGTGAAATATGTTTAATATTTGAAAAGAATGAATTCCTTATATAATTTTTTCAGGTCACAATGATCCAATTGTGGACCATTATCAATTAATGAAGCTATAAGTTCGAAATATTTACATTAATATGTTTTATATGGATTTTTTTATTTAAACCCTTTTATTTTTTGTTTAACCCTGTAGTAAATCATTTTTTATATTAACCTTGGTAATAAATTTTTAATATTTTTACTATTCCTTTTGGTTGAAAATTAAGTTTGACATATATAAAAAAAATTATGATGATTAAAATATGAAATAAAATTTACCAAATTCAATTAATATAATTGGGGAAAAAATTTATAACAAAATCCACAGACGTGATGAAAAAGCATGTTTTTATGCAGAGTATTTTTTACAAATTATGATTTTATATTAACTCTATGAATAAAAGTAAAAATTCTCTGAAAATAAATTAATATTTAGTAATATATAACATATAAATTTAATCAACAAAATATATATTAGGGTTTATTTAAATTATTTATAATAGACAAACATTATATATTTTAAAATATTTTTTAGAAAAATTTGTTTTTAACCCAAAAACAAACTTATAATAAAATCCAAAATAATGATGATATAAAATTAATTAAGTGTATTAAATATAAATTAATATTTATTATGTTACATTAAATCATATTAAAAACCCAATTTTAAATTTAAAATTCAAATATTATTGAAAAAAATATACAAAAAACGTTATTTTTCACTATTCACTGTAAAATAATTTTTTTTAGAAAAATCCCAAAAAACCATATTTATATTTTGTAATTATTATTTTAAAAAATAATTTAAGAATTTAATATAAATTATATAAAATTGGTAAAAATAAATTTTAAATTATGTGCCTGAAGCATAATTAAACTATTATAGAAATAATAATTTTTTAGATAGCATGCCTTTTTATTTTTAATGAATCTTATTTGTATTTATAATATATAGATTATCATAATTAAAATAATTTTGGTATTACTATTTATACCCACCCATTTAATTGTATACTATATTTTTTTTAATTTTAACTCAGTGTGTCATGTTCCACAAGCTATTTATGACTTTAAATTTAAAAGAAATATATTTCATGGGTTGTTTAAGCTGAGTGTTCTATGTCACATATGCTATCAAAAAGATATTATTATTTTAAAATATCATGTTACTACATCATCCCCACCTTTAATAAATTTCATTCTCACAATTTAAGCTTGATATTGGCAATCATGGGTTTTTTTATTTAGAAATACCATTTTGGAAAAAATCCACATCATAAATGTTTTACCAAATTATCCTTATAATAAGAGAGACATGGAAGAAAAATCTTCATATGGAATAAAACACAACAAGGTTCCTATATAAGAATAAATTGGTTGAATGGGAATATATGGATGTGGGAAAAAATGATATATTATTTAGAGGGTGACTGATTTCATTGATCACATAATGTTAATGATCAATGGAAAGTTAATGGCCTAAAAAAACTCTCTACTGATTTAAAAGAACATTTAATTTAGATGATATTAATGTAATGTGATAAATTTTTTGTTTCAAAATCCTTTTACTAATGTGAATGTATTATTATTCTATATAATAATAATAAGAAATAAACATACATGGTATGTTTTTAGTTCATTAAAACAATTTCATCCATTGGTTGTTTATCTATAAATTGCCAAATCATCCCTTACTCCATGAAATGAATATAAAAAAATTATATTTTCAAAGAACAAAAATTCTGGTTTTACAGATTTTAATATCTATAAATGATTTAAAATTCCATACATAAACCTATAACTATTTTCTAAAACCAATATGTCTAACATAAGTTACCCAATATAATAAATTAATCTATCAACCTCAAAAGTAACACCATTAGTTCATTTTTAATATATATTTTTAAATCATTTAACTAAAAAGAACTTAATATTTACTAAGAGATTATAGAGGCCAGAGGAAGGTTCAAACACTTATCACCCATTTATTAAGGGATTAATCCCCACAACCTTTTCTAATTTGATGGGTTGTTACTGAGGGTTTACTACATCCTTATTGCAAACTATATTAATATAATTCCAATAACATTACAAAAATATTTTATGGGAATACATGATAAGAATTAATCATGTAACAAACTTCTTACAAAGGTTCTCAATGAAACCCTATTTACACTAAGTCTAATGATCAAATTTGACTATTATTAAAAAATTTTAACAATTATATTAACCCTAAAGGTTATCGATACCTATAAACATATGAATACAAAATATAAAGGCATTAATCCATAAGTTAATTTCCTCTAAAAAATACATCTGATAACTATAAGAACTCAAAAAATCTATCCCAATGTTTTCACATTATATAATATATAAAAAGTGGGGCTCCTAATACATTGGTTTTATTATCCACATTTGAAAAATAATGAACTTCTTGGAGCTTTTACCACTTCACCAGATTGCCAAACATCTACTTTAAAACTACCAAATGATTTTAACCACTTTTTTAATATCATCATGATGATTTCCAGACAAAGTAATTATATTTGGAAGCATTTTAGCATAAATTTCCAAATCATTGAATCTGAAACATTTCTTCATTGACAGGATATCTGTTATCTCATTATTGGATTGTCTAGGTCTCTTTTTTTTTTGCATTGACGAACATTGTGACCCAACCAAAAACACTAGTATGTCTATCCAGATTCTAACATACATTCCTATAAATTTATATTACCACACTTGGAATTTTTTTGGATTTAATTAGTGGATTCTTAGTTAGTTTCTTCTTTATTTCCTTCCACTTTGACCAATTCTTACTCTTTTCATCCCATGGAATATAAGAATTGGAAAACTTCATCTCAAATTTCATTGGAAAATTAGTAGAATTATCATAACATTTAAATTTTAATGCAGAAAAATCTCTCTATAATATTGGTTTAAACCTATGGTACATAATATTATTTTAATATCAATATCCCAAACCAAATCAATTATGTTCCTAGCCAGCATTTTTTATTTTTTTCTTATCCAGACACTGAATCTTCATTATTTTTTCCTTAATTATTATAATTGCTTCTACATTTCAAGGGAAAAAATTGAAGAACTATTTCGTGGGGAAAATATTCTTAAATGTGTAACATTCAATTGAATTGAGATCATCTTTCTCTTTGGAATTCTTAATCAACGACCACCATTGATCAAATTAACCTTCAAAATTATAAATTACAAGAGTTACCATTGGATATTCTAAATTCCCATGACATCATAAATATTCTCTTGGGAATTGATCCATCCATTGGCTTCGACAAGTTCATATGATCTAATAAATTATGGGGTATATTTCCTCATAAAATTATTCACAATAGACATGTTCTTTCCTAGTATATTGGTTACCTCTCTAGAATGGATTCCACAACCATTTATAACATGTTTCAACAGTTCCAACAAAGCAAAAAACTATTATTTTTTAATTCTTATAGTCTAGGGATACTTTTTTGTATAAATATTTTCGTGTAGGTGGATTCAAACTTCAGCTTCCATATATCCTCTCCAAAAATACAACTTTAATATACATAGTTTAGATGAATAATCCTTGTAATGTTAAATTTATATATAATTCCAACTTAGTCATAAGGTAATATCATTCAAGGGAATGCTATTATAATTATTTGAGACAGAAATTTAATATAAAATATCCTAAGAAATCAAATATAAGGACATGGTCTTAAATATTAAATAATCCTTTGTTTTAATTCAAAACTTATTTCTATTAATTATGGGTATCTTTTCAAGTTTTTATATTTAGAGTATTATGCAAAAACTCATACAAAAAAATAATTATAAAGAGGAAAATTCTGATTAGTATAAATTTTACATATAATATAAGACTTATAAAATAGTGCATAATTTATTTTCATTGAAATTATCTATGAAAATAAAATTCACTTCTTTCTTTCTTGTACCCATCCTTAACTGTGTGAAAAAAATTAAAACATAGGAAGACCAGAAAACAATCAGTAAGGTGTATAAAAATAAAGAATATCATTAGTTCAATGAAAGAAAATAAAACTCATGTAATGTTTACCATTAACATAAATTTTCTTTGAGCATTTAAAATAAAAAATTTCCACATGAAAAACACACAAATGATTTTCATAATAAATTCCTTTAATAACCTAAACAAGAAAAAACCATATTCTGTAGTTTAGAGCATCATATTCATAAAACCCATTGAAAACCACTTTAATTAGAATAACCATATTCTAAATTCTACTATAATCATTACCCAATGTATTGGAGATCTGTAATGTGGGTCACCCTTCATATAATCTATATCATGATCACCCATTTTTCATGAGAGATAATGGGGCTCAACCATTTCCCTAAACTGTATTAGGCTCACCCAGGAGATATAATTGAGTTCAACCATACATATAATTTGTGTCAACATCTTCTTTTTAATATAATTATGAAGTAAAAAATCATGAATATAACACTTTATTATTTCACCTTTTCAATATAAAACCCTTGGAAACACACTTTTAAAACAATTTTAAAAACACATTTGAAAAAATAACCTTTTCTTCCAAAAAAACCCAATTTGAATACCAAAATACCCAACAAAAGGGATATAAGAGTTTTTATTGAATAAAACATGAAATATTTCAAATTATACCTAAAATCAAATAATTTTCCTGGTGGTGGAAAAATCGTTGTCTTCATGTATGCTAAGAATAGAACATTCCTTTTTGTGGGTTTTCAAACAATTATGTATAAATTATTTTAAAATATTACTATTGACAACATTAGAAAATATATTAAAAATTAGACCTAAAATGTTCTTTATAAATAATTTATGTCTATATAAAAATTTTCATAAAATAATTTAAAAAATATAGATATGAAAAATAAATATTTGAAAGGAAGAAACTAATATCCCTTATAAATTTTGAAACATTTTAATCATAATCCTCATGAATGAATAACTTAAAAAACTATATGTACCATTATAATAGATGAATTAATTATATAAAATATTAATGGGCTTCTATATACATATCATAAAAAGAGTATATGTGTATAATATCAACACATTACTCGATGAATGGAAATTCATACGAAGTCCATTACCTTGAGTCTGACTTGTCACATGTCAATTTATATTCCAAAATAATATAATAATGAAAATTATTAACTTTCTTGAGAAACATTTTAATTTTTATTGTTAATTTTATTTAACTTATTACAATGTTATATATAATTACTTATTCAATTAAATTTATGGATGATTCTTTTACCATATTCATCTTTATTGTGAAAAATGACTTTGGTAGGTCAAATATAGACAAAGATTTAATTATTTATACATTTAAAGAATTAAAATCCTGAAATAATTATCATTTTTACTAATAAATTATTATTTTTCCCAATAATGAAATTTAGTTTATAAAGATGATGTACATTACAATTACTGAGAAATTAAGCCATATTAATGCATGAGTAATGTATCAATTTATAGACAATCATTATGGAAAAAATGTGAGTACTATTTTCTCTTTTTAGAATGATCATAATATAATATATAAAATATTGGTAGTTAATACACACTTATATATATAATACATATTGTGTGGTGATGAAAAAAGAGTTACATCACTTTGTGAAGGTGACAGTCCACACATACAAGAAATACATTATCACGTTTTTAGTGATTGAAAAGGTAATAAAGAAAATGATATTTTATATATTGAGGGTGATAATATGTAATTGGACTCATTATTATGGATCTTATATCACATATATTAGTAATATTTATACTTATTACATTCCATGTAATGTGTTATTGAAAAACGATTCATGTCGTTTCACTAGGCGGTAGTCCTTCATACATACAAGAAATGTTATCGTATGTCCTACAAAATGTAATGAAAAAATTTATATATGATATAATTACTCATTAGATATAATATTTTAATAAATATCATTTATATAATTTATATCCTTTATAATTCATAACCAAGATAGGTGGTAATGGAAAAATAAATGATATCGGTTTGAGAGGTAGTAGTCCGACATAGAGAAAAATGATTATTTAGTAACCTAATTGATAGAAAATGGAAATTATTTTAATTATTTAAATAACATAATTAAATTTAGGTATATTTATTATTATGATGATATTATATTATAATTATTTATGGGGGTATAGGACGAAATAAATTGAAAACACTCGTTGGATAATGTAACCTCTTTCAGGGTTAACTTCTATTAGTTTTCACATAAGGCCTTATATGGTTATATTTATCCACAATATAAGGATTATAGTATGCGATTATGGAAGAAGATATGTTATATGGTTAGTTATTTTCTGATCCAATGGGTTTTGAATGAGTTAAGATAGGAGGATAATGGGTTGCCTTCAATAGTTGTGGTGGGTGGCATGATTCTAATTTTCGAAAAGAATGAATTCCAGCCATGATTGATTTTCATTCCAAAATGCCACAATAATAGACAACTATAAAGAATATAAGGTATAAGTTTATAATATGTAAATCCAATATATTTTACAAATGTTTTTAGTTAATTTTACCCATTTTCATTTTAGTTTAACCTCTCGATAAATCAATTATTATCCCAACCACAATAATTAATTTTTTCTATCTTCACTATTTATTTTGAGTAAAAAATAATTTTAATTTTTTATAAAAAAATTAATTATCATGTTTTAGAATATGGAATCAATATTACCAAATTAAAATCATGTATTTGGAATATTTTAATTTAAAAAAAACCCTCAAATATGATGAAAACATGGGTTTTCATGTTGAGTATTTTTTGAATGAAATATCATTTAATATTAACTAATTTGAAAAAATAACCCTTTTATGAAAATTGATTAATATTTTATGATATATAATTCAAATTTAATTTAAAATATATCACATTAGTGATTATTTTAATTAATTTAAATAGAGAAATAGTACACATTTTAATTTGTTTTAGAAAAACCTATTTTTAATCTCAAAAACAAAATTATAAAAAAACTAAAATAAAGTTTATTCCAAAGTAATTAAGTGAATTATTTAAAAATAAAAACTAGTTATGATACATCAAATCATAATTAAAACATATTATGTGTTTTTAAATTCTTAAATTAATAAAAATAAAATAATTGTTTATAAAAATATACATTTTTCAGTACTCACTGAAAAATTAAAAAATCCCAAAATTTCACCATAGGTAAATTTATGTAATAAAAATTCAATAAATATATTTATATTTTCAAATAAATTTTATAATTGTTAAAAATTAATTTTAATTTTTTTTCACGAATTTCATGTAAACCGTCTTAGAAAAAAAATAATGTTTTCAGAAAACATTTTAGTTTATTTTTAATGGTTCTTATTTTTATTAATAATTGATAGATAACTATAATTTTCATAAATTTTTATACTATTTAGACTCTATAATTTCATGGTATACTATATTATGGTTCCTTACAACTTAGTGTGTCATGTTCCTCAAGCTATCCCAGAGTTAAAATATTATTAAATATATATATTTGGATTATTATACTCAGTTTTCTATGTCACTTATTCTATAAAAAATAATCATATTTTTAAATCTCATGGTGTTAAAATAATTAAAAAGATATATAATCCTTATCCATAAGGGACATCATATATGGTGTAGAGATACTTCCATTGTCGTCATTCAATGATGATGAAATTTTTCTTCTCCAGGGTTGTATCTTAGTTTCCACTTATTTGACTAAAGACATGATGATGGAGATTAATACATCAATGTGGGGTTATAAATGTTTTTAACCAAGATTTATTGTGACTTTTTAAGTATTAATATTAGCTCGGGATGAATAAGGTTCTATTAAGTTTTGCGATATTTTAGTCCACCTGTGAATGGGTGATGGATGGGAACTAGTATCTCTCTGGTCCTTAAAATTTTTCCCATGACTAAATATAAATGGGATGATATAAATATAAAATTCCCCACTTGTTTACCAAGGATAACAAAGATAAACAATGATGGATGTGTTATCTTTGATCATAAAAATATATTAGATCATTTTATACTGATTTGGGTGACCATCACAATAGATAAGTTAAGAAATATCAATGTTAAAGATATGATGAGTCTGTATGGTGTACATTAGTGTATCATTTCAAACTGGGAAGCCCACGTTTTCTCATTCTTATGGAAGGGATTATAGAAAGTGTTAAATACACATGAACACAAAAATTCAACATACTATCCATAAATTGATAGGTAGTTTAAGAATAATATAATGAATATAGAGTAAATGTAAATAAATTGATTCTTGTATAATAGTTTTTCATGGGATAACCACTTGGAATTAGTTTAAATTTCAATCAAAAATAGCTATTGGTATTTAAATCATATATAACTATTTTAGGCCTTATATGGTAGGACTTTCAATTAACCACTATATTGGCTCACTGTTGGTGATTCAACACCTACAGGGATGAGGATCTTGTAGGAGGAAAAATATCCTATTTAGTTGATTTATAAATAGTTTTAAATCACCTATAGTGGAAAAATCATATATTGAAAATCAATATAGGCATAAAGATAGAGGTTTAATAGTAGGTAATTTTTATGGTGTCCCTGAGGTTCTTGAATTTCATTATTTTGATGCATGAAATGATGGATCCCAAGTATAATGGTCTATATGATATTGTGGAATATATTGGTGTTAGGGTATATATATTGGCTCTGCCACATCATATTAGTGTTATGTTGAACATTTTCCTTGTGTAGAGGCATTGTTAGTATCACCCTATTCTTTGTAATGTGATAGACACTGATGATATTGAGATTGATATTATTGATTTTATGTGAATAATATATTCTATATAGAGTATTATAGGAAAAAGTATTCTGTTGGAAGATGATTCACATAATACAAGGACTTTGTCATCACAAAAATATCGATGATGATATATGGAAATTTGATAATGATAAAATGGCCCAATGTATGAAACTATTCACTATTGATTCTTAAAGGTATATCTTAGCATTTATTTATCATATTATAAAGAATTTGTAACACATTTTTTTATTCCCATGAGGCATGTTACTATATTTTGGATATATATCTTATATTATTATTATATATATATATATTCTCATAAATAGGAGAGGCCTCGGGGTGTTCTATAGTCCAAGACTAATTTTTTTATAAATAAACATCACGTTTTACTACAGTTCAATTAGTTGTCCATTGACAAGCCACCAAACAACCAATTCCTAAAGATAAATCCCAAAATATCATATTATCCCACCAACCATTAAGTGAGAGACCAACTAGATTATTACATAATAGTATCAATATTATTGTCTTATAGGTGGGATTTATATCTATGTAAGAATAAAAATTTCTCAAGAACAATTTTTTTTAAATTTATCAGTATTCTCTTAACCGTCACATTATATGTATATAGATATGTGATTTCCATAGTGTTTTTTACACATATCTCTCAATTATTTTCCATTTCAGGTTCCCTTGATTAAATTTCGTTCCTATTTGGAATACTAACCTCATTATTCAATAAATCAACGATTTCTTATTTGTTATTAATTATAAGATACTAATCTAATGAATATGAAACTATTTTAGGATTTTTCGATATTTCATTTAGATTTAATCGGTGATCCATGGAAATTAGAACTCATTATAGTTTTGGATGATGGTATTGAGCCTCCACATGAGGTATTGATGCCTTTCCCATTGTGTTTATGATTTTGGCCATAACTATATAATGTTTTATTGGATTTTTTTTAATTACTAATTTAATTTAAATTGTAATAATAATATTTTTTACTTTCCTATGGAACTTGAGTGGTGCTTTTTCATGTAAATACTATGTAATAGGCCACCAAATAGGTGAATAAGTGATTGATGATTTAAATGGAATTTATGTGTTGACACTTGATGTTTCATGGGATTGTGGATTGGTTAATGTGTTTTTATAGATTCTTAAGATATAACATAGAACTAATAAAATTGAATTAAATTTTTTAGTAATGACTTATGATTTAATTTTTAATTTTTGAATCCAAGGTAAATGGATCATTATGGATTATAATATAATGAAATGATAAACACATTATTACAAAATGGTGAACATGTGGTTATGAAATTGAATATATACCATTTAAATAATTTTTTTGGGACCATGGGTGTGTAACCATGAATTTGATATTATTCATTATGACTATTTTTAGTAGGTAGACCTTGTATATTTTATGATAGAGACAACATTTCCTAATTAAATTCTATACATTTGTGGTACCTATTACATATTTCCACTAATATAGTGTCACCCATAATTATTATCTAAAATTAATGGCTTGCGGACATTGTTCCTTGTATCTGGTGTGCTTTTTATTATTATTATGTTACTCAGGTTGGTTTTAATTTTTTATTTTTGTATGGGTGTCCCATATATATATATATATATATATATATATATATATTCATTCTAGATTATGATACTATAGACTGAGACATACATTACATGTTAATATAGGTATTGTTGAACCGGGGTTCCACCCATGACCCAAGGGTTCATGAATAACTAAATATTTTATTCATATTATAAAGTGTATTGAAATTATCATATAATTTTACATACACAAGATATGATTTAGATACTGATCATGCTCCTCTATTGATTCGTACTCACACACTACTCAGGCCACCATTAATACCCAAGTTGGCTTTATCGTCACATGTATAGAAATGTATAGGGAACCTATGTTAGATGTGTGATATGGTATCTTATGAGTTGATCTTGGATTTTGGGACCAAGTATAGCCTCAAATATATATTTTTATATATTTCTAGTTCGGATTATTTTGGACACTGTTATGAATATTGTATGGATTTGTTTTCCATTTCTATAAAGTTTTTATTAGAAGGAAATTTCCATTGAAACATCCAAAAACCTTACTATATATCAATTTCTAAACAAATTAAATCTATTTTACAACTTATGATACACACAACACCTAGCCAAAAAGAATATTATAATATTGTACTATTATAACCTAGATTGTAAATAAGTCATTATAAATAGTAATAATTAAAATAATAAATTTATACAGTTTAATTTTTTTTAAAATAAACATATTGGTTATCAATTAATTATAAATAATATAAAAATCATTTAAAATAAAAAATAAATATTATTCCTGAAAAACTATTTTGTGTAAATAGTAGTTACGTTGTGTTTTGTGCACATATTTGAAAAATTTATTTTAACAATATTGAAATATTTATTTGAAAAAATTACATTTTTATTAAAATTTTCATGTTAATGTTATTTTAAAGTAAATTTTTATAATTTTTTGAAAAGATTAATTTCCTAATGAATTTTTAAAAATACAGTTTTTTATTGAAAACTATATTATTATTTAGAGAATTTAAAAGGTTATTTTTTTAGAAATTGATATAAAAGTAAAATTATCTCAATGATATGATAATTAATTCAATTTATTTCATTTTAATAAATTATATTTTAAATTATGTTATAAAAATATTTATACATTTGTAGCCTTTTCTATTTAAAATTTATTTTTTCATCACATATGTGAGTTTAATTTTAAATTAAAAAAATTAACTAATATAAAAATATTTTTCGTAAAATAGATTAAACATTATTAATCATGATAATTAATATTAAATAACAAGGTTAACTTATTATATCATCATATTGAATAGAACAAATAGTAAAAACTATTTACAATGATTATCCTTAGAATGGGTTTAGTAGAGGGATAAACTAAAATTATTGGGGTTGAAATGACATAAAAACCTGTGTAATTCTAATTTATAGGACATATTTCTACATTATATAAAATTTGTATTGATTATGATCCATTTCTAATCATTTATTCTTGTTAAAAACAAGGTTATAATACATTCTTTTAAACAATTAGAACTATGCCCCTCAAACAACTTAAGAAAGTTAATACCCATACATTCCTATTCCCACTTCCAAATCCACATAGTTCTTCCAATACCTACCAAAAAACCATTTTTAATAAATTCCCTTGACCTAGAGTCCCAATTTAAAAAAAAATCTTGGTTGGATTTAGGTATAAACCTATAAAGATTCTCTGAAGAAGAGTTATAGTTATTAACCATACATCATTGTTTTATTTCTTCCATAACAACGCCAAATTATTCTAAAAATATGTTAAAATATTAAAAAAAATAATCTCAAATATACTTATATGTTATTATTTTAATTTGGTATCCTTTATCAATTTCATCTTCCATGAAATAGGAAACAAAACCATCATTCATGTGTATGATGGACTACCACCTCAGGAACCGATGAAATTCATTTTCTATCACCACCTCTAATTGATGGATATACTGATGGATTATATATATATATAATATTTATGAAATAATTGTAACTCTAACATTATAATATTACATCAAACATCTTACCTTAAAATCCATTAGAATATGATAACAGCGCTCGGGTGTACGTACAAACTACTTCTCCAAGCAGCGATGTGATATGTTTTTCATTTTATATTGACATAGATGGTTATAAAGATATAATTAATTTATATATATAATTAAAATAATATAATAATTATTCAATAAATTTGAAAGATTAGTTACCTTTATTTCATTCTATCCTTTTAGAAAATGAAAAATGATTATTCATACGTATGACCTGACATCTCCATGAACAATGTAATTTATTTTTCTAGGAAACATTTACCCATTACTATAAATAAATAAAAAATGAATATATATCATATTTATATCATTATGAAAATTATTGATAAGATTTAACCATGATCAAACTATAAGTTAATAAACCAATTAACCAAAACATACAAGAAAAAAAAGAAATTATCACCCGAAAGAGTGTTTTTAAAAATAATTCCCAATAAAATAGTGAATAAATGTAATAATTAAATCATATATGTAATTATATATATTATAATGGTTTTTAAAAGATTTATAATAAATATATTTATATTATATAGGTGGTCAATCATATATGTATTACTTAATACATGATGTAACAGTTTCTCATCTTGCTTTTACTTCCATCAGACACAATCTATATTCACCACTAATTTCAATTGAATGGTGAATATAATTCATTTTTTATGTTACATCATAAATATAGTTATATTGATGATATTTAATGTTTCATTTGATGTTATTATTTCAATGGTGATATTATTCAAAAGATTCCCTGGTTGTATGTGGTTTAGGATAACAATCTCAATGTTAATTGGGATTTTTTAAGAATAAATTTCAGGTGATTAAATATTATAACCCTTATCTCAAAAAACTCATTAATTTTCTTCTAATATTTTTATTCCTTATGTTTTCATGTAATATTAACATTTTTTTATCGTTGGTACCTAAAATTACTGATAAATCTTTTTTAAGAAAAGATGACTTTAGATATCACTTTAGTCGAATTAATTTTTTTTGGTATACATGTTTTTAGTATTTTTTTAAAATGATTTTAACATTATACAAATAATTTATTAATGTCATTTTAAACTATAATTTAATTTTTATTAAATATTTTTTAAGTAATCATCATTTTATTTTTTTGAATGAGGTCTTTTTATTCTTTTTACAACCATGTGAAATGAATTGTAATTGAAATTATACAGCTTGTATGGAATTACACACTATCATGACCACTCATTTTTTTTGAATATTCCTTTATTTTTTTAACAATATTATTTTTATAAAATTTTCCACTAATATTATTAAAATTTTATGTTATTGAATTCAATTCTCAATGTAAAATGGGTATTTTCCATAAGACCATTCTAATGGAATATTTATTCTATTCTAATTTATCCACAAATAAACCTCATTTTACAAATAAACATTTTGGAATATGTTTTAATAATACCATTATTATTATATATCAATATGGGTTATGAATAGTTTGACTGTAGATGTACTTTTCTGATAACATTCTCTATATACTATAGATGGTTTCAGATTTTTTTTATTGATAGGGAAATTATTAGCATTTCATACTATAGTTTATAATATGAAATTTTACATTTATAATGTTTAATTAATGGGGAAATTATTCAATCATTGTAAGATATGTTTTTAATACGAATTTTTAAATGAATATTTTTCTCCCCTTTAATATAAGGAATTCATTGGACTTGGTATTTGATGGTTAGGGCCTAGTTTAACCCCTAGATGCATTGGTAGGTCAAATGAGTCAAATTATCTTGGGGGTTTAACCAACTATGTAACATGTCTTTTCATAAAAAATATATAGTATGTTTATGCTGTCTGAAATTATGAATTATATTATTATGAAATTATTTATTTATTTCTTTGTTATTATTTGGTTAGTTAGAAAATCAATGGATATGTTTCAAGAGTATGTGAATATTTATATTACACCATTTGATCATAATTTATTCTTTTCATATTAAAATTCCTGATCAAGTTACTGATTAAATGGAATGAGGTTTTGGTTATTTAGTAATCCATAATGATTATAAATTATTTATTAATGACACATATTTCAAAATGCATACCCTTAATGAGCATCTTAACTCAACCCTTCCTTATGTTTCCTTTGATAGTGATAATAAGAATGTGTTATAAACTATATTCACAGATATGATAAAGTGAATAGTGGTTTCCTCAATGAAATTACTATATTTTATTTTATGCTTTCAAATGTAATATAGGTTTCAAGTATGAATCTAGTTTACCAAGACTACTAAACTATTCAGCCTTGTTTGATATTATCACTAATATTTAGTAACAATGTAATAAGGTAACCAACAAATCTCATACAATAAATTCAGGTATTTATAGTTATTTTCAAGGAAATATTAGTAGAAACATTGGGAAATAAATTTAAAAAAATCATATATTTGGGAATACAACACTATTAATAATGTTGAGGAAATTTCGACCAAATGGATAACATACAAAAGTTTTGATATTATAGAGATTATATGGATTTTATAGAAATTCATCCCAATATAGATAATTAAAGTGGTTGTTGTTCTGGAATAGTTTTACCAATGGGTAATGACTCTAAAGAGGGTTCATTGGGATTTGAATTGATCACCACCTGGGGCATGACAGTAAGCCCTGTTGCACACCTAGTTTGACAATTCTGATAGATATGTTTGGGATAATAAACATTTTAATTATAGACCATTAAGAAGGATTTTAATGTATTTTTATGACATGAAAATTATCCAAAAGATACCATTATTATTATTTTGAGATTAATTATACCTAAATCTTCAATATATGATAACTGTTTCAGTAGTATTGAATTTATACAGTATAGTTCATACTGTTATGATCTAATCTAGAATATTCTATTATTTATAAATGGAACATATTGGAATGAATGGAAAAATTTCAATATACATAATCCATGTATGGATTTCCATCCTAGAAAAGATAGAAAAGATGGAACAAGAGTTACGACTAGAAATGATTAAATTACAACTATATTCCAGTAGTTTACTCTGGTTAGGAAAAGTAATACTGCTCTAATGAAGAACCCTACTAATCCATGAAACTATGAAACCATTTTAGATAACTTTATGTGGAAACACCCTCCAGTGTTAAATGGGACTATAAATCCATTTTTAGCTGTGAAATGAATAAGTTCATTAGAGATTTTATTTCATTATTTATGAATTAATGAATGATAAATTGTTTTTAGGGCAGTTTATATTCTCTTAGGGGTTGTCTATGAAAGGTGGTCAATGATTTTAAACATTAAGAATGAGTAGGAAATAATGATAAAGTCATGGAAGGATTTATTGTCATATTATTGCAATAATATTTTCATGAATAACAATGGGTAGATTTGGAGATACAATTATTGAGTACAAGAAAAAATGAAGATGATAATATAGCTATGTATGAAGATAAATTTTCAATTTTTGAAATGAATTGTTTAAACTAGGTTTATAATACCAATAGAATGATTAATCATTTATTTGATGGGATTAATCTAATAATTCTAATGGCACTAGACTACAAAAAATTATCATCATACATGGATATAGTATCATAAACTATCAAGATAGAAATAGAAATTTTTATTTACAATGTCTTATATAGAAAGATTGATATAAAGTGGGTAGATGAGAACTTTGGGAAAGGAAATTCCGAAAATGGGAAGAATGAAAGAGTGGATTATATAAATTGTGATAAATTTGGATTTAAACACCATGGAACATTCTTGTTAGATACATTAGTTATCAGTAATCATGGAGATAAATTACTCTGTAATCATAATTTTAAGGGAATGTTAAATGCTACCAATGTTAAAAACATCAATTATAAGGATATGGGACCCTATGATAATGATTTTACCTGGTATTAAAGGAATATTTTGTAGAAACTTCCATGTGATAAAGACAAAGATTATTTTCTCACAACTATTATGGTTGAGGTCCCTAATGTTTTTGTGGATGAAACATTACTCATATAATAAAATTTATGTTTTGATTAATTAGATTCTGGTCCTTGACACTATTTTATATCATCTATCTTTGTCAATAAAATTAGATTTTCCCTAGAAGAATAATATGGTGATTACTAATCAAGACTCTTTGGGGGTGTTTCAAGAAAACAAGGATGTTTCATTTAGCTTCATTTTGGAAATAATAATTACACATATTTCCGGACTATGTTATTCTACCTATGGTTTATTTTTATATTATTTATTTTATGGACTAGATTCCCAAAATTTTGTTTAAAAAAAATTTTAAAGAGAAGGAAATTAAAACTCTTAATGAAGATATGGGATTTGTTTTCTTTAGAGGGGATACATAATCATCTAATTCAATTATAGATCCTCCCCCATTAAGACTTCAGAATGAGATTATTGGGGAATAAGAGTAGATAGAATATAGAGATGAAAGGGTAATATTAAAATTGAGGATGTAAATATTGTAATGAAATATATATATGTATTTCGTGATGAATTGTGCAGATATGCACCAGAGTGTAAAGTTGAGTGAAAATTAATTCAATCCTCACTACTCAGCTAATATTATATACTATTTAAATAAGTTTGACTATATAATTAGAGAATTTAAATAAATAACTAGAGGATTTATTTGAACAGGGATTTATATTCCTTAGTGCTTCACCTTGGGGATCCGACCCCTTTTTCATTCAAAATATAGATAGATTTATGAGGCTCTAAATATATTATAGGGGAATTAATCTTATATGGATAATGGATAGGTATAATCTACCTCACATTTATGACTTTTCAATCAATATCACATTGCACAATATTTTTCAAATATTGACCTTTATTATGGGTATCATCAATTACAATATAAAAATTATTATGTTCTAAAAAAACATTTAATATGAGGTATGGACATTATAAGTTCATAGTATCACCATTTAGATTGACTAGTTTACCCTATTTATTCATGGTTTTGATGAATAGAGTATACATATAATTCCTTGATAAATTTATCATTATATTAATTCATGATATATTGATTAACTCTATGTATAATTAGGTCTTTGAGAATTAGTTGAGGGCCACTCTTGAGACTCTTAGAAGAAATAATTATATGGGAAATTTAAAAACTGTGAATTTTGGGTTCATAATGAATCTTTTTTGGGACACATTGTCTCCAAGGATGGAATATCAATTCATATTATGTCAAAAAAGGAATTCCAATAATGGAAAACAATAAATAACATTTTCAGGTAATTTTGTTTTATTTTTTATGTAGGTCACTATCAGTGATTGGTTTAATTTTTTTTTCCAAATTGGATAAGCTATCAAAATAGATTAATCTTAATGTGGAAAACATCATACAGAAAAAGTAATGTGGATAATTCTTCAACAAGTGAAGAATACATTAGTAAATTCTTTGAATTTCAGTATACCATTAGTAAATGATGTATCTGTTATATATAGAGATTAATTAGAGATGTTAGTAGTTTATATACATATAAATAATGATAAAGTTATTACATATATATCTGGGAAGTTATGGATTCATGAAAAAAACTATACAACCCATGATCTTGAGTTAGAAATGATAATCATCTCATTGAAGATACAAAGACAATATATATATATTTATCTAGAGAGAGAAATATGTGTGATATACATGGATCACATGATTTTTTAAATAAATAAAATCAAAGATTGTGATTAACTGGTGTAAAGGTGATATATTGAGATACTTAATGATTATCATTTATTAATACTCCAACGAACATGGGTGGAAATTAATTTTGAAGACACATTATTCCAAATTGATCATGTAGTTGTAACCAAAATGGGGATTTTCACGAATCCCATTTTCATGGATTTAGAAGAGATGGATTTGGGAATTATCATGTAAGAAGAGAAATCAAATCTTTGTCAAATTATTATTAAACTATATTTTTTGGAAAACATAAAATGTTCCCAATGCAATGATGATAATATTTAGAAGAAAATTAAAGTCATGAATGATTAAAAAAATGTGATGCATTTGTTTTTGAATATGGTATCTGGAAATTGGAAAAGATATTATGTTTTTCATATATACCTTAGATAGAGATGGAGTTATTGGATGATTCTCTAACTATAATTTATCCATACAAATTTCTATAAAAATAATATATACACTTGGAAGAAAACTTTTAGTGGAATAAACTGAAGTGGGAATTTGATGATTACGTGTCATGATGTTTTGTTTCCCTATATGTGATGGCATAGAGGTAGAATCATAGATGATCCTTTCAACCTATATCTATTCCTATATGGAAATGAAATAATGTTATTATTGTATTTGTCAACGAATTTCCAAATAATACTAGGAACAATGATAAAATATGTGTTATTTTTTTATCTCCTCACTAACTATGTATATTTCCTTTCAATATGAGAATATTTATCTCTTGAGAACCTTTCCTGGATTTACATTAATGATGTTGTGATACATCCTGATGCAACCATTTCAATTTTTTATGGTCATGATCTATGTGTTACATGTATGTTATGGAAAATCCTTATGAAGGAACATAAAATTGAGCATCATTTGAGAATCACATATCACCCTAAAAATGAAGGTCAATCTGAAAGGAACATTCCAACATTATTGTTAGGTCCACTAGGCTAGATACCCCGAGAGGTGGGGGATGGGGTGAATCAGGGTATGACAGATTAAAACAACTACCCCTTTTTATCTTGTTTTGCTGTTAGAAAAAACCCTCTTCTCTCTCCTTCCTAATGCAGAGTCTGAATAAAACATAAAGCATGCACATGACACAATGATTTTTAGTTGGTTCACCCTCACTGGGCTATGTCCAAGGAGCATAAACCGACTGTGTGCCTATGTACCAATTCAACTATAAGTGCACTGTCGTTTACATGTTCAAAGTGGAGTCACTATCCCTCCTGGTTTACAACCGCTCGCAATTTGAGAACTCACTGCTCTCCCAACTTAATTGAGCTCACTTCTTCTTTAGAAGATCCACTAACAGTTTATAGACAAGTAGGTCTCTTCATTTTCATGAAATAATTAATCCTCAACTGTTGATAGATGCTCCATTGAAGTTCAAAGTTCATCCACTGATGAATACCAATTTACCACAGATGTTCTGGGCAATTTCTAACATTCACGCAACCCTAGGATGACTTGTATTCCCCTTTAACTAGTGCACAACCTCTTCCTTCATTGAAAAAAAAAATCAACTTGCATTCCAAAATTTCGTGCCACACTAGCGCACCAAACATGCGCTCCACACTACTTGCACGACACACTTGCGTGGTACACTTGCGTGTCACACTTGTGTGTCACACTAAACTTTCATGACACTTCCACTTGAGTGATCAGAGGTCAGATTTTCTCTAATTTTTTAGCACTTTGAGAAATGAGGAGAGTATCCTTCTATTTATAGGAATTTTGAGGGCTTGCACACCATATATGAGCGCCACACTTGGGAACCACACTTGCACACCACTTTAGGACTTGTACGCAACTTTATTTAATTTTTCATATTTTGATATAATGATATTGAAATATGACTTTCGAAACACACTTGCGTTTCATACTTGCATGCCACTTTAGGACTTGCACGCCACACTTGCGCACCACTTTGGGACTTGTGTGCAACATTTCCTTTGCCAAATTTTTGATGTTCTGAATTTGAATAATTCTTGGAATTCAACATTAGAAACCTCCTTAACATAAGAGAACAAATTCCTTTTCTAAAAACACTTTCCCCCATTCTCTAAGAAAACCCCCTTTGTCAACAGTTTGAGTCACGAAGACTCACTTTTTCAGCAAACACAACATGGAGTCCTGCATTTTCAACAATCAAAATCATCTAAATAATACTTTCATGATACCTTGAGGGAGTTTTTACCAATTGTATCCCCCATTGGGTTTTTTGAAAACTATTCTAAAAAAAATTCCACATTCTTTGATACCTCATTAAGGCTTCATTCATCATCAGCCACCATTCGCCTCTTGCGATACAGATAGTGATCAAAGATTTACTCAAAACATACTCTAAGCCCACATAACCAATACTCGGCATGAGAAACATGAGTATCATGAAAAGTTCATATATGAGTCACTTAGTTTCTGACACCACTATTGATACGAACATGATACCAATTGAAATTTTCATACCAACCTGATACCAACCACACTTATGCTTTTATCACGATACTTAGATGTCGTGATATCTATTCTTTGATCGATCACATCTAGCATTATCTGATTTAATTTTCTCCCCCTATCTCAATGCTCCCCCTATCTCGCTGGTCCACCAGCTTCTCCCTGTATCATTCATGATTTATCAAATAGCCACACTGTCTCCCCCTTGAACAATCACTATTTTCTTTGTTGAGTCAATTAGTTTTCCTTATGAATTTTCCATTCCTTCATGTTTAGGGGAGACTGTAGCGTCAATAAGGTATCCATATGACTTTACCATTCCTTCTTGTTTTGAAAATCATAAACACCTTATCTCAAGAAAAATCTATTTTTACCCTTTATTTTGCTTTCATAAAGAAAATATTCATTCCCAAAGGAAATTTATCCCTACCATGTTTTCATTGTTCATATCATCATATTTTCCTAAGTGTAAAATTTGGTTTGTAACAAAAACCTTATAATCCTATAATCACCTAGATATGAAGCTTTCTGTTTCTGAATCCGAATTCTCAGAATTCTGGTTACGAACACTTCTATGTCATGACTCCGATTTCTGAATACGAATTCTGGTTACAAACTATTCTGAGTTCTGAATCCAAATTCTCAGAATTCTGGTTAACGACCTCTTCTGAGTTCTAACTTTGAATTCTAGAAATGAATTCTGATTATGACCTCTTATGAATACTGGATATGAATTATCGTTACGAATTCCTTTGAGTTCTAACACTGAATTTATGTTATGAATTCTTATGAGTTCTGACTCTGAATTCTCCTGAACTCTAACTCTGAACATTGTAAATCCATATTCTGAATTTCCATGAAATTTAGACTCTGGAAATGTATAGAGTTCAGGTTCATAATTCCATAGAAAAAATAGAATCTGAATATCCTTGTATTTTAGACTCTGAATTCATTTTTGGTTAGACTTCGAAATTTTATTTTCTCATTCTGAATATTGGATTTTGGGTATATAACCGTAGTTTTGCTTACACATGTTTTGTTATAAAATGATGTCATGTTTTCAGTAACTAACAAACCATTGTTTGAGTGACAGGTGTACAGGTCCCTCTATAATTCAAGGAAAAATATGATCGTTGGAAGATGGAGCTGACCGTTGGAGCTGTTCCTATAAGTAGAAGCTCATTTGAAAGAGCTTATAACTTTTGGAAGAACAACTTTTGACAACTGTGCTTACATGCCGTTGAAGTGATTTATAGAGAGAGATAGGATCTTATAAACTCTCAGGCTTCATGCAGAAAGTTTGAACGGCTTGTTCAAACTTTTCTTTGTGCCAATTTTCTTTGTGTAGAGGTGATATTTACTTGAAATTAGAGACTTCACATTGTGAAGTCAGAGGTGCCGATTTCCTTACAAATCGAGGGCTTGTTGGGATAACAAGATAGATTCAAATCTTTGGATTGATGGCTTACCTTGTTCTGGGTAAGACAGACTTTCTTGAATGTATAAATTAAGTAACCTTTATCTAGGATTGTTGGATACCCTTCTCTTTGGGTTAAAAGAGTAACTACTTGTTACTTTTAGTGCTTTTAGTTTTGTTTTCCACTATAATTTAGATTGATAAGGAGAGTATAACTTTCTTATACTTCCTTAATCTTTTACTATTTTTATATAGGATTCTATATGCTTTAAGGTATAATCTTAGTTGTTGTAAAATTTTGTTAAGTTTAATTTTTGGAATCACTTTTCCGGAATCAAGAAAGTTAATAGAATCTAGAGGTTTAGTGAATTACCTTTTTTAACCTTGTTAAACATAATCATCTTTAAACGTTACAAAAGAATTTTTTAAAGTATACAATTCACCCCCTCTTGTATATTAATTATCTACATCATAGTTTGAAACTAAAATAAGTATCATATCTATCGTATATATCGATCCAACAATTGGTATCATAGGAGGACTCTGAAATACTTATATTCACATATAAGTTTTCCTTGATCTAGAAGAGGAATCTTATTCTTCTTTTTTTCCAGAATTAGTTTTTCGGATTCACTTTTTCGGATTCATAAGTCCGGATTCATTTTTTGCTTAGAGATACTCTAGTTCTATATTTTTCCTTTCTTAGGATATATTTTCCTTGTTTACAAACTTATATTACTAACAAGTTTGGTTGCCAAAATTTTCTTTAAGATGGCCAGTTTAAGTGTTGGTTCTATCGACAATATAAATCCTTCCAGACCTCCTATATTTGATGAAAATGATTATGAGTACTGAAGAGAGATGATGAGGACCTTCATTATTAACACTGGAGTTGACAACTACATAATGCTAACAGGGGACTATAAAATTCCTGATGAAGAGTTGAGAAATTTTACAAATCCGGAGAAATCAGAATATCAAGCAAATTTCAAAGTTAGAAATACTTTGTTGTGTTCTATGACTAGGAGCATCTATAGTCAAATATCTTCATGTGAAACTACAAACAGTATCTAGAAGAAACTTGATGTTACAAATTTTCGTACATATAAAGTTATAGAGACAAGAAGAGGTATGTTGAGAGCTAAATACCATGTATTTAACTTTCCATATCGAGAACCTATATGAAAAGTTCAATAACGGTTTATGACTATCATGAATAACTTACGGTCTATGAGATAAAGATGTTTGGATGATGATTCTATTGTAGATAAAATCATAGTCATTATTCCAAGTGAGTGGGAGTCCAAGAGGACATAAATTTATGAGAATAGGAAAGTTACATAGACTTCCATAGATGAGTTGTTTGGAACTCTTCTTCAGCATGAGAATAGAATGAAGAGATATGCTAATAATGTAAAAAAACTGAATGGAGGAGTTACTTTTACAACTACTTCTAAACATATGAAATACAAGACTCCGGAAAGAGTTACTAGATCTAAGACAAAGAAAGTAACTATTCATTTAGAATCTAATGATTCAAAAATATCTGAGGGTGAATTAACTAATCTTTCTAGTAGAGTGTACAAGATAACGACTCAAAAGAACTATCAAAATAAATTCAAGAAGAGAGACTACAAAGATAATAAATATGGGGAAGTTACTTGTTATGAGTGTATAAGAACATGTCATATCAGACCTGATTTCCCTCTTTGGAAAAAGAAGGAAAAGAAGGAAAGGAATTCAGAAAGGAACAAGAATAAGTTCTATTTCTCAAAGCACAAGATAAGTCTTAAAGAAAATGATACTTGGATTGCTATCTATGGAGACTCTTCAGAAAGTGAATTTTCTAAATATGAATCATCAGCACTGAAAAATATCAGATTCATGGCTACTACCTCTTTCATTAATACATGACTTATGGCCAAGGTACGCTCTACCGAGGCTTTAACAAATTTATATCTTGATAAGAATTACTATTCTGGAGATATTACTTCTAATAAAGATACTTCATCTTTAGATAATGAAGAAATACCTTCATATGAATAATTATATTGATTTTCCAAGTTGTTAGAAAGAAAAAATTGTAAAATTTCTATGAAATTGGTCTAGGAAAATACTAGAGAAGAAATTCTTACAAAAGATATTTCAGACCTCTCTATAGATCATAAAGATAAGGATGAGATTTTAGAAAAAAATTCTAAAGACCTTATGGAAGTAAATTATGGAAAGGAAAAACTTTCGAAAGATCTTAAGAATGCTATTTCAAAATTATATATTTTTGAGGAAAAATCTAACTCTAATGAAATAATTCCTGAGGATAGGAATTTAGTCATAAGACTAAAATCCGAAATATATTCCCTTAAGAAAATTCTTGCAAATTTTACTTCTGGTAAGGAAAATTTTGACAACATGTATTCTCAAATAAAACCTTAAGGAAATACTACTAGAGTAGGTTATACTCACGGAAAACCTATTTTCAAAAACAATTATTTTATTCCTTCCAGAGCACCTTTTTGTACTAAATGTCTAAGTGGTGGACATTGGAGAAATTTTTTTTCATTGAATAATGTTCAATATCTTGGGTTTCATAAATATTATTTCTCTAAACAAATATGGATAACCAAAATTTTATTGTCTAACAATTCTGGATCCAAGGAATTTTTGATTTTGAAATTCTAACTTTTTTATTTTCAGAAAAATAAAGAAGGTACCAACATCAATACTTGGTACATGGATAGTGGATTTTACTGGAAAATTTCTAGTAACAAAAACTTACTTGAAAATATAATCAAGATGAAAGGATGAAAATTAACATTCAGAGATAATGCTAAGGGAGAAATTATTGGTATATGTAACATCGTTCTTGTTGGAAAATTTTTTATTTAGAATTTTTTATTTTTTAAGGTTCTTAACCACAACCTCATTAGCATAAGACAATTATGTGATGAAGGCTGCCTTGTGAATTTTAGGAATGATAAGTACTTAGTACAAAATTCCGAGGAAGAATTTATTCCTTCTTCCAATATGAAAGGGAATGTTTACACCCTAAACTTAGAAGTCCTTAGGATCCAAGACTTACCATGACTTAGTGAAATGGATGATCATTCTTGGTTATGGAATAGAAGGATATGTCATTGTAACCTTAAAAAACTATGTAAACTCTCTATGAAAGGACTAATTAAGGATCTACCAGAGCTTATATTTGATTATTCAAAAGTTTGTGATCCATGTAAATACAGAAGGAAACATAAATCATGTTTTCAATCAGTCAGTGAAGTCTCAACCACTGATGCATTACAGTTGGTGCATATGGATCTTTTCGGTCCAACAAAAAACTGGAAGCATTGGAGGAAAATATTATATATTTTTCTTAGTTGATGATTACACTAGATTTATGTGGGTATATTTTCTAGAAATAAATCTTAAGATTTTTTGTATTTCAAAAGTTTTAGATCCCATGTCAAAGATGAGAAAAACCTTCTTTTGATAACTATTCATAGTGATCATGGATGAGAATTTTAAAATTATGATTTTGAATCTTTTTGTAGTAGAAAAGGCAATTCTCATAACTTCTCACCACCTAGAACACCTCAACAGAATGATTTTGTTGAATGAAGAAATAGAATTCTTTAAGAGATAACAAGAACCATGTTGAGTAAGTATTCTATAGCTAAAATTTTTTGGGATGAAGATGTAAGTACTTTTTGTTATACTATAAATAATGTTTTGGTTAGAGATTTTCTTAATAAAACTCTTTATGAGTTATGAAATGGTAGAAAACCTAGACTTTCCTACTTTAATGTTTTTGGTTGAAAAGTATTCATCTTGAATACTAAAGATAATCTATATAAATTCGCACCAAAATATGATGAAGGAATTTTCATAGGCTACTCCACAACTTCTAAGGCTTATAGAGTTTTCAATAAAAACACTTGTACTGATGAAGAGACATTACATGTCAAATTTGATGAAACTAATCCTTTTGTTTTTAAATAACCTCAAACTACATCTTCAGATGTTTTTTCAAAAACTGATTATCAACTTTTGTTTGAAGATCCTTGTGGTAAGAGAAATTTCCAAGAAGATAATTCTGAAACATTTACCCCAGAATATTTCCTACCCTATATAGATGAACGGGTTTTACAAAACCCAAATCATTTGTTTCAAAGAATCATCCTAGTGATCGTATCATTGGTGATGTAAATCAACCTATATGTACTAGAAGTTCCTTAAGAAATGAAGTAGAACATCTATAATTTCATTCCCAATTAGAACCAAAAAGCACTAATGAGGCTTTAGGTGGTGATGATTGGATAAAAGCTATGCATTATGAGTTAAATTAATTCGAAAGGAATAAATTATGAAACTTGGTTGAAATACCTAAGAAAACTTTTGTAATTGGAGAAAAATGGGTTTTCCAAAATAAGTGTGATGAAAATGGAATCATAGTAAGAAATAAAACTATATTGGTTGCTAAAGTCTATAATCAACAAGAGGGAATATACTATGAAGAAACCCATGCTTCAGTATCTATAATTGAATCTATTCATATTTTACTTGCCTTTGCAGAATTCTTCAATTTCAAACTTTTTCAAATGGATGTGAAATGTGATTTCCTTAACAGTTATGTTCAAGAGGATGTTTTTGTTGCACAAACTCTTGGTTTTGAAGATAAAAAACATATTGATCATGTTTTTAGACTTACCAAAGCTTTGTATCGACTTATGCAAGCCCCTAGAGCTTGGTATGATAGAATTATAGGATTTTTTATTCAAAATAATTATGTTAAGGGAAATGTATATCCAACCCTTTTTAAAAATAATGATAAGAAAAATGTTTTGATTATTCAAATTTTTGTTGATGACATTATATTTGGTTCAACTCGGCAATCCTTAACTGATTTTTTTGTGGATCTAATGAAATATGACTTTGAGATGAGTATGATGGGTGAGTTAACATTTTTCCTTGGTTTTCAAATCTCTCAAAAACGAGAAGGCATCTATATATCCCAACACAAGTATATTAATTATCTTCTTAAAAATTATGGATATGAAAAAACTAAGAGTATTAGTACTCCTATTGGTTCCTCAAACACTCTTGATCTTCAAGAAGCTGGGAAACCGGTAGATCAAACATCTTTTAGAGGTATGATAGGATGTTCACATTAATTGACAGCTAGTTTTCCAGACTTATTTTTTTCAGTATGATTATGTGCATGATATCAATCCAATCCTAAGGAATCCCATTTAAAGGGAGTGAAAAGAATATTTCTCTACTTAAAGGGAACCATGGATCTAAGACTATTTCATTCTTCTGGAAATGATTTTTTTGAAATTTTTTTCAGATGCTAAATTTTGTGGATGTATAATGGATAGAAAAAGTACATCAAAAACTTTTCATTTATTAGGAGATTCATTAGTTTATTTGTCTTGCATTAAGAAACACTCAGTAGCACTTTCCACTGCTGAAGATGAATATGTAGCAGCTGTAAGTTATTGGGCACAATTTTTTTGGATGCAACACACACTCACAGACTATGATATGAGTTTTTCAAAAACACAATTTTTTTGTTATAATACAAGTTCCATTTCCCTTAGAAAAAAACCCTACACATAACTCTCTTGAAAAACACATAGATATTAGGCATCACTTTCTTAGGGAACACACACTAAATGGAGATATCATTCTTCAATTTATCGGAACACAAGATCAACTTGCTGATATTTTCACAAAATCTTTACCCTCCTATATATTTGAATACATTAAATAGATGTTAGGAATGATAATCGTAACTTTCTATTGAACCAATATCCTTAGAGTAATAAACTCTTTTTCATAGGGGTAGTAAATTACCCTGTTAATGAAAATTTTTTGTAATGAAGTTTTTCATGTTTTTTGTAATTAAGTTTTTCATGTTTTTCATAATGATTTTTTCATGTTTTTCTTAATGAAGTATTTCATTATTTTTGTAATGAAGTTTTTCATGTTATTCATAATGAAGTTTTTCGTGTTTTTCACAATGAAGATTTTCGTAATGGAAATTTGCATAATAGAGGTTTTCATAGTTGTTTTTCTCTAAAGTTCTTCAAGAGGATTATTACCTATTATGAATAATATTCATGGAAATTCAAAAGGAATGATTTCTTTCTTATGTTTTCATAATCATATTTTAATTGCTGGTATTTTATTTCATGTTTTAAATTTTTCAGATTCTATTTTCCTTCTATCTGAATGTTTTCCTTCAAAAAAATCAAAAGATTAGATCCTACCAAAATATCCTTATGACTATAATTTCAACCTTCAGATCTATTTAGAAGGGTTTTCAGACATTAGATTGAGTTTGGAAGTTCAAAAGTTGCATCAACGCCTATATAAAGTACCCCGAAGGGTGATCCCACATCGGTTTTCAATCCTCGGTGTGCCGAAGCTCTGCCCCTCTTTCAAAATCCTATTTCGAATATCTCAAATTTTTCTCAAATACGAATGTCTTTTGAAATTACTTCTCATGAAATTTCAACTATCAAGTCCATTTCAGAGTGGAATATTTACAGAGAAATGTTAGTGAATCCCAATTTCTTCAACAAGTATGATTCTATAATCTAGAAGAATATCAAACTCAATTGATGGGAAAGCGTTTGTATTTCCAAGCCAGGAGCTTAAGACTTGGTGTATCCGGATATACTCATTGAGTTCTATGAATCAGTTAGCTTCTTTAAGGAAGAATGAATAGAGAAGTTTTCCTTTATAATCTATGGTAAGACCTATGACCTATCATATAAAAAAGCTTCTAGCTTAGTTGGAGTTCTATATGAAGGATAAGCCAAGTTCTGTTCTCACAAGCTACCAGATGTTCAAGGAATTTTTGTAATGGTGAAAGGTATGGAGTGTCTTGGACTTTCAGATATCAAGACTGAAAAGATTTCTCACCTGACCAAAAATATCCGGATCCTTGAGTTGTGGATTCTGGGTTTTATCGTACCGATAAAAGGTGATAAGAACACCTTGAAGAAGAGTGACATGTTCATCTTATATTTTCTGGTAAATCTAAGGAAGGTAAATTTGATGAATCATATTCTCATTACGATAGGGAATATTAGGAATGGGAACATGGAAGAATAGATAATTATGTACCCAACAATTCTTTCCATGTTATTGTTCGGTGCTTGGAGTCCTTCCAAATCCCTTGCAGTTCAAAGTCGAGGAATTTCAAAGTAATGCTAATCAGTGATGATACTCTCAAGAGGATGATTGTTGGTTTCTATAAGGAGACATGAGAATTCTATGACTTACTGATGGAAGAGGCTGAAGCTATTCTGAAGGAATAAGAAATTCCTGAACCATCCAAAAAGGGAGAGAAGAAAAGAAAGTCAAAGGAAGTGGTAGAAGGAGGAAGAATCTCAGAAGCTAAAGAAACTCAATCGGCACCTCCAAAGCCCAAGAAGAGGAAAGCTTATCCGGATGATTTTTTTGGAAAGTGGAGGGAATAAAAAAAGAATCAGAAGGAAGGAGAGCCACAATTTGACTTGGATCCTATAGAGGTGAAAGCTTTGAAAGAGATGCCAGCCGATGAGCTTGATAATCAAGCCAAGGAAAAGAAGCAAAAGAAGAAGATGTATGAGGCTGAGGTTGTTCAATCCCTTCTGAGGGATACTAAAATAGCATCTGAACAAATTCTAGTACCGAAATAGTTTTTGGTTGAGGCTTTACCTGAGACTCTGGGGAAAAAGTACATGACTCCAGAAAAAGACCAATAGAAAGATGTTGAAAAAGACGTTGTCAAAGAGGTAGAAAAAACAAGCTGAAAGCAGTTGGGATACATAAGATTTGATTAAGCAAGTGGAGGAATTTTATGAGAAGGAAAGCCCATCCGAAAAGTTATCAATCCGGACTTCTCAATCTGAATATTCAAAGCTTACTACTCCTGGGGGTGATGAAAAAGCTGAAGATGAAGTGAATAAGATCTCTGAGGAAGAGAATTACAATCAACATTTCATTCACCCTGAAGATGCTGAGGCATGAGCTGAGAAAGAGAAGGTTGAGGAAGATATAATTGTTCATCTATTTGATAGCGAACATGAGTCTCCAGATGGAGAAGCTGTTCCAAGAACCAATAAGGGGAAACAGGTGGTTGTGGATACACTTACAAAAGAAATCATAAGGAAGAAGGAAGATGGTGGATCTTATAAGAGAAATATTGCTGAGCTTGAAAAAGAGCCCTCACCAAGAAAAGTTTTGGATTTAGAATCATCTTCTCTGGGACATGATTTTGTAGTCCAATCCTTGAAGAAGCTTGTTGGGACAATTCCGATTTTCCTAAGCATAGATTCCAGATGCCAGATGCTTCAACACACTTTGAACCAAAAATCAGATTCGGTGTCCATGGTGATGGATAAGTGTGTCAAGATGGAGACAAACTTCAAGTCTTTCCTTATCAATTATGAAGCTCATAAAATATATTGTAAGAAGCTGGTCAAAAAATATAGTTGAAGATTTGAGAGAGCTTGATGAGTTTCAAGATGATGTTAAGGAATATTTTGATACAGAAGATAGAAAAATCAAGGATCTCATAAATAGCTTTGAGGAAAAGCTAAATCTTGAGAAGAATACTCAGATTCAGGACGTTAGGGATCTGAATGGTAAGTTTTACACTATTGCTCAATACTGGAAAATAGAAAGGGATCTTCAGATCGAGATTTAAGAGAAGCTAGTCAAGAAAGATGAACTTTTAAAAGCTCAGGCAAAGGCTCTAAAGGCTTAGGAAGAAAAGGTCAAAGCCTTAGAGAAGAAAACATAAGAAGACCATAAGGAGCTAAAGAATCTGAAAAACATTGTGAAAAAATTGATAGCCAAGGAGAAGGAAGGAAAATAGATCCAATCTGATCTTTTTTTTGTATTTTCCTTCTTGTACAAATTCTTCCTATTTTAATGAAATTTTGGTTGTTCGTCTTTGTTCGTATGCTTTGTACTAATATTTTAGGTACTATAATTTCTTTTCCATTCCCTCAAATTATTTTTGAAAATCAAAAAGAGGGATAAAGGAAAAATAATATTAATTAAAGAAGAAATATCCCTATGTAAGGGGGAGGTTATCTAAGGGGGAGTTTATCCAAGGTGGAGTTTTCATTACGTAGATTTCCATATTCAAGATAATGGAAAATCTCATTCTGGAAATTTAGAATACGATCCTTAGAGTTCCAAATCCTAATGGAGAGTTATTCATATTCATCATTATCCATGTGTAATGGGAGATAAGTTTTATTATCAAAGTCTAGAAAAATATTTTCTATGTCCTTTTATTCTTTTTCGTAAGGATGGTTGTGCTTTCCAAAAAGGGGGAGATTGTTGAGTCAATCAGTTTTTCCATATGAATTTCCTATTCCTTCATATTTTGGGGAGATTGTAGAGTCAATAAGGTCTCCTTATGACTTTATTGTTCCTTCTTGTTTTGAAAATCATGAACACCTTATCTCAAGGAAAATATCTTTTTACCCTATATTTTACTTTCATAAGGAAAATTTTCCTTCCAAAAAAAATTTATCCTTACCATGTTTTCATTGTTTATATCATAATTTTTTCTTAAGTTTAAAATTTGGTTTGTAACCAAAACCTTAGAATCTTATAATCACCTAGATATGAATCATTCTGTTTCTGAATACGAATTCTCATAATTCGGGTTACGAACTCTTCTGAGTCCTGACTCAGAATTCTGAATATGAATTCTGGTTATGAACTCTTCTGAGTTCTGAATACGAATTCTAATAATTCAAGAAGTGTGAAGAGAAGAGGAAAGGGGGTGTCGTTTTATAATGAGAGGATGTCAATTCTAGGAATTTCTTAATGTATTATTTTAATATGTAGTAGTTTTCATGATGACATATATCTATATTAATATAATTATAACATAAGGTGAGAAGGAGTGTATATATAATTCACAAATAAAATATGTACATGTTTAAATGATGTTTTCACCCTCATCCTTTTGTTTTAGACCCAATTAACCCTTTTGACAATTTTTCTGTTATCAATTTTTTTACTATTTATTTTTGACAAAAGTTTCCATAATAGTAAAATTAGTCCATAAATAGACCATATATTATTTTAAAAATAGAATCCCAATAACATTGATGAATATATGTTTATTATGAATTTTAAATCATTTAAAAAAATTACTTATCATAAAAAATATTTAGTGTTAGTTTTAGAAAAAATCATTTAATTTGAATTTGAGAATATCGAGAAAATAAAGGAATTAGAATATAAGACCTTAAATAATCCCTAACATGTTATATTTTGTTAAAAAATAAAATAAAGAAAAATAATTCATTAAATTATATTACTCTGATATTTTTTTAAAATCAATTATTTTAATATTCTATTAACTGAATAAATATTATGTCAGTGTTGCATAAGTATTTAATGTAATTATATAATCACTAAAAATTAAATATAAATTACCATGATAAAAATAATTATTTATATTATGAAAACACTTATAATTGATAATAAGTTGTTTCTATCCCAATCACAAAATATTATGAATTTTCAATGTATGAAAGTGCCATATTTGACCTTTTTATTTACTCAAATATTATAAAGAGTAATATCAATGATATGTAACCCCAAGATTCCATATTTTTTAAAATTTTATTCGCATGGTATAATGAAACACATTGTAATGGCCCAGACCTCTCCGGTCCATTCCTTTGTGAAAATGCAGTACTAGAGGTGTTCCGGGAAGTCAAGGTGACTTAGGGGGTGCGTTTGGGTGGTCATTTGAGGAAAGTTAAAGGGTAATAGATTTTGCCCAGTTGGTGCATGGTTTACCTAAACTGTGTGGCAAAACCATGAAAGGATGGTCTTTGAGGCAGTGGCTAACGCACGATTAGCGCACGGTTTGTCTAACCCTGCGGACTAACTGTGCGAGGAGTGATTGTCGAGACAGAAGCTAACGCACGGTTAGCGCACAGTTTGTTAAAACGTGCAGGCACTTAAAGTTAGATCCTAAAATTGTGGATCTAACTCGTTTTTCCTTTATTCACCTTGTTTAATCCCCTAATCATCCATAACTCGGAATTAACCTTCCTTGGTGGTGGAAGAACCTCACCCAAGCATTTTGGAGGCGATCCAGAGGCTTCTCTTCATTAATTGAAGTTGGTTTCTCAAGGTATGTGATCATTTTGTTTGGTTTCTTAGATCTACCTAGATCTGATCATCCTCTCCTCTCATCTTCTTAGATCTATTCCTGTTATGTCTAAATCTAAGTGTGTGGATGTCGTTTGTGATGATATTTGGCCTTGTTTCTGTTAGGATAGGAGATCTAAGGAGGATTTGTGGAGAATCGACCCGGTTTCTTGGTCGTTCATCGATGGTTGTGGTTTTCCTCAAAAACCATTGAGGTAGGGGATTTGTGGCTTCTCTAATTGTTCATGTGCAATCACAGAGTTAGCATGATTTAGCCATTTGGATCACAATGAAATTGACCAAATTAAATACTTGACCCGGATTAAGAAATTGCATTGAACACATGTTGTTATCTCCTGTTTTCTAGATAGTGTGATATCTATGACTTTCTTGTTAGCATGTTGTTCTTGAAGAATTTGATAAAGAACATAAAGCCGGAATTAATTGATAATTAATTGGATAAGAATAAAGAGGCATAAAAAAGAATCTGGTTCTTGTGGTAATTTGATATTGATTAAGTTGGCATAGTAAGCATGTTTAATCCTTGTGATATCTTACTGTTTTGGTTCATTATGTTGGAACCAACAAATTGAATATGTTAATTAAAGATGGATTTATTAACTTGATTGATTGGATTACTTGAAGGGTTCGAAGTAACCATCTTGTTGTTAATTAGGGCTAAAAGCCCATTTGATGTGATTGTTGGTGTTTGTTGTTTGAAGGCCGGATGCCTTGTTAAAGGGCCAAGGGCCCATTTTTTGTAATGATTATTTTCCTACTGCTTGTGCTGTGTTGTGACCCTGGAGGTTTCTTGTGATATGTGGAGGCAGGGAGGCCTTGTGGTTGTGGCAGCGGTTGACGCCTAGAGTGGTGAGATGCATCGGTTTATGCATGTGGGTGTCAGGGGGGACATTGTGGATGATGGAATGGGATGGTTGTGATTGTTGGATGTTGTTGATCCTTGGTTGTTTATCTGTTTTACTTTTCCCCACTACTAATGGAGGCTGGTTTTTCTTACTCTTCTTCCGAAAGGGGAGAATATGCACGGGGTATTCCACGTGATTTCCGTGTTTATCCTATCGAAGGAGAATTGGACTACGCTCTTACTATAGGCCGCAAAGACTCGACGGGTAGTATATCTACTCACCGTGTTGAGCCCCCTTGTGTTTAGTAGCATAGGATGCTTTTCTAGAATGCCCAGGAATATGTGAAAGTAATTATAAAATGAAAGTTTGATTAAATGGTGATAATCCATGGGGATGGAGATGCTGGTATTTAATGGTGATGTTGTAACATTAAAGGAACACCAAATTTTTAATGTGATGCCAAAAAAGTTTAAAGGTGGTTTTTGTTCATGGTTAATTAATGTGGAAAGAATTAATTAAAATAAAGTTGAATTGATGAAAAGTGGAATGAAGTAACCTAATGAAGTTCTTTAACTGGTTGTGTTCTTATAGGATGCCTAGTCTTAGAAATAGATGCCCGGAGTCCAAGAGACGTTAGCTGCAGTTGAGGCTATGACTAGGTTATACCCATAGTGTGGTTGTGAGTTATATATATTCTATAATTTTTTTGTTTCTATATGATACTCCACCCTATCGGTAAGGGAAACTGACACCCCGGGGATTCTGAGCCCTGGGGGGGGGGGGTGTTTTCCCCAACATTCTGATGGGAGGGTGAATGGATGACTACCCCTTTTGACCATGCTCTCTTATCTTGGTAGATAATAGTGTCGTTGGCATAGCGGTTAGTTTTCTCCATATATGTGTGTAGAGGGATGTAATGGATTACAGTTATTTCCACACATATATTCTGGATGTAGTATCCTATTGACTACTATAGGTGTAACATGTATAGGCTGTGATGGCTTGAGGATCCTTATGTGGTGTGTGGGCTGTAATGGATTGAGGTACAATACCCGACGTATGATACACATTATGTGGGTTGTGGTGGATCCCAGAACCTACCTGGGGACTTCTGGTTGTGAGGATGGTGTGGTACATAGCCCAGGTGTCTGCGGGCAAGCCTTTGTGGTGCACATGGTGCAGATTGTGAAGCTTAGCCCAAGGTTATACGGGTAAGCCTTTGAAGAGAGATGCACATGATGTATGTTGTTGGGGAAAAGCGGCAAACCATTGGGGATGTAGTAGTGGGGTAACCTTGGTATTCTTTACTATATGCTATATTCTTGTATGCATTACATGGAGAGAGTATCCATGGTGAGGTTGGGAACATAGTACACCTGTTAGGTGACGTGTTAGTTTCACTATTGTACACTGTGCATTAGCATGCTTTCCTTACTTTTTCACGAGATGATTTGGGGAGGATCCTACTGAGTATGCTGTTATACTCACCCTACGTATATATAAAATGTTTTTCAGGTCACTTGGAGCAGCTTGGAGATCAGGCTGGTTACTACTAGCTTGTGGTTGCAGGAGCTGTTCGGGCTTGTTATCGCTGCTGATTTACTTTCTTTTGGGTACTTGCAGTTCCCCCTTTTTGGTTTTAGTACCTTTTCATGACATTACATATGCACTTGGGTTTTCTTTTATATTTTAGTTCTGAGTTGGAGTTGGTTTGTGTCTATCTTATCTCTCTCTTTCGTATGTGTTCTCTTAGTGGGTAATGCCTCCCATTTGTGTGTTTATTATACCCTTAGTGCTAGTCGCCAACCCGGGGCCTACTAGAGGCGAGACTTGGGGGTCATTATATCCCTTTTCAAATTGCCAGCTAAGGAGGGGTACACTTTGTGGGGAGGGGGTCGTGACAGAGTGGTATCAGAGGCCTGGTTGAGGGATAGGATGAGGTTTGGAGTTTGGCACAGGTGAGGTTTCATGGTTTGGTAGGGCAACGATGTCATTCATGTTTAGCAAGTGGGGTAAACACTGGAGACCGGCAAGGACATAGGAGTTTAGGGCCCCATATGATCTGTTTCACGATCCTTTAAGTTTACAATGGCTACTAAACAGGGTGATATTGGTTACAGGGTAGAGACCTAGGAAAGGATCATGCATCATTGTTCTTTGTGCCTGTGTTTGAATGGGTAGACCTTGGGATAAGTTAAACTAAAAAAAATGAAAGAAAAAAATTAATTAATTAATGTTGAGTCTTCCATATTCCAGGATTAGGATCTCTAAATGTTTGTTATTTTTCAGGTATGGCTTCAGGTGGACGTCCTCGTCAGGTTTGCGAAGAAGTCGTTCAGTAGTCTATTCCAGTAGGTCGCCGCAGGGTAGTGGTTGACGACGATAACGATTGGATAAGGAAACTATGAGAGTTTCATCTCCAGAGTCTGCAGAAGTATGAGGGCTCCATTTTAGATGCAGTCACCGAAGACTGGTTGGAGGAGGTCGAGATAGGTTTCAGTTCGACCCGTGCTTAGAAGGAGCCCTGGGTGTCCTTGGTTGTGACAATGCTGCGTGGAGCAGCAAGGCAGTGGTGGTTGTTGTTCCTCGGGGATCGTGAGGAGTCAACAATCTCATGGGAGGAGTTCTAAGACAAGTTTAGAGCCAAGTTATTTTCTTCGACTACGAAGGCGTTTATTCGCCAGGGGCTTCTTACCCTTTGGCAGTGGAGCTCCAGTGTTTGAGATTTTGGAATCTGTTTCAGGAACCTTCTACGGTATGCTTTAGACCTCTTACTAGATGAGGAGGCCAGGGTGAGGCATTTCGAGGAGGCTTTGCATCCAGAGATCCAGCGCCAGGTCACCCCATTTATGCTGAATACATATCTTGAGGTGTTGGCGAGGGGCAGAGGTTGTTGAGAGGACTATGGCCAGGACATGATCATCACGAGAGGGGAATTAGCATGATTACTCATGGAGCAGAGCTATGGTTCGGGGTTCCTGGTTATCAGGGCAGAAGAGTTTCTGTTCAGCCGGGGGTAGGTCCCAGCCCTTCACTTCTTGTTTCTCCAGAGGCAGAAACTCTCAGGACTATGCCAAGGGATCATGCTCTTGTTTTTCTTGTGGTGGTCATGGACATCAGCAGCGGGAGTGCTTGACCTTTCAGAGTGGTCATCGTGCACCGGGAGCTCCGCTCCAGGTTCCTCTGTTGAGGTAGTTCCTGGAAAGGCAGCAGTAGCAGGTTGCACTAGCTTTTGATCATCAGAGGGGAGATGGGGTAGGAAGAGGAAAAAACCATGATGCTCCCCATCCTCAGAGAGTAGAGCACGGCCATTGTGGTGGTCGTCATCAGGTTTAGAGAGGCCGTGGAGGAGCCCGTGGTCAGCTTCATGCTCTAGCGTTGCCATTTTTAGACAAGCCAGATATCGTTCGAGGTACCCTTTTCTTGTTTTTTACCTTGGTGTATGCCTTGTTTGATTCAAAAGAGACACACTCCTTAATATCACCTACCCTTGTCCATGCTTGGGGACTTGAGGTAGAGAGGCTTCTAGTGCCCTTGGAGTTGACTACGCCAGTTGGAGGTTGAGCTAGCTTGTTTGAAGTATGTAGATACTGTGGGATAGTGTTAGGGAAACACCGCTCTTGGGTATATTTCCTATGTTTATGGATACAACCATCCGATATCATCCTCAGCATGGATTGGTTGTATTCAGTGCAGGCTATTGTGGATTTCTTCAGGAATAATGTCATCTTATCGGTGTGGATGGAGAGCAAGTGGTGTTTTCTGGTGAGAGAGATCCCTTTATGGGTCATAGGCGTGTTCCATCCTTACCAACCATGGAGGCTGAGATGATGATGAGTTCTTCAAAGGATCAGCATTTGGAGTTTCTTAGGGTCGTAGAGGAGTACCCTAATGTTTTTCCAGAAGAGGTTGTAGCCTTACCCCCTCGGTGAGAGATCGAGTTTGGGATCGAGCTATAGCCAGGAGCGTCTCCTATATGTATGTCCCTATATAGGATGGCCCCTTCTGAGTTACAATATCTATGTATATAGCTTGATGGTCTGTTGTAGTGCGGTTTTGTTCGACCATGTGTGTCACCATGGGGTACACGAGTTCTGTTCGTAAAGAAGGTTGACGGCAGTTTGCAGTTGTGTGTCGATTATTTTCGCTTAAAAAAAGTTGCAATAAAGAACCGCTATCCTCTTCCGCGGATTGATGATTTATTTGATCAACTGAAAGGTGCAAGTTGGTTCTCAAAGATCTACTTGTGGTCACGATATCATCAGATGCATGTGAAGGATGAAGATATCCCGAAGACTGCTTTCCATTGTCGTTATGGGCATTATGAGTTTGTTGTAATGACATTCGACATGAAAAATTCTCCAGCTATGTTCCTGGTATTGATGAATGCTGTGTTCTGTGAGTTCATGTACAAGTTCATTGTATTTTCCATCGACGACATCCTTGTGTACTCCACATCTGAAGAGGAGAATTCAGAGTTTCTACGAGCCGTTTTGGGAGTTCTTCGTCGACATCAGCTGTTCAAAAAGTTGTCTAAGTGTGAGTTTTGGGCTCTATAAGTCCATTTCTTTGGGAATGTTGTGTTCCAAGAAGGATTAGCTATGGATCCATCGAAGATCGAAGTTGTTGTGTCTTGGGTAGCCCCCAAGACAGTGTTAGAGGTGTGAATTTTCCTTGGTCTCATAGGCTACTACATGAGGTTCGTAGCCAATTTCTCTCGAGTTGAAAATCCTCTGACATATTTTACCAGGAAAGATCAGGCTTTCTTATGGACTGATCAGTGTCAGGAAGATTTAAAGAATCTAAAAGTGATGTTAGTAAGTGCTCCAGTCCTTTGTCTTCTAGCTGAGGGAGTTCAGTTTGATGTTTTCTGCGATGCTTCACATCTGGGGTTAGGCTGTGTCCTCATGCAGTAGAGGTCAGTTGTTTCTTATGGGTCTCGGTAGTTGTATCCCCATGAACGTAACTATGCCACCCATGATCTTGATATGGCATCCATGGTGTTTTCTCTGAAGTTGTGGAGACATTACCTCATTGGTGAATGCTTTGTGGTCTTCACCGACCATAAGAGTTTGAGGTATGTTTTCTCCCAGCGTGACTTGAACTTTCAATAGCATCGGTGTATGGATTTATTGCAGGAATACAAATTCGATATATCGTATACACATGGAAAAGGGAATGTTGTACAGATGAGCTGAGCCAAATGTCAGGTAGTGATGTTGTGCATGAATCTAGTGATTTCTGGAGAGTAATGGAGGAACTGTCAGCTTTGCATCTTGACTTGGGAGAAGTTGGGGGTAGAGGTTGTCTTTTCCAGATGATAGTACAGTCATCCATGATGCAGAGGGTGGAAGATTCCCAGTTGGGGGATATAGAGGTGGAGGTTTGGAGAGACTGAGTTTTTTGTGGTGAGGCCCCTGATGGTTGGTCTGAAGATGAACAACATAAAGTGTTGTATCAGGGAAGGATTTTTTTCCCTTGGCGATGCGCAAGACGATCCTCATAGAGTTTCACAGTTCTCCTTTAGCGGTGCATCCTAGTGTGACAAAGATGTACCGATCCTTGAGTAGTCAGTTTTGGTGGCCTGGGCAGAAGCGTGCGGTTGCAGAGCTTGTGTCTCGATGTTTAGTCTGTCAGAAGGTAAAGGCTGAACACCATGTTCCTGGTGGTCTTCTCCAGCCATTAGGGATTCCTTAGTGGAAGTGGGGGGACATCTCAATGGACTATGTTATAGGTTTACCTTGAGCTCTTGGAGGACATGATGTTATATGGGTGGGAGTGGATCATTTAAAAAAATCGGCCCACTTCATAGCAATCAAGGAGTTGAGCTCAGTGGATGTTTTGTCGAGGCAGTATCTAGAGGAGGTGGTGAGACTTCATAGAGTCCCAAGGACGATAATTTCTGATTGAGATCCTCATTTTACCTCTAGGGTGTGTAGGGGTCTCCAACATGCTTTTGGTTCTCAACTATGCATTAGCACTGCTTTTCACCCTCAAACGGATGGTCAGACAGAGTGAACCATCCAGACTCTTGAAGACATGTTACTCTCTTGTGTTCTTGATTTTGGAGGTTCATGGATGAGGCACTTACCCTTGGTGGAGTTCACTTACAATAATAGTTTTCACTCCACCATTGGTATGGCACCGTTTGAAGCCTTGTATGGATGACCTTGCTATTCTCCGTTGTGCTGGACTGAGGTCCGAGAGTCAGCATTTCTCAGACCGGAACTAGTGCAGAATACAACAGAGATGGTTTAGGTGATTCGTGGGATGATGAAGACAGCTCAAGATCGTTAGAAATCATATTCCAAACAAATACGGAGACCCTTAGAGTTTGATATTTGGGATCATGTGTTTTTGAAGGTGACTCCCCGTTGTGGACAGCGAAGGTTTGGTCATGGGAGTGAGCATTCTCCCCACTTTGTTGGGCCTTTTGAGGTGTTTGCTTGAGTTGGAGCTGTGGCGTATCGAGTAGCGCTTCCCCCTAAGATGAGTCGGATGCATGACATTTTCCATGTATCGCAGCTACGTCATTATTTTCATGATGACTCCCACATCATCGATTGGGGAGAGATCGATGTTGATGATGATGTCACCTTTGAGGAGCGACCTATGGAGATCCAAGACCGCAAGGAGAAGGCATTGCATAGGCGATCCATCCCTTTAGTTCATGTCTTGTGGAGACACGGTGGCTTGGAAGAGGGTACATGGGAATGTGAGTCACATATACGCACTCAGTACCCAAAGTTGTTTGATGTTTAACTCCTTTCATGTATCGTTGTAACTTATGTGGTTGTGGAACTTTCATCTTTATGAGATGACATCCTTTGAGGCTTTTGTGGATTGATCTCTTTTGATAGGTATCACGGTTGATGGTTGTTCAGACACTGTTTTGTTTTCTCTTTAGGTGGGTTTTGGATTCTCGAGGATGAGAATGTTTTGAGAGGTATCTGATGTAATGGCCCAAACCTCTCCAGTCCATTCCTTTGTGAAAATGCGGTACTAGAGGTGTTCCGAGAAGTCATGGTGACTTGGGGGTGCGTTTGAGTGGACTTTTGAGGAAAGTTAAAGGGTAATAGCTTTCGCACGGTTGGTTCACGGTTTTCCTAAACCGTGTAGCCAAACCGTGCAAGGCTGGTCTTGGAGGCAGTTGCTAATGTACGGTTAGCGCACAGTTCATTAAACCATGTGGACTAACCATGCAGACACTTAAAGTTATATCCTAAAATTTTGGATCTAACTCATTTTTCCTTTAATCACCTCTTTTAATCCCCTAATCGACCATAACTCGGGATTACACTTCTATGGAGGTGGAAGAACCTCTCCTAAGAATTTTGGAGGAGATCCAGAGGCTTCTCTTCACGAATCGAAGCTGGTTTCTCAAGGTATGCGATCCTTTTGTTTGGTTTCTTAGATTTACCTAGATCTACTCCTCTTCTCTCGTATTCTTAGATCTATGCCAGTTATGGGTAGATCTAGGAGTGTGGATTTCATTTGTGAGGAGCTTTGGACTTGGTTGTGTTAGGAGAGGAGATCTATGGATGAATCGTGGAGAATCGACCCAATTTCCTAGGCGTTCATCAACCGTTGTGGTTTTCATAGAAAACCCTTGAGGTAGGGGATTTGTGGCTTCTCTAATTTTTCATGTGCAGTCATAGAATTAGAATGATTTAGCCCTTTGGATCACAATGAAATTGACCTAATTAAATATTTGAACCAGATTAAGAAATTTCATTGAATGCACGTTGTTGTCTCATGTTTGCTAGATAGTGTTATATATATGCCTTGAATGATAGCATGTTGTTCTGGATGAATTTGATAAAGAACGTAAATCTGAAATTAATTGATAATTAATTGGCTAAAAATAAATACGCATGAAAAAGAATCTGGTTCTTGTGGTAATTTGATATTGATTAAGTTGGCATAGTAAACATGTTTAATCCTTCTGATAGCTTACAATTTTGGTTCATTATGTTGGAACCAACGAATTGAATATGTTAATTCAAGATGGATTTATGAACTTGTTTCATTGGATTTCCTGAAGGGTTCGGAGTTAACCTCTTGTTGTGAATTAGGGCTAAAAGCCCATTTGATGTGATTGTTGGTGTTTTTTGTTTGAAGGCCGGATGCCTTGTTAAAGGCCCAAGATCCCATTTGTTGTAATGATTGTTTTCCTGCTGCTTATGTTGTGCTGTTACCCTAGAGGGGTCTTGTGATATGTGGAGACAGGGAGGCCTTGTGGTTGTGGCAGCGGATGACGCCTAGAGTGGCGATATGCATCAGTTTATGCATGTGGGTGTCCGGGAGGACACCGTGGATGATGGAATGGGATGGTTGTGATTATTGGATATTATTTATCCTTGGTAGTTTATCTGCTTTACATTTCCCCACTACTCAAGGTGGCTAGTTTTGCTTACCCTTGTTCCGAAAGGGGCTAAGATGCATGGGGTATTCCACGTGATTTCCGTGTTTAGCCTCTCGAGGGAGAATGGTCCTACGCTCTTGCTATAGGTGGCAAAGACTCGACAGGTAGTATACCTACTCACTGTGTTGAGCCCCCTTGTGTTTAGTAGCATAAGATGTTTTTCTAGAATGCCTAGGAATATGGGAAAGTAATTATAAAACTAATGTTTTATTAAATGGTAATAATCCACTATGATGGAGATGATGGTATTTAATGGTGATGTTTTAACATTAAATGAACAATAAATTTTGAATGTGATGCCAAGAAAGTTTAAATGTGGTTTTTGTTCATGGCTAATTAATGTGGAAAGAATTAATTAATGTAAAGTGTAATTGATGAAAAAGGTAATGAAGTACCCTAATGATGTTTTTTAACTGGTTGTGTTCTTATAGGATGCCTTGTCTTAGAAATAACAGCCCGAAGTCCGAGAGACATTAGCTACAGTTGAGGCTAAGACTAGGTTATACCCATAGTGTGGTTGTGAGTTATATATATTCTGTAATTTTTGTGTTTCAATATGATACTCCACCCTTTCAGTAAGGTCAACTGACCCCTCAGTAATTCTGAGCCCTAGGGGGGGTTGTTTTCCCCAACAATCTGATGGGAGGGTGAATGGATGACTACCCCCTTTGAACCTACTCTCTTCTCTTGGTAGATACTAGTGCCATTGGCACAAAAGTTAGTTTTCCCCATATATGTGTGTAGAGGGATATAATGGCTTGCGGTTATTTCCACACATAAATTCTGGATATTGTATCCAATTGACTACTATAGGAGTAACATGTATAGGCTGTGATGGCTTGAGGATCCTTACGCGGTGTATGGGCTGTAATGGCTTGAGGTACAGTACCCGGCGTATGATACACATTATGCGAGTTGTGGTGGCTACTGGAACCTACCTGGTTACTTTTTTTTTGTGAGGATGGTGTGGTGCTTAGCACAGGTGTCTTCGGGCAAGCCTTTGTGGTGGACGTGTGGCAGATTGTGGAGCTTAGCCCGAGTTTATAAGGGTAAGCCTTTGGAGAGAGATGCACAGGACGTATGTCATTGGGGAAAAGTGGAAAACCAGTGTGGAAGTAGTAGCAGGGTACCCTTGATATTCTTTACTATATGCTATATTCATAAATGCGTTACTTTGAGAGATTATCCATGGTGAGGTTGGGAACATAGTATACCTGTTAGGTGACGAGTTAGTTTCATTGTTTTTCATAGTGATTTAGCATGCTTTCCATACTTTTGCACGAGAGGTTTCAGGGAGAATCCTACTGAGTATGCTGTTATACTCACCCTACGTATATATAAACTATTTTCTAGGTCACTTGGAGCTGGTTAGAGATCAGGCTGGTTACTACTATCTTGTGGTTGCAGGAGCTGTTTGGGCTTGTGATCGCTATTGATTTACTTTCTTTTCGGTACATGCAATTTTCCCTTTTCAGTTGTAGTTCTTTTTCATGACATTACATATGCACTTGTGTTTTCATTTATACATTAGTTCTAAGTTGGAGTAGGTTGGTGTCTATCTTATCTCTATCTTTTGCATGTGTTCTCTTAGAGGGTAATTCCTCCCATTTGTGTGTTTATTATACCCTCGGTGCTAGTCGCAAACCCAGGGCCTACTGGAGGTGGGACTCGGGGGTCTCTATCTCCCATTTCTCATTACCGGCCCCGGAGGGGTACACTTTGTGGGGAGGGGGTCATGACACACATAATATATAATAACATCAATCGTTAGAGTCAGTTTTTATCCCAAACCATATTAATGTTATCCTTAATTCAATGGTTTACTTATACAACAAAGATAATTTTTATCTATGGTAACTGTTTAATATTAAAAAAATTAAAGGAATATATTTACAAAAATTAGACCTCGTGATTTCAAATAATAATTTTATTTTTCATTATTCAATTTCTATAATTTGACAAAATTAATTTTATATTAAAATTCAAAACATAATAAAAAAATTAGAAAAATAAATTTTTTAGTATAATAATGTTCTTATAACAAATTAAACCATAAAATTGATTCCTATAATCAAAATTATTTTAACAATAATATAATAGAACTAATTTTAATTTTAATCCATTTAAGAAAATTAAACTTTTTAAATGCTTGAAACTAAATGATATTTATCAATAAGAAGCATTATTTTTCACAATTCAAGGGAAAAGAAATATTTTAGGAAAAATAAAAAACACACCCTAATTTAATATTGATATGGTGTTTTCTAAAATTATATAATTTTTCATTAAATTCATTTTCAAAAATTTATATAAATTTATTATAATATTACCTTATAAAGTGAAGATAACATTTGGGAAGAAAACTTAATTTTGGGACTAAAATGATTTTTATAAAATTTGAGTTCTTACTTCCTAACAATTACTGAATAAATATTTATTGAGTAACACCTTTATTTATGTTTCATAATATTTTTAATCCTATTAATACCCTCAAATTAATTTAATAGGTAATACTATAACATTTAAATTATTATATATTGTTCCTTGTTTATACTCAGGGTTGTGTATCATATGTACTATCAGGAACAATGTTATTTATATATATATATGTATATATATATATATGACATTTTAACCCTTTTAATAAATTTTTTACTCACATATTATAATTTATAGAAGAAATGAAGGGTATTTCATTTGAAAATACCTTTTTTAAAAACCAAAATATTAAAAAGGGTTAATAAAACTTCCTCTTAAAAAGAGGAGAAAAATACAAATGTTATTCTGGAATAATCGATAACTAGGTTACCATAAGGGATTCCATTAGTGGGATGTGAAAATATGAAATTATACCATAAAATTAATTTCTGGGTACTTATAAAAAGTGAAATAGAACATGTCTAGGAGAATTTTAACAACCACAAACCCATATATCTGTGATGGGTGATGGTACAATTGATTCATTAAAAATAATGGTGAAATTATAGCATTTTATTTTATGTTCATTTCCATAATGATTATGGACTCATTTACGCAATTGACTAAAAACATAAGTAAATATACCTAATTTAAAAGTAAAATTTTATCGGTTATTCGATATCTACCACAATCTCATATTTTACTTCAAACGATGATTATTCAAGATGAATTTATCTTGTCAGAAGTTCTAAAATAATATTCTAAGAGATTAAATTATCCAAAAAATAATAAAAATACATTATAAATTTCTTTAATAAATCGTAAATGTATAGAAAAATGGATAATAATACCCAAAATTAATTAATATTCATATGATGAAATATTAATTTAGTCTCCAAAATTTAATAATAATACCAAATGGTTAAAATATATAATTCCACAAAAAAATAACCCAATATCACAAATTAACTCAATAACCTAAACATTACAAAATGTAGTTGTATTCCCCCCAAATATTTTTCATGTTAAATCCCAAGTCATACATAAGGGTTATATATTCCACAACATAATGAAACGTCTCCAAAGATATTAATAATCACCTCAAATTTCTAAGAATTCAAAAAAAATATTGGTCGTATAATATGTTTATCAAAATCAAAATAATATTCATCAATGAAATAGTTTATATAATAAAAATTCATACTAACAAAGGAATCACATATTCTAGTGGTAGGCAGTATTACCTTTTTTACACTTCAATTATGGGTTAATGCCTAATTCCCTTTCAAAATGTATCATATTTTTTTGTCAATACGGGGGTTTCTATTTTTCTAAAACTATAGTAATATAATCCCAATCACTCTCACAAAACTATGGTTAATATTAGAAATATAATATTTAATTATAAATCAATTATTAAGCACTAATGTTTTCTATAAAACATAATTTATATGAATGATATAATAATATTAACTGTCTATTATTACTTTAACATCAATGTTCATGTTATATCTAAAGGTTATCAAAAAAATTTAAAATGTTCCTAAAAACATAAATCATTCATCCTTAAATAACCTTTACACTAAAAAATATACTAAACTAAAGGGTTGTACGTCATACATGTTTTTAAAAATATCTATAATCATCTTAAACTCGCATCACATAAAATATCAAAATTGTAATATATACCTTTAATATTATAAAAATACCATAGACTATTCAACACAAGAATATTTTGTTTTATACCATATCTATGTAACATATTATTGATTTATTTAAGTTATATTCTCTAATTAAGCATGATTTCTTAGAGAGAAAATGAAAATTAACCCATATATACCGCCTTGAACTTTAAAACTAGGTGTGAAATGAGGGAATTATCACGATACACTCAAATGATGGCCAAGATATACTACAACTACTCTTTTTGGGGAAACTAATTATAGATACATATACTCTAAAATCATTTCCACATGTAATAGCCCTATAGGGATGCATTTCTAGAAAAAACACATTATCATTACATTAATAAAAACATTATGATGTTATCACCTTATTAGACATATTTTCAATGTTTTTTATATGGATAAGTTATCAAATCTATTTTCATAAATCTAATTCACAAGATTTATACTAAACATCATTTTAAAACATCTATAAATATTCTATCTACAATACCACATTTACTGTGGTTAAATTATTACATTAGTATAAGTTAAAAGCTATCACATCCCAAATGGAAAAAGAGTTTCGCAGTCTTAGTGAAGAATATTCATACATAATTCTCACATTACATTTGAAAACATTAAAAATTAAAAATTGTATTCAATGAAAATATCCTTATTCTCCTAAAAATTTTCATGAATATCATTGTTAGTATACTTCATTGCTTCTTAAGGAAAGGAAATGAACTAAGGGTGAGATCATATTCCCGTTAATTTAATGGAAATAACTTAATATATCATATAATGGATAAGGAATAATCAACAGTGAATTTTGAGTAAGTAAAAAAAATCTACATTATAAATAACTTGATCGTGGGGAGAAACATGGATGGAATAATTGATAATTAAATAATTCTATATAACTAATCACATGTTCTTGAATCATATCCATAAATATCATAACTATTCAAGTAATAACATGTACATAAATAACTAATTCGAGAATAAAAAATGAATAATTCCAGAAATCTTAAACATACCATATAGTATTCCTGTAAATACATTCTATATAAATGGGTTAAGCATTTTTTAACTACCCAAAATGGTTTATCTCATGAGTCCATACGATGCATCGAGTGTCTATAATGAACCCTAACCATTAAATACAATGCCTAATGATTTCATAATTTTATTGGTTTGAATTAAAATTTAGTACATAATAAACATTGATATTCATATTACAAAACTAGAATATGAAATATTTATATTTTTTAGTCTATTTGATCATAAACCATCTAGAGGAAGAACAATTTTGGTATCATTACTATATATAATTATAGGAGTATTAATAAAATAAAGGGTTTTTATTATTGATGAATATTAATTCTATAAAAGACAATTTAAAAAATCTATTGGAAAATAACAGTTTCACATTAAAAATAACATTAAAAAAATTAATGAAAAAGTTGTTAGCTAATTTTTTTAACAAAATAATTATTCAAAAGAGTAATTTAAGTTTCAAATAATTGATCTTTGATTATGGTTGGAAATTTTGGTCATTCTTACTAAATTTAATAAAATATTCCTTTCAAATATTCTTTAAAATGTCTAAAAGTACATTAATAGGAAAATAAAATGGAAATTAAATTAAAAACATTTAAAAAAAATAAACAATTAGTTAAAAATTATTTAATAAATATTTGGATAGTATTAAAAGAATATAATTTTTTATGGAAATAGAGGAAAAATATTCAGGGCTGAATAGCAAAAAATGCCGGTTTTCCATAAACAAATATTTTTTATCACTCTATTACATTAAATTGTAAAATTATTTTAAAACGTATAATTTTAAAAAATAAATCGTGGAAAAGAAAATATATTAGGTTTAAGATAAAATATAATACTTTTTCACCAACAGAGACTTAAACCTAAATAAACAAAAATATTGACGAGATTATGGTAGCATTTGAATCTTAACCGCTATGAAATAAATAACACCAAATGATACATTAAATATAATAAATATAAAGGGAATAATTGTAGAGACTCGAAGCTTAACGTACATGGACATTACATTACTTTTTCGGAATACTTAGTACATAACAAAAACACACACACAAGGACCGTAATAGTTTAGTGTCTTTGGAAACTCAGAATATAATCTTTTAATCGTTGTGAAAGATCTTCAACATCTCCCATAAAGATCTTACTTTTTTTTTCACCTAAAACCTTCCTTTATATCCTAGGGAAAAGAAAACATAAAAGGGTGAGATCAAATTCTCAGTAAGGGTAATCAAAATAAATATCAATCACATCATATTCATAAGAACATAACATTTTGGAAATCTTAACCTGCAAAAGAGATCATAATATCAAAACATGGGGTAAATCATAGTAGTGAAATTTAATCCCAATAATCATAACATAAAACATGAAACATTGTGCCATACACACATAATCATAGAGAATCATTTCTTATTATTCAAGTCTCATTGCCAAGACTATCTTAGTGGACAAAGTCCATTTCTGAACCGAGTTCACTCATTTTTTCAGTCCTGTTTCACTGAACCGGTTGAACCTGCCGTTCCAGCCATGTCTATCTCATGAGATATAAAATCATTACCCAATGCATTGGAGGGAGATATAGGTCCCACCCATCTCATAATGATACCATTCTTATGTGTTCCACAAAATTATAAATCATACATCATTGCATAACCCATGTAATAAAAATTGGATTCTTAAACATCGTGAGATCATAAAACAATTCATATAAGATAAAGGAATTCATAAAAATAATTCCATCACAACATAAAAAAATCAATGTAATAATAGAGATAGAAATAGAACCCTATATTATTTTAGATGGAAAATAAATTTTGATAAAACACTTGAACTCCATTCTTGAAGAAAATATCCTTTCTACTTCAAAAACAGTTTTCCTTTCTTAACATGTAATACAATTCTAAACTAAAAGAAGTTGATTAAAAATAATCTTGAAAACTTGTAATGTAAGATTCTTGGAAATAATGTTTTAAAAATCCATTCATGCCGTATAAGTTAAAAAAACATTCTTCTCGTACTTTTGTCGGAAAAGTCAAAAAGTACCTCTTACGAAAAACGACAAAAGATTCCTTTCATATATTTTACTAAAAACTCACCGAAGGGTAAAATTGGACTTAAACAGTTTTAGGAGGATATAAATAATATTACATATTGATGAAACATGGATGTGGATGATAAAATACACCCTAGTAAATACCAAAGTATAAACAATCTCGGATAAAAATGAGATTGTGATATTTTCCTTACCTTAGGTCCGATTTGCTTCGTAAGTGTCCGAACCTCCTGTATAATAATTTAAATAATGTCATTGACTTATTCCAGAATAATAATAATTATTATGATATCATATATGGTTCAATTATGACTTTATATTACCCGTTCTTTTTTAAATTCCATGTTAAAGAGCGTATTGGGTAAAATCTTTTCATTTGTCATCCGTGTTTTGACTTGAAATTATTCATATGATTACTTAGATCATGATTAATTAATTCCATAATATAAAAAATGATTTATATAAAATATATATTCAGAATATACATATATATAATAGATCAGTAAATGGAGAGAAACACACCGTTCATGGAGACGGTAGGCCGTACGTACGCATGAACGTTGTTTTCGTTACCTTATTGAGTTGAATGGAATTAAGTAGATGACATAAATATATATACACATAAATCAAGTATCATTATTATGTCATATATTTAATGATTACTTATTATATATACTTTATAATCATTCATGAATGGTTAACGTGGAGAATGAATCTCATCGCGTCGTGTAGACGGTAGTCCGTACGTACGCACGAGTGAGGATATCATTCTCATGATCATGGAATTGTATTGGAGTATATGTATACTATTTCAGAATCAATATCACTTTTCAATAATCATATATAGTTATTATTTACACCATTATACCCATCAAATTAAGGTGGTGGTGGAAAATAGATTACACCACGGCATGGAGACGGTATTCCGTACGTACGCACGCGCGATGATTTCATTTTATGTAGGATGGATAGATGGTGAAATAGGGTTGTTTCATAATTATAATAACATATCAGTATATTATTGATACTGATGTTATTACTTCATAATGATACAACCTAATAATAAGAAGTGGAAGAAGAAATAAAGTTGAAAGAATCGGTAACGGACATTACCTCTTCTTTGAAGCGCCTCTTTGAGTCCTCCTCTTAGAGAACAAAACTTGGTCTTTGAAGAAGACCAGTACCTCTAGGATGTTTCTAGGGAAGTGGAGAAGAGAATTTTTCAGGGGTTTTTCGAGGTTGAAGGCTCAAAGTGGTGTGAGGAAGAGAGGGAGGAGGTGCCCTTTTATAAGGGAGGAGAGGGGCACCTTTGGAAAAACTAAACAAATTATTTTATTATAAAGCCATATTCAGTTATGAATAGCTCCAAATTAATTTATTTCGAAGCTAAGGTAGGGATGGGTCGAAATACTCTCATACAATAGAATTTTGACAAGTTTAGTTTACTATTTTAACCTTATCATTTAGATTTAACTTTAAGTTAGATAATTTTTCTTTTACCATGTCTTTTTGTGTTCTTACACTATAAGGTTAATAAACATACTATAAATAGACAAAAGAACCCCAAGTTGTTTATTATTAATATATATAACCTTATCTAAGTCATTTGGCCGAACCATAGATTTTTATGAATAAAATAACAATTAATAATATAATATTTGTTTTAAAAACTATTTTATGTCAATTTTGTCACTATTTAGTAATTGATTTTTGTGAAAATTATAAAAGAATGATTATTTCGAAAAAAGTTTATTAAATAAATACTAACATGTCATAGTAACCTATAAAATTAGTGTAATTCATAAAAAGTCTCAAATTACATTTATTTGGGTATTTATAACATCAATTATGTCAATATTTCATTAATAAGATAATTACTGTATCATCTTTGTGTCATAAATAAATTAAATTATTTAATGTCTAAAAATTACAAACAAAATATCATTATGTATGAAATCCTTTTATATTTCTAATGAAAATTTATAGTAGAATTTATCTTATGTATAACCCTATATTAAAAATTATTTACTTATTAAACTATGATTTTAACTATTTTAAACCTTCATTAAATAAATTAATAATAAATGTCCTAATCTAATCCAAGTGGGCCTAAATGCTCATATTTTATTCCTAAGGTTGTTTTTTATCTAATTACACTTATCCAATAGAATTAGGACATGTGTTATGGTAATAATAATATCATTTTTACCCTTAATTACCCTATTTACTTTTAACCGTGGTAAAAAAAGTAAAAAGTTACTATTCACCAAAAATTATTTTCATCTCATTGAACCACATTTTACTTACTTACATCAACCGTGGCACTCGGATTTTTGAAATTCCACTCACAGAAGCGGTAAAATTAAGTTTTATGAAAAATTCATTTTTTTAACTACCACTTAGTGGTTTCACTATTCATCAAAAAATGAAAGTTTCCAGAAAAATAAAAAAAATTAGGCCTAAGCTATATTTGAAATTTTGAACTAAAAAATTATGTCTATTTTACCAAATTCAAAGCATATCAGTTTCATTAATTAGTTTAAAAATTAATTCCCGTCGTCAAAACAAATAGCGTGTTCTTAAGAGATAATAACTATCAAAAGATTGACACTTGTTTATGTCTGGTTTAAATGTGAAATTACATCCAATGACCAACATTGTTATTAAATTTTAAAAATATATTCTAAATATAATTTAAAACCACTCAAATTAAAAATTTATCACTATTAATTATTTCTATTAAAAAGGTTGTTTTTAATTAAAATTTAGTAATTTTCACTATTCATCGGAAAATGAAAGTTATCCGAAAAGTACCGAAATTTCACCCTAAGCTAATTTCAATATTCCGAATCCAAAAATGAAGACCATTTTGAAAAATAAAATTTACAAAATTTCAAAAATTGGTTATTACTATTCATAACAGCTAGTTTTTATAATAGTTTAATAACATATCGTTGTTTAGTGAAACTCGGTATTGCGTACTATACACGCTATCGAGGAAGGTCGTGATTGCGTGTAATGAAAGGAAAGTCAAGGATTCGTGTTGTGCAAGCTCCTTTTGGTGTAGCGTACAACACAAGACATTAATGAAATTAAAAAGAATCTTTTTCATAAAATCTCAGGGTGTTACATTCTTCCCCCATTAAAATGAACTTCGCCCTCGAAATTCATCGGGGTTATAAATTGTTTACTATTTATATAAACCCAAATCGTAAAAAAGAATTCGAAAACTTAATTTTAAAAACTAATGTATGAAATGTAACAATTACTCAAAGTAACTCATCACTGGGTTTCCATATAGGAGAACATATGTGAAAATATGGATATGGAAGAAAAATCTAACCATTAAGTAATGATGGAGAGTTGTAGAGAACATGGCTATGAAAAAGCCGTCAATCACAAAGCCATAGACTTGTGACGATCTAAGGTACCATCTGATTTATCGGATATAAGGGAACTAGGACAACATTTTTGTTTCTCAAGATCATTTCCCTAAAGATGATGAAATTGGAGTTAGAAGAAATTCTTTCGTGGTTTTGGTATAGTCTCACCATTGGTATTTCTTTGGACAATTTCAACTTCATCTCATAAAGAAATGAAGTTGAATTTGTCATTCGTGATGTGTTAGCAGATCATGTGATAGAATGATAGGGCATTCTATCTGTCTCAAACAGAAGGTTAGAAAAGTTATCAAAAAAAAACATAAGTCCATCTATAGTGAGATTAATCATATATGGTTCCTAAAATGGACTTATACTTCATATATCATACTTCTTTATATAATAAAACTAGTTTCTACTAAACAGGTACTTCCTGTAGGCCAGTGGTAGGCGATAAAGGCCAGTCACACTTCGGTTGTGGGTTCGATTCCCACAGCCTTGTCCGACGCGATGGGTTGTCGCCCATCCTGCGGGTTGTCCTTTTTCTAAAACTACATTACTATAACATCCCATAAATAATATTTAAAAAACTTCTATACTTAAAAGATAATAACTTATTTCCAACATAATCCATTCCAATTTTTAGGCTTATCCAAAATAATGTTGTCTAATCTCATATTATAGTGAAAATGATTACCAAAGAGTTCATACAACTAGCATGTTAATACCATTGTTGATCCCCATATATCATGAGATATGTCTTGTTGGTCACATTCCAAACATTCGAAGGCCTTAATCATGTATTCTCTTGAAAAAATGAATACCCATTGAACCTTATTGAAAACATGAATTCTGTTAAAAGTTAACTCTTTCCACATACCAAAATCCTCAAAATTCTATATACTCAAAACATTATGTCACTTAGTCCTTATATCAATCATGAGATCATGAATACTATCAAACATTTCATTTTCTCATTTTCCCTTCATTATGCACATGTCATCTTTTTTTCCAAAAATATCTCAATCACTTTCCATGGTTACCAGTACTATAAAATTATTGAAAACCACAATAGACCAATACATAAATATTCCAATATTCCACGATACTATATACAACATTATTTTGGAATCCCATCACATAAACACTTAATCATTCCACCACATCATTTTCATATTCAACATCGCCAATAGTGATCGCATGTGACTTCCCTTTTTTCCTTTGCCTTAAGTGGTTTCTCATGTCGATCATAACTAACCCTTGGATTAGGGAATTTATTAGTATAATGCCCCATTTCAGTGCACTTGAAGCATTGAAGTGTTGGTGGTGCGTTCTCTGCAGTATTTTCTTTATTCACATCATTAGAAACCTTTTTTCCATTACTTCGACACTCAGATACTCTATGACCTTATTTTCCACACTTAAAACATTTTCTAGTCCTTTTAAGACAATCTCCACCATGCTTCTTTCCACACTTTGAGCATAAGGAAACATTCATCTTCTTTTCACCATTATTCTGAGATTTCTCCTTGAACTCCATCTTTCATTTCTTGTCAAAACTATGAGATGGATAAGTAACACCATCTTCCACTTCTACCTTGATAGCACAACACACAATTTCTTCATAGCTACTGAGGTCTCTTATAGCTAAGGTCCTTCGAAGATTTGGTTTTAAGCCACTGATGAATCGATCAACTTTACTTTCAAGTTGGATGATAAATCTAGATGAATACCTTGCAAGCCTTGTAAAGTTCGCTTCGTATATTCCAACAGATTCATCATCCTTTTGCTTTAGTTCAAGAAACTCCTTCTCCATCTTTGTTCGAAGAATACGAGGGAAGTACTTATTGAAAAATAAGTTCTTGAACTCATCCCATTCCATGGAATCAATTTCATCTCTTTGACTCATATTCTTGATATGATTTCACCATTGATCAGCTTCACCTTCCAAAAGATATACTACTAAGATGACTTTATCATGTTCAGAACATTGAAGAACTGAAAATATCTTTTCAGTGGTACTGATCCATTGTTTAGCAAGAAGTGGATCATAAGACCCACTAAAAGAAGGTGGACATTTCCTCTTGAAGGACTCAATAGAATATTGTTCCCTTCTCTACTCAATTGGAAGTCCAGAATGAATCATAGCTTATGTAAGTATATAAATAAGATTTTTCACTCAATCTCCCATAACATTTGTTTGTTCATGAGGACAATCATTGCAATGTCCATTGGATTGATCAACACAGTTCCTTCGGGTTCCAGCCATCGTCTAAAACCCAAAAAGAATAGTGTGAGAGGAAAAAATCATGCAAGGGAAAACAACATAATAAAGGGGGAGTACCTTCAATATCTAACATCTTAGGATTAATTCTAATATCGTTACCATAATTCTAGGACTATAACCTATACTTATACTTAACCTCAAGGACATCACTCGACATACCTTAAAATATCTCTAGGGATCTCACTAAAGTTCTCGCATCCTAGTTTCCAAAGGTTGACTAAACCTTTCCTCTGATACCAACTGTAGAGACCCGAAGCTTAAGGTACATGGACATTACATTACTTTTGCGGAATACTTAGTACATAAAAAACACACACACACAAGGACCGTAATAGTTTAGTGTCTTTGGAAACTCGGAATATAATCTTCTAATTGTGGTGAAATATCTTCAACATCTCCCATAAAGATATTCCTTTTTTAAACCTAAAACCTTTCTTTATATCTTGGGGAAAAGAAAACATAAAAGGGTGATCTAAAATGATGAGTAAGGGTAAACAAAAGAAATATCAATCACATCATATTCATAAGAACATAACATTTTGGAAATCTTAACCTGCAAAAGAGATCATAATATCATAACATGGGATAAATAATAGTAGTGAAATGTAATCCCAATAATCATAACTTAAAACATGAAACTTTGTGGCATACACACATAATCATATATAATCATTTATTATTAGTGAAGACTCATTTCCAAGACTATCTTAGTGGACAAAGTCCATTTCTGAACCGAGTTCACTCCTCGTTTCAGTCCTGTTTCACTGAACCGGTTTAACCTACCGTTCCAGCCATGTCTATCTCATGAGATATAAAATCACTACCCAATGCATTGGAGGGAGATATAGGTCCCACCCATCTCATAATGATACCATTCTTATGTGTGCCACAAAATCATAAATCATACATCATTGCATAACCCATGTAATAAAAATGGGATTCTTAAACATCGTGACATCATAAAAAAATTAAAATAAGATAAAGGAATTCATAAAAATAATTCCATCACAACATAATCAAATAAATGTAATAATAGGGATAGAAATAGAACCCTATTTTATCTTATATGGAAAATAATTTTGATAAAACACTTGAACTCCATTCTTGAGGAAAATTTCCTTTCTACTTCAAAAACACTTTTCCTTTCTTAACATGTCATACAATTCTAAACTAAAAGAATTTGATTAAAAATAAACTTGAAACCTTGTAAAGGAAGATTCTTGGAAATAATGTTTTAAAAATCAATTCATGCCGTATAAGTTAAAAAAACATTCTTCTCGTACTTTTGTCGGAAAAGTCAAAAAGTACCTCATACAAAAAATGACAAAAGATTCCTTTCATATATTTTACTAAAAACTCACCGAAGGGTAAAATTGGATTTAAAGAATTGTAGGAGGATACAAATAATATTTCATATTGAGGAAACATTGATGTGTATGATAAAATACACCCCAGCGAATACCAAAGTATAAACAATCTCGGATAAAAATGAGATTGTGATATTTTCCTTACCTTAGGTCTGATTTGCTTTGTAAGTGTCCGAACCTCATGTATAATGATTTAAATAATTTCATTGACTTATTCCATAATCATACTCATTGTTATTATATCATATATGGTTCACTTATGGCTTTATATTACCCGTTATTTTGTAAATTCCATGTTAAAGAGCATTTTGGGTAAAATCGTTTCATTTGTCGTATGTGTTTTGACTTGTAATTATTCAAATGATTACTTAGATCATGATTACGTAATTCCAGAATATAAAACATGATTTATATATAATATATATTCATAATATACATATATATAATAGATCAGTAAATGGAAAGAAATACACCGTTCATGGAGACGGTAGGCCGTATGTACGCATGAACGCTGTTTTCGTTTCCGTATTGAGTTGAATGGAATTAAGTAGATGACATACATATATATACACATGAATACAGTGTCATTATTATGTCATATATTTCCTGATTAATTATTATATATAATTTATAATCATTCATGAATTGTTAACGTGGAGAATGAATCTCATCGCGTCGTGGAGACGGTCGTCCGTACGTACGCACGAGCGATGATATCATTCTCATGATCGTGGAATTGTATTGGAGTGTATATATACTATTTCAGAATCAATATCACTTTAAAATAATCATATATAGTTATTATGTACACCATTATACCCATCCAAGTAAGGTGGTGGTGGAAAATAGATTACACCATGGCGTGGAGACGGTATTCCGTACGTACGCAAGTGCGGTGATTTCATTTTCTGTAGTATGGATAGATGGTGAAATAGGGTTGTTTCATACTTATAATAAAATATCCGTATATGAGTGATACTGATGTTATTACTTCATAATGAAAAAACCTAAGAAGAAGAAGTGGAAGAATAAATAAAGTTGAAAGAATCGGTAACGGACATTACCTCTTCTTTGAAGCGCCTCTTTTAGTCCTCCTCTTAGGGAACTAAAATTGGTCTTTGAAGAAGAACATGACCTCTAGGATGTTTCTAGGGAATTTGAGAAGAGAATTTGTCAGGGGTTGGCCGAGATTGAAGGCTCAATGTGGTGTGAGGAAGAGAGGGAGGAGGTGCCATTTTATAAGGGAGGAGAGGGGCACCTTTGGAAAAACAAAAAATATTATTTTATTATAAATCCATATTCGGTTTTAAATAGCTCCAAATTGATTTATTTCGAAACTAAGGTGGGGATGGGTCGACATACTCTCATCCAATAGAATTTGGACAAGTTTAGTTTACTATTTTAACCTTATAATTTAGATTTAAATTTATGTAAGATAATTTTACTTTTACCGTGTCTTTTTTTGTTCTTACACTATAAGGTTAATAAACCTACTATAACCAGCCAAACGAACCCCATGATGTTTATTAATAATATATATAACCTTATATAAGTCATTTGGCCGAGACTTATATTTTTATGAATAAAATAACAATTAATAATATAATATTTGTTTTAAAAACTATTTTATGTCAATTTTGACACTATTTAGTAATTGATTTTTGTAAAAATTATAAAAGCATTATTAGTTAGAAAAAGTTAATTAAATAAATAATAACATGTCATATTAACCTATATAATTAGTGGAATTCATAAAAAGTCTAAAATTAAATTTATTTGGGTATTTATAACATCAATTATGTCAATATTTCATTAATAAGATAATTACTGCATCAACATTGTGTCATAAATAAATTAAATTATTTAATGTATAAAAATTACAAATAAAATATCATTATGTAGGAAATCTTTTTAGATTTCTAATTAATATTTATAGTAGAATTTATCTTTTGTATAACCCTATATTAAAAATAATTTACTTATTAAACTTTGATTTTAACTATTTTAACCCTTCTTTAAATAAATTAATAATAATTGTCCTAATCTAATCCAAGTGGGACTAAATGGTCATATGTTATTCCTAATGTTGTTTTTGGTCTAATTACACTTATCTAATAGAATTATGACATATGTTAGGTAATAATATTATCATTTTTACCCTAAATTACCCTATTTACTTTTAACCGTGGTAAAAAAAGTAAAAAGTTACTATTCACCAAAAATTATTTTCATCTCATTGAACCACATTTTACTTACTGACATCAACAGTGTGTCTCAGATTTTTGAAATTCCACTCACAGAAGCGGTAAAATTAAGTTTTATGAAAAAATTCATTTTTTTAACTATCACTTAGTGGTTTCACTATTCATCAAAAAATGAAAGTTTCCAGAAAAATACCAAAAATTAGGCCTAAGATATATTTGATATTATGAACTCAAAAATGATGTCTATTTTATCAAATTGAAAACATATCAGTTGCATTAATTAATTTAAAAATTAATTCCCATCGTCAAAACAAATAGCGTGTTCTTAAGAGATAGTAACTATCAAAAGATTGACATTTGTTTGTCTCTGGTTTAAATGTGAAATTACATCCAATGACTAACATTGTTATTAAATTGTAAAAATATATTATAAATATACTTTAAAATCACTCAAATTAATAATTTATCACTATTAATTATTTCTATTAAAAAGGTTGTTTTTAATTAAATTTGAGTAATTTTCACTATTCATCGGAAAATGAAAGTTATCCGAAAAGTACCAAAATTTCACTCTAAGCTAATTTTGATATTCCGAATCCAAAAATGAAGTCCATTTTGAAAAATAAAATTTAAAAAATTTCAAAAAGTGGTCATTACTATTCATAACGGCTATTTTTAATAATATTTTAATAGCATATCACTGTTTAGTGAAACTCGGTATTGCGTACTACACACGCTATCGAGGAAGGTCGCAATTGCGTGTAATGCAAGGAAAGTCAAGGATGCGTGTTGTGAAAGCTGATTTTTCTATACCGTACAACACAAGACATTAATGAAATTAAAAAGAATATTTTTCATAAAATCTCGGGGTGTTACAATAATTATATATCATATCAAAGTGAATTTATAAACAACACAGTAATGAAACATGTTGTGAATATGACATACATATCCTATAAAGAAAAGTAGGATGAGAAAGCCTTACAAAGACCACATTATTAAATTCATTACTTGTCAAAAAAAAACAAAAAAAATGAAATAAAAACTAATAAAAGCATAAGATATTCCACAACAAATCAATGAATCACATTTTCATTGAAGTATAAGTATAACCCAGTGAATTTAAATAGAGTTTTTAAACCCCTTACCACATTTATTAATTGTAAATTACATTTTTTAAATTCATGAATAATAAACATATGTTAATTTTTTTTTCATTTTTAAGAACTATTTTCATGATTATTATTTATACTATTTTATTTATTATAATTTTATATTTAATTAAATAATAAATTCTTTTAACATTATAATTTTTTGATGATATTTGGTTCGTATGTGATAAATGAATTTAGTATGATGAATATGGAAATTGAGTTAATTATTCTATTATCTCTTTAATAATTATCATGAAATTGTTATCATCTTAATAAATAAATTACACATTTAAAACCAACCAAGAATTGCTGTTATTTTAAATTTACTATATTTCAATCATAAAGATGGTAAGCCGTATGTATGAGTGGGTATCATTTTTATTTTTCAATGATAATGATGGAAATAAGGTAAGTATTATTTTAAAATTTTATAATTATTATCGCACTATAAATAAAATATTAATTTTTTAAATAATTTTATACATATCATTCATGTAATGTGTTGATGGAAAATTAATCACATCACTTTGTGGATGTGGGCATGCACATATACAAAAGGATGTCATTTTCATTTTTTAAAAGGTGTAAATTTAAGAATGTAAATGATATATTATAATTTTTTAAAGATTAATTGCTCATGATCACCTTATAAAAACATTAAATATATCATTTTATCCAACATTGTGCGTCATTGAAGGAAAATGAATTATATTGGTTCTTGTGGAAGTACTCCGCCGTCTACAGGAATGATGATTTCATTTATAGTTTTATAGAAGAAGAGAAGAATATAAGTTATTAAATTAACACAAGAACATATAATTATATGTTATATAATAATTTTATTAATTATTAATTTTTGAAAATTATATTTATAAGGTAGAAGAAGAAATAATACCACAACACTTGGTTAAAAGTTATACATCTTTTGGAAAAACATTTTTTGATTTACACCTAAAGCATTGCATGGTTGATGTTCTACCCATGATAAGGCATATAGAAAGTGGGAAGTTCTGTATGGATGATATTTAGGTGGGTATTGGTGGATAAAAATTATTTATGAAGTGTTATGAGATGAGGGGAGTGTGTACCCTTTTATACTGAGAGGAGAAGAATTCATTGAATCTCTTAATTTATCAAATTTATATCAATTAATTTTCATGAATAACTGGCTCCAAATTTATGAAATTATAAGATAGGTTGTGTATGATTCAAAATAATCTCACTCACTCCAAAAATAAATTTTATTTTGATGTACCAAAGAACATAGAGTGGTCTAAAATAATGAATCCCAATAGCATCACCACTAACAAAGAGGTTACAATCATTTGGAAAAGTGGATATACTATGAAATACGATGAGGATGTTTCTAGGGTATGCCTTTTTTCATGACCCATCCCAATGGGTCCCATGCCACAACCACCCATGATCCCCTCCAATTAGCCAGGGGCCAGTGACTAGCACCGAGTAGGCCTATCACTAACATGGGAGGCATTTCCAAAGTACCCGTATGCACACACACACCTCCAAACCCAAAAATGAAGAAATGTAAAAAACCCACTAAGGAACAAAATTCATGCATACAATTAATCCCAACCAATAGAGTATGATGAAAATTAAAGTAATGAATGTAAACTGGGATAGAATACAAGTCCAACAAAAAAAGGAGTATGCAAACTACAAAGTCAAAATCGTAAGAACAAAGAGGTAATTGGATTGATGCTTGTAGTTGTAGGAACACATCGGCCTGTAGGGAACTCAGAAAGATCGTTCTCCAACCCATCTTCCCTGTAATCCATCAAAATGACTCTCATTTATACAAGACATGACACGTGGGGGAAAAGCCCGTGCAGGGGTGTGTATAACAATACTTTGTAAATGACCCAAAAAACCGCAAAGCAATACACAAAGTAAAGGTACAATCTTATCTAAATAGTATATGTCTACTGAGTATATAATAAGAGATAAACAATCCACATATACTCAAAACTCTGACCTGTAGTCTAGAGACAAGTCACACTACCACATACTACTCCTCAGGATTAAGTTCGAAGGTTCCATGAAGCACTCATCTGGGAAAACTCACTCCACGAGTCTGATGGTTTTGATGACATCCATCTGAGAAGTATTGTTCATTGGTAAAGGTCATGAGAGATAGATAAAATACTTCTAGGAGAAAACACTCCTGAGTGGGGATGGATCATGATACACAAATGAGGATCACTACTACGGAATTTGTGGATACCACGACTCATCTGGATTCTCCTTCTAAGTAGAGGATCAACATATTTTAAGAGTAGTCACGTCGATATGTGACTCTAACTTGGGTGAATAATGGATATAGGGTCTCGCTTCGGGAATCTCGTAGGGATAACCAACTCTATCTTGGGAAGTCCTACGGAAGGAATCATACTCCTATAGATGGAAATGATACCATACCTTTAGGGTAACTAGAAAAGGGTCACTAACCCAAATGAATCATGTCAAAGATACAATGGACAAGATGTTCAAGCCATTTTCCAAGATATACACTATGTGTATAAGGGTCGCACACACTGCCTCTCGACTCTGGGTACTACCCTTGTATAACAGCCTGAGTCAGAAGAACATGCCGCGTAGAAATGTAAGTACATGGTGTGTCGTATGCACCACACACCATGTCTGAGAAACCAGGGTTATCTTCAGGTATGCGGTTTTGTGCCAAAACATGGTTTCAACCCCTGTCTACCATCCCATGTAACCGGTACATGGGTTTTCCCAATTAGCCATCCTGGTTTGCCCATGTAGTAGAGTACACGATTGTGTACCCCGCATGTTTCCATGTATCTTACGAGATACACGCCGAGTCCATGTAAGGACCCACACGCCACGTGAAAATGGTCACGTGCCACGTTAGTGCTTCCTGATGCCCATAACTCTAGCCGCCACTATGTGGGGCCCACACACCATGTCTCACTGAAGGCATGTCATGTTCTTCATTGTGTGTAGCACGCAAACCCTAGGTGCCACCATTGGTACAACATGACGTGTTCTTTAGGATACTCTCTGTGTGTTCTAGAAATTTCCAGAAACATGAACCTACTCCGCTGCACCCTAGTGATTATCTGCTCTTCAATACAACAATCCATTTTACACAAATCTCAAAATTTAAGGTTTCCCCAATATCCCAATGTCATCTTCATTGTTTTAGGGCCCCCGATCGGCCCTGAAATGCCTATTGATCCACCCATGTAATGAATTCTTGAGAAATAATCTCTCCCAATTAGAGCTGATTCATTGTCTTCCATCATCGTCATAAATTTTCTAGGTCGTTGTGATGCCGAAGATCTATTTTGGGATCGTTGCACCAGGAAAAATGCAGGCATTGATTCCTTGTTTGTATCTTTGCGATGAATGTGATGAAACCGGGGTAGAGGGGGAAGAAAAAAAAGTAACAATGGAGGAACAAACCTCTGCTAGCATTCATTACAAAGTTAATCCCCTCCAGTTAGAAGGTTTATATTGGGTAAATTAAAAATATCAAAATCTGACAATAAAACTCCCATGAATGAACCCAATAAACCCCTCCCGCAAGAATGGCGATGCGCGGGTCAACCATTTATGGGGTTGATACGTGTTATTTGTTAAATTCAATGAACAAGGAAGAAAAAAATTTAAAACATAACCCATACCTCGAGAATGGATACATTTCCGATAAAATAATCACTCTTTTGTTGCCGTTGAGATCCTTCAATTCCGTTAGCACAACGATTCGTGCCTTTGCTTTTTCATCGTTCATTTTTGAGAGTTCTCTCCAAGGTTTCAATAATTACCTAGAGTTTCTCTCAACTTTTTCCAATGATCAACATTTGTTTAACCTATTAAAATGCGAGAACACATTTCATCATTCTGTTACACTATGGCATTAATGATTCAACATTGTTGTTTTAATAGTCATTAAGATATTTAATTATTTATCAAAATAGTTTCCCCATACTTTCTCTAAAGTGAAAATTTCCAAATAAAATAAAATAAAATAAAATATTCAAATTATTTTATTTTATTTTATTTTAATTATAAGGTCTGAAAATTATCTTTTTCCTCCAACCTGCACCAGTCGAGGTTAGTCCCATTCTTAGGTATAGTCATTGTCCTAGACACAACGGAACCCTCAGATTTTTAATCTAGGCATCCATTTAAAAACTGCCAAAACCACGAAAACACGTAGACGCACCTGACATAAAAAGTTCAAACCACTATTTTTGGGCTCACTGGGCCTAGAAATGATGTGTTGTCTCCATGCTTGGTCTAATAATAATTCTATATAATTTATAAAAATGATATACGTAAAATATGGGACATTACAACTTTACAATGAGGATGTCTATGAAAAAATTACCCCTATAGGAATAAGGAAAATCTATATCTTTTTCATCCATGGACCTTCACTTCTGAATAGAATAAACCACAGACCAAAGGATTTTGGCATTATCCCGTAGGAATATACCCAAAATCTCGGTGTGTAATTACATAATGGTAATGTGGATATTGTACAACATGAAATGATAGATAATTATAGGCATGGAACTGAATTCTACCCCTATAAAATTATATTATCCATAAAAAATAAATAAAAATACCACAAACCACCAAAAATCACACACTAAACATTCCCCCTTATGACACCCTAGGAAAACGATGTATCAAAATTCATATTAATACCTATTTGGGGGGGGGGGCTCCACATTACCCTCCTACCATGATGACATGAATCCATACCATTAAAAGTTGTAAAATCCATTTAATGAAACCCAAACTGAGAATTCCATTATTGACCCCATGGAGAAATGAACCAAGGACCTCAACTTTTGAAAAAATATGCACCTTGAGGTAAAGTGTGGAGAAAAAATACCTTATCTAATCCTATTACAAGGCTTCTTGAAAACCCTACATATAGTATAGAAATACATTCCACATAATTAAATATCTTATAGACTCAGTCCCTTAAAACCAAGGTATCAGAATGTTATATAAATCACCACCTAGAACTGTAATAACCATAATCTTCCCAAAAAGTAGCCAAGATAAACTATCCCACTAAATATTCCAAAATAAATAACATGTTGTTTATATATTTTTTCATCTATCAACACATTAAATGATAATCTAGCTAAATACCTTTCTACCTGGTTCATTGAAATGAATAATCATTTTGAACATGGACATTTTCATCCTCATTAAGAGTTGTGGAAATAAATATAGGATGCACATTATATAGTTTAAAAGTAATGTATAAAAGAAGAAGATTAGAGAAGAATATAGATAGACGTACCTAGTTTTTTTTGTAGTTCATATCTTCTCACATGACCAACAGAAAAAATATATCCTTCAAAATATCCAGAGTTGAATGCATGAATCATTCCAGACATGGTAATGAATATGGACTCTCCAACCATCTACCCTATTCCACACCAACCCTACAAATTATAAATATATCCCACCATGAAATGCCTATAATAATAAACCACGATTTTTTTTCATTTATTCTATTCATATTTATGTCCACATTCAACAAGTTGACACAACCTTATTCAATGGGTCTTGTCATTATTTTCCATGAAGCACAATCACAAATCCCCCTATTTTAAAATCCCTTATAAAATAATTAGAAGTTATCTCTAACCCCAAAATAATTACATTGGGATATTTAATGACTGAAAACACATTTATGGGTATATAATTAAGGACTCTATTAACCATTTTGTTCCTAAACCCAATAGAAAAAATGTGTTTTTTCATTTTCGCACTTATATCATGGTTTTATCCCATTCTTACCCATTTGATAATCATTGAAACAACATAGTTTTTAACTGTACATGGGAATTGAATGTAAATATAAAATTACAATTTCCCATAAATTGATCATGGTTGACATTGTAAACTATATAACAACAACTCAGCTAGATATTTTATTTTTATTAAAATGAAATAATTTAATAAAACATTATTTATTATAAAACATTATTATATAATTTTTTGGGACTATTCATTTACTTTGACGTTGGAAATAACGTGATTGAAAATTAATTTTAATATAATACTTTAAGACATCACAAAGATTCTATAATTTTCTACAATATTTTTCAATCACAATAATTCATTCTTATTATATTAATTCTAATATTTTAATATTAATTTATTTTTTTAATTAATGAATTATTATTGTTTGGGTGTTGTGTATTAATTTAATTTAATTATAGAATCAATAAAAATTATATATAAACTGACATTATAAATAAAATTGTATAATTAAAAAAGAAAAAATTTATAACCGAAGATACTTGTAATTTATCTATGTTACAAAATATTATGGATATTAAAACAAAGAGAGTGTCATTTTTAATTTTTTATTTTATATAAATACAGTAATGGTCTAAATTGAAAAATGTGGAACCATGTTGCCATATTTTTTAGAAATATGGAAATGAAATATGTACACTCATCCAATATGAAAAATTCCCGTGATAGGGACATTTTTAAGTCCTTATCATATTATTATTTTTTCCTTAATTACATGGTTTACCCTGATCATGTTTATAATTGTTTACTATGGTTACTATTAATAATGACCAAAAATGAAAGGGAAATACTCATAAAATTTGGATTCACATATTTTAAATATTGAATCAAATTTTTAGGATTCAATTTATAAAATTAGACGAAATAATGATTATATAAAATAAAAAATGCAGTGAGGAGATGTTATTTAGGAATATTTCTTTTAACTATAAAAATTATTTTACACCAAATTCAACCTTAAAATTGATTCTATTTATTTAAATTGGATTATTAATAATATAAGAGGTTTAATATTACTTTTAAACCATTTGATAATAAAAAGTAAAATTTTAAATAAATGAAACAAATGTTCAGTTATCAATGAAAATCATTAATTTCCACTAATCCTATAAAAATCAATCTTTTAAGAGAAATCCTAAAAACTGACATTTTTTTAATTTGTATATGATGATTTAAAAAATGATATAATATCAATAAAATAAAATATCTAAAAGTTATATAAATTAATTATAATAATCACTTGTAATAATTTAATTTTTTTGAGGAATGAATTTTTTTAATGGATAATATGACATTTCTATTAATTGAGATATTATTTTATAAGAAATAATATTTTTTTCAGTAGGAAAATTATATATTTATTCATAATATGTTTAATCAAATTCTTTCCCATTAATTCAATGGGAATTTTGTAACATTTTCATTTATATAATAGTATTTTTTGGTTTTGTAAGATCAGTATTGCGTGTCATATATGTAATAGAACATAGTATTGTTTGAAAAACTATGGATGTTACAATTTTATATTTAGATTTTAAAATAATATTTTTTAACCTTTAAATAAATATTTTAATCAATGTCTTATCCAACACATAATACTGAATTAAAAAAAATAGACTATTGAAAGGTATTAATTGTATTAGAAAGTATAAATATTAGTAATATAATTATGATATATATATATGTATACAAATAATAAGAAAAGAAAATAAAATCCACTTTAAATATTGAATTAGTTAGTAAAACTAAAGAGATACAAAATTATTTTTTATAATTTATTTTTTTCAAAGTAATGTATATTTTGGGATGAATATAGGATTAAAAAAATGAGAATTTAAAATTTATAGGAAATGAATAATTAATATATGAATATTCATTTCCCGATATTTTTTTAATTAAAAATAATTTTTATAATTTTTAAAAACGTAATTTTTAAAAATAAACATTATTTTGGATTTTTTTAGATCAATATTAACTTATGATGATTTTTTTTAATTTTATAAAAAGATTTATTTTTAGTCGAATAAAGAAAAGAACATTTTTTATAAATAACATAATTTTTTTTGAAATTAATAATATATAAGTATTAATTTAAAATAAATGAGAAAATATTTATTTTATATTTCAATTTATATGTTTTCAAATTACAGTTTTAATTCATATCCCCTAATTTTCATTTCAGAAGTTATTTAATTTTTCTCTATTTTTATTGAAAAAATATAAATTAATTATTTTAAAATTAATTTTAATAAACCCAAAAAATTTTAAAAAAATATTTTAAAATATAAATCTATTGAAATTTTTTTTATAATATGTACAAATTTATTTTTAGGCATAATGGATAATTTTTTTCATGAAACTATTTAAATTGGAGAAAAACAAATTGTAAAAATGAGTAAACAAAGAGGTAAATGATGTAACATGTTATTAAGATGTCCTAATTGATTGTTAGTGGCATGGAATGAAATTTTATATTTTAATATCTAACATTTTACAATTTTATATGCACTATCTATTAGAGTGACTTCCCATTATTGAATTTTTTTGGGTATTCAGAAAAATGCCAACTCCTTTCAATTATAAATGGGAAACTCTTATCATAACTTCCCCTCACTCAAAAATATCTTTTGGTTAGATACAATATTTCCAAAACTCCCTTACAGACAACAATTTACCATATTTATGTTCTTTTATTATCAAAATACCATCCGTAAATGGTTTACTTCCCTTTATAAATGAGATAATATATGAAGTGAGGTAAAAGTTACTAATCAATCATCCCCTTATCAATTTTGTTATATGAATTTATTATTACAAGAATTTAATTTTATAGTATAAAAATTATATCATCAGTCTCATTATTGTAATTTTATTATTTTATAATAATAGTCCATGAATTAACCGCCCTCGAATTTTCAGTTAAGAAAATTGAAATTGTGAGTTGTGTATTGCGTGGACTATATCCTACCTGAATAAATGTGTTTTGTTTTCCATTACATACAAACATTGATAGTTTTTTTATATATTTAATGATTATAGATGTTATATGAAATTAAAATATACCCTTAATATGATTGATTTTTTCTAACATAAAAATTAACTATCATTATAAGGAAATTCATCGATATCAGTAAATAACACAAAACTAGTTCATCATCATTTTACTCATCACAAAATGAGTCTAAAACACCATTTAATGGAATTATAACATTATCCGACATTATAAAACATAAAACATATTATGTTTTATGTTTTTTAAATTATGATCTTTTGGAGGAAAAGACTATTGAAACGAAATTTATGAACCTAGTTCAAAACTATCAAGATTATTAGCACCCTAACTAGAAAATGGATTAAAATAATATAATAAATAATAAAAATTGTTATATAATAATTAAAATAAAGAAAATATATATGAATTATTTTCTTAAATATATAATTCATATGTGTATACTAATGATACTGAATGTTAAGACACTTCTATATAAATAAAGGTGAATAGTAAGGGACATGGTAATTGAAACTAATTTCAATGATTTGTAAATTTATAATTGAACATAATTATTCAAAGGTTTTCAATTTTTAAGAATGTTCTCTTTTAAGTAGTGTATAAATAACATTTTTTATTAAAATATAATTCTATAAATGTTTTTTATTTTCACTTATATTAAAAAAATGAAAAATTTACTTTTGAAAGGAAACTTTTAATTATGAATTTTACAATGATTGATATAAATTTTTCCACAAATATATTTTTTGTGGTTTGGGTTTTAATATATCCAAATGATATATCATTAATAGATATATATTTTTACGTATCGGCATATATTTTCATTAATTATGTGATTATTTTGGGTGATCTAATTTTTGGTATTAAATGATTTAATTTGTGGTGTTATTTTATACATTATTGATGTTTTATGAAACCCATTTTATTTTCATGGGTTATTTATGAAGTGTCAATGATATGAATTATTATTTTTAAGAAACCCATTTTTTGAAGGGTTCATTATGATATGATGATGATTGTATTTAATTAAATATTAAATGTATTGATTATTATGGGTGGGTTCATATGTTTCTATCTGATGCATTTGTTTATATAGAGACCTAGGATTAACATACATGGATATTATATCATTTAAGATTAATATTTTGTACATTACAAAAATACAAGCCTGAGGAGGGTAATAGTTTAGTGTCTTTGGAAACACGGAAGTAAAATATTCTATCTTGGTGAAAGATCTTCAATATCTCCCATAAAGATATCGAATATTATAACTTATTCCAAAAACCATTCCTCATAATAAGTGGAAATTAAATATAATAAATGGGTAATATTAGATTATAGTTAAGGGTATATAAAGTAATTTCATAAGAATAACATAACAAATATCATATGGAACTTGAGAATTACATTTCAAGATCATAACTTTCATATTATAGATTATAATAAAGATAGGTTATTCATAAGACATAGATCAGAATAGAATTAAGAACATAAGTCATGAAAAAATAATATAGGAATAATACATGGAATTTATGGCATGTATATTTTTTTATAACATTTTGAACATGTATATATCGAAATAGGTTCACCAATTAAGGTATGGACATGAAACAAGGCCCCTACATCAACTTATGGACATGAAACATGGTCCATGAATAACATTTTGAACGTGTAATCAGGTTCATGCATAACCTTGTGGACATGAAACCAGGTCCATATAAAACATTGTGAACATGTAATCAGGTTCACACATAACATTGTGAACCAATAAAGAAGTTCATCCAAAAACTTATGGGCATGAAACTAGGTCCATGTATAATATTTGATAACATGTAATAAGGTTCACTAATAATATTGTGAACATGTAATCAGGTTCACTTATAAACTTATGTACATAAATGAAATTCCATACATAACATTGTGAACATGTGATAAGGTTCACTCATAACATTTTAAAAAATTTATCAGGTTTAATCATAACATTTTGAACATGAAATCACAATCACACCTAACATACATACAAAATAGTCATCAATCATTTCCAAATTAATTAGATATATATATATATATATACACACAACCCAAGATATTAAAAAATCATATATACAAGTGACCCACAATTACAAAAAACAATAATATTTTAACCCATGAAATAAGATAGTAATTATGAACATTTAATTATATCATTACCAATAGAAAAGATATATGCCTCATAATCACCCCCTAGGAAAAGAAGCAGGTTTCAAAATTCATTTATCCCTTGAAAGAGAAGCAGGTTTCATATATATCATTCCATTAGAAAATTCCATTAATAGAAATAATATTAATTGAAGCATTGAATCATTTCCCCAATAGATCTAAGTAACACCAATGTATGTCATCTATCATGGTAAATAATTTTGAAGGTTCTTTTAACAAAATTCATGAGAAAAATATTTTTAATTCTTCTAAAAAATTCTTTTTAAAACATAAAACCTTTGGAAAACCATTTACTTAAAAATAAAAATGGAAACTTATAAAGAAATATTTGAAATAATATAGGAAACCTTTTTATTTGAATTTTTTTAGAGAATTCTTAAAAATGATTAAAACATTTCATAAACATAAAAAATTCTAGAAAACCTTTTTCTTTAAAAATAGATTTGAAATATTTTAAAGGAAGATTTGAAAATTCTTAAAAAATTATTGAAAACATTTTTCATTGAGAACCACTTAAAAATAATAAATTTTCAAAATAGTAAGAAAAACTTTTTCCTGTAAATTAAACTTGTAAATGTAAAATGGAAGCTTCAAAGAGATTACTGCTAGATTGGTGGTAAGTTTTTACATGCTAGATATTAATATTTTTCACTATAAATTATTTGAAAACTACCTTGACATGTAAATTAAAATAATATTCCTTCTAAGACTCTAGAAGGTAAAACATGGGTAAAAGTTTTCTTTAAAATCCTTTTATAAATGTAAAAAAAATTCAAATCATTTTTATAAATCATTGTTTGTAAAAAACATAGATTTATGAACTAAAAGATAATAAAATTCAGATATTCATTAAAACATTTTCTTGGTTATGCTAACTACTAAGGAGAGGAAAATGGTAATAATACATGAATATATATAGGAAATACAAGTGGATATGTTAATACATGTTTATTCTTGAGTATGGTTCATGAGGTTTCATAAATTGAAGCATATTCATAAAAAATATTGATAAATGATGGAATTTTTTCAATAGACTTCAGTAACATTGCACTTAGAATAATTTTCGCTATCTAAGAAAATGAAATTTCAGGAAGATTTTAAAATAATTTAAATAATAATATTCAATATATAAAATTTAAAATGGAATTTTATATACCACATAAAAAAATTTAGTTGTGAATTAGTCATATGACAACCCTGGTCTTTTATTACACAATTAAACATAATTTATTACATAAAATTCACTTGATGCAACATAGAATATCGAGATTTCTAGTGTGTTTGGGGATTAAGATCATTACATAACAACTTAAAAAATGAAATAAAACATCTTTATTGAAAACTTCCTTTACATGACCACTAAATTCCCTCGTACTTAACATTGCATGGGATAACATGAGGACATGAATAAGAAAAGGGTGAGCTATAAAGCCCAGTAAGGGAGTAATAATGGAATAAAATGAGGAATAAAATACATGTTAGACAATAGGAATATGAATAGAGAACAATATAATCATAAACATAAAGTCATGATAAATCATGATAATCATAACATGGAAATGTGGCTGTAACACTTTACATGGAATTAGCATGAGCCAAGGCTCATTGCACATAGAGAATGAGTAAACCCTCATTGCACATTAAGCATGAGTAAACACTCATTTCAATTTAATTAGCATGAGTAAACACCCATTTCACATGACGTATCATGAAACTATACTTTACCGAATGCATTGAAGCACTATCAGGACGCACCCTTCTTAAACATTTCATTTCATGCATAAATATGCCACATGGATCATATGACATGGAATCAATCAACATCATAAAATATTCCTAGATTAGATAATGTGGAATAAATGCATAAAAGTACCATTAAATATGTATATTTTTATATAGGCGAATACCCTTGATAGATATATGGGTATGGTATTCACTACACAATGATCTTGGCTTGAAAAAATGTGGTGCAATTTCGACAGCATAATGGTGTAACATAAGGATTCTTGAAAATGGTTGATGAGAGAGAAAATGGTGTATTATAATATGTAGATATAATTGGATAGTGAGGGGTTAATATAGATACATGCCCCAAAAAACGTAATGAAATTTAGATTTATAATATAATAGAATAACATTGATGTAAAAGAGGAGCGAGAAACCCCTTACGGAATTTTGACATGGTAATGGGTGTACATGTGAGGCATTAATGAGAGAGAAATGGGTCTCCCATTATCCAAAAATAAATTTGGAAGTATGGGGGAGGTGAAAAATCATACCCCAACATTTTTAATTGAAAAAAGGGCCAAACAACTTAAAGAAAATTATACAACAATGAGAAAGGAAGAAATCCATTACATGGATGTGTGTTTCCAATGGCTTGAGAGAGGATTTAGAGAGGCTTCTTGGTAGCTTGGGGAACCCTGGGAGGATTTTAGAGAGGTATGGTAATAGGTTTTATGAACTCTAAAGTCTTTGAGTGAGGAGGAAGTGGGATATTGGGTGGGTTTATATAGGAAAGAAGAGGGAATTGTTTATTATTTATGTTTGGGACACCTCACATTAAACTAATCAAAACCACGAACCAGCCCATGTTTTTTGCCTATAGTTTTTGATGAAAATGTGTGGAAATCATTAATTTTTATGGACAAAGTCCGAAATTCTTAAAATAACGGGGTTTCTTATGTGGAGTTGAGTCACACTCCCAAGGGAAGAAATTTAAAAACAAAAAATGTTTAATAAGTCTTGAAGGGTCCACTAAAGCTTTGTAAAATAAATCAAAAAACACAATATCAAATTATTTTAATGGTAAAACATATATTGGCCGAACAAAATTCCTATATTATTTTATTAAATCACTATTGGTTCATTATGATGTCATAAAACACATTATATATTTAAACGACATTTAATTTTTACCCAAAAATTTGACTATCTCCGAAAATTATGAAAAATTCATTGTTGGATAATTTTGACATCCTGATTCCAGAAATAATATTCATTTTATCTAAATAATTTTCTAAATATGTTAATTTTCACTTTTAAAATAAAAACTGACATTTATAAAAAATTCACGTGTTTTGACGAAAATGACATTCAAACCTTAATAAAAATTACAATTGCATTCCTAAAATTATACGCTCATTTATATTTAATAAAAGTTAATTTAATAAAAATAATAATATTTTAATAAAATATTATTTAATCTAAAAATCCATTAATTTATGAAAAAATATTTCTTAGTTGAACATTAACTAAAAATATTATTTGTGCTTTAAAAAATATTAACTAGGTAAAAATAATAAAATGAGAGTATATTCATTATTATATACAAAAATAATGTAATTAACCACAATACTAGGGTATTGTTAAATAACCCCTTAAAACACCCTCATAAGAATGAATGGTGAAGTGTGCGATTGTGACCGACTTTTGGGGTGGCTCGGATAACATCGCTCGGGTGGTAATCTTTATCAACTTCCACAACTTAAAGTGTTCAAGCTTAGCTTGAGCTTGGTCAATAGCGAATCCCAATGGCGCGACCTCCTTTCCGAGCTCTGACAAATGGGATTCGTATGGGGCACGTCTTCTAGATGAGGCCATCACATTATTTTTCTGAGTAAATTAGATTTGTTAGAGCCCTATATTTATACTAATCATGTGATCACTATTCAATGGCTACATTAGAAATAGGAAAAATTCTTAACATAAAACCACAGAAGTTGACATTTTATATAAACATTTTACATAAAAAGACATTTAATTAGATCAAGAGGGATTTCCATTAATGAATGTTTGAGTCATTAAAATCTCCCCCCTTAAGAAATTTTACCCTTGAAATTTCTTTTTCCCACACGAAAAATAGATTTGGGTAACTCTTCTTAATCATTTCCTAAAATTCCCACGTCAAGTCTTCAAACTTGTGATTTCGCCACAACTCCTTTACGAGGGGCATTGTCTTAATTCGTAGAAATTTGTCTCTATGATTTAAGATCATCACTGGTTTCTCCTCATAAGAAAGATCATCCTCTAACTGTATGACCAATAAAGAGAGTACATGTGAAGGGTCTTGTATGTACTTACTTAAGAGGGATACATGAAAGACATCATGTACTTTTTCCATGATAGGTGGAAGTGCTAGTCGATAGGCCATAGACCCGACAAGATCAATAATCTCAAAGGGGTCGATATACCTTGTACATAACTTCCATTTATTTCCAAACCTCATGAGCTTCTTCTATGAAGATATGCATAAACATACCATATCTCCAACTTTAAACTCAAGGTCTCGCCGATGGTTATCTGCATAACTCTTCTGTCGAATATGGGCTTCCTTGATATGCGGCTGAATGATATTCACCTTCTCCACCATTTCATTGAACATTTCTAGTCCAAGCAGCTTACGCTCACTCACCTCTTCCCAACACACCGATGTTTTACACCTTTCCCCATAAAGGGCTTCATATGGTGCCATTTGGATACTCGAGTGGAAACTGTTATTATAAGAGAACTCAACTAGAGGAAGATATTGATCCCATCATCTTTTAAAGTACATTTATCATGCTTTCAACATTTACTCAAGTGTTTGGATATTCTGCTCAGATTGGCCATTAATTTATGGATGATAGGTCATACTGAAGTTCAGTTCAGTATTCAGAGCATGTTGAAGACACTTCCAAAACATATAGGTGAATCTTGGATCTTGATTGGACATAATATATAGTGGTACTTCATGAAGCCTTACCACTTTCCTAATATATATCTGTTCCAGTTGATCCAATGATAAATCCTCACGAATAGAAATTAAGTGTGCAACCTTTTAAAGATGATCCACAACAAAACAGATTGCATTGTTGCCTTTGTATGTCTTCGGAAGTCTGATGAGAAAATCAATGGTGATGTTTTCCCATTTCCATTCTGGTATGGGAAATGGTTTCATCATCCCCTTATACTTCTTCCTCTCTGCCTTCACTTGCTGACACCCCAGGCACTTTGATGTATATTCAGCGATCTCCTTCTTCATATTATCCCACCAATAATTCTCTCAGAGATCTCAATACATCTTTGTGTTTCCTGGGTGAATAGAGAAATTTGAACTATATGCATCATCCAAAAGTTACTTCTTTAGCTCCGGACTTGATGGGACACGTAGTCTTTTCCCAAATCTCACAATTCCTTCTTCATTAACATTAAACTCTGAGGATTTTCCTTTTCAATAGCTTCCAATTTTTCCTGAATTCCCACATCATCCTTTTGAGCATCCTTTAACCTTTCCAAAAGTGACGGTTGAGCAATCATTTGTGAAATGATTGATTATATTCCCTTCTTTATGATTCCCATGGAAATCTTCATCAAATCTAAGAATATTGGATCCTTTTTAATTCTTATCAATGATAGAAGCACTGGGTCCTTTCTACTTAGGGCATCTACCACCTTTTTTGATTTTCTAGTGGGGTAATGGATTGAGTAGTCACAGTCTTTGATCAGATCTAACCATCTTCATTGGTGCAAGTTCAACTCTTTCTGTGTGAATATATACTTGAGGATTTTGGGGTCCGTATATATTTTACAATTCTCCCCAAAGAGATAATGCTGCAAAATTTTCAAAGCGAAGATCATTGCAACCAACTCGAGGTCATGTGATGGATAGTTCTGTTCATGAACTTTCAATTACCTTGATGCATAGGAAATGAATTTTCCATTTTTCATCAACACACATCCCATGCCCTTCTTCGAAGCATCACTGAATACTACAAAAAGTTATCCATTTGCGGGTAAAGTTAGCACGAGCGTAGTGATAAGCCTCCTTTTCAACTTCCTGAAGCTTTCTTTTCATTAATCACTCCAAGAAAACTTTACTTGCTTCTGAGTTATATTGGAAAGAGGGCTGGACAATCGTGAGAGATTTATCACAAATTGTCGATAATATCCAGCTAACCCATAGAAGTTACGGATATCCGTTACCGATGATGGCCTTGACCATCCCTAAATTGAATCTTTTTTTGAGGGATCCAAAGATATCCCATTTCTTGTGATGATATGGCCCAATATTGATAGCTCCTTCAACCAGAACTCACACTTGTTGTACTTTTCATAAAGGTTCTCCTTCTACAAGGTCTCTAGTACAGTTCTTAGATGCTCCTCATGATCCTCCTTGGCTTTGAATTATTTATGAATATCATCTATAAAGACTACCAAATATTTGTCAAGGTAATATCTAATGTCTATATTAATAATGTCCATGAATATTTCTGGAGCATTAGTGAGACCGAAAGGCATTATGATGAATTCATAGTGCCCATATCTTGTACGAAAAGCAGTCTTAGGGATATCTTCATTCTTCACCCTTACTTGATAATATACCGACTGTAAATCCACCTTAGAGAAGAATTGTGGTTCAACCAGCTGATCGAACAAGTCATTAATTTGTGGGAGAGGATACTAGTTCTTTATCGTGATTTTTTTTATCTCACAATAATCGATGAAAAGGTGTATTGACCCATCCTTATTCTTGATGAAGAGGGCTGGTGCACCCCATAGTGAATCACTTGGGTGTATAAACCCTTTATCGAGATTCTTCTGTAGCTATTTCATCATCTCCTAAAGCTACACAACAACCATTCTATATGGATTCTGGGATATTGGAAATACCCCAGGTATAAGATCAATTGAGAATTCAAAATATCTTCTAGGAGGAAGACCAGGAAATTCCTCAGGAAACACTTCAGCGAATTCCCTCATAATAGGCATGTCTTATAGGATGGTTTACTCATTAGACTCAATCATCTGAGCCAGATATGCATTCTCATAGGGTAGTAATTTCCATGCTTGAGATGATGGAGCTAAAAAAGATTCATCTTCCTCCTTGTACTTGTAATGAATCGGTGGTCGATTATCCATATAGAAAGTGATTTCCCTCTCACAGCAATTTATGTTGGAAAGATATAAAAAAATCAATTCCATTCCAAGAATTACATCAAATTCCACTAGAGTGCGTATGAAGAGGTTCGCTGGGAAGTTAAATCCACATATTATGATAGGGGAGGAGTTATATTCCTGGTATGAAATGATTCCCCCATTTTCCTAACCCACCAACATCTCCACTTCCATGATTTGTGGTGGTGCTGGGATTGTTCTACTAAACATTTGAGATATAAAAGAATGTGTAGAACCTAAATCAATATGTATTTTCACTATTACTGAATGAATAAATAGCGTACCTGTCACCACTTTATTATCAAGGTTCACTTCGGTAGTAGTGATGTGAAAATCTCACCCTTTCTTCATTGTAAGTTGTTGGTTGCCTCCGAAAACCCTTGTCTTAGGGAACTGATTTGAAATATTCCTTGGTTCTTTGTAGTTGTAGCAGTGAACAACACGTTGAGGTTTGAACAGAGCATTCCTATCCTCTATTTCAGCCACATATTTTTCTTGCCTACATTTAATATCTAGGTTCCCTTCTCATCCCCACCTAATGCATTTTCTCGTACCCTTCAGGCAATTTCTAGGGCGCTTCTTTCTACACCTTTGGAAATTGGGGCATAGGATCTTCTTAGCACCATTAGATTTATCCATCAGACCACTAGCTTTAAATCCCACCTTATGCTTCTTATCCCCATGAGACCCCTGATATTATCCAATCTCGATTTTGACCTTGAGGGTACATCAAACAATTTCCTCATAGCTGTCGAAGGTATGGATCACCGGCATTTTCTGTAGGCTAGGTTTTAGCCCACAAAAGAAGTGGTCAACCTTGAATTCAAGGGTAACGACAAAGAAGAATGCTCATCATGCAAGCCTTTTGATGTTTTTCTTGTACACTTTAACAGATTCTCCTTCTTTTTTCTTGAGGTCTTGGAAGTCCCTTTCCATCTTAATCCGGAGGGTGCACGAAAAATATTTATAGAAAAACATCTTATTAAAATCCTTCCATTCCAATGCCTAGATCTCCTCCTCAGGTTTTTTATTTTAGATCAATGTACACCATTGATCAGCTTCGCCCTCCATACAATAATCAACTAGGATAACCTTCTCTTTTTCAGAACATTAAAGGATGGATAAGATCTTTTCAGTAGAGTTGATCCATTGTTCAGTGATTGATGGATCAGATGATCCATTAAAAGTAGGAGGCATTTGTCTCTTGAATCCCTCGATAGAGACTTGTTCATTCTCAGTGGGGGGGGGTGAATGTTCCTCTTGACCCATGTATCTATTCAAATCTTGAGTTAGCTGAGAGAGAAGCATGAAAATTTTAGTGATTCCCACTCCCATTGTATTGGGAATCTTATTAGTAGAGTCATCACATTGATCTTCAAATCGGTTGTTTGCCTGAGTCCTCTTATTTCCATCCATTGGATAGAATAAAAGGACTGTTAGGGGTAGCACATAAAGGGTAATACAAGTCAAAACTGATAAGTTATAAATAACTTTTACTCCCTTAACATATGAATCTATTGGCTTCAGTCTATGTTATGCATGATATACTTTCTAACATATATTCGTAGGGTATTTTTTATTCCCATAATAATGGTTAATAGTAAGATTGTGAATTTACCAAAGCATATCCCCAGGGATTGTCATAACCAAGAGTGCAGCAAGGCCCATTGTTGTGCACCAGTTCCCGTTCGAGTCTAGCTCAAAGTAGTGTTTTCGGGTTTTACCCCTAGGATACATCGGTGCCAAAGCCACCTCTACTTGATCGTATCCAGACATAGATGTATTTTATTGATAAAAAACTTACTCAATACTTTCCAAAACATAGCGATTCTTTTATTACGCTTAGTATTGTCTCTAAGGCTTTACTGGGGTTTTCTAATCCTAACCCCCAAAATAACTAAACCTCACTCTGATACCAACTATGATAACCCTGGTCTTTTATTACACAATTAAACATAAATTATTACATAAAATTCACTTGATACAACATAGAAGATAAATAGGTCTAGTGTGTTTGGGGATTAGGATCATTACATAACAATATAAAACATGAAATAAAACAACTTTATTGAAAACTTACTTTGTAAGACCACTACATTCCTTCGTACTTAGCATTGCCTGGGATAACCTGAGGACATAAATAAGAAAAGGGTGATCTATAAATCCCAAAAAGGGAATAATCATTGAATAACATGAGTAATACAAAACATGTTAGACAATAATCATATAAATAGATCTCAGGATAAGCATAAACATAAAGTCATGATAAATCATGATAATCATAACATAGAAATGTGGCAACTACACTTAACATGGAATTAGCATGAGCCAAGGATAATTACACATGAAGTGCGAGTAAACCCTCATTGCAAATTAAGTATGAGTAAACCATCATTTTACTTGATTTAGCATGAGTAAACACCCATTTCACATTATGTATTATGAGACTATACTTTACCCAATGCATTGGAGCACTATCAGGGCACACCCTTCTTAAACTTTTCATTTCATGCATAAGTGTGCCACATGGATCATATAACATGGAATAAATTAACATAATAAGTTATTACATTATTAAGTAATGTATAATAAATACATGAATTTAACATTCAATATGTATATGTTTATAAAGGAGAATACCCTTTATAGAGACATGGGTATGGTATTCACTACACAATGATCTTGGCTTGAAAAAATGTGGTGCAATTTCGACAGCATAACGGCGTGATATATGGAATCATGAAAAATTTTGATGAGAGAGAAAAGGGTGTCTCATAATATTTACATGAAATGGATTGTAGGGGGTTCATATAGATTCATGTCCCAAAAAATGTTATGGAATTTAGATGCATAATACAAAATAATTACTTTGATGTAAAAGAGGAGAGAGAAATCCCTTACAGAAAGTTGACAAGGTAACAGGTGTACATGGGAGGCATTAATGAGAGAGAAAGGGGAATAACATTATCTAGACATAAAGAGCGCAGTCTAGGGGAGGTGGAAAATTATACCCCAACAATTTTAATTGAAAACAAAAGGGCATAAAAACATAAAGAAAATTAGACAAAAATAAGAAAGGAAGAAATCCCTTACTTGGAAGTGTGCTTCCAAAGGATTGAGAGAGGATTGAGGGAGACTTCTTGGGATCTTAGGGTACCATGGAAGGATTATTGAGAGAGGAGGGAAGAAGTTGGATGAACTCCAAAGGCTTTGAGGGAGGAGGATGTGGGAGTTTGGGTGGGTTTATATAGGAAATGAGAGGGAATTGTTTATTATTTAGGTTTGGGACACCTCATATTAAACTAATCAAAAATAGAAACCATCCCATGGATATAGCCCATGGTTTTTCCCAAAAGGTAGTGGAAAAAAATATTTTATACGAGAAAATTCCTAAATTCTTAAAATACTAGGGTTTCTTATGTGGAGGTGAGTCACACTCTCAAGGAAAAGAATTTAAAAAGACAAAATGTTAATAAGTCACGAAGGGTCAACTAAAGCTTTTTAAAAGAATTAAAAAACCCCAAAATCAAATTATTTTAATGGTAAAACATATATTCGCCAAACATAAAGTTTATTTTATTTTATTACATCACTATTGGGTCATTATGATGTGATAAAACACATTATATATTTATCGAAATTTAAATTTTACCCAAAAATTTGACTGTCTCAGAAAATTATGAAAAATTCACCATTTGATAATTTTGATGTCCTCATTCCAGAAATAATATTCATTTTATCTAAATATTTATTTAAATATTTTAATTTTTTACAGTTAAAATAAAAACCGATATTTATTGAAAATTCATGGGTTTTGAAAAAAAAGGATTGCAAACGTTAATAAAAATTACTATTGCATTTATAAAATTATACGATCATTTATATTTAATAAAAGTTATTTTAATAATAATAATAATAATATTTTATTAATATATTATTTAATTAAAAAATCAATTAATTCATCAAAATATATTTCTTAGTTTAACATTAACTAATAATACTATTTGTTCTCTACAAACTATTTACAAGGTAATAATAATAAAATGAAAGTATATTAATTATTATATAAAAAAATAATATACATAACCATAGTACTAGGGTTTTGTTAAATAACCCCTTAAACACCCACATAGGACATAATGGTGAGGTCTGAAATGGTGATAGACTCTTGGGGTGGCTTGGATAACATTTCTTGGGTGGTAATATCTATCAACATCCACTTCTCCCATAGGTGGTTCAGCTCAAGCTTAACATGTTTAAGATCGGCTTGAGCTTGGTCAAGAGTGAATCCCAATGACACCACCTCCTTTCCGAGCTATGAAAAATGGGCTTCATATGGGTACATCTACTAGATGAGGTCATTGCTTCCTTTTTCTGATTAAATTATATTTGTTAAATCCCTATATTTATACTAATCAAGTGATCACTGTTCAAAGTCTATATTATCAACAATCACAATTCTTAACATAAAACCAATGAATTTGACATTTTATATAAAAATTTTACATAAAAAGACATTTAATTAGATCAAGAGGGATTTCCATTAATGAATTTTTAGGTAGTTACAAGTCATGTATCACATAGTAATAAATTGTGAGTTGAAATTCCCTTATATTGTGTGTTGAATCTTTAGTACTCATACAAGCTTCCTATTAATTGAAAAATTCCTTTTGGATTGTGACAAAAGGATTCCTTGGATTTAATTATCACTAATAGTGGATTAAAAAAGAAATGTATGAATTTTGGTAAGTTTATTAGGTATATCTTCTCCAAACCTAAGTGTTTTGTGATGTGTAATGAATACGTAGAGGTGGTGGCCTTTTATAGGGAAGCGAAAGGACATGTTTGACATTTTTGGAAAATAATTTTCGTGTACCAACATTTTTACCTAACAAAAGTCATACCAAAACAAAAAAACTCAATTATTTATGTTCAATATACCATCAATGTCCTTACATTGGGTGTTGGAATATTTTATAGGTTGTTTTGGGTCTCAAATTTAATTTTTAAAACATTATTAAACTAATTTTTATCTCAACCATTATAATTAATTTTAATCACTTTCATTAATATTTTTGGTCAAAAAACAATTTGACCATATTATATATAATAAATGATAATTTATACAAATATGGAATTTATTTTTACAAATTCTAATCATAGAAGTGGTAGAAATTAATTTATAATTAATCCCGCAGATGAGATGTCACTATGGGTTTTAAAAGTAAAAATTTCCAAACGTTTGGTATTTTTTATACACATTTCAAAGTGAAATTGATTTCAACAAACTAAATTGGACTAATTGATAAAAATATTATTTAATTAAAATTTTATAACAATATAAATATGATTTATACTTATAAATAAATTATATTAAATCCCAATTTTGAAATAAAATCCAGTATTTTTAACTATTAATTAAAAATTGAAAGTTCACATAAAAACACCAAAAAACTTACTGTAACCTAATTTTTATGTTTCTATTTAAATGATGAATTTTACTTTGATATATATGATCCATAAACGTTCAAAATAAATTATTTAAAATAGGTTCTCAATTAAATGGTGGTAAACCCGCTTTTGTAAAAAATACAGTGTTTTTGTGCATAAAATTAGGTTCGTTCTCATCTTAAGATTATAAAAAACATAGGATGAATATAAAAAATATTTTATTGAATAATATATATATATATAACATTAATAAAACTCACTAATTATATTTAATTTATTTTATTAGGGTAAAATAGCTTTGTGGGCATGAAAATAATAATATTTTCCTTTGTATTCGATTGGTTTTCATATAAACAGATAATCAATTGTAACCAATGAATTAATTTTATATTTATATAAACCATAGATTATTATAATTTAGATTACCATTTTTTCAGAACTAATAATCTAATGTCTAGTTTATATCTTATTATATCAAATAACTATATTTTAATAATATTTCATTATTCGGAAAAACTCAGTCTTGCAAGTTTAAGAAGCCATCGAGGAAGGTCATTGTTATGTGTAACAAATGATAACCCCAATGTTCTATATAAGGGAAAAAATTATGTTACGTTTCGTAGATGATTAACTTCATTTTGAGTACAACACAATCCAAACTTCATTATTTAATATAAAATAACATATAATTATTTTTTTCTGAAAGGAAAAGTATCAAAAAGATTAAATTAAATTGAAAAAAATATTTCACAAAATCTTATGGTGTTACATTCTACCCACTTATAAAATGAATTTATCCCTAAAAATGCATATTTTCTATCAATAGTTTAATAATTGAAAATTTAATTCATAGAAAATCACATCATAAATATGAATATTAATAATTCCCTTAAGAAGGGAAAATAGGTACCATAATAGTTACCCAAAGTAACATATAACAAGTTCTCCATATTGGAGAACATAGTTGTAATGTTAAAACATGGACATGGAAGTGAAATGTAACCAAAATTTTCTAATGGGGAGTGATATATAATAAAGACAAGAGAAATTCAACCATTAGAAATCCATAAATATGCAATGAAATAAGGGACCATCTGATTCATTGAAAATGGAGGTACTGGGATAACATTTTTTCTTTCAAGATCCTTTTCCTAAAGATAAAGAGTTTTCATGAAAATAAATAATTTCATGATTTTAGGACAACATTACCCTTTTTTGTTCCTCGATCCACTTCACCTCTTTCACAAAAAAAGAATGTGATTTTTTTATTCTCAAAGACAACAGTTCTTGTGATCCATGTTATAATCTCCTATATATCGTTAGTTATAATCAATACCATTTTTTATAATATTTTATCCAACATTCTTAAATATTCATGTGGTATGACAAATACATTATTCTCACAAACTTCATTCAATGTTTTATTTTATCTTTCCCTAAAACGATAACCTTATAACCATTCTGAAATATAAAAAACAAAAAATTTAGAAAGGAGTCAAAAAATAATCTTAACAATGATTTCCCATATATCACAAAGTATATCTTGTTTGTAACTTTCCAAAAATGTGAACACCCTCATCAGATACTCTATTGAAACATGATAATAACCTGAAATACCATAAATACTTTATAAAAACATGCATGATTCATTACTCCAAAGGTTACTGGATATATTCTTTATATTCAATTTTTTTAAACCTCATCTATGATGATAGAGACTACTTTTTTAAAAAAAGAATAATTAGATCCATGGTAATCAGTGCTATTGTATTTAATTAATCCAAAGCAATCATATCTTTATCCAAGTGAAACACAATTTTCTCAATATTTTGATCACATTAAGGGTTACCTTCCCTTGATAAAAATTTCACTTCTATATGTCATCACAACCATTAAAAAACTCTTTTTTAGTACTTAATTAAGTATTATACTAAAAATACTTATATATTTCTTGATTCAAATAAAATAATACTTAAATTCAAAAAAATATGTAATTCATTCATCCAAATTTATTCTTAAACCATTACTCAAGCTTTATCATATTATTCCTCAATACCTATTTCCTAGAATAAGAAATATTAATAATGTCTTAATATTCCTCAACCTCAATCTCATCATGCTTCTTTTGACAAATATAAAGAATACCAGAAGAACATCATAATCCTTTCATGTGTCATTTACAGCTTGTTTATCATCACAAGTTTAACCATTACTCATAAACCATCTTAATTATATTTATGAGATTTAAACATGGGAAATATATTTCCATAATAACCATACTTTCCACATTTTAAACATTAAAAGTGAAACATGTTCATTCTAGTTCCCTCCATTAACTAAAACCAAAAATCACCGAGTGGAAAACATACATCAAATATAAAATCTATATAATCAAGAAAAATTTCATATAGGATGTCTAAGTCATAACGTTTAACTTTTAACTCAATATACCATTAGATTATCATATGTTATTTATAACCAACTTCATTTTAATTTTTTTATAATGGTTCGTGAATAGTTTGTGAATTTCCAAAGTATATCCCATGGGAGTGTCAACGGAGGTGTGTAGCAAGGCCCTTTGTCATATAATAGATTAGCCAAAGCTAGGCTCAGAAAATCTTGTTAGAGTTATTACGACTAGGTACATATGTTATAGATCCAAATACACTTGTAGTATCCATACATGGATTTATTTATAGGAAACCACCCACTCTATACTTTAACAAAATTACATAACATTTTCCTAAACATTAACTCATACTTATACTTATCATTAGAGACATCGCTAAAGATATATTTGGAAATATACATAGGGATCTCACTAATTTTATATCATACTAGTTTCATAATTTTGACTAATATATTCCTTTGATACTAACTATAGAGGCCCTGGATAAACTTACATGGATATTACATCATTTTAAATGAATATTCAATACAATACAATAATACAAGCCTAAGGACCGTAATAGTTTAGTTTGTTGGAAAACATAGAAAATAAATCTTCCATAATGGTGAAATATATTCAACATATTTCATTAAAATATCCACCATTATTAATTCTACCTACAACCTTTCTTCACAACCTAAGGAAAAGAATCATAAGAAATGAGTGAGGTCTGATGATCAGAAAGGGTAAATTAAATAAATGCATAAGAATAACATGAAAAAGGGTATAAAACTTGCTAATAACATTTATAAATCATACCATACATATTATAGATCATAATAATGATTGGTAGTTCATATGAAATGGATCATAGGATAATTAAGTAAATAAGTAATGAAATAATAACTGATGAATAAAACATGTAGTTTAGGGAATTCAAAAATTTTATAATGTTTTGAACACATATAAGTAGAAAATAGTTCACTCAGTAAGTTAAAAGCAAGCAATATAGTCCCTAATCAACTTATAGACATTCATAAAGGTCCATGCATAACATAGAGAATGTGTATGTAGGTTTAAGCATACCCTTATCTACATGAAAACTAGTCCATGGATAACTTTGTGAACATGTAATCAGGATCACACCTAACATTGTTAATATGTAATCAAGTTCATGCATAAACTAATGTACATGAAACTGGGTCCAGGCATAACATTGTGAACACATAATAAGGTTCACTCATAACATTTTGAACATGTAATAAGGTTCATGCATAAACATATGGATATGAAACCAAGTCCTCTCCTAACATTGTGAATATATAATAAAGTTCACTCATAAAATTGTGAAAATATTATAAGGTTCATACATAACAGTGTGAAAATGAAATTAGGTTCATGCATAACATACACACTCATGAGTCATCCATCGCTACCCATTGCATTGTAGGGAGATATAGATCAAAACCAATACATATCAAAATCATACAAACAATTGAAATAATATTATAAAAAATAATCATATTGTAACCAATGAAATGAGATTGGAATCCGGATCGTTTCATCATATCATTACATATTTAAAATTTATAGGTATTATAATCACCACCCAGTAAAAAAAGAAGGTTTCAAAATTATATAACCCATGAATAAAAATAGGTTTCATAAACATCATGCCATCAATACAATAACCATTTATATAATGAATGTGACTGGAAGCACTAAATAATTTCCCCAGAAAGGAATAAGTAACAACAATGAATTTCATATTATATGGAAATGATTTGGAATTATCATTTAAAACACTCATAGAGAAAAATATCTTTTCTTCTTTGAAAAAATCATTTTTAAATCATAAAAACGTTTGAAAACCATTTCCTTGAAAATAATCCTAAAAAAATAATGAAATATTTGAAATCATTTTGGAATCCATTTAATTTGAAAACCAATAAAGAAATCATGAAAAAATTTAAAACATTACTTAAACATAAAACATTCTTGAAAACCATTTTCTTTGAAAATAGATTCAATATATTTTATCAGATGTTTTAAAAAACCCTAATACAATTTTGAAAATATTTTTTCTTGAAAACCGATAAAAAAATAATAAATGTTCAGAATATTAAGAATAATTTATTCCTCTAAATTAAACATGAAAATATAAATTTGAATATTCAAGGAAATGATGGTCACAATGGTGGTAAGTCCATACATGCTGAATATTATTTTTTGACCTTAAAAGTTCTGAGAAGCGCCTTGATATGAAAACAAACAAAACATTCCTTCTAGGACCGTAGAAGGTAAAACATGGGAAAACATTTCATTTAAAATCATATGATAAATATAAAACATTTATGAAATCTTTTTTAGAAATCATGGATTTTAAATAACATAGATTTCTGATCCAAAAGGGAAATAAAGTCAGATTTTCCTAAAAAACATTTTCTTAGTTATCATAAGTACCAAATAGTGGAAAATGGTACTAATAAATGAATATATCATGTATAAACTAGAGTAGAAGATATTTCATGGGTGTTATTGGGATATGGATCATTAGTTTCCATCAATTGAAGCATAATCATGAATAATTATGATAAACGATGAGATTGTTTCAATAGAATCTTACCACTTGGTAACTTAGAATAATACTTCCCATGTAAGAAAATGATATTTCTTAATGCTTATAATATCATGAAAATAATAAGATTCATGATATAACATTTCATATAGTAGTGTATATACCCCAAAATAAAATTGAGTGTCCAATAAGGCATCTATCTCATGATATTTAAATGTGAGATGAAATTCCTTTATCATGTGTCTTCAGTCTCTTGGTACTCATACAAGCTTCCTCTTAATTAGGTAACTCTATTTGGTTTTTGACAAAATCCATCATTCTATTTCTTTTTTCCCAAATGGAGGATTAATGGGGGAAGGTAGGTATTCTGGGATGTATATTGGTCATATATTGGCCATACCTATGTTGTTTGAGATGTGTAAAGAAGAGGTAGAGGTGGTCACCTTTTAAAGGGAAGAGAAAGGGCACACTTGGTATTTTTGAAAAAAAAAGATAGGTGTACCCACATTTTTACCTAACAAATTCATAAAAAACCACCCATACTCAATACTTTGAGGAGGATAAATGAATAATAGCTAGCCAAAGGATGTTAGACAAGTTTCTAGGTTGTTTTTGGTATTGAATTTATGGTTTAGTATATTATTAATGTAATTTTTCCCTTAACCACTATAATTAATTGTATTCACATTCAGTAATATTTTTGATCAAAAAATATTTTTAACATATTTAACATTATAAATAATAATGATTCCAAATATGAAATAAAATTTTCAAAATTATAATAACATAAGTGGTATAAATTAATATAAAATCAATCCCAAGGACTTGACGACACTGTAGGTTTTTAAAGTAAAAATAGCCAAACGTTAGCTATGTTGTTATACCAAATTTAAATGTGAAATTGTTTCCAATGTCCTATATTAGATTAATTGAAAAAAATAAAATCTAATAAATTTTTTAAAACAATTTAAATATAATTTAACCATTTAAATGAATTAAATGTAACATTAGTTTTGAATTAAAATTAAGTATTCTTAAATACCCATTAAAAATGAAACTTCATAGAAAAATACCAAAAAATTATCATAAAATAATTTTTATGATTTTTATTCAATTATGTTGTTTTATTGTAAATAAAATACATAAAATTTCCCAAAATGTAATTTAAAATATCTTCACAATTAAAAGGTTGTAAAACTACCTTTGAAAAAAATACAGGTTGTTATGCATTAAACTATGATTGTTATTTTACAATGACTATAAAAAAGATTTTATGAATATAAATCAAATTTTATTGAATATTTAATATATATATAAACCACATTTGTAACACTTACTACTTGTAATTAATCTAATTTCTTTTGGTAAAATAGATTTGTGGGCAGAAAAATAATAATATTTCCATTTTTATTCAATCAGTTTTTATATTAATTTCAAATTAATTGTAAAAAATGATTTAATTTTATATTTGGGTAAACAATAGATTTTCATAATTTATTTATCCCTTTATCAAAAACACTAATTCAAGGGATAGGTTATATCTTAATATATAAACTAAAAATATTTTATTAATATGTTAATGTTTGGTAAAACTCGGTCTTACGTATTACACATGAAATCATGTAAAGTCATTATTATGTGTAACATAAGATTACCTCAGTGTTCTGTATAAGTAAAGTTAAACATTATGTTATGTGTAGTGCAATATTTACATGTTTTTTCATAAAATTAAATACAAACATAGTGATTTAATATAAAATAAAATATTTTTAGTGTTGCATGAAATATAAAATATCAAAAAGATTATATCAATTAAAAAATATATTTCACAAAATCTTGGGGTTTTATAATTTATGATTATATATGATGAGATATTCAACTTTCAAAATAAATATTGTTTACATAGTCATGGGAATAAAATATTTTCTCATATTTTCAGTCAAAGAGATAATAAAATTTTTCTTATAAAACTTTTTATAATAGATTTCTCACAAATATTTTCTTATGCCTATTGTTATAAAGTATTAAAATGTTCTTTATAAAGTAATGTTAAATTTTTAAGATTCATTTCATTATTTTGAATTTCTATCTTTTCATGACTGAATAATATTATTCACTTATTCTTAAATTTTCAATTTTTATAATTTGTTTTTTGGTTATTGAAATTTATTTTTATTCATTCCTAAAAATTTACACTTTTTAGTAGTCCAGTTATGATCACATCTTTCTTTATCCGATTCTATGACTATAATCTATGGTCATATAATCTTATATTATGAATTTTTTTTCTTAATTAGATTTTCATTTAGACTTATGACCTGTCTCATCACTCAAACCTCTATTGATTTCCTAGTCGGTTGTAATCCATGTGAGACACCCCAATCCCATCTCCAATATTATAGGGGTTAGAGAAAAGACCCTAATATGAAATAATGAATATGGAAATCCATATCCAAATTACATGTACGCACACATACATTCATCACCATGAAAAAATGTAGTGGTTATAAATAATAAGTTGACTATCCTGTGTATAACCATGCATGAAAAAACTGTAGGAAAGAATCAGAATAAAATAGTTTGTTATATAATAAAACGGGGAAAAACACACTACCAACTAGAAAATTGAGTCTTAAACTAGAAACAAATATAGGGAGGGAGACTAAAGAGATACCACATCACAATATCTATTTCCAACCGATAATCACCGTCAACCCAAATGGTTACTAAGTTTCTTTGATACTAGGATCACCGAGACCAGCATCTGTTTCCCTAACATTTGTATAAGACAAAACACATGTGGGTAAATCCCATATATGGGGTTACTATATACAAACTTAGTAGTCACCTCGAAAACTAAAAAGGGTCATACAAAAGGACACAACAGTTGGATCAACCGATAATCATGAGGGAAATAAATCTTAAAATATATGATCACTATGATACTCGAGTGAGTGATAAATGTGGTATTAATAATAATATCCCTGCTATGAATAAGGGGTTAGCCTACATATCAAAGGGTCCAATCACAGAAGCTGAACAACCAGCATATCCACAGTGGATATAGATAGGTTGTCCCACACCTCCTCAATGTTCACCACAACCAAGGTAATCTATCCTATATATAAGGATTATATATAATCACAAATTAATCAAGGTAGAAGAGCCATACCTAACAAATTCTCTCCACAATCAAAGAATAATAACATCTAATAGAGGGACCACCCACCACTAAATCTTAGTGACCAGTGGGGGGTGTTACCTCATTGTTAAAAGATCAATACCCAATTTAGTATTTTGTTTTTCTAGACCTACATATATATATAGTGTATGGGGTACCTATTCCCTTATGAGATAGGGGAATTACAACACTAGGTAACATTATAATAATTACACAAAAGTACTACTACATATGTTGATATTATAGGGGACTCACACCATGGAGTGACAATGGCTAGACAACACCAGTGCCTCACAATGGATAAAACCCAATAACATACCTCAGCTAATTATTTTTTAGATTGGATTCTTGTATGTATCATCTCAAATGGTATCTATGATGAAAAAATGATGCCAACCATTATGGTTAATGTTCAAAACCACTAAAGAGAGACTAATCTATATTCCCAATCATTGTCATAGGGAATGAGATATATGAGAAAAAGTATCCAAGGGGTTTATATGGAATTTTATCTTAGGTTACCTGGCTTGTATTTCATGGATGAAACCTTTCCATGTCCCGTCACAAATATTGGTGTGTGAAATTAAAATACGAATCATGTATTTGAGGTCACATTACCGATAACACTGCCTATAATCTTCGGACATGTCATCACTTGTACATTTCTTTGCTAGCATTGTAAATATCAATTACATGTATATGGAGTATTCAAAGTATCTGGGAAACCTATGGTATGATCGTGTCCCCATACTATTCATTTTTACATTATCCTTGGACTATGTGCATTGGTCATGCTCGTGTGCATCACCACATGTTGATATACCTATCCATTTCTAGGTAGACCTGGGGTCTGTCTGTCTATCACTACATGATAATGTCCTCTTAATATGCGGTTTCTTCACATGTACTTAGTCAAATGGACAATTCCCACTAAATGAAATTTTCTCAAAGTACACAACATAGAGTCTCATAAAATATTTCTACCCCTAACTGAATGAACCCATAGAGTGTGTTCCTAAACTAAATGTCTTATAACCAATATGTTCAAATTATAAATCTTTTAGATAATTCTAAACCCATTATTTTATATTCTATTATGCACATATCAATCCCCATGGGGTCCTCTACAGTCATAAAATGGAATTTAAAATATTTAAACAATATATGTTTGGGAATTTTTGAAAACAAAATTTTCTTTCCATATCATAGTGAAAATGACGAAGCTTATGGTCCAAATCCCTACTCATAAAATAATGCACTTTGATCATGTCCCAATCACTGTCACGGAATAAGTCCAGTGGTTCCCCATCCTCTCAGTTCAGTTGTCACCAATGGGAGAAACCACCCCATCCTTCCACATATTAGAATTCAAAAGGATGTAGATAATTATTTCACTCATCACAATTAATTAATTAAGGAACCTTATTTCATTCCAATGAAGTACTAATCATTGACCATTATTATGTCACAATGAGGGTAAACCAATCATTTTGAAAAATATATGGTCATGGATTACCCATCAGGGGTACTAAATAATGGTAAACCGTTTATTCCAAAAAATATTCTAAATCTTGTTTTTATATATATTATTATTTTTATTTCATATTAATTTTAGGTTCCTGCAACACCCAAACACAACACATGAACTATGATAAAATCCAAAGATATATATAAATACATCTAAGGACAAAACAATAGAAACTGGAGTTGTTAAATTCTCCCATTATTAATGTATTTTTTTCTATTAATATCAAATTCTACTCAAAATGTGGGGGTATTAAGCCTGTATATGGGACTCATGATCCCAATGGCTCTCCTGCACATTCTAATGCTACCAAAGAACATAAAAATGAATTTTCCAACAACATATGATCCTCTCTTATCGATCATTGATTTTCCTAAGTAATATATAAAGGTGTATCAATATTTTATGTCCAACTCACCCAAGTTAATAATATGAATATGATCACGCACGAATCTCCTCATTTGTAGTACATAGAAGACTTCATTAAATCGATCCAACTATGGGGTTTATTCCATGTCATATAAAATATCACCAACCCTTCATAGAATCTTGAATTGTTAGATGAATCTCATAAAAAACATTCATCCCATGAAAAATATCCATAATACTCATCATGTGTAGTGTCTCAAGAAAGCATGGTTTTCCTACTCTAACTAACATAGCCAATTTTTTTGATCTAAAAAATATTTCAATTATATCTGACTTACCTTATATGCTTATGGATCACTTATACCTTCTCTATTGTCACCTACACCAGCTATGGACTGTAACACCCCGGGTAAATAAATAATATGACATTTTTATATTTATAAATTTTTGTGAATAAAATATTAATATTACTTTAAAGGTGATTCTATGCTCGATGGCATACCCAATACGTAACAAAAATTTTCTTGGGAATCTTACGTTGCACTCTAATAATAAAATAATATTATTTTAAATGGTAGTTAACGCCTAGCCGTTGTAATGGCGGGAATGAACAGAACTAACTACAAAATGATTATATATGTTTGTCAAATATTTTTACTTTTTATAATAAATGTTAGAGGATTAAAAATGTGAATGAATTCAATTTTTAAGCGTAAACATTCTAATGTTCTTTAGAAAGTCGATTAACCGCCTTTTTATGGAGAACCTCTTTTAAATCCACTTTTTGAAAATTTTATGTGTTATATTTGACAAAATAAAATTCTTATTTTGAATCAGGACATCAAAATTTACTTTGTGTAAATTTTTGGTATTTTTCTGATAAAGTTCATTTTTTAATGAATAGTGAAAAATGTTGTATTTTAATTCAAAACCACTTTTTAATATAATTTATTTATATGATTAAATTATCTTTTGAATTGTTTTTAAAGTAAAATTAGAATATATTTTTACAATTTAATCCAATAGTGGTCATTGGAATTAATTTCACTTTGAAATTGGACTTAAACTAGTGTCAATCTTTTAATAGATATTGTTCCATAAAAACACGTTATTTGTTTTGACAGCGGGAATTAATTATTAAATTAATTAATGCAACTTATATGTTTTTATTTTGTAAAATAGACATCATTTTTGAGTTCGGAATATCAAATATAGCTTAGGGTGAATTTTTGGTATTTTTCTGAAAAACTTCAATTTTTGATGAATAGTGAAACCACTAAGTGGTAAAGAAACTAATTTTTTGTTTAAATGAAACATTTCCACCTCTGTTTTTTGAATTTCAAAAATACGACATACATGGTTGTCATTAGGAAGTAAAATTTTGTTCAATGGAATTAAAATATTTTTTTTGGTGAATAGTAACTTTTAAGTTTTTAATCGCGATTAGAGGTAATTAGTGTAGTTTAAGGTGAAAATAATGTTTTAATAATATGAAATGACCTAGAAACATGTCCTAACCTCATTGGATGAGTCATTTCCGACCAAGAAAATCCATGGTTCAACTTGGGGACCCCATGGAGCCACTTTTGTTGGAAAATGACATAAATAGCTTTTTATTTAATGTTAAAATTAAAATGACACAAACATGAGTTGTTTTACTAAAACAATTTTTAAATGGGGTTATACAAGTCAGATTTTTTAATATAAATAGTCATTGGAAATATAAAAAGATTTCCTACATCATATTAGTTTTGTTTATAATTTTTAGACAATAAATAAATTAAATTATTTATGACATTATGATGATGCAGCGATGACCTCATTATTTAACGATTTAAATAAAATGGAATGATAATGTAAAATATAAGACCTACACATGTCCAAAACCTATTGGATGGGTGTATTTAGACCCCTTATCTCCTTATACTAGAAACAAAACAATGTGGGACCATTAAAATCTGAAACTCATTCTAAAATAAAGTAACATTTCTTTACTTTCCAAGAGTGCGCCTCTTCTCCTCTTATAAAAGGATCCCACCTCTACCTACTTACCCACACTTCCAAAGCCTTTGACTCGGCCAACCCCTGATCATTTTTCCACTCCACATCCCTATATTACTCCTAGAAGACTCACTTTGGACAGAAGTCTTCCCAAGGAAGCCTTTGAGCTCAAATTAAAAAAAGTTACCCGATTTTAAGGTAATGTCTTCACTTGTGTTCTTTTGTTTTATTTTGCTTCTCCAACCCCCTAAACTCTTTTTATTCATTTCATTAGTAACAACTCCAGTATCTTAAATATACTAAGATGTTTTCATAAGAAGAATTCGAGCTACACTTACACACACCTACATCAAATGGTTAAAGAACATACTGTTTCTGTGTATGGGTAATTTCTGCCTCACGAAACGATGATTGTTCAACACTCATATAACACCTTAAAAGGTGGCCATTAAGATGTCACTATATTTATATATTATATATAATATGTTTATGTTTTACTTAAGCCTCTGTATTTTCCTTTTTTGGCATACCTCTATGGTTTCCATTGTGGGTAAACACGATAATTTCATTTTAGGAAGTGCGAACTATCTCCCCCTCAGAGTGATTTGATTCGTTAATGCCATATGTGGGATGTATAAAGTATGTATTTAAAGTTATTATATATGATTTATGTTACATATAAACGATGAATATAATTCTGTAATTAAAATATACATACCTCTCATTTAGTTTTAATTACATTAATATGACATAGAAATGAAAGTAGCGTTCATGCGTACATACGGCTTACCGTCTCCATGAACGGTGAATTTCATTTCTTACCTCTAAATGATTATGTAATATTATAAATACATGTATATTATAGATATATATGATATATATGATATCCAAATCATGAATATCACTCTGGATATAATGAACCTTTGACCACACGAACAACATGTAATTGTAAGAAGTCCACTTTCGACTTAAGAAACAAATATCGACAAAACAAACATTATTAACTTAAATGATTACATAATGTGTATAACATGGAAATAAGTGATATAAAAGGAATAATGAACTTGAAAAAGTTTCTTAATCAAGTAGATATTAACTCAAGTTTATTATTCCGGACGTTAAATAACGATCAAGTCAAGTCGGACCCGAGGTAAGGGATCATACTCCTCTCTTTCTTTTTAAGTACACTCTTTTATGTCATTCCTTTTAAGCTCATATTTCTTGTGATTGGGATGTTCTTTTATATTAATCATACTGTAATTTTTATGTTCATATGATGAGATACCCTATTCTCTCTCATCAATCCATTTTGGATGTTTTGAGTGGCGCCGTTAGGCTACCGAATTTTCGTAAGGGATTCTACCCCTCCCTTTCTTTTTAAGTACTCTCATTTATGTCTCCACTTTTAAGAACCTATTTGTTATATTGGGGGATGTTTTTTTATATTACTCTTGCTGTAAATTTTATTTTAATATGATGAGAGACCCTATTTGATCTCATCAATCCATTTTTGAATTTTTAAGTGGCGCTGTTAGGCTGCCGAGTTTTCGTAAGGGATTTTTCATCTCACTTTTATTCGCTTGAGATTTATGCTAAATTTTACACCATTTCCCTTGAGTGGTGTATGTACTCCCAATTATTATACTCCTTTTTTAATATAATTACATTTATGGGTATTTACATATTCCTTTTATGACACTTCTTCAATGTGGTGTACGTTTCGAAAGTTACCCAAGTCGGTAAGGGAACCTTTCACCCTCCTCTTTTTAAAAGACTTCTTTTGTTAAGTATTTTAATTCACATACTACTATGTTGGGATATGTTATTATATATCCTTATTGATGTAAATTTTATTTCCAAGTGATGATATGCCCTTTTTATCTCTCATAAACTCATTTTCTGAATTTTGAAGTGACGCCGTTAGGCTGTCGAATTTTACGAAGGGAACTTTTTTACCCAATTTCGATTTCTTTGGGTACAACATGTAGTTATTGAATATGTCATCCTTTGAATATGTGTGAATGAACTATTATTGTTTTACACTTAATATCCACTTATATTTGGTGTATTTATATTTTTCACACATAATTTTGAGATTCATTTATCCTTAATTTAAGGATACCTTCTTTATAAGGGATTTCATCACATTTTACATTTCTATTGAGACTTCATTGTTGTTATGCACCAATTCACTCTTATATGGTGTATATACTGTCCTTTGGTATATTATATCATGAATCCATTTATTCTAATGATATTATAAAGTTCTGATTATATGTTATTCCTCAATAATTGTATTCAAGTGTCTCTAATTTTGGTAAAAACCCTTTAACCAAAATATCTCTTTAAATGTTTTAATGATTTGTTCTTATTAATATCCATGCTTTTAAAATGGTTTTAATGATTTATTTATATGGATATTAATGGTCTCAAACGTTAAAAGCTTCAAGGTTGAATGGGACACTTTGATTCAAAAATCGCTTTATTAAATGTTTTAAATGGTTTTGAAAATGGTTTTTGTTTAGAATGGACTCATTATTACAAAATCCTAAAATGTTATATTGTGATTGAAATGTGGAAATGTTATGTCTCCTTTATGAATGTTTTATGTGATACGATTATGTTATGGTTCTTGGGAATTTTTTTGAAAATGGGTGGTTCTGTGATAAACTAAGGGCGGGTGAGCCCGATATGGCTCTCCAATGCATTGGGTAACGCGAAGGGCTTAAACGTTAAGGTTTCTACGAAGAGATTTAGGGAATATACTGTGATGGGTATTTAAAACATAACCAAGAGGGTTACTCCCTATGTAATAATGTTATGAATGCCTCAAGTTACTTATATGTCTTATGATTTCTCTGATTTATTCATGATTTTATGAGGTATGTTAAAGTTCTTATGTTTTATGGGTAAAGTATGATTTCATTCTTATGTATACATGTACTCATGTTTCCTTTCCATATTTTAATATCCCTTACTGAGCTTTTTTATGCTCATCCCATGTTTTTGAAATGTTTTTCACAGGTCAAGGGAAGGGTACATGATATGATGATAGTGTCAAGGAAGTTTTCAAGAAAGAATCCATGTTTTATTTTAAATATGTTTCCATTGATGGAAAAACTGAATACTATCTTTTATGTAACCACTTTGTTTAAATGTGGAATGTAATGCAAGTTTTATGATCTAATTCTCTAAAAATCTATACCTGAAAAGATCCTTAATGTGTAATCTTGTAATAACTCAAGATTAAGTAAGGTTTAAGGCTAGGGCCTTATAGTTGGTATCAGAGGTCGGTTTAGATAACTTTAGAGGTTAGGGTATTCTCTAAGCACAATTGACATTACCATAATGGTTAGGATTTCAGAAAGAGTCCTAGTTTTAGATAAAGTGAATGAGTAAGTATATCTTAGTGTTTACCTTCCTCATTAGTACATGATGGTTTTGTTGATATACTCACACTGACATTTCTATTTTTAGTGAATGGATGGATCTAGTAGGCACCAAAGAGAAAACGGGTTTGAAGGAAACTATGGTGGTTCTCTGATTAAGATACTAGATAAAATGGGGGATTCAATGAGGAAACTCGTGGTTGTTCTAAACCAACTATCAAGGAGTCATGATCAACCACTTGAACCTTGGTATGATCTGTAATGCATCATGTACGAGATGACCAATCGATGTGGAAGTTCAGGTATTAATTATAAAGGTAACCATTAGAGTTTATATGATCCTTACTTTTGAGGTAATTATGGGTTATTATATATTATGATGGAAAATGAAAGGCATGAGATAAACTTGAGGTTAAAATATGTCATGATCATTTTTGAAGATTTTATCTCGTTTTGGGGAATATTTTATGAATTATATAGTTTTGGAAAAAGGCAAACACACAGACTGTGTGACAACCCGCCACGTAGGACAAAGCTGCAGGAATCGAACCCACAACCAAAGTGCGACTGGTATTTATCACCTACTACTGGACTACGTGAATTCCCTGGTTAGTTTGACTGATTCTTTTTAGTTAGATGATTTTAGGAATCAAGAGTAAGATTATTTTGGTCTATATATGTAAATGATTAACCTATCATCGAGGATATGTGATTAGGTTAATTACTTTTCAATATGAGAATTTAAGAGCAACTGATGTTATTTAGAGATAAAAGTTAATTTGTACCTTGGAAGACTATGTGACTAAATCCTTCAAATATTTGGGTTTCAATCTTATTTTGGTTTAATTTGAAGAATTGTATGGAAAAATTGTTTATCAAATGGTCATCATTAAACTTTGGGTTTTGTTGGACAAATTTTGGAGATTAAGAATAGTTTTTTTTAATAAAGGGTTATCCTTTTCTGGATTATCTGATCTTGTACTAACCTTTTTGGTTTTGGTTTTGGTAAAAGTCTAAAGACATGGGAATTATATAGTTCTTTTTTTGGGTTAGTTGATTCTCTAGAAGTTGATTATAGCTCTCTTAATGTAAACAAGTCATCCTAAATACTCATCTTTTGGAGAAAATATGAGTTCGTGTAAGAAATATAGTAAAATTTGAAAGTCAACATGACAAGTAAGTATGTTTCATTATGATTTAGTTAATCTCAAAAAATTAAATTCCTCAATGAAGAGTAACTTAAAACAAAAATGTTGTCTGTTAACTTTTCCTACTAGGGAATCGAATACCGTTAAACCCATCACAAGTTTGTGATTTTCTTGTGGTTAACTTTATCCTAGACATGTTTACTATCACTCTCCATCAGAACATGACCCTTTGTTTTCTCCTCCATATCAATATTTTCGTACATGGAATCCTAGTATGGGTTAACTCGGGTGACATTTTTACTTCTCTCCCATTCTTTTAAAGTGATTGTTTTACCGACTCTTGTTCCGATGTAGGACTTTCAAGGATGTTTCTGAGCCCATTTTTAAAATTGCGAGGATGCAATTCCCAAAAGGGGGGAATGATGTAACACCCCAGGTAAATAAAGAATATGGAATTTTTATATTTATCCATTTTTTGAATAAAATATTAATATTACTTTAAAGGGGACGCTATGCTCGATGGCGTACCCAATACGCGACAACAAGTTTCTTGGGAAACTTACGTTGCACTCTAATAATAAAATAATATTATTTTAAATGGTAGTTAACGCATAACCGTTGTAATGGTGGGCATGAACATAACTAACTACAAAATGATTATATATGTTTGTCAAATATTTTTACTTTTTACAATAAATGTTAGAGGATTAAAAATGTGAATGAATTCAATTTTTAAGCGTAAACATTCTAATGTTCTTTAGAAGGTCGATTAACCGCCTTTTTATGGCGAACCTCTTTTAAATCCTCTTTTTGAAAATTTTATATGTTATATTTGACAAAATAAAATTTTTATTTGGAATCGGGACATCAAAATTTACTTTGTGTAAATTTTTGGTATTTTTCTGATAAAGTTCATTTTTAATGAATAGTGAAAAATGTTGTATTTTAATTTAAAACCTCGTTTTAATCTAATTTATTTATATGATTAGGTTATCTTTTGAATTGTTTTTAAAGTAAAATTACAATATATTTTTACCATTTAATACAATAGTGGTCATTGTATTTAATTTCTCTTTGAAATTGGACTTAAACTAGTTTCAATCTTTTAATAGATATTGTTTCATAAAAACACGCTATTTGTTTTGAAAACGGGAATTAATTATTAAATTAATTAATGAAACTTATATGTTTTGAATTTTGTAAAATAGAAATAAGTTTTGAGTTCGGAATATCAAATATAGCTTAGGGTGAATTTTTGGTATTTTTCTGAAAAAGTTCAATTTTTGATGAATAGTGAAACCACTAAGTGGTAGTTAAAGAAACTGATTTTTTGTTTAAATGAATCTTTTCCACCTCTGTGTTTTGAATTTCAAAAATCCAACATACATGGTTTTCATTAGTAAGTAAAATGTGGTTCAATAGAATTAAAATAATTTTTTGGTGAATAATAACTTTTAAGTTTTTAATCGCGATTAGAGGTAATTAGTGTAGTTTAAGGTGAAAATAATGTTTTAATAATATGAAATGACCTAGAAACATGTCATACCATCATTGGATGAGTCATGGCCGACCAAGAAAATCCATGGGTCAACTTGGGGACCCCATGGAGACACTTTGGTTGGAAAATGACATAAATACCTTTTTATTTAATGTTAAAATTAAAATGACACAAACATGAGTTGTTTTACTAAAACAATTTTTAAATGGGTTATACAAGTCAGAACTTTGACTATAAATAGTAATTGGAAAGATAAAAATATTTCCTACATCATAGTAGTTTTTATATAATTTTTAGACATTAAATAAATTAAATTATTTATGACATCATGATGATGCAACGATGACCTCATTATTTAACAATTTAAATAAAATGGAAAGATAATGTAAAATATAATACCTACACATGTCAAAAACCTATTGGATGGGTGGATTTTAAACCCTTAACTCCTTATACTCGAAACACATCAATGTGGTACCATTAAAATCATAAACTCATTCTAAAATAAAGTATCATTTCTTTAGTTTCCAAGAGTGCCCCTCCTCTCCTCTTATAAAAGGCTCCCACCTCTACCTCCTTACCAACACTTCCAAAGCCTTTGGCTCGGCCAAACCCTGCTCAGTTTGCCTCTCCAAATCCCTATATTACTGCTGGAAGCCTCACTTTGGGCATAAGGCTTCCCAAGGAAGCCTTTGAGCTCAAATAAAAAAGAGTTACCCGATTTTAAGGAAATGTCTTCACTTGTGTTCTTTTGTTTTATTTTGCTTCTCCAACCCCCTAAACTCTTTTTATTCATTTCATTTGTAACAACTACAGTATAGTCAATATAATATAATTTTTTTATAAGAATCATTCGAGCTAAACTTACACACACCTACATCAGATGGTTAAAGAACATACTGTTTCTGTGGATGGCGAATTTCTGCCTCACGAAACGATGATTGTTCAACACTCATATAACACCATAAAAGGTGGCCATTAAGATGTCACTATATTTATATATGATATATAATATTTTTATGTTTTACTTAAGATTCTGTATTTTTATTTTGTGGCATTCCTTTATGGTTTCCATTGTGGGTAAACACAATAATTTCATTTTAGGAAGTGCGGACTACCGCCCCCTCAAAGTGATTTGATTCGTTAATGCCATATGTGGGATGTATAAAGGATGTATTTAAAGTTATTATATATGATGTATGTTACATATAAATGACTAATATAATTATGGAATTAAAATATACATACCTATAATTTAGTTTTAATTCCATTAATATGACATAGAAATGAATGTAGCGTTCATGCGTACGTACGGATTACCGTCTCCATGAACGGTGCATTTCATTTCTTACCTCTAAATGATTATGTAATATTATAAATACTCGTATATTAGGGATATATATGATATATGTGATATCCAAATCATGAATATCACTCTGGATATAATGAACCTTTGACCACACGAACAACATGTAATTGTAAGAAGTCCACTTTCGACTTAAGAACCAAATATCGACAAAACAAACATTATTAACTTAAATGAGTACATAATGTTTATAACATGGAAATAAGTGATATAAAAGGAATAGTTAACTTGAAAACGGTTCTTAATAAAGTATTAATTAACTCAAGTTTATTATTCAGGATGTTAAAGAACGACCGAGTCAAGTCGGACCCGATGTATGGGATCCTACTCCTCTCTTTCTTTTTAAGTACACTCTTTTATGTCATTCCTTTTAAGCTCATCTTTCTTGTGATTGGGATGTTCTTTTATATTAATCTTACTGTAATTTTTATTTTCATATGATGAGAGACCCTATTCTCTCTCATCAATCCATTTTGGATGTTTTGAGTGGCGCCGTTAGGCTGCTGAATTTTCATAAGGGATTCTACCCCTCCCTTTCTTTTTAAGTACTCTCCTTTATGTCACCTCTTTTAACCACCTCTTTGTTATGTTGGGGGATGTTTTTTTATATTACTCTTGCTTTAAATTTTATTTTAATATGATGATATACCCTATTTGATCTCATCAAACCATTTTTGAATTTTTAAGTGGCGCCGTTAGGCTGCCGAATTTTCGTAAAGGATTTTTCATTTCACTTTTATTCCCGTGAGATTTATGCTACATTTTCCACCATTTCCTTTGAGTGGTGTATGTACTGCCCACTATTAAAATCATTTTGTAATATAATTCCATTTATTGGTATTTACATATTCATTTTATGACACTTCTTCAATGGGGTGTACGTTTCGAAAGTTACCCAAGTCGGTAAGGGAACCTTTCACCCTCCTCTTTTTAAAAGTCTTCTTTTGTTATCTCTTTTAATTCACATACTATTATGTTGGGATATGTTCTTATATATCCTTATTGATGTAAATTTTATGTCCAAGTGATGAGATACCCTTTTTATATCTCATAAACTAATTTTCTGAATTTTGAAGTTACGTCGTTAGGCTGTCGAATTTTACCAAGGGAAGTTTTTAACCCAATTTCGATTTCTTTGGGTTCAACATGTAGTTATTGAATATGTCATCCTTTTAATATGTGTGAATGACCTTTTATTGTTTTACACTTAATATCCACTTATATTGGGTGTATTTATATTTCTCACACATAATTTTGAGATTCATTTATCCTTAATTTAAGGATACCTTTTTTATAAGGGATTTCATCACATTTTACATTTCTATTGAGACTTCATTGTTGTTATGCACCAATTCACTATTATATGGTGTATATACTTTCCTTTTGAATATTATATCATGAATCCATTTATTCTCATGATATTATAAAGTTCTGATTAAATGTTATTCCTGAATTATAGTATTCAAGTGTCTCTAATATTGGTAAAACCCCCTTTAACCAAAATATCGCTTTAAATGTTTTAATGATTTTTTATTATAAATATAAATGCTTTAAAAATGGCTTTAATGATTTATTTATATGGATATTAATTGTTTAAAATGTTAAAAGCTTCAAGGTGGTATGGGACACTTTGATTCAAAAATCTCTTTATTAAATGTTTTAAATGGTTTTGAAAATGGTTTTTGTTTAGAATGGACTCATTATTTCGAAATCCTAAAATGTTATATTGTGATTGAAATTTGGAAATGTTGTGTTTCCTTTATGCATGTTTTATTTGATTCTTTTATGTTATGGTTCTTGGGAATTGTTGTGAAAAAGAGTGGTTCCGTGATAAACTAAGGGCGGGTGAGCCCGATATAGCTCTCTAATGCATTGGGTAACGCGAAGGGGTTAAACGTTAAGGTTTATCTGAAAAGATTTAGGGAATATACTGTGATGGGTATTCCAAACGTAACCAAGAGGGTTACTCTCTATGTAATAATGTTATGAATGCCTCAAGTTACCTTTATGGCTTATGATTTCTATGATTTATTCATGATTTTATGAGGTGTGTTAAAGTGCTTATATTTTATGGGTAAAGTATGATTTCATTCTTATGTATACATGTACTCATGTTTTCTTTCCATATTTTTATATCCCTTACTGAGATTTTTATTCTCATCCCAAGTTATTGAAATGTTTTTCACAGGTCAAGGGAAGGGTACATGATATGATGATAGTGTCAAGGAAGTTTCAAGAAAGAATCCATGTTTTATTTTAAATATGTTTCCATTGATGGGAAAAATGAATACTATCTTTCATGTAACCACTTTGTTTAAATGTGGAATGTGATATGAGTTTTATGATCTAATTCTCTAAAACTCTAAACCTGAAAAGATCCTCAATGTGTAATCATGTAATAACTCAAGATTAAGTAAGGCTTAAGGCTGGGGCCTTATATGGACCACAAAGTGATTTCTCTCCAATATCAGTCAAACAAAAGGGTTACCAATAAGGTCCCTTATAGAGGGCCTCAAAAGGATCCACGATGATAGAGTGTGATAACTATCATTATAAGCGAAATATACCAATGACAAGTGATCCAACCATCTCCTATCAAAGTCTAAAAAACATTATATCAACATATCCCCAAATATATTCTTATTCCTCCAATCATTCCAAACTGTCTATGGGTGAAACACTATTTTCATCAGTAATTGGGTCTCAAAATCCCACCATATGCCACTAAAAAATAGTGTTATAGACTAGGAATCACATTCAGAGATTAAATTCTTAGGTATCCCTCGACATTGAATGATCTCCCACATGTATAACAACCCCAAAATACCAATCAAACTATAATCATGGGTAGAAATAAAGTGTTCTGAGTTGGTGAGCTGGAAAAAAATATCCCAAATTGTGTCATGAACTCAAAAATTACGTGAATGTATCATCACAATATCCATTGATATGTCATTCCACAATAATTTCAGGATCTTAAGGGGTTGGTTTAAACTCACTAGAACATGATATTTTAACTATAATATTAATATATGAGACTCTAAGTTAAATTAAAAACTACACTCTAACTCATTCTATCCCACCAAAATTATGGATAATGCCATTTGTACATCTATTCCATAATGAGATGTAAAACTATGGTGGAATTTTGAAACTCTCTCATCACATTTTTATAAAATGTGGTGGGAACTATAATCCATCCTAAAAAAGGTAGAGATGATATTCCATTTAATAAATCCATATAGAGAATCTCATGAGGGTATTTGTTCTTATAGAAAATCAAAGTTGATGTATACATACAGAGCCTGTATCACAAATAAAAGTAGTAGAGGAGTCATCACTATTGGTTGAAGGGAAAATACACCCCTTTCCTCCCCTAGGGTCCAATTTGACAAAGAAAATATCTTAGAATCCTTCACTACCAACTGATAACCGGGCTTCTTGATAAGGGAATATTACCCTACATTTCCATTGCAAATAGTACATACTATATCATAGTCATATTCCTATAGTATCTCTATCTGATTATACTATATCAGGTTATGATATCTCTGAGCAAATATGTACCTATGAATTTGATGGTCTGATTAAATTACACAATTCTCACCCAGAATATAGTTCCTCAACATCTTCATAGCTTAGACTTCTTCCACAAGATCTAGGCTAGGTGTTGCATAGTTCTACTTATGGGGTCTCAACTACCATGATCTATAAGTGATTATTTCTCTCCTCTAAATGAATTGAAAAATGATCCCAACTCTGAGACATAACAAACACCACAAACCCAACACCCTTCCATGGTAGTCTCAACATAGGATCTCAGGTCAACCTCATCCTCAACTCCATGAAGTCTTTTCGACACTAATCAATCTAGATAAATGGATTCACATTACATGTCAAGGATGAAAAAGTATATTATATATTGGAAATTCCTTCTGTAAAACTACTATAGAAATATAAAAAATTCAGGAAAGTCCACACCTCTGTCACACTTCTAGGTGGAACATAAAAAAGTATTACATCGATCATCAACGAGCTCATAGAAAACCCATTTTTAGATATGACATTACCCAGAAATAAAACCTCATAGTTCAAAGACCAAAACTTTGAGATATTACCTTATTGTTGGTTCTACCAAAGAAAATCATAGACCATCCAAAAATTCTAGACATTATACTCCTCCAACATAGAGTATAATAGTGTGTGGTCAATAAAGAAAACCAAAATCCCATCCATGTATATCAAGATGATATACTTAATAATATCCATGAACATAGGAGGGTCATTATTCACACCAAAAGGAGTCACCGTGAAATCATAGTATCTATAAAAACATCAGAATAATATCATCAAAATAACATCCTAATGGACCCTCATCCAGTTGTACCCAAAACTGAGAATGATCACTGAGTATCAAATTGCAACTCTCAGGTTGTTGAAATGTTCACCAATCCTTGGAAAGGTGTGCATTTTTATTATAATTATCTAATACATAAGATGATAACCTAAAAAAATAATATAAATCCAATTCACCATTTTTACTGAAAAAACTACAACTAAACAAGGGGACACACAAAATCTTATTAAACCCTCATCATTATGGTCTTCTAACTACACTCTATTCTCCTATAGATTGACAGGTTCCATCAAATTATTTTGTAAGATATCTGTATTGTCCCATGGATCAAGTTTGAGGAGATCTAAATCTCATTAATTGGAGGTAGCCTCAAAATATATTATAGGAATATATCCATATAATAATCCATTGTAGATGAAATACAGTTTAATGAAGATTCCTCTATAGAAAGTTATATTGTCAATAGTTTATTTGTAATATGTTGTAGTAATCTAATCTTGAGACCCATTGGATTTTCCATTAGATCTCTCTCACTCATAAAGAATCATTTTTGACCCATCCATCTAAAGGCATCATAACATGGCTATGATGATAGTTGATCCGATCACCTACCATGGATGAATAGGATATATAGATTACTAATTCACAATGATTCATTGTAATGGAAAAATTTCAATGTGATAAATTCTCTCCTTCAAGCACCAATTCAAACTACTAGTAAACGTGGTTTACAATATATTCTCTACTAGCACGAAACTCTATCAATAACTGTTGGGATAAAGTCTCAATAGGAATATTCCAGTCTCACAAAAGGGATATTGATATAAAATATTATCTTATTCCTATATATACTAGTACTATTGAATGAGTAGGAATGAAATTGGTTATACCTCAAACCATATCATGTGCAACCTAATCATATCCACTAATGGAATGCAACTATCCTTAGCCTCAACCATCATCTCTTTGAGGCCAATATTGGATAACAAGTGCTGGTGGTAAAAATATCTTATAGGATTACCCAAAAATAGTAACTCATTCATATAGAGTTCCACATGATACTCTATCTGCATCACCTTCGTGGGAATCTCACTAACCCTTATAAAAAAATCCATGATCATAGTGGTGACTCTACTCTGTTGGTCCATCCACTGTCTTCATTCCCTCCCTATCATATTGGTAAGGGTAAAAAAGATCCATTTGAACTCACACATCACAAAAATGGAATAACTCTTTCACTAAAGATCTCTGTGGTATAGAATGGGAATTGGTAGTCCTCTTATGTAGATACCCTAAAGATAGATTCATACATGTAGCTTCAGAAGACTGATCCCCATATATACCACTTCCAACTCTAGTAACTAAGAATCCTTCCACTAGAATCTCTCTATAACCAGATCCCACTACAGAACTGTAAGAGTTGGTGTCCTAGAACCAACTTTTTTACTTTGATTACATGGATATTTAATGTATTGCTACATATTATTCTTTGTTCTGTATGACTATGATGTAATAATGTACTAGAGTATTTGTTACATTGATAAGGTCATGGAAGTTTTCCACTATGATGATAGCCTTGAAATGCTATAAAAATATTCTTAAATATAGTTCTACAGTTGGATGACATGCTATTATGGGACACATAGCATGCAGACCGTCATGTGTGAGTACTTGTAAGTAGATGAGACTTCCTCTCATGAAGTTCGCACATGGTAATCTCCAAGATATGAGATTATGAGAACAGATCCGCTAGTAGTAATTCTGCATGTTTTGGTGTCATAGGATATTTCTATCTATGAGCGTGTGTAATGATCCTTAGACTTTATGATTATCATTAATACGTGTCACAACATACGCACTTTGATTTACTGATGAAAACCGACACATAGACAGTTGGAGGGAAGTGGGGTATGTTGGGTGAGTCACGAGTGGCATGTTATTAATGGATAAGTCAAGGAATGATTTTTCCTTCCATTTACGAAATTTGATATCTCGGACCTTTGATTGAAATAGAATCATCATGCGAAATTCCATGGTCATGGCGTAAGTACGAGTTTATTTCAGGTAGTTAAAGAACGACATAACAAGAATAAAAGTTGATGACACAATCATGAAAACTTCTTGATGAGATATTGCGACAAAGGGATTATATTACACAGTGAGAATTCATATGTGGATGTGATTGTTGAAACTTTACATTCTTTATCTGGGGTGCCTTGACCCATTGCATGATAATACTCTTTGACTTTAGGCAAGCCCGTCTAATGCCACTGAGAAAGTATCCTAGAGGTTCACACACTACGTGTTTTTGGTGGTCTCAGTTAAATTCTATTTGAATTTAATTAATGAAATAAATATTATTCTCAAGACTGTGGAATAATGATATTCAAGTTACAATGATCACATAAATTAAATAAAATTTATTTATTTATTTTATAGAACATTTAATAAATATTTATTTACTAGTTTGTAAATAAAATATTTATTTAAGAGAATGAATGAATTATTTATTTATTTGGGAGTTTAATAAATGGAAGTGGAGTTCGAACGGACCATGTTCGGTCCGGTAGTAAAATAATTATTTAACTAGTTGGAACAAATTAAAATAATGCTTCTATTATTTTATAATGCCGAATTTTATTTATAATCCAGTTTTGTGCTAGTTGGAATAACATAAATAATGACGTGGTATTATTATTAAATTCATGGGTTTTCTCTAAGTTCATGAATGTATTTAATAGTTTCTATGCAATTAAATATTTTGACTGAAATTCCATGTATATAAATAGGCAAGTACGCCTATTGTGCCAGACACCACACCACATGCCTGGTGAATTGAGAAATATTGAGCCAAAAAAATTCTTTATCAAATAATCTTCTCTCCCCTCTCAAGAATTAGAGACGTTGTTCAAGGCTGAAGAACGAGCGATAAAGAATGACCAACACAAGACACTTGCTTCACCGTGCTAGCACCCAGAGAATGAGCGGTGTCGATCAGAGGCCATCAGAGCACGTGTGGATAACCGCTTGATGGATTCTAATTTGGATCCTTTCAATCATAATGGGATAATCCAAAAGGGTCATTTTAGATGATCAACATCATCAACGATGAAAAATACCAAAGATACATGTATTATTATTCTTTATGAAATTAATTAAATTAATTAAAAACATTATGTGAAAGATCCTCTCTATGGTTTCATGCCTCTTTATTATTTATATAAATATTTGAATATATTCCATGTAGATTGGCGTTTATCATCTTATTGATCCCAGAATAATAATTGATTAGGATAAAAATAAAAGTTTGGTGTCGTCCCAACCATGCTTCCACTGTGCCCGAAACCTTCAAGTGGTATCAGAACAAGGTTACATCATAGTTTATAATTATTTAAATATTTCGTTGATGAATTACACATTTAATAATTTAGTTGTTTCAATTCAAGTTAATCATTATGAAAATATGAATCTTGAGATCTATTCGTCCTCTTTTGTTTCTCATTCACCTTACAAAGACGATCTTTTATTTTTAATTTTGATTAATATAAAATATAGGATCTCATCCAGAGGTGCAAAAGCTTCCTGGCCAGACAACACTAGAACACGCGACATGTATTTGGCAGTACACACCGTGTAGTCAAAATTCAATTCATCGGACCAGTCTACCAAACAAAGCCAGGTGTTGGAGTCTTTCAAAGACTTAAATGACTTCATGTGTTGACCAGAAATAGGTGGAACATAGTTTTTGGATTACATGCCATGTGGAACAATGGAAACGATGTGTAGTCCCTTTAGGTTAGGGTTGGAACATGTACCACATACATGACTTACCTGGATAAAGGCCGTGTAATGTGGGACTATACAGCGTGTAGACCACTAGACACACCGTGTACTCAAACGTTTTCGGAACTACACTCACACTCTATTTCCCCAGGCATGTACTTTGGATAGACGATGAAAATAGTACACACTGTGTAGTTGGAACTACACATTGTGTACTCATCCAAATTATGCGGATTTATTAAAATTTATTATTATATTATAAAAACCCTTGAGACATGTACCATCATGTGGGCGTAAAGAGAAGGCACAAAACATGATAGGTGTTTTATATATATTTATTTAATTTAACATCTGCATAGTGTTCATTTCTACTCATTGGGTAGTTATGAATATGACTTCATAGGGATTACTCCAAGGTACAAGTTATATACAAAGAAAATTTTAAATGAATTTATTTGTTTAAAATTATGATGGATGAGAATCTCAATGAAATTCAGAAAAGGGTTTAAGATAAAAGGATTGATTTATTAAAGATGATAATTATTTGTTTCGAGCATGATTTATCTTAAAAAAGAATGATTAAATAATTGTCTGCTAGTTTTATTTATGCATAAATATCGATGCATGTATTGATGATCAAGAGCTATACCAAGACCTTTGTATGTGGATGGTTTCTTTTAATTTATTTATTTGAATTAAATTTTTTTCCCTACAAGCCTTCTCTTCATTAATATGTAGAGCCTGTGTTCCCAAGGTTTCTTTTATGTAAAACCCCCCTTTACCCCTCACGAACATGTGAGTTACAAAAGGCATATTTAATGGATGAAACTCCCAATCTAGTAGAGGTAGTTCAAGATGGAGCCGAGATGAAAGAAATACTATGAGATACAGAGGTGGACAGGTGGAAGATCTAAACATGAACCCAAAAGGTTCATGGTGTTCTTCTCCTAGGTCAGGAGTAGTTTATCAACCACTAGATAAAAGAACCATTAGAAAATCTCATGATCATGTCATTTAAATTATTTTATTTTTTTCAGTTTCATTTTTTATCATTATGGATGTGTTTTCAGGATCACATAATTAATGAATTAAACAATCATGCAAGATGGAACTAAAATACACTAGACTTATGCATAAATATTATCAAGACATAGTTAATCACAAAAGTAAGTTCCACTTAATATTAAATAGTTTGTGATAATGATAATAATAAATTCATGCATAAGAGTTAAAAAACCCATCAAATAAAATAGTAAGTCAGAAATAGCCTTCTATTACTTGATTAAGAAAAAAACTCGATAAAACTATATTTCTGACCATCCCTTATTCGGAAACATTATTTTATAAAGGAATCCCTTATGAAAGGTTCCGGGTTGACTTAACCATATTACATCAAGAGGAGTAGCCCTTGATAGACTTGGTGTCATATTGGTGGCAAGAGTTGATGAAATCCAAAGTCATGATTTCAGGATTAGGGAGTCCACTCAACAGATCAAGGTGCTGCAAGCCCGTAGTTGGAAAAGACTTGCCTACCTAAATACCTTCGAATATCTTGACCAACCCTTGATGGGGTTATGTGAAGGGAAATATGGATAATTTCCACTATAATTTCATAGAAACAGGATATTTGTAGGTCAATGGTGAGAGCTGTTGGTACTTGAAGAAATAGTGGGAGACTTAATAAAATATATTATTTCTTATAAAATGTAATCAAGAAAGTACTAATGATCCAATCTTTTAATTTTAGAATAGAGATGTCAAGCTCATCAACCACACTATCCATGCGATCAATTTTGGATAATGATAACATCCTCATTGTCAGTAACTTCCATGAATGGTTTAGACACCTTTTGATTATCCTACGCCATGAATGGAAGTCTTACATGCTGGAGTCAGCATTACCTGATCTGCCTTCCAAGGAGGTGAGTGATTAGGATTTTCTGGTATATGATAAAAATATGAATGATGCGGTTGACATTCAATGTTTGATGTTATAATCAATGTATAGTGAGCTCATGAAGTCTCATGAAAACATGAATGCTTAAATCAAGCTCGAGCACCTCCGTGTTCTTTACTAGAAGAGAGAAAGACAGGAAAGCTTTAAGATCTCTAAGAAACTCTTTCAAAGTAAGCTTGGAGAAGGTGCCCCATATGGGCCTCATGTAGTCAAGCTCATTGGCTACATTAAGTGCCTAGAGGTTATAGGGTTTAAAATTCTTGAAGAACTAGGTAGCGATCACATTCTCACACCACTTCCTTAGAGATTCTCTAACTTTGTTGTCAATTTAAATATGAACAACATTGATAAGTCTGTATATAATCTTCTTATCCTCATTCATCAAGTGGACAAAGATATGAAGTGTGAAAAGCCTTATATCCTTATATTGAATAAGGGGAAAGGGAAGGTGAAGAGCTTTAAGCCCAAATCTTCTTCACCACCTTCCATGAAAAGGAAGATCAAAGGGGAGGAAAAGGAACAAGAGGCTATTTATTTCACATGTGGCAAGAAGGGCCACAGGAAGAAGAACTGCACCCAACCTAAGAAGCAAGGGGAAGCTTTAGGTGAAATTTTTATCAAATTAAATCTATATATTTATACAAATTGGATCTTATATACATCTTGTGGTGCTCAAATATGTATCCAATATAAGTACCAAGTATATTTGGGAATATTGATAAAGGGGAGGTAGATCTACGAGTAGCCAATGGAGCTAGACTTTCTACTATAGCTATCAGGGACTACCACCTCACGTTGCAAACTGGGATGATCTTGGTGTTAGAGGGTTGTTCTTATGTGCCTTCTACAACTAAAAACATAATTTCGGTATCCAGAATAGATATAGATGGATTTTTTTTCAAGTTTCAAAATGAATGTTTCTTCTTTTATAAAGATATAATTTGTTTTGGTAGGGAACATTTTGAAAACAGTCTTTATATGTTGGATTACACAAACCAAGTAATGACAATCGATGAAAAAGATACATCACATGACTCATACCACACCCAACTTTGGAATCATCGACTAGGTCATGTAAACGAGAAACTCTTGACAAAGTTACATCAAGATGGATATTTAGATTCTTTTGAACTAAAAACACTTGGCATATGTCATGCATGTTTACAAGTCCAAATGAATAAATCCCAATTTGGTGGGAAAGGTGAAAGGGCTGAAGAGATTCTTGAATTGGTTAATACCTATGTGTGTGGACCATTTTCAGTTGAAGTAAGGGGTGGGTACTCATACTTCATAACTTTTACGGATGATTTTTGTAGATATGGATATATCTACTTAATGAGGTATAAGTCAGATTTCTCTGATAAGTTCAAGGAATACAATAATGAAGTTGAAAACCAGCTTGGTAAGAAGATAAAGAATCTTTGATCAGACCGAGGTGGGGAATATCTTAATCAGGACATCATTGATTACATAAGGGACTTTGGGATCCTATCCCAACTAACTCCTCCTTACACACCTCAATGGAATGGTTTATGTGAAAGGAGGAACCACACCTTATTAGACATGGTGAGATCAATGATGAGTCACACAAGTCTTCCATTATCCTTTTGGGGATATACATTACAAACAACAACACACATACTAAACCAAGTACCAACTGAATTGATAAATGGAATTACATATGAGTTATAGTGTGGGAGAAAATCCATGTTATCAAATTTACTTGTGTGGGGTAGAGAAGCATTTGTTAAGGCCTTCTCAGGTAATAAACTCAAACCCCGAGGCACAAAGTGTACCTTTATAGGATACCCCAAGGAAACAAGGGGATATTACTTATAAAACCCCTTAGATAAAAAGGATATAATGTAAAGACATTTCATATTCCTTGAGAGGGATCACATCTCCAAAAGAGATAGTGGGAGATATATAGACTTTGATGAAGTTGAGGCTCATGGTGCACAAGAGTTGGTACATGAATAGATTCCACAAAGCCCTATGGAAGATGAATCTGTTCCAGAGACACTAGTACTGCGTTGGAGTACAAGAGAGGTTAGAGAACTGAAACTATACGGTTTTCTAGTTACCGAGGATAGTGACTCATTATTAGTTGATAATAATGATCCTCTAACCTACAAGGAAGTAGTAAGTGGAACAAACATAACCAAGTGTCAAGAATCCATGAATTCTGAAATGGATTCCATGTACCAAAACCAAGTCTGGATTTTGGTAGATCCTCCAGTTGATGTAAATCCTATTTATTGCAAATGGGTATTCAAGAAGAAACTGGACATGGAAGGACAAGTCAGTAACTATAAGGCACGACTGGTTGCAAAAGTATTTAAACAGCGTCAATGAATTGACTACGATGAAGCCTTCTCACTAGTTGCAATGCTGAAATCCATCAGAATTATACTTGCCATTGTGGCTTACCATTACTATGAGATTTGTAAAATGGATGTCAAAACTACATTCCTTAATAGGAACCTTCAAAAAGATGTCTATATGACACAACCTGAAGTTTTTGTGACTCCAAAGGATGCTAATAAGGTATGAAAGTTGCAGAAATACATTTATGGATTAAATCAAGAATCCAGGTCATGGAACATTCATTTTGATGAAGCCATAAAATAATTTGGTTTTATCAAGAATAAATGTGAGGCTTGTGTATAAAAACTATTTAGTGTGACTGCAATCATTTTTCTAATAGTATATGTTGATGAAATATTACTTATTAGAAATGAGATACTAGTCTTACATTCTGTTAAGGTGTGGTTGAATCAATGATTCTCCACGAGAGACTTGGGTGAGGCATCGTATGTTATTGGGATCAAGATACATCGTGACTGATCCATGAGATTGTTGGGCCTATGTCAATGTATATACATCGATAAGATATTTAAGAGATTCAGTATGGAACAATCCAAGAGGGGATTGTTTGCAGCATTACATGGCTTTCATCTTTCCAAGAAAATGTCTCCTTAGACACATGAGTAATGAAAGATAATGGAAAATACTGCATACACATCAGCGATTGGGTCAGTCATGTATGTCATGCTATGTACTAGGATGGATGTCTCCTACACATTGAGTGCGGTAGGAAGATATCAAGCTGATCCAGGTGACCACCATTGGATGGAAGTCAAGACTATCATAAAGTATCTGAGGCGTACCAAGGACATGTTTCTAGTTTATGGAGCAGATGAGGAAATAGTCATTCGAGGATATGGAAATGCTAGTTTACAGATGGATCAAGTTGACATGAAGTCAAAAAAATGATACATCTTCACTTTGAATTGAGGTGCAGTGAGCTGGAAGAGCTCAAAGAAGAGCATGGTTACAGATTCAACAACAGAGTCAGAGTATATCACAGATTATGAGGCTACTAAAGAAGTAGTTTGGATGAGAAGCTTCGTCTAGGAGCTAGATGTGATACCTAGTAGTAAAGATCCCATCACACTGTACTGTGACAATACTACAGTGGTGGATCTCACAAAAGAACCAAGGTCACATTAACAGAGGAACCAAATATATCAGAAGCGTCATATCTTGAGAATTTTTTATCAGAGGGGAGAAGTTGCAGTGAGCATGATTTCCATGGAATACAATGTGGCAGACCCCTTGACTAAAGCCTTGACTCAGCAGAAACATGATCACCATGTGAGGTTTAGCGGAATGAAAGTCGTATGTAGTGGGCTCTAGTCCAAGTGGGAGTTTTTAAGAGTTGGTGTCTTAGAACCAACTATTTTTACTTTGATTACATGGATATTGAATGTGTTATTACATATTGTTCATTGTTCTCCATGACTATGATGTAAAAATGTCCTAGAGTATTTGTTACATTGGAAAGGTCATGGATGTTCACCGCTATGATGAGAACCTTGAAATGCAATAACAATTTTCTTAAATATAGTTTGGAGGCTGGATGATATGCAATGATGGGACACATAGCATGCAGAATGTCAAGTGTGAGTACTCATAAGAATATGAGACTTCCTCTCATGAAGTTCACACTTAGCAATCTCTAATATAGAAGATTATGAGAACAGACCTGCTAGTTGGAATTCGACATGTTTTGGTGTCATCAGATATTTCTATCTAAGAGCATGTGTAATGATCCTTAGAATTTGAGATTATCATTAATACGTGTCATGGCTTATGCACTTTGATATACTGACAAAAACCATCACGCAGACAATTGGCAGGAAGTAGGGTACGTTGGTTGTGTCCGGAGTGACATGCTATTAATGGATAAGTCGAGGAAGGATTTGTCCCTTCTATTTATTGAATTTGATATCTCATCCCTTTGATTGAAATAGAACCATCGCATGAAATTCCGTGATCATGGTGTAACGACGAGTTTATTTTAGGTAATCAATGAATGACATATCAAGCATAAAAGTTGATGACACAATCATGAAACCTGTTTGATGAGATATTGCGAAAAGGGATTATATTACACAGTGTGTGTTTGTATGTGGATTTCGTTGTTGTGACTTTACGTTCTTTCTCTTGGTTGCCTTGACTCATTGCTAGACAACACTTTTGGACTTTAGGAAAGCCCATCTAATGCAAACAAGAAAGAATCCTAGAGGGCCACACACTAAGTGTTTTTGGTGGCCTTGGTTAAATTCAATTTTAATTTAATTAATGAAATAAATATTATTCTCAAGATCGTGGAATAAGTTTATTCAAGTTACAAATATCGCATAAATTAAATTAAATTTATTTATTTATTTTATTTAACATATAATAAATATTTATTTACTAGTTAGTAAATAAAATATTTATTTAATAGAATGAATTATTAATTAATTTATTTATTTTTTCAGGTGTTCAATTAATGTAAGTGGAGTTTTATAGGACCAAGGTCGGTCCGATAGTAAAATAATTATTTTCAAGACGATAAATAATTATTTAACTAGGTGGAACAAATTAAAATAACGTTGTTATGATTTTATGATGTAAAATTTTATTTATAATTCTGTTTTGCGCAAGTTGGCACAGAATAAATAATCACGTGGTATTATCATTAAATGCATGCGTTTTCACTAAGTTCATAAAAGTATTTAGTTGTTTCTATGCAATTAAATATAGTAACTGAAATTACATGTATATAAATAGGCATGTACACCTATTGTACTAGACACCACACAACACACCTGGTGAATTAAGAATTACTGAGCCAAACAATTTCTCCCTCAAATCGTCTTCTCTCCCATATCTTGAATGAGAGACATTATTCAAGGCCGAAGAACAAGTGATCATGAACAACAGACTCAAGACACTCGCTTTTCCGCACTAGCACCCAGAGAACGAGCAGTGTTGATTGGTGGCCATCGGAGCAGTTGTGGATCACCACTAGAGGGATTCTATTTTGGATCCTTAAGAGCACAACGATATAATCTAGAAGGGTCATTCTGGATAATCAACATCATCATTGAAGAAAAATACCAAAGATACATCTATTATTTTTCTTTATAAAATTAATTAAATTGATTATAAACATGATATGAAAGATCATTTCTAAGTTTTGGGGCCTCTTTCTTCTTTATCTAAATCTTTGTTTGAATTCAATGGAGACTGGAATTCATCGTCGTATTGATCCCAGAATAATCATTGACCATAGTAAAAATAAAAATTTGGTGCTGTCCCAACCACGCTTCCGCTGCACCCGGAAGAGTTCCAAATGATACTCTATCTGCATCACCTTCATGGGAATCTCACCAAACCTTCCAATAAGATCCATGATCATAGTGGTGACCCTACTCTTGTGGTCCATCCACTATCTGTATGATCTACCTATAATATTTGGAAGGGTAATAAAGATCCATGTGAACTCACCCATCAAAAAAATGGAATAGACCTTGCACTACAAATCTATGTGGCAAGGAATGGGAATTGGAATTCCTCTTATGTAGATACCCTAAAGACAGATTCGTACATGTTGCTTCAGAAGAATGATCCCTATAGATACCACTACCAACTCTAGTAACTGAGCATCCTTCCACTAGAATCTCTCTATAAATAGATCCCACTACAGAAATCTGACTTATGTGGGTAAGTATAAGGATACCATGGTGTGATGGATGTCTATATAGAGTCCCCACATTATGTACTCCTGGAGGAATCACCTCATCAGTTAGTCAATGAACTAAGGCTTGATCCCTCAATGAATCCTCATCATGTTATTATAAATGATTTATATTCTGATTTGATTAATATGGAATCCTTAAATTCATCAAAATTTACCATAGTTTGTATATAATATATAGGGTTTAGACTTAATAAATCATGTAAAAATACATAATACTATATTATTCTTGTGCTAATGGTTCTCTACAACCGATGTCTATATATCCCAAGATGACAAGAAGGTAGTCAGATTCATTATGTATATATACATTAATCCCCACATCAACATTTGTATTCACGGCCTGAGATCCAAACTCAAGACACTCATACACCATTTCCTTGATTACCAATATTAATCATCACAAAATCCAAACTCCACACGCTGACCTAGAGAGACTACCACCTCTAATAGTACTCTCTCATGACCCAAACCCTCCAAGGACAACCTATCCAACTCTAAGATGATTGATTCACCCAATTAACATCTCTAATAGTATATAGGCTAATGAAAATTTCTATTTTGTGAATAATTAATATGATGAGATATACCCTATGTACTTATACCAACAAACACAACCAACTCCATTCAATATTCCAGGGAGAGAGATAAAAAGATTAAACATATAGAGTCTAACTATGAACAAAACAACCTCTAGGAAATCCTAAGAGTAAAACGATTTAGTATATATTAAAAAGTATAAAAATATATGTTGAACAATAAAATTAAGTACCAACCTATCAAAACATGCTATAAATGAGACTGATATTTGATCAACTCAAACACCCCAAGAATGACCACCAACACAGTCAATGCCAAGTCTTGTAAAGATCAATTGAATCCTAGCTCTTCGAGACCACTATTAATTATCAATTAATCATCATAAGAAATAACACATGTGATAAAATATCATGCATGGGTGAGTATATAAATATCTAGTAGGATCCACAAAAACAAAAATGGATCTATATATGGTCACAATAGTCATCTCAACCGATAAACATGAGGTAACCAATACCAATAAAATATTCTAATAAAGAAACCAAATAATGAGTGAAATAGGATATCCATATCCATAACCAAGATAAGAATTATGGGTCAAACTTTAGCTCCAATGGTCCGATCAATATTTTCAATGAACCCTTGTGTCCCTAAAAGAAACATTAAAGATGCCCGACACCTTTTTAATGTTCAACACAACCGAGGGGGGTCTATACATATCCGAGAATCTATGGAAACATCACAAGAATATGTGTGTGGGACCCACACATTACCACTTAACTACATATTCAAGGGGGTAAAATCTTTAGTGGGGGACCTTCTCCCTGCCAGAGATTGATGACAGGTGGTGGAACCCCATAAATTGTGGTCCAACACCCAATATACTATTATTGGTTTCCAACACTGCCGATGTAAATAGTATGGGAGACTCATTCCGTAGTCCAAAAACATAGTTTATAATGTAGGTAAATCTTATATAATCAAGAAAAATTATTTCGACCTATGTAAAAAGTATAGAGGACCCATACCCTGGTTTGATAGGGGGTTTCCAACCCAAGTTCCACTTTATGGATAAAACTTGTCCCTAACCTTAGCTAGGAATTGATAAGATAATTTTTTTTAATTAGATAAAATCAATAAATATCTATGATTCCATAATGAAATCAAACTTCATGTTTTTCTCTGGAAAAAACTATTGGTGGACTATGCACGAGGTACAATCTATCTCTGAATGACAGATATATGAAAGGAAAAATTATCTAGGGGTCGTACATGAATTTTCCTCCCATGGTACAGAACATTATTCTCAATTCCAAACCAATAAATGTCCCCTCATAGCACTCAGTGTGTAAAATTAAAGTAAATGGTGTTTGGAAGTGGTTACATGGTGGAAAACCACTCCTTGACACACAGAGAATGTCTCTGTCTACAGAAAGCATTCTTAAATGTGTACATATAGATGATGTGTATATAGTGTATATAAAATATCTTTGAATCTATGGGTACAATAATGTAAACTCTCTTTTCCCATGTACAAATGCCCATTATATAATATATTGTTTATTCCCTTGGTTGTCACCCCATTCTAGTGTACCAATCCATACTCAGGTAAAAATGGGGTCTAGTTGTGTACAAGTAAATATTCATCTTCATTTAAAATGGGGTTTCATCCGACATAATCGGACACATGTCCATGTACTAATATATTGTACGTTTAACAATTTGAGTTTTAAGGAACTATTTTTTCAAATAAATTAAATTTCGTTGATGTATTGTGTTATATATTAAACCATGTTAAAACTGCACTTCATGCAACACCAGTTTAGCTTGTTTTACAGACAACATTGAGTTTATAAAAAGCATAAATTTATTATTATAATTATTTAAACATGTAAATTATGAACTATCCAATAGAATTTATGGTATTAACATGAAAAACTGAATTATGAGACTTTAGTTTGCACAATTAAAAACCTTTTAAAATTAAAAGGAAATCATTTTAATGTGCACATGTGTGTTCAATACTAATAAAATAATAAAATTAATATTGTTACATTATATAATATATATATATAATATTTAATATAATGTTTTATATTTATCCTATGTGTAATCTAGACATGATATAAGAAAATAAATCCATTTTATGGTTAGGAACTTTATTTTTCTAAAACCAGTTATGCTTCCTTTTGATGGAATAGTTGTTTTAAATCAATTTTATGAAAATTTTATAATATATAAATGATAAAATAATATTCTCATTTAAATGATGGATATAAAAATTTAATTTGGTCGATTTTTTTTATTTTTTTAATGTTTCACGTTTTAATAAATAATTAGTAGTATTGAATTTAAATTGATTACAAATTTTTCATTGAAATAATATGACATGTAAAATTATATTTTTGATTGAATATAATATATTATTAGATTCATTCTTATCACATCATCAAATTTGGTTCATTGGATTGAAATTCAAATTGAATTTTGATATTAAATATTTTATTCTTTTGAACGTTTTAACATTTAAAACACATTTCCCATTCCTTCAACCTGATTAATTAAAAATTAATTTTATAAAAATATATTTATTCAATTTTGAAAAATAGTCTTATTATTTTTAATAAAAGTGTATTTTTTTTTCATATATTTCTATTAATTTTTTGGAGTACATGAATAGTAACATTATTAATTTTTATGTCCACAGTTAAGGGAAAATTGAGTACTTAAGGGTAAAAATAATATTTTAAATATTATATAACTACCATAAAACATTAAAAAATATTATTTTGTGAAATAAATTTGAACATCAAAACATAATTTTATAAATTTAATAATTTAATGGAAACTTTTACATGAAAATAAATGAGATATACTTAAAATCAAAGAGGCTGACAAAATAGCACACTCTAACTTTTAACATTCATAATTTTGTTAATAATGGGTAAAAAGTCGATATGATATACTATATATATTGTTATGAAATATCAATGTTTTATCTATATGATGAAAATTTAAGGTTAAATTTTATTTAATAAATAATTATCATAAATAATTACCCATTGTAGATGAAGTAAGTATTCAATTAAAGAAATACAAAATTATATGATATTAAAAATATTAAAAGAAAAATAATTAAAATTACATAAGGTTATTAAATAATTTTATAGGTTCAAATGAAATATTATAGGTTTATTAAATGATATTTTTTATAATTGTTCTTGTTGTGTTTATTTTTTAAATTCAATATAATGAATAATGACGAAATTCACACTAATGATATTTTATGATAAATACATCTTATTTAATATGTTAAAAATAAAAATATTCCTATAAGAGGAAAAATAAGATAAATTATGGTCTTTAATATCATAAATTTACCATTTATTGTTCAATTTATACATTGTAAGAGAAAATTTCATCCTTTAAATAATGAAAATTCTGTTACCATAATTAAAATTAATATAAGTTAAATAATGGTTAATAAAAAGATATGGTTTAAAATTATAAGAAAACATTTCTAAAATATATTAGTTGATGGGATTATCAACCTATTCCTAATTATATTCAAATAACATTCCATTTGAAGGTATTTAGATTGATATTTAATTTTCTATAATTTAGTACTTTGAGAAATCCAAAAAGTATTCATCACCTTCATTATATAAGGACACATCCTCCCTCATCTCATTTCACCACATTGAGTATTATAGCTTGACCGAAATCTACCAAATTATCATCTCCACTTTTCTATCCACATTTTAGGGGATCCAGTATTTCCAATGGAAATACATTTGTGTGTTTACGAGGAGATCTAAAGGATTTGTTTCGATGAATAGATAATCACTCTAATTGATCAATCTCTTTTTCTACTCTTATATACCTTTTATAAATATATTATATATATATATCATAAAATAATTTATTTACAATTCTATATGTTCTTAAATTTTATTATGAATTTGAACACACCATTATACATAATCATTCCCATCGAACAAGAAGTGAAAGTATCACACATGCCTACATATGGCCTACCATCTCCATGTAGTGATACAATTCATTTTCCATCACCATATTTTATGATTGAGAATTATTATGATTTGAATTTTTATAGATTACATATGTGAAGAAAGTTATTCTTCTAGATAGTTAATTTCATATCTACATTTTCAACTACTAATATTTTGGGAAATGTAAAGTCACTCGTTTATATGCATGGATTAGCATCTCTATGATGTTATGTGATTTGTTTTCATATATAATTGAAATGGATGGTAATAAAAAGTAATATTATGAATTTATATTATATTAATAACATAATAATGATTTTGTAAATTATGGGACCATGATAAAAGTATAAGGATCAATACTACTGAACTGAAACATACTGGGAAAATGAATTAGATATCAACTAGAATAATGATATTAATTATTAATTAGCAGGTAATAATATGACATAAATAATAATAATATATATTATTGATATATGGTAATATAAAAACTTTATAATAAAACTATCTTTATTATACTAGTGTTTCAAATGAGAACAAGGAATGGTGAGACATGAGGTAGTTGATTTTTGCCTTACATTTATTTATATGGGATACATGTCTCATACACTACTTGTTTCCTTTGTGTGCTATATATACATCCCATAAATGTATTTTATGATTCTTATTTTGAAAATTATGGTATTTTTATATCGATATATTTTTATTTCTTTCAGGGGTAATAGAATTATATTGATTATAAAGTTGTTGTAGAGACCCAAAGCTTGACGTACATGGAAATTACATTACTTTTGTAGAATACTTAATACATAACAAAAACCAACACTCAAGGACCATAATAGTTTAGTGTCTTTGGAAACTCGGAACATAATCTTCTAATCATGGTGAAATATCTTCAACATCTCTTATAAAGATCTTCCCCTTTTGTTTTCTTACCAAAAACCTTTGTTTATATCCCGAGAAAAGAAAATATATAAACGGTGAGCTCAAATGCTCAGTAAGGGTAAGCATGGATAAAATAAAACAAATCATATACATGTGAACTTAAAAACATGAACATAATGTTTAAACAACAAAATCTTGAGCAATGACATAAAACATGGCAATACATAAGGCATAGATCATAAAGAAACATTAATCATGATAAAATAGCAAGGGAATAAAACAAGTAATTGTGGAAAAACATTAATAACATGATATTATTTCCATACTAGCCATGGAATTGCTGCCAAGACCATCTTAGTGGACAAAGTCTCTTACTACACCGGGTTTACATTCCGTTCCAGCCCTGTATTACTGAACTGGATTTACTTGACATTCCAGCCATGTCTATCTCATGAGATATAAATCTTTACCCAATGCATTAGAGGGATATATAGGTCCCAACCATCTCATAATGAAATAATTCATACATGTTCCACAACATAAACATAAATCATTCATCATAACCCAACGAATAAAGTGGGTTTCACAGACATCATCCCATCATAACATAATCCATATAAAGCAAATGGATATCATTTCATCATAAGAAAAGTTAATCCATTTAAATCATAGATAAATTATAATTGGAACATAAAAATACTAAATAATGTCATCTTAGATGGAAAAATGGTTTTGATAAAACACTTGAAATAAATTCTTGAGGAAAATATCCTTTCTTTTTCAAAATCAATTTCTTTTCACAAAATGACATGCAATTATAAAAGAAAGAGATTTTTTTTGAAAATATTCATGAAATATTTTGGAGGAAGCTTCATGAAAATAAGGCATTATAAAACCGTAAAAATACTTGCATGCCATATAATTTAAAAACACATTCTTCTCGTACTTTTTCCAGAAAAGTCAAAAAGAACCTCGTAAAAGAAAGATTCCTTCCATATGATGTGGTAAAAGTAGAAAAGAGTAAAAATTACTTTAAACATACATGGAAGAAAGTTAAAAATTTTATGAAAACATTTTGAGAAAATATGGACATGGATAATAATCATAACCCTAGAAAATACTTAAGAATAAACAATTCAAATAAGAATGAGATTGGAATAATTATCCCTTACCTTATTCTGATATGCTTCGTATGTATCTGGAACTTCAGTATAATGATTTAAATAATGTCATTGAATTATTACAGAATCATATTCATTGTTATAATATCATATATGGTTTACATATGACTTTATATTACACATTCTTTTGTAAATTCGATGTAAAAGCAGCGATTTGGGTAAAATCGTTTCATTTATTATACGTGTTTCGACTTGTTGTTATTGATATTATTACTTATATCTTTATTTACTAAATTACAGAATGTAAAACATGATTTATATATAATATATATTCAGAATATACATATATATATATGATAGATTGATAAATGGAATGAAAGACACCGTTCATGGAGACGGTATGCCGTACGTACACATGAACGCTGTTTTCGTTTCCTTATTGAATTGAATGGAATTAAGAAGATGAAATACATATAGATATATATATATATATAAATAAATCCATTATCATTATTATTTCATATATTTCATTATTATTCATTATATATACTTTATAATCATTCATGAATGGTTAACAAGGATAATGAATCTCATCGTGTCGTGGGGACGGTAGTCCGTATGTACGCACGAGTGATGATATAATTCCCATGATCGTGGAATTGTATTGAAGCGTATGTATAATACTTCAGAACCAATATCACTTTAAAATAATCATATATAGTTATTTGTTTACACCATTATACCCATCCATGTAAGGTGGTGGTCGAAAACAGATTACACCACGGCGTGGAGACGGTATTTCGTACGTACGCACGCGTGGTGATTTCATTTTCTGTAGGATGGATATAAGGTGAAATAGGTTTGTCTCATACTTATAATAATATAACATTATATAATTAATTCTTATGTTATTACTTTATAATTATAAATCTAAAGAAGAATAAGTATAATAATAATGAAACTTGAGAGAATCAGGAGAAGAGATCACCTCTTCTTCGATGCACCTCCTTTAAGCTTCCTATTATGGAAGTAGAGTTGGTCTTTTTAGAAGACCAGAACCTCCAGAATGTTTCTAGGGAAGTGGAGAAGAGAAATTTTGAGTGGTTGGCCGAGATTAAAGGCTCAAAAGGGTGTGAAGAGAAGAGGGAAGGGGTGCCCTTTTATAAGGGAGGAGAGAGGCACCCTTGGAAAAACTTAAAATATTATTTTATAATAAAGTCATATTTGGTTTATAATAGCTCCAAATTGATACATTTCCAAGATAATGTGGGGATGGGTCGAAATAATCTCAAAAAATATATTTTAGACAAGTTTAGGTTACAATTTTAACCTTATCATTTATATTTAACTCTAAGTTGAATAATTTAACTTTTACCGTGTCTTCTTGTTTTCTTACACTATATGGTTAATAAACTTACTATAACAAGAAAAAAGAACCCCAAGTGGTTTATTATTAATATATATATATATTTATCAAAGTAATTTTCCCGAAAAATATTTTTTTAGGAATAAAATAACAATTAATAATATAATATTTGTTTTAAAAACTATTTTATGTCAATTTTGATACTATTTTGTAATTAATTTTTGTGAAAATCATAACTGCATTATTAGTTCGAAAAAAGTTAGTTAAATAAATAATAACATGTAATATTAATCTAGAAAATTAGTGTAATTCATAAAAATACTCAAATTACATTTATTTGGGTATTTATAATATCAATTATTTTAATATTTCATTATTTAGGTAATTACTACATCACTATTGTTTCATTAATAACTTAGATTATTTAATGCCTAAAAATTATAAATAAACTACAATTAGGTATTAAATATTTTCATATTTATAATGAATATTTATAGTCGAATTTATCTTATGTATAACCCTATATTAAAAATGAATTAGTTATTAAACTATGATTTTAACTATTTTAACCCTTCAATAAAGAAATTAATAATAAATGTCCTAATCTAATCCAAGTGAACCTAAATGGTAATATTTTATTCCTAAGTTTTTTTTAGGTCGAATTACACTTATCCAATAGAATTAGGATATGTGTTAGGATAATAATAATATCATTTTTACCCTTAATTACCCTATTTACTGTTAACCGTGGTAAATAAAAGTAAAAAGTTACTATTCACCAAAAATTATTTTCATCTCATTGAACCAAATTTTAGTTCTTGATATTAACCGTGTCTCTTGGATTTTAGAAATTCTACTCATAGAAGAAGTAAAATTATGTTTTATGTGAATTTCCAAATTCTCCTAAGAGGTGGGTAAAGGATGGTGAAAAGTTTACTAAACTTTTTATATATCTAAAATTATTATAAAATGACTCTAATGAATTAAATTTATCTTATATAGGTATTAAGTATCAATTTTGACCTAAAATAAATTTAAATAAAATAAATAATTATTTAAATAAAAAGCCGGTTTTAAAAAAGTAACCCCGTGTTTTCACTATTCATCAAAAATTGAAAGTTTTCAGAAAAATACAAAAAATTCACCCTAGGCTATATTTGATATTCGGAATTCAGAAATGTTGTCTATTTTTCCAAATAAAAAAACATAAAAGTGGAACTAATTAATTTTAAAATTAATTCTCATTATCAAACCAAATAGCTTCTTTTTAAGAAACAATAACTATCAAAAGATCATCACTTGTTTATGTCCAATTTCAAAGTGAAATTAATTTCAATGAACAATATTGGATTAAATGGTAAAAATATATTATAATTAAAATTTAAAACCAATTAGGAAGAAAATTCAGCCATATAAATTATTGCGATGAAAAAAGCTGTTTTAATTAAAATATAGCGTGTTTTACTATTCATCAAAATATGAAAGTTATCAGAATAATATGAAAATTTTATCCAATTTAAATTTTTATATCCTGATTCGAAGGAATAATTTTATTTTGTCAAATTGAACTTATAAACATGTCAAAAACATGATTTAATGTGGGTGTGCCATCAAAAGGCGGCAAAATTGCATTTTTTTAAAAATACATATTTTACCCGAAAAAATTTATTTTGTTCTCATACCATGTTCTAGAAAATGTGTAAGATGAATAATAATGTTATAAAATTCAAAATTTAGTTGATACTATTCATAACAACTAGTCCATAATAATATTATAACAATATATCATTGTTTTGTGAAACCCAGTCTTGAGTACTACACACGCTATCGAGGAAGGTCGCAATTGCGTGTAATGCAAGCCAAGTCAGGGTTCCGTGTAGTGAAAGCACCGTTTGGTGTTGCGTATAACATAATCAAAACTTATTTCATTTATACATTAAACAAAATCTATACTTAATGTTGCGTAGAAAAATTTTCACAAAACAAACCTGAAATTGTGTGTAACACGAGCCAAGAATAGTGTTACGTATAGAGAAAGCTAATACAGTGTTGTGTATAGTACATGCTAAACTTGGTGTAGTGTATAATATAAGACATCAATGAAATTAAAAGAATAATTTTCCTAAAATCTCAGGGTGTTACATTCTACACCCCTTAAAATGAATTTCTCCCTCTAAATTTTTCGGGGTTATAATGGTTTACTGCTTGAATGTTTTTTAATAGAAACCCACATCGTAAAAAGGAATACCAAAACATGAATTTAAAAACTAAAGTATGAAATGTAATGGTTACCCAAATTAACTAATCACTGGATTTCCACATAGTAGAACATGGGTGAAAATATGGATATAGAAGAGAAATATAACCATAAACTTTTGATGAACAGTGGTAGAGGACATGGCTATGAAAAATACAACAATCAGAAAGACATAAATTTGTGATGATCTAAGGTACCATCCGATTCATCAGATATGAGAGCACTAGGACAACTTTTTTTTTGTTTTCAAGATCATTTCCCTAATGTTGAAGAATTTTTGAATTAAAATAAATTCTTACTTGATTTTTGTACAATCTCACCATTTCTCGTGCCTCAAACAATTTCCATTTCATCTCTTAAAGAATTGAATTTGAATTTATCTTCTGTGAAGTGTTAGCAGATTATGCGATAGAATGATGGGTCATTCCATCTATCACAAATAAAATGTTAGAAAAAGTTATCAAATATACATAAGTCCGTCTATAGTGATATTAATCGTATATGGTTCCTAAAATGGACTTATACTTCATCTATCATACCACTTAATAAAATAAATCTAGTTTCTTCTAACCAGGGACTTCCTATAGTCCAGTGGTAGGAAATAAAGGCCTGTCGTACTTCGATTGTGGCTTCGATTCCCGCAACCTTGTCCGACGTGACGGGTTATCGCCCGTTCTGCATGTTGTCCCTTTTCTTAAACTACACTATTATAACATTCCATCAATAATATCAAAAAAAGTTCTAGCCTTAAACAATACTAACTTATTTCCAACATAATTCATTCCAATCTTTAGGCTTATCTAAAATACTTCTGTCCAAGCTCATAGTATAAAGAAAACAATTACTAGAAATTTCATCTACCGATCATGTGAATACCATCATTTATCCCCTATATAAGATATATCTGGTTAGTCATATTCCAAACATGTGTATACCTTAATCATGTATTCTCTTGAAAAATGAATACCCATTAAATCTTTGTGAAAACATGAATGCTGTCAAAAGTTAAACCTTTCCACATACCAAAATCCAAAAATTCTATATACGCAAACCATGATATAACTTTTTCCTTATATCATTCACGAGATCATGAATACTATCAAATATTTATTTTTCTCTTTATCCCTTCATTATACGCATATCATCTTCTTTCTAAAAATATCTCAATCACTTTCCATGGTTACCGGTACCATAAAATTATTGAAAACCACAATAGACTAATACATAAATATTCCAATATTCCACGAAACTATATATAGCATTATTTTGGAATCCCATTACATAAACACTTAATCATTCCACCACATCGTTGTCATATTCAACATCGCCAATAGTGATTGCATGTGACTTCCCATTGTCCTTTTCCTTAAGTGGTTGCTCATGTTGATCATCATTAACCTTGGACTATGGAATTGATTAGAATAATGCCCAATTTCCTTGCACTTGAAGCATTGAAGTGTTGGTGGTTCGTTCTCTGCAGTCTGTTCTTTATTCGAATCATTAGCAACCCTTTATACATTACTTCGATACTTAGCTACTCGATGACCTTATTTTCCACACTTAAATCAATTTCTAGTCCCTTTAAGAAAATATCCACCATGCATCTTTCCACACTTTGAGCATAAAGAATCATTCATCTTCTTTTCACCTTTATTCTGAGATTTCTCCTTGAAATCCATCTTTCGTTTCTTGTCAAAACCATGAGATGGATATGTAACACCAACTTCCAATTCTACCTTGATAGCACAACACACAATTTCATCATAGCTATTGAAGTCTCTTATAGATAATTCCTTTCAAAGACTTGGTTTTAAGCCACTGAAGAATCCATCAACTTTACTTTCAGGTTGGATGATAAAGCTAGATGCATACCTTGCAAGCCTTGTAAAATTCGCTTCGTATATATCAACAGATTCATCATCCTTTTTCTTAAGCTCAGTTAAATCCTTTTCCATCTTTGTTTGAAGAATATGAGGTAATTACTTATTGAAAAATAATTTTTTGTACTCATCCCATTCCATGGAGTCAATTTCACCTTGGGGCCTTTTATTCTTAATTAAAGTCCACCATTGATTTGCTTCGCCTTCTAATTGGTAAATATCCAGAATGACTTTTTCATTTTCCGAACAGTGATGTATGGAAAATATATTTTCAATGGTACTGATCCATTGTTCAGTAACAAGTGGATTAGAGGACCCACTGAAGTAAGGGGGACGTTTCCTCATGAAGGACTCAATAGAATATTGTTCCCTTCTCTCCTCATTCGGAAGTCCAGAATGATTCATAGCATGAGTTAGTATAGAAATAAGATTTTTCACTCCATCTCCCATAACATTGGTTTGTTCAGAAGTAAAATCATTGCATTGTCCAATTAATTGATCAACAAGGTTCTTTCGGGTTCCAGCCATCATCTAAAACCCAAAAAGTATAGTGTGAGAGGCAAAAATCACGATAGGTAAAAAAAATAATAAAGGGGGAGTAACTTCAATATCTAACATCTTATGTTTAATTCTATGATCGTTACCGTAACTATAGGACTATAACCTATACTTATACCTAACCTTAGGGACATCCCTAGACATACCTTAGAAATATCTCTAGGGATCTCACTAATGTTTTCACATTCTAGTTTCCAAAGGTTAACTAAACCTTTCCTCTGATACCAACTGTAGAGACTCAAAGCTCGATGTACATGGACATTACATTACTTTTTCAGAATACTTAATACATAACAAAAACCAACACTCAAGGACCGTAATAGTTTAGTGTCTTTGGAAACTTGAACATAATCTTCTAATCGTGGTGAAAGATCTTCAACATCTCGAATAAAGATCTTCCCCTTTTGTTTTCTTACCATAAACCTTTCTTTATATCCTGGGGAAAAGAAAAAATATAAAGGGTGAGTTCAAATGATCAGTAAGGGTAACCATGGATAAAATAAAACAAATCATATACATTTGAACTTAAAAACATGAACACAATGTTTAAACATCAAAATCTTGGGCAATGACATAAAACATGGCAGTACATAAGGCATAGATCAAAAAAAAATATTAATCATGATAAAATAGCATGGGAATAAAATATGTAATTGTGGAAAAAAATTAAACACATGATATGATTTCCATAGCATCCAAGGAATTACTTCCAAGACCATCCTAGTGGATAATGCCCCTTACTGAACTGGGTTTACTTGCCGTTCCAGCCCTATATTACTAAACCAGATTTACTTGCCGTTCCAGCCATGTTTATCCCATGAGATATAAATCTTTACCCAATGCATTGGAGGGAGACATAGGTCCCACCCATCTCATAATGAAATCATTCTTACTTGTTCCACAACATAAACATAAATCATTCATCATAACCCAAAAAATAAAGTGGGTTTCACAAAGATCATCCCATTATAACATAATCCATATAAAAAAATGGATATCATTTCATCATAAGAAAAGTGAAACCATGTAAATATTAGAGACATTATATTTGGAACATACAAATATGAAATAATGTCATCTTAGATGGAAAAATGGGTTTGATAAAACATTTGAAATGAAATCTTGAGGAAAATATCATTTCTTCTTCAAAATCAATTTCTTTTCACAAAACAACATGCAATTTTAAATGAAATAGATTTGATTTTTGAAAATAGTCATGAAATATTTTGGAGTAATATTAATTAAAATAAGGCTTTATAAAACCATAAAAATCCTTTCATGCTGTATAAGTTAAAAAAACATTCTTCTTTTACTTTATCCGGAAAAGTCAAAAAGTACCTCGTAAAAGAAAGATTCCTTCCATACGATGAGGTAAAAGTAAAAAAAGGTAAAAATGACATTAAACATACATCAAAGAAAGTTAAAAATTTTATGAAAACATTTTGAGAAAATATGGACATGGATAATAATCATAACCCTAGTAAATACTTACGAATAAACAATCTCGGATAAGAATGAGATTGGAATAATTATCCATAACCTTATGTCTGATATGCTTCGTATGTATCCGAACCTCCTATATAATGAATTAAATAATGTCATTGACTTATTGAAGAATCATATTCATTGTTATAATATCATATATGGTTTACTTATGACTTTATAGTACCCGTTATTTTGTAAATTTTATGTAAAAGCAATGATTTGGGTAAAATTGTTTAATTTATTGTAAGTGTTTCGACTTGTTGTTCTTGATATTATTACTTATATCCTGATTTTCTTAACTCCAGAATGTAAAAAATTATTTATATATAATATATATTCAGAATATACATATATATATCATAGATCGATATTAATGGAATGAAATACACTAGTCATGGAGACGGTAGGCTGTACGTACGCATGAACGCTGTTTTCATTTCCTTATTGAATTGAATGGAATTATGTAGTTGAAATACACACATATATATATAAATAAATCAAGTATCATTATTATGTCATATATTTCATTATTATTCATTATATATACATTATAATCATTCATGAATGGTTAACATGGAGAATGAATCTCATCGCGTCGTGGAGACGGTAGTCCGTACTTACGCACGAGCGATGATATCATTCCCATGATCGTGGAATAGTATTGAAGAGTATGTATAATATTTCATAATCAATATAACTTTAAAATAATCATATATAGTAATTTATTTATACCATTATACCCATTAAAGTATGGTGGTGGTCGAAAACAGATTACACCACGACATGGAGACGGTATTCCATATGTACGTACGCGCGGTGATTTCATTTTTCATAGGATGGATAGTAGGTGAAATAGGGTTGTCTCATATTTGTAATAACATATCAGTATATAATTAATATGGATGTTATTACTTTATAATGAGAAAAATAAATCAGAAGAAGTAGAAGAAGAAATAAACTTTAGAGAATTGGAAGAAGAGATTACCTCTTCTTCGACGCACCTCCTTTAAGCTTCCTCTTATGGAAGTAGAGATGGTCTTTTTAGAAGACCAGAACCTCCAGAATGTTTCTAGGGAAGTGGAGAAGAGATATGGGCAGGGTTTGGCCGATCTTCAAGGCTCAAAAGGGTGTTAAGAGAAGAGGGAAGTGGTTCCCTTTTTATAAGGGAGTAGAGGGGCACCTTTGGAAAAACCTAAAATATTATTTTATAATAAAGTCATATTTGATTTATAATAGCACCAAATTGATTTATTTCTAAGATAAAGTGGGGATGGGTCGAAAGATTCTCAACCAATAGATTTTAGACATTTTTAGGTTACAATTTTAACCTTATCATTTAGATTTAACTCTAAGTTAAATAATTTAACTTTTACTGCGTCTTCTTGTTTTCTTACACTATATGGTTAATAAACTTACTATAACAAGACCAACGAACCCCAAGTGGTTCATTATTAATATATATATCCTTATATAAGTCATTTTTCTGAACCTTATATTTTTAGGAATAAAATAACAATTACTAATATAATATTTGTTTTAAAAATATTTTATGTCAATTTTGACAGTATTTGATAATTGATTTTTGTAAAAATCATAACAGCATGATTAGTTCAAAAAAAGTTAATTAAATAATTAATAACATGTCATAATAACCAATAAAATTAGTGGAATTCCTAAAAAGTCTCAAATTACATTTATTTGGGTATTTATAATATCAATTATTTTAATATTTCAATATTTAAGTAATTACTGCATCACCATTGTTTCATAAATAACTTAAATTATTTAACGTCTAAAAAGTATAAATAAAATACCATTAGGTATTAAATCTTTTTAGATTTGTAATGAATATTTATATTTGAATTTATCTGAAGTATAACCCTATATTAAAAATGATTTTGTTATTAAACTATGATTTTAACTATTTTAACCCTTCATTAAATAAATTAATAATAGTGTGTTTTTAAGAAATAATAACTATCAAAAGATCATCACTTGTTTACGTCCAATTTCAATGTGAAATTAATTACAATGAAAAACACAGGATTAAATGGTAAAAATTTATTCTAATTACACATTAAAACCAATTAAAAAGATAATATAGCATATAAATTATTGCGATGAAAAAAGTTATTTTTAATTAAAATATAGCGTGTTTTTACTATTCATCCAAATATGAAACAATCAGAATAATATGAAAAATTTATCCAAATTAAATTTTTATATCATGATTCCAAGGAAGAATTTTATTTTTTAAAATTTAACTTATAAACATGTCAAAACCTAGGATTAGAGTGGGTGCACCATCAAAGGCGGCAAAACTGCATTTTTTGAAAAATACTAATTTTACCCAAAAAAATTATTTTTTTCTCATACCATGTTCTATAAAATGTGTAAGATGAATAATAATGTTATAAAATTCAAAATTTAGTTGATACAATTCATAAATGCTAGTCCATACTAATATTTTAACAATATATCATTTTTTAGTGAAACCCGATATTGCATACTACACACGTTATCGATGAAGGTTGCGATTGCGTGTAATGCAAGCCAAGTCAGGGTTGTGTGTAGTGAAAGCACAGTTTGGTGTTTAATATAAAATAATCAAAACTTACTTAATTTATACATTAAACAAAATATCTAATTAATGTTTCATAGAATAATTTTCACAAAACGAACTTGAAATTGTGTGTAACACGAGCCAAGAATTGTGTTGTGTATACAAAAAGCTAATACGGTGTTGTGTTTAGTATAAGCTAAACTTGGTGTAGTGTATAATAGAATACAAAAATGAAATTAAAGAATATTTTTCCTAAAATCATGGGGTGTTACATTCTACCCCTCTTAAAATGAATTTCACCCTCGAAATTTATCGGAGTTATAAATGGTTTACTACATGAAATTTTCTTTAATAGAAACCCACATCGTAATAAAGAATATCAAAACTTGACTCTATAAACTAAAGTATGAAACATAATGGTTACCCAAATTAACTAATCACTGGATTTCCACATAGTAGATCATGGGTGAAAATATGGATATAGAAGATAAATATAACCATCAACTTCTGATGAAGAGTGGTAGAGGACATGCCTATGAAAAAGCCAACAATCACAAAGCTATAAATTTGTGATGATCTAAAGTACCATCCAATTCATCAGATATAAGAGCACTAGGAAAACATTTTTTTTATTTTGAAGATCATTTCCCTAAATTTGAAGAATTGTTGAATTAAAAGAAATACTTACTTGATTTTGGTACAATCTCACCGTTGCTCGTGTCCCAAACAGTTTCCATTTCATCTCTTAAATAAATGAAGTTGAATTTGTATTCTGTGAAGTGTTAGTAGATTATTCGATAGAATGATTGGCCATTCCATCTATCTCAAATAAAAGGTTAGCAAAAGTTATCAAATATACATAAGTCCATCTATAGTGATATTAATCATATATGGTTCCAAAAATGGACTTATACTTCATCTATCATACTAGTTAATAAAATAAAACTAGTTTCTAATAACCAGGGACTTCCTATAGGCTAGTGGAAGGTTATGAAGGCCTGTCGTACTTCGATTGTGGCTTCGATTCCCGCAACCTTATCTGACACGATGGGTTGTCGTCCGTTCTGCATGTTGTCCCTTTTCTTAAACTACACTATTATAACATTCCATCAATAATATCGAAAAAAGTTATAGCCTTAAAAATTACTAACTTATGTACAACATAATTCATTCCCATCTTTAGGTTTATCTAAAATACTTATGTCCAAGCTCATAGTATAAAGAAAACAATTACTAGAAATGTCATCTACCGATCATGTGAATACCATCATTTATCCCCCATATAAGATATATCTTGTTGGTCACATTCCAAACATGTGAATACCTTAATCATGTATTCTCTTGAAAAATGAATACCCATTTAATCTTTGTGAAAACATGAATGCTGTCAAAATTTAACTCTTTCCACATACCAAAATCCAAAAATTCTATATACTCAAACCATGATATAACCTTTTCCTTATACCGGTTATGAGCTCATGAATACTATCAAACATTTCATTTTCTCCTTATCCCTTAATTATGTGCATATCATCTTCTTTCCAAAAATATCTCAATCACATTTTCTGGTTACCGATACAATAAAATTATTGACAACCACAATAGACCAATACATAAATATTCTAATATTCCACGATACTATATACAACTTTATTTTGGAATCCCATTACATAAACACTTAATCATTCCACCACATCGTTGTCATATTCAACATTGCCAACATTGATTGCAGGTTACTTCCCTTTGTCCTTTTCCTTAAGTGTATTATCATGTTGATCATCATTAACCATTGGATTGGGGAATTGATTAGCATAATGCCTTGTTTCCTTGCACTTGAAGCATTGAAGTGTTTGTGGTGCGTTCTCTGCAGTCTTTTCTTTATTCGAATCATTATCAACCCTTTTTTCCATTACATAGACAGTCAGCTGCTCGGTGACCTTATTTTCCACACTTAAAACATTTTCTAGTCCCTTTAAGACAATCTACACCATGCATATTTCCACACTTTGAGCATAAAGAAACATTCATCTTCTTTTCACCATTATTATGAGATTTCTCCTTGAACTCTATCTTTCGTTTCTTGTCAAAACCATGAGATGGATATCTAACAACCACTTCTAGTTCTACATTTATAGCACAATGCACAATTTCTTCATAGCTACTGAAGTCTCTTATAGCTAATGCCCTTCGAAGACTTGGTTTTAAGCCACTGAAGAATCGATCAACTTTACTTTCAGGTTGGATGATAAAGCCAGATGCATACCTGGAAAGCCTTGTAAAATTCACTACGTATATACCAACAGATTCATCATCATTTTTCTTAAGCTCAAGGAAATACTTTTCCATCATTGTTCTAAGAATACGAGGGAAGTACTTATTGAAAAATAAGTTCTTTAACTCATCCCATTCCATGGAGTTAATTTCACCTTGGGGCCTTGTATTCTTAATTAAAGTCCACCATTGACCTTCTTTTCCTTCTAATCAGTAAATATCCAGAATGAATTTTTCATGTTCTGAACAATGATGTATGGAAAATATCTTTTCAATGGTACTGATCCATTGTTCCGTAATAAGTGGATTAGAAGACCCACTGAAATAAGGGGGACGTTGCCTCCGGAAGGACTCAACAGAATATTATTCCCTTCTCTCCTCATTCAGAAGTCCAGAATGATTCACAGAATGAGTAAGTATAGAAATAAGATTTTTTACTCCATCTCCCATAACATTAGTTTGTTCCGAAGGACGATCATTTCATTTTCCATTACATTGATCAACACGATTCCTTCGGGTTCTAGCCATCTTCTAAAACCCAAAAAAATAGTGTGAGAGGAAAAAATCATGATAGGTAAAACAACATAATAAAGGGGGAGTAACTTCAAAATCTAACATCTTAGGTTTAATTCTAATATCGTTACTGTAATTCTAGGACTATAACCTATACTTATACCTAACCTTAGGGACATCCCTAGACATACCTTATAAATAACACTAGGGATCTGACTAATGTTTTCGCATCCCAGTTTCCAAAGGATAACTAGACCTTTCCTCTGATACCAACTGTAGAGACCCAAAGCTTGACATACATGGACATTAAATTACTTTGGTAGAATAATTAATACGTAACAAAAAACCAACACTCAAGGACCGTAATAGTTTAGTGTCTCTGGAAACTTGGAACATAATCTTCTAATCGTGGTGAATGATCTTCAACATCTTCCATAAAGATCTCCCCTTTTATTTTATAACCTAAAACCTTTCATTATATCCTCGGGAAAAGAAAAGATATAAAGGGTGATCTCAAATGCTCAGTAAGGGTAAGCATGGCTAAAATAAAACAAATCATATACATTTGAACATAAAAAGACGAACATAATGTTTAAACATCCAAATATTGAATAATGACATAAAACATGGCAGTACATAAGGCATAGATCATAAAGAAACATTAATCATGATAAAATTGAATGGGAATAAAACACGTAATTGTGGAAAAACATTAAGAACATGATATGATTTCCATAGTATCCAAGGCATTACTGCCAAGATCATCTTAGTGGACAAAGTCCCTTACTGAACCGGCTTTACTTGTCATTTCGTCCCTGTATTACTGAACCAGATTTACTTGTCTTTCCAACCATGTTAATCTCTTGAGATGTAAATCTTTACCCAATGCATTGGAGGGAGACATAGGTCCCACCCATTTCATAATGAAATAATTCTTACGTGTGCCACAACATAATCATAAATCATTCATCGTAACCCAAAGAATAAAGTGGGTTTCACAGACATCATCCCATCATAACATAATCCATATAAAAAAATGGATATCATTTCATCATAAGAAAAGTGAAACCATTTAAATCATAGAGACATTATACATGGAACATAAACATATGAAATAATGTCATCTTTGATGGAAAAATGGTTTTGATAAAACACTTGAAATGAATTCTTGAGGAAAATATCCTTTCTTCTTCAAAATCAATTTCTTTTCACAAAACGACATGAAGTTTAAAGAGAAAGAGATTTGTTTTTTGAAAATAGTCATGAAATATTTTGGAGGAAGCTTCATGAAAACAAGAATTTATAAAACCGTAAAAATCCTTTCATGCCGTATAAGTTAAAAAATATTCTTCTCGTACTTTTGCCGGAAAAGTCAAAAAGTACCTCGTAAAAGAAAGATTACTTCCATAGGATGTGTTAAAAGTAGAAAAGGGTAAAAATAAATTTAAACATACATGGAAGAAAGGTAAACATTTTATGAAAACATTTGAGAACATATGGACTTGGATAATAATCATAACCCTAGAAAATACTTACAAATAAACAATCTCGGATAAGAATGAGATTGGAATAATTATCCCTTACCTTATGTCTGATATGCGTCATATGCATCTGAACCTCCTGTATAATGATTTTAATAATGTCATTAAATTATTAAAGAATCCTATTCATTGTTATAATATCATATATGGTTTACTTATGACTTTATATTACCCGATCTTTTGTAAATTCGATGTAAAAGCAGCGATTTGGGTAAAATTGTTTCATTTATTGTACGTGTTTCGACTTGTTGTTCTTGATATTATTACCCATATCCTGATTTACTTAATTCTAGAATGTAATAAATTATTTATATATAATATATATTCGGCATATACATATATATTTGATAGATCGATAAATGGAATGAAATACACCATTCATGGAGACGGTAGGCCCTACGTATGCATGAACATTGTTTTCGTTTCCTTATTGAATTGAATGGAATTAAGTAGATGAAATATATATATATATATATATATATATATATAAATTCAGAATCATTATTATGTCATATATTTCATTATTAGTCATTATATATACTTTATAATCTTTCATGAATGGTTAACATGGATAATGAATCTCATCGTGTCGTGGAGACGGTAGTCCATACGTACACACGAGCGATGATATCATTCCCATGATCATGAAATTATATGGAAGTGTATGTATAATATTTCAGAATCAATATAACTTTACAATAATCGTATATAGTTATTTATTTACACCATTATTTCCATCCAAGTAAGGTGGTGGTCAGAAACAGATGACACCACTACGTGGAGACTGTATTCCGTACGTACGCACGCGAGGTGATTTCATTTTCTGTAGGATGGATATAAGGTGAAATAGGGTTGTATCATATTTATAATAAAATATCATTATATAATTAATACTTATGTTATTACTTTATAATTATACCACTAAAGAATAATAATTAGAAGAAGAAAGAAACTTGAGAGAATCAGAAGAAGAGATTACCTCTTCTTTGACACACCTCCTTTAAGCTTCCTCTTATGGAAGTAGAGTTGGTCTTTTAAGAAGACCAGAACCTCCAGAATGTTTATAGGGAAGTGGAGAAGAGAAATGTTAAGGGTTTGGTCGAGTTTCAAGGCTCAAAAGGGTGTGAAGAGAAGAGGGAAGGGGTGCCATTTTTATAAAGGAGGAGAGGGGCACCTTTGGAAAAACTTAAAATATTATTTTATAATAAAGTCATATTCTGTTTATAATAGCTACAAATTGATTTATTTCTAAGATAAAGTGGGGATGGGTCGAAATACTCTCAACCAATAGATTTTAAACAAGTTTACGTTACAATTTTAAACTTTTCATTTATATTTAACTCTGAGTTAAATAATTTTTCTTTTACTGCGTCTTCTTGTTTTCTTACACTATATGGTTAATAAACATACTATATAAATCCAAAATAACCCCAAGTGGTTAATTATTAATATATATATCTTTATCTAAGTCATTTTTCCGAACCTTAGATTTTTAGGAATAAAATAACAATTAATAATATAATATTTTATTTAAAAACTATTTTATATCAATTCTGACACTATTTGGTAATTGATTTTTGTGAAAATTATAACAACATGATTAGTTCTATAAAAGTTAATTAAATAAATACTAACATGTCCTATTAACCTATAAAATTAGTGTAATTCATAAAAAGTCTTTAATTACATTTATTTAAATATTTATAATATCAATTATTTTAATATTTCATTATTTAGGTAATTACTGCATCACCATTGTTTCAAAAATAACATAAAATATTTAATGTCTAAAAATTATAAATAAAATACCATTAGGTATTAAATCTTTTTATCTTTATAATTCATATTTATAGTCTAATTTATCTTATGTATAACCCTATATTCTAAATGAATTAGTTATTAACCTACGATTTTAACTATTTTTACCCTTAATTAAATAAAATAATAATAAATGTCCTAATCTAATCCATGTGGACCTAAATGGTCATATTTTATTCCTAAGGTTCTTTTTGGTCTAATTACACTTATCAAATAGAATTAGGACATGTGTTAGGGTAATCATAATATCATTTTTACCCTTAATTACCCTGTTTACTTTTAACCGTGGTAAATAAAAGTTAAAAGTTACTATTCACCAAAAATTATTTTTATCTCATTGAACCAAATTTTAGAACTTGATATTAACTATCTCTCGGATCTTTGAAATTCCACTCACAGAAGCTGTAAAATTAAGTTTTATGGGAATTTCCAAATTCTCCTAGGAGGTGGGTAAAAGACAGTGAAAAATTTAATAAAATTTTTATATATATAAAATTATTATAAAATGACTCCAATGAATTACATTGAACTTATATAGGTATTAAATATCAATTTTTACCTAAAATAAATTAAATTAAAATAAATAATTATTTAAATAAAATGTCGGTTTTTAATAAATAACTCTGTGTTTTCACTATTCATCAAAAACTGAACGTTTTCAGAAAAATACCAAAAATACACCCTAGGCTATATTTGATATTACAACTTCAGAAATGATGTATATTTTTCCAAATTCAAAACATTGAAGTAACATTAATTAATTTTAAAAGCAATCCCCATTATCAAAACAAATAGCGTGTTTTTAAGAAACAATAACTATCAAAAAACCATCACTTGTTTATGTCCAATTTCAAAGTGAAATTAATTCCAATGACTAACATTGGATTAAATTGTAAAAATATATTCTAATTACACTTTAAAACCAATTAAAAATATAATCTATCCATGTAAATTATTGCGATGAAAAAATTTGTTTTTAATTAAAATATAGCGTGTTTTTACTATTCATCAAAATATGAAAGTTATCATAATAATATGAAAAAATTATCCAAATTAAATTTTTATATCCTGATTCCAAGTTAGAATTTTATTTTATCAAATTTAACTTATAAACATTTGGAAACTATATTTAAAGTGGGTGCGCCATCAAAAGGCGGGAAAACTACATTTTTTGAAAAATACTTATTTTACCCGAAATATTTATTTTGTTCTCATACCATGTTCTAGAAATGTTGTTAGATGAATAATAATGTTATAAAATTCACAATGTAGTTGATATTATTCATAAAGGCTAGTCCATAATAACATTATAACAATATATCATTGTTTAGTGAAACCCAGTATTGTGTACTACACACGCTATCAGGGAAGGTCGAGATTGCGTGTAATTCAAGCCAAGTCAGGGTTACATGTAGTGAAAGCACCATTTAGTGTTGCGTATAATATAATAAAAACTTATTTCATTTATACATTAATCAAAATCTATACTTAATGTTGCGTAGAATAATTTCCACAAAATGAACTTGAAATTGTGTGTAACACGAGCCAAGAATATTGTTGCGTATACAGTAAGCTAATATGGTGTTGCCTATAGTACAAGCTAAACTTGGTTTAGTGTATAATAGAAGACATCAATGAAATTAAAAGAATATTTTTCCTAAAATATCTGGGTGTTACAGTTGTAATTAATTATTTCACAATCTCATCAATATTGGGGATTATTTCTGTTTAAATATTTGTTGGGGAATATTTAACTTACACATCCATATTTTTTAAAAAGGATTTGAAAAAGGTTATTATTGTTATTATTTTATTAGTTTAAGTTTTTTATCTATTTTTTACGTTATAATAAATGGTTGTGAATTGAATTTTTTTTTAATTTTCTAAAAAGTTACGTTATGACTTTTTCAATAAAAGTAATAAATGAATGAATTTGTAACTTATATAGAATGAACATATTTCTCTTCCCTCATGATGTATTAATTCTTTAAATATTCCAATATAATAATATATATTTATTTTCAATGAAAATTTATTACATAAAATTTTTGTGGAACTTTTAGAAATTATCTCACAAAAGAAAGGATATTTTCCAGAATAATTATTTCATGGAATACTTCTAAATTTATTTTCCAACTATGGTGAAATTTTATTATGTTAATTATGATTTAGCAGGTGAATAACCAATGTAAATCGTTATTATTCTTTCTATTAATGATTTATTTTTGTTATGGAAATATATTTTCGAATCCTCTTTCATTTTAATGAGTTAAGTTATGATTAAGTGTTTATGACACTAATTTCTTTACATGGGTTCTAATGTGATTAATGGTTCATGCGAATATGGAACACATTTGTCTAATTTTCATTAAGTTAATGGTGGGGCCAATATCTATCTCCAATGCATGGGATAATAAATTATATATCCGGAGATATATTTGTGAAATAATTCAATGGATTTATCTTAGTAGGGAAACAAGTCAATACACTTGATCCATTAATGAAAAAAGGTGATATGACCTAATCTAAGAGTCTTGGTAGTTAAGATGAATAGATGATAATTTTTCTATACATATGATGATTCTACACACATTTATCACTTTAAATTATAGATAAAAAATGAGTTATGATGAAGTTTCATTATTATTGTTCATGTTAATGTTTTAGGATATAACTCATGTTTATGGTCCATAAAAGATTAGTTATGAATATTTTATTTCATTATCCTGATCACCGAACCATTTTTTACCTTATTCTTTCATGAGATAAAAATTTTAAATCCTAATTTTTTACCCTTATTGATAATTTTTACCACATCCATTTATTATGTTTCCTTTCCCTAAGATATGAAGAGAGGGTTTAAGTATTTTATAACAACAGGGATCTAAGTGTGAGAAAATAAGTGGGATATGATGTAGATATTTTTTGAAACATTTGTTTATGATTCAGAAATTACAATTGAACTATACTATTAGAATCATCAAGAATGTATTTTTATAATTAATTGAATATTCATCTATAAAGATGTAATATATATGAATGAAAATATTTGTTTATTATATTTAGCCCCAGAAAAATGGTTTAGTTAAAATTTGAAATCTATGATGAGAAAACGTTAGTAATAAACCAATGTGCGAGTCTAAGTATTTAGAAAAATACAATATTTTTTGTAGTTATTATGAATGACCTTTGTTAACTCCTAATTTTTTATAGATTCTTTATTGAAATAAGACCTCTACTAAATAGTTTTTTTGGTTGCTTACTATGTTTATTATTTCACACAATATTATTTTTGGTTTGAGTCAATGGTTAGAACCTGAAGGAATCATTCTAGTGCGGAATATGATGGGCAATGTAATTATTGTACATAAGAGAATCAAAATTTTGTGGGATTTAGAATGAAGAACATTACTTCTATGATAATGAAACTTTATCTGGATATAAATCTTAGCAATTTTATAAATAATCAAGTAAGGGTACAACGTAATATAGATTATTTCATGAGAAAAAAATCCACATTCTTTTAGTTGATTTTATAAAACACTGGTGGCTGAGAGGTACACAAACAAGAATAATAAAATATTTTTTTTATTATTCAATTATCGATAATAGAAATGTTTATGCTAATTTTATTATCTGTAAGGATAATTATATCAATGGTGGAATATTTTCAATAATATGAGGGAAGAAGAAGAAATTGAATCCATAGAATGGGATGAGTTCATGGAATTATTTTTCAATAATTAAATTCCTTTAATTCTTCATATAAAGATTGATGTGGAGTTCGATGAGGTAAATAAAATGGATAATGAAAATGTGGGTACCTATTTTGGAAAATTTAAAAGGCTTTCGAGGTACACTTATAATATTATTATCCAACATAAGATTAAAATTGATTGATTATTCATTCGATTAAAAGCATTCATCCAATGGGAGTTATTAATAAGAGACTTTGGTACATATGATGAAATATTTTTATGTACTCTTAAGGTAGAAATGGAAATAAGAGATACCCACCATTCCCATGGACTTGATAAGAAAAGAAAGATTCAGTCTCATGAAAACTTAAATAAATCACATGGTTGAATGAAATTACAACCATATAAATTATATAAGTGAGGGTAAAATCATCAAGGGAAGTGTTTAAATGGAATGGGGAGGTGATTTAAAATGGAGTGGTGGTTCATAATGCCAATTAATTTTAAAGGAAAATGAATTGGGCAGTTAATGAAATTGTGGAAAAAAAGATGCCAATGGATATACCACCCATGATCCGATGCTATAAAAGAAAATAGTATGGACATTATCATATTAGGGAATAAATTCAAATGTTTTTTAGGAACAATGAGAGAAACGTTCAAATCCCAAATTCAAAGGAAAATATCTTATAATCATGACTCGCGAAGTGGGTTATGAAAATTACATGGTTAAAAGTACATTATCATCAAATCTAAAATATCTAATTTCTTATTTGATTCTAGATGTAGGAACTCTATTATTTCAATATAACTTTCTAAGGGTATCATAGTACCACCTCAATAATTAGATTTTGGGTTAGCTTTGAATACTTCTGATGGAACAAATATTGGATCTCATGGTCATTATTATTCTCCAAATGACGTTTGTGGGAATGTACTGGCTATGAATCTCATGATTATCCTTGTAGTTTAATTTGATGTGATTCATGACATGGATTAGATTTATCTGTATGTAAAACAAATTAATTTCAATTTAAGGGGATCCACATTCCATATTTTGAATGATCCTACAATCATTTATCGATGAAAGAATGAATATGACATTCAAATTGAAATTTAATCCATCCTATGGGTCCTAATAATTATATATTAATGATATCTATCCTAGATAGTTAAGGAGAAAATCAAAATTAAGGATAAAATTATTGTATGAGAGTTTGTTGATGTTTTTTTCTAAAGTCCTTCCTGGTGTTTTAATGAATTATAATGTTTACTTTCCGATAGAACTCATAGCCAGTGATATTCCAATTTCAAAGACTCCTAAAAGAATAGAACAAATTTATTTAGAGGAATTAAAGAAACCACTCTCAGATAATATTGATAAGGAAATCATATGCCCTAGTTTGTCACATTGGGGTGAAAATAATATATTTTTTATGAAAAACGTGGGTCAATATGTGTTTTTGTTTATTATCAAGAGATTAAAAAATACATTCAAGAATGCGTATCCTCTTCCAAATATCAATGATTTATTTGATCAACTATATGGTGATAAATAAATTTATAAAATTGACCTTCATTCTGTATATTATCAATTGAGGGTCCAGAAGGATCTCGTACCCAAGAAGACATTTCGAACAAGGTATGGACACTATGAATTTATTGTGATTCCTTTTGGACTTATTAATTCTCCCACTATCATCATGGACTTAATGATTAGAGTCTTTGGAGACTGTATTCATCATTTTTGGTAGACTTGATATTATTCCACATTTAAATAGAAAGGAAGAAAATAAATATAACATTAGGAATGCAATAAATACCTAGGTAAAGAAGAATCCTTATGAAAAATTCTTCTAAGTGTGAATCTTAAATTCAGAAAGTTTCTTTTCTAGGAAACACAGACACACAGATATATATATATATATCATGTGAGGGTATATTAGTAGATTCTTAAAATATATAATATATTAATAAATTTGATATACCAACCAAGAAAACTGAAATAAGTAGTTTTCTTGGTTTTGACGAATATTGTCCCCACATTGTACAAAATATATCTCAACTTTCCAATGCACTCAACATGTTAACTCAGAGGGGTTGTAATTTCATCTAGATGAATGAATGTGAAGAAAAGTTTATTAAACTAAAAAGAAGATATGTCAATTCATGTCATGAATCAGCCCATTATTTGAACCGAACCAATATCCTACCTAGTTTGTGGCATGGACCGAATGGAGGTCATGATCCTCACGGTTTAGAAACAACTGGTGGGCATCAAGATTAAACCATTGGGAGTGATTTTTACCTTTATCAAATGATAAAAAATAAATAATGGATGATTACAATAATATAAAAATAGAATTAAAATGAAAATAAAACTGCACATACCACCATGTCACCTCATTGGTCACCACACAACATAGAACCATGTTCTCTCCAAGAGTGATCCAACACTAGAAGAAATCTGAAGCTGAAAATATTTACCAATATGAGGCACCAAAATTCATAGTAGGAATTCCAATGATGAACAACTAAATCCACATATTTTATTTTCTAGAAGACATTCCCTTAATGGTTATACAAAAATATAATTATAAAAATAAGCTTTCCATATTTTATTAAAATAACAAAACATTCCCATTTTAAAATCCAACACACTCCACCTTCCATTTGAAAAAAAATACTATTTTATAATATGAACCCAAACTAGATAAAACAAGGTAAGTTCTAAAAATAAATAAGCAGGGAAAATAAGAACCTAATTTCAGAAGGAAATAAAAAAGTAGTTATAGAATGTAACCATGGAATATCTTAAACATCCGTAGAAGACATCTAAATGTACTCAGTTTAGAACAACCTATTAGCATATTATGAAGCCCTTAAGTATATAAACAAATGGTTGTCGTCAACTAGCCAATCTAGTGGCACGTCCCACCTATACTAACAATAGTTGAGGGGGTACTAACCTGTCTAATCGACGTAGATCAACAACTATCACATGATGCCCTAAAGGATTCCTAGGATCCCATGGAATATATATATATAATCTGTGTAAGTAATAGGCCCTCACACAAATGACTCAACTTACCTATCATCACCGTACATTCCTATCAAAAATAAAGAAAACTTATATGATAACATGTAAAGGGATATCCTTATTTTAAAGGTGCCCTATATATATTTATATATACATTACTCAAATCATTTAAGGTGCCAACCAAGATATCACATCACTTTAGCATTAAACTATTTCATTAAAAACATTCAAGTTTATAAACAGGTCTTTAATATATATATTAAATTATGTTTACTAAAAACACTTACAAAAAATTTCCAAAATAACACCAAATACCAATTTTATATTCTCAGTTCCAAATGGGTCTTTATGTTCCATGTTACAATAAATTTCCATAAAGTATTTTATAAAAATTTAGGAGATACACATTCTTATAAAACACAGAAAATATCCAAACATGCCTTGAATATTTTCAAACCCAATATCTCACTTTATTAGTTTAAAACTAATTATAAAAACATATATTTTATACACATGATTCCAAACACGCCTTTTAATTCCAAACAATAACCATCATATTATATAAGGCAAAACATGAAAAAACTTTTAATAAACATGTTTAAAGTCACATTTCTAAGTGACATGAAGAAATTAATCATCATTTATAAATCTTTTGACCATTTTAGGAAAATTGTTAAAAGGGAATATTAGGTAACTCATAAAATAAAAGCATCCTATAGTGCCATTACCATTTGAATACACATCCATATATGCACTCCATACAACCATAGATGTGCGAACATCGAATGAAACTCCACCTTGTGTCCATAAAACCCTTTTTAAACCATTTTTTAAAAACCACTATACTTCACCAACCAAATATGAAAATACAACACAATAACAAGAAATAACCATCCCATCCAAAAACAAAGAAAATCCTTTCAAAAATTTCAAGGTGATTCTTGAGTCATTAAAATACAACCAAATCACACACCACACCACTTTAGAAATTGGGAGTAAATTAGAATTTAAAACCAAGGAAAGAAACAACAATATGGTTTAGTTCCACTTTAAATGCACAAATTACATTTTACAAGGCACACTAAGCGTATAATCACATAGACAAAAAATGAATTATTACGCTGAAAACTAATTTTAGAAAATACTACCAATAAAAATCATCAAAAAGTATTAAATACAGGTTCAATAATTGTGTGAAACATGTTTATAAATTTATTATGTCAATCCAAGTATTAATGAAATGAAAGAGAAATGAAAATCATTAACACACCTACCTTTGTGGGGTGTGGATAAAAAAATAACTTCAAAACGATGGAGAACAAGCCCCCACAAGAAATTCCGTGAACCCTAGATCTGAATAAACATGAACCAAAAACAAACCCTAAATATTATGGTTCATCCAAAAATACATCCCCCAAATAAATCCATTAAATAAATAAGTGGAAGAGAGGGGTACTCATTAGAGACTGGTCAAACCATGTGAGGGAGGAGTTGTAGATGGAGGAGCGTTGTACGCCAAATAGATTCCCACCAGAGTGGGGAGGTCATGAAATAAGGGGTTGAATTAGTAAGAGAGTGTGAGATAGAGGCTCCATGTGAGAAAAATCCATTGGTGGAGAGACCGCCAATAGGAGGGAACTTTGGTCGAAGAGGTAAGCGTCAGTGATAGGGTCATGTAGGGAGGAGAGAAGAGGCGGTAGTGGGTCTCTTAGGAGAGTGTAGGGCCGATGCATGAAATGAAGAGAAGAGAGGGGTGACTAACTAGGGTTTTTTGAAAAAATGATAAACAAATATTTAAATAATAATCATAGAAATAATAATAAACTTAATAATAATAAGAATAATAATCTTAAATATTATAATTATTGTTAAATTTCCTTTTAGTTTAATTTGACTCTAATTTTAATTTAATTTTAATTTAATTATAATTTTTATTTAATTTTTATTATTTTTAGAAGTAGTGTAGGCTGAAAGGTTTGTCCACACGGTCTTCCTCGACATGTGCCAACCATGCATAGGACAAAACTAAAATATGAAATCAATACCTAGTTCTCAACCCAAACCCCAACATGAAGATCCATGAAAAAGAAATGAATAAAATAAGTGTTTGTCAAAGGTCAGGGTGTGAAAGTGACCCTCTTCTTAGATTAACCTACTATGGAGAAGGGTATGCAATTTATTGTGATGAATAAAAGAAGGGATTTGGATGAATTCTTATTCAAAATGATAAAGCTATAGCTTATGTATCAATAAAACTGAAGGTTCATGAGAAAAATCATCCAACTCATGATTTTGAGTAAGATGTAGTAACCATTTCATCAATTATACGGTGGAATTATCTTTTTGGTGAAAAGTGTTGTATATATATTGTTCACAAAATAACAAAATATATATTCACATATAAGGAGTGGAATATTCTCCAAAAAGTTAGTTGGAGCTAATTAAAAATTATGATTTGTCAATACATTACAACCCTATAAAAGTGAACAAGGTGGTAGATGCTTTGACATAAATTGACTATTCTTTCTTATCTATTACGAGGATCACAAAAGACTCAATATTTATAGATTTTAAATGGTTGGATCCAGAAATACTAACGTATGGGGATAAATCTCATCTAACCCAAATGAATGTTTAACTATCTATCCATGTAAAGATTAAAGTGGCACAAAAGGAAGATGTGGTTCTGTAAAAGAAGTTGAAAATTATATCAATTTAAACCCTTATTGTGATCGAATAATAGATTTTAGGAGCTGTTTATATGTTCCTACAATACCAGATTTGAAGAAGGAACTATTGGATGATCCACATAGTTCATCATTCTATATTCATCCAAGAAGTACAATGATATATAGAGATTTGAAATAATATTTCTGGTTGGATGCATAGAAGATAGATAATAAATAATATGTTCCTTGGTGCTTGGTTTTTCATAATTTTTTTTATTATAGATAGAAATATAATAGAATATTACAAGTATTAACCATACTTAAATTGAAATGGGAAAACATGACCCTAGATCTTGTCATCTAACATCCCAAAACATCTAATGGTCATTATTCTATATGGGCTATAGTCAATCATCTTGCAAAGTACACACAATTCATTTCTATTTTATAATACTTCACTCTAGATCAACATTAATGAATATATATTATGTATGTGGTAATATGGCATAGAGTGTAACTTTCTATTATATCATATTAGGATCTGAGCATAAACTTAATGTTCTGGAGATGTTATCAGATGGATCTGTATATAGATTTGTGTTTTATCACATTTTCCCATCCAGAGAATGATGGTCAAACTAAGATGAAAATTAAGACTCTCTATGATATGTTCAGATATTTCTCTATGGATTCAAAAAGTGGACGGGATCAACACTTCTCCTGGGTTGAATTCTCATATAAAAATAGTTTTCACTCCAGCATTTAGATGGATCATTATGTATCCCTCTATGGTAAGATGCTTATAAATATAACATGCTCGAATGACGTTAGGGAAAGAAAGCTGTTTGGACCTAATCTAGATGAATAAATGGTAGAAAAGGATAGATATAATCAGAAACACATAAGAGAAGTTCTAAGTTGACAAAAAAGCTATAATGACAACCATGAAAAAGATATGGAGTTTGAACTGGGTGAAAAGGTATTTATTTTAATAACTCCATGTAATAGAGTAATGAGATTTGGAATTAAGGTTAAGTAAATCCCAAGGTATATCAGTCTTTTGAAATTCTTAATCGCATCGGGACGGTATCTTATTGACTGTCTCTTCCACAGAATCTATCTCAAGTTCACAATGTGTTCCATGTATCTATCCTGATAAAGTAAATACTTGATTGTTCACATTTAATAAACTCATAGGTAGTACCATTGTAACAAGATCATTCTTATGAATAAACACTAGTAGGTATTTTATATCATACATATAATGATCTACCAAACAATACCACCCCTCTGGTTAATGTTTTGTTGTGAAACCACCAATTTGAGGATGCTACATGGGAATGTGAGGATATGATGAGGTAGAGGTGTCCCCAGATATTTTTATATGAGTGATGCATTTTAAGGGAGAAATTCATTTTAATAGGGTACAATATAACACCAAGATATTTTGTAAACCTTTTTTCGCATATATTAAATTTCTCTAATGTGTTATGTTATATGATTCAGAATGTAAAGCTTGCTCTACACAAAACACCAGTTTATCTTCGGTCACACCAATAACTAAGTTTATATGAAATATTATTTTTTTATTGTAATTATTCAAATAAGACAATTATAACCTGGATATTATAAATTTTGGTATTAGTAAGATTAACTAAATTACAAAATTATGGTTTACATATTTAAACCCATTTGATATTAAATAATAAAATTTTTAATGTGCACAAGTGTGTTTTATACAATAAAATAATAAAATAAATATTGTTGGGATACATTAATAGTATCAATATATATAATATTACATCTAATGATTAACATTTTTCTTATGTTTTTTCTAGATATGATAGGAAATAAATCCAATTTTATGCTAATAACTATATCTTTTTCTAAAAAGTAGTTTTGATGCCTTTTATTGGAAGACATTTTCTAAATCATGTTTTTGAAACTTTTATAAAATTTATTTGGTAAAATAAACCTATTCAATGAAAAAGGGATATCAAAATTTACTTTTTTTTTATTTTTTTGTATATTTTTCATATGTTTTATGTTTTAATGAATATTCAAAAATGCGGATTTTTAATTAAAAATAGCCTTTTCATGAAAATAATTTCTTGTATTAAATTATATTTATAATTGATTTTAAAGTATAATTAGAATAATATTTTATCATTTAATCAGATTTCAGACATTGTAATAAATTACAAATTGAATTTGGATATAAAAACATTTTAATCTTTTAAATGTATTAATTTTAGAAACCTGGTCTCTCATTCCGTCAATTAGATTAATTTTAAATTAGTTTTTTCAAATTTCGTGTTGAAATTTTGAGAAATTAATTTCAAATTTGGTATCCTAAGGTCAAAATTTAGTAAATAGTACCCTTTTATTTTTTTAAAATATGAAAAGTAACTTTGTTAATATCTATTTCCATGGTTTTGTTTAAATAAGGTAATGAAGGGTACATCAAAAATTATAAATATTATAAAACTACACAAAAAATCCCAAATATTAGTGTTCGAATTTAATAATAACCTTAATTCATATTTTTTTAAATCGAATAATATATTGGAAACTTTTCGATAAAGATTACTTAGATAATATTAAAATCAAAGAGGGTGATAAAAATTTTACACACTTAATTTTAATAAATATTTTATTTTTAATATTTGGATAAATAGAATACATTATATACCATATATTTAATTAGGAAATATAAAAGGTTTATATACATAATGAAAATTTAATTTTAATATGTAGTGAAGGAAAATTATCATAAATAATTACCCAATGATGATGTAGTAATTATTCAGTTAATGAAAAACACAATTAGGTAATATTAAAAATAATAAATTAAATATACACTAAATTAATTAAGGTGATGCAAAAATTTTCTATGTTATTATTACATATTAAGGGTTTATAAAATGAATTATATTGAATTTATATTTCATTAATTATTTACTTAATAATAATATAATGAATAGTTTCAAAATTGAAACAAACGATATTTTATGAAAGTAATATTTTATTTAATTAGATAAAAATCATAAAATATTAAATTTGGTAAAAAGATATAATTTTTTGTCTAAAAAATAATCATTAGGAAATTTATGGTTCAATTTACACCTTATAAGTAAAAAACATGACTTTTTAATATTGAATATTTTGTTAACATGGTTAAAATTAAAATAGGTTAATTAAGGGTTAAAAAAATATAAGGTTTAAAATTAGAACAAAACTTTTATAAAATATATTATTTTATGATTTTATCACCATATCCCACATTATATTTTAATATAAATCCATTTTTATTTATTTTTATTGTGATTTAATTTATTATAATTTATTCATCTGAGAAATCCAAAAAGTTTTCCACACCTTCATTATAAATGGAAAGCTCATCCCTCATCTAATTTCAACACATTGATTCTTATATCTTGAAAAAAGGATTCTAAATTATCCCCAATGCATCCTTATACACATTATAGTGGTTTTTTATTCTTGATGGACCAACTCTAGAGTTCTTTATAGAAGATTTAAATTAACCATTTCGAAGAAGAGGTAATCACTCTAACCAATCACTCTCTTTTTTAAATCTTCTATAAATCATAGAATTATATTATACATATCATAAAATAATTAATTTAAAATCCTCAATATTCTCAAATTTCATAATAATTATTAATAAACTATTACAAATTCCCTTTCCAATAAATAATAACTAAAAGTATGTATCATCAGTACATATGACTTACCGTCTCCATGTAGTGATCCAATTAATTTTCCATAACCATATTTTATGAGGGGGAATTATTATCTATTTAATTTTTATATATGATAATTATGAAATAACTAAACTTCTTTAATTTTTATATCATATATACACTTTAACCATATAATCATTTGGGAAAGGACAATGTTGCTCGTGCAAACATACAACTTAGCATCTTCACAATGTGACATGATTCATTATTTATCTAAATTTCACATGGGAGGAAATAAAAGTTAATTTTATGAAAATAAATGATATATATATATATATATCATAGTAATGATCCTTTAAATTATTGTACCATGATCAATGTTTATGAATCGAGACTATTGAACTGAAACATGCATGAAAACGAAGAAGATATCACATAAAAAAATGATTTAATTATTAAATTAACATTTGATAAAATGTTATAAAATAATAATATAAGGTATTATTGATATAGGGTTCTGTAATAATTTTGTAATAAATTCATATTTATTATATTGGTGTTTCTAATATGAAATAGGAAATGAGATACTTGAGGTGATAGATATTTTGCTCAGTTTTATTTCTGTGGGGACCTGCCTTATACACTACGTGTTTCTTCTGTGTGGTGTGTATAGTCACCATGAATTTATTTTATAATTATTATTCATAATATTTTGTTATTTTAATATCCATATAACTTTCATTTTTTACACAGGGCACACAGTTATACTTATGTAGTTGTAAGGGTTTATGTCATAATCGCATCAACATTTGAGATTGTTTCGTTTTAAACTTTCATTGGGTATTATTTATCTTACACATCAATATTTTGTAAATATGTTTTGAAAACGGTTTTTACTATTATCCTAAAAATATTTTATGTTATTTTTAATAATTTTTTCTTGTTTACTAATGGGTTTGAAAGTAATTTTTTATTGTTTTCAAAACGAGGTAATTTGTGACTTTTCTAAAATTATTATTAATGGAATAATTTTTTAACTTATAATGCATGAAAGCATTTCCCTACCATAATGTTTACATAATTTCATAAAGGTACCATTATAATCTTATATTGTTATTTTTAATTAAATTATTTACCTTTAAAAGTGTGCGGCTCTTTAGAAAATGATATCATAAATAAAAGGATATTGTCATATAGAATTTTTTCAGGTGATATTTATAAAATATATTTCCTTATACGATGAAATTATATGATATTACTTAATATTTACAAGGTATATTACCCTAAGAATAACTTATTATTGTTTTTGTTAATGTTTTAGGATTATTATGGAATGATACTTATGAAACATATTTCATTTCCACGTGTTAGGTTACTATAAAGTGTTTATTAATCTCATTTCATTACATAGGTTCTAATGTGATAAATGATTTATGGTAATATGGAACAAAATTGTATTGTTTTTATTAGGGCCAGGGTGGGACCTATATCTACCTTAAATGAATAGGGTAATAAATTATATCTGAAGATATATTTGAGGGAAACAAGTTGATGTTCTATATTTGTGATGGGAAACATTTTGATGTTCTTTATCCATTAAGGGAAACATGTGATAAGTGTGGACATGATATTCAAAGTAGTTAACCTTGACATATGATTTTTTATATACTTATAATTATTACACATACATTTATGACCTGTAATTTTAGTTCAAGAAAGAGTAATGATGATGTTTTATTCTTATGGTTCATGTTAGTTTTTTATTTGATAACATGTGTTTATGATCCATAACATGTTGGGTATGAACATTGTATATTAATCTCTTGATATCATACCCATTTTTTCTTATTATTTCCTAGAATAATAAATTTATATCATCGATTTTTACCCTTACTGATCATTTGAGACCAACATTTTAGTATGTTACCTTTCCATACGATATTAAGAAATTCATTAACTCTGTTGTTTTAAATGGGATCAATGGATAATGAAATAAGTGGGAGATATTGTATATATTTTACAAACAATTTTTTATTTTTATTTATTTTATAAAGGAATAATACATTTATGATCTTTAAGCATGTACTTATATAATGAAATGAATATTCATCTAAAAATATAAAACATATAATTATGATAACAAGGGTTGTTATATAGTGTACTCATAATAAACAACATGTTGTCCCGAAGACTCATTATTCCCTTAATGGGATGAACACATGGCATGTTCCCCTATAAAACAAGTCTTCTGAATAGGATTTCCTAATGGTAAATACTGATGAAACTCTAAAAACCCTTTTTCCCATATTAAGAAACGATTGAATCCTATGTGAACCTTGATAGTCATAAAATGGGATTAGAATTTTTTAAATAGAATATTTTTGGGAAATAGGGTTGAAAACAAAAAATCCTTCTACCTCATGGTAAAAAAATAATGAATCTTTGGTTCCAAATCCATGAACTAAACATATTTATCCACAATAAATTCCAGATCATTATAAAGGATGAAGTCTGTTAGTACCTCCTCCTCATGGTTCACTTGTCACCCTTAAGAGAAACCTCCTCCCTGAATCCACACCCATGAAATCAAATGAGAGGGAGGGAGTATTTTACTCCCTGTAATTAAATAATTATGGTTTCCACTCATCTTCCCCCAAATTCTAGATTTTGATAAACACTATTTCATAAAACGGTAAACCCTACATTCTAGAAACATCTGTGGTATCTTATTTACCATTAAGGGTTACGGACATTAGGAACAATTATTCTAAAAATATGCGTGCATGTGTTTTAAAATTTGTTAAAATTTATAATATATCTAAATTATAGTGTACTATGTTACTCAAACACAATGCCTAATTTGATTAATTATTCATATATATATATATGTATATATATATATCAAGTGGACCAAAATTTTCAAATAAGAGTCATTGTTTAATAACACATTATGATATTTTCCTCCCATACTGAGTATCTGAGCTCACCCCTTTTTTATTTTACATTCCCATTATTATATAGATGATTAAATCATGTTCAAGATTTATAAATGTTTCTAGAGTAGAATGATTATATTGAATTTTTTACATGGGTTGTAAAATAAGGTGTTTATATATTTAATATCAAATAAAATTAAAATTTATATATTTGGGATCTGCGATTGTTTTTGAGATTTTCATTTAAATAATATGTTTAACATAATAATTACGTTTTGTTTTTAGCGGTTTTTTATTTTTATCTTTGATGTTCGATGGTCATTTGGATTTGTGTGCCGTCACTCGTGGGAGGCTCCCTGGTCCTCCTTTCTACTTCTCATGCGTGATTCGGACTCCGATGAGGCTCCTCAACCCTGTAGCATTTGTGGCTGGTTGGGGATGGGATGGGGTGGGGTCTCGGCTTCGTTTCCGACAACCGGTGATGGTATCATGGTGAATGGGTTCTTGATGTGGGTGTTTTGGTCTACAACCGTGATTTTGGAATTAACAGATGGTTTTGAGCAAGTGGTGAATTTTTTTGTTTCAACAATCACTTAAAAAGGATTTTTGGTTCGGATTTTCTATTTGCAAGGTATTATGTCATTTGGAATCATTTTGGATTTGAATTTTATGGAATTTTGTGGAGGAAGTGAAGGGTTGAGGGTGTGAATCGGTTTTTGGTTATTGAACCTATTTAATGCTGGGTTGTTCTTAGAGTACCTGCAAATGTTGAGGTGTTGTGAAGTGTGGGGGTTTGAAAATTTTGAATGCATGGAAATGGTGGAGCTGCTGGGTTAATGTGTTGAATCAATGGAATGAAATTTATATTTTGTGAGTAATGGCTTGGTGTTTGGCCTTAAACATTTGTTCCATGGTGTTATGCTTTTTTAAGGAGTGGAGTTCTGTATGGTTTTTCACTTTTTCCTAAAAGTGATTTGGGTTCTCACTTCCCCTTAAAAGTGTTTGGAAAATAAAAAAGTAATTTTCAATTATTCAGTCAGGGAAATGATTACATTACTTTCTCATGTTGTGGGAGAAACCAAATTCATCTTGTGCTACTAAAAGCACTAAAGAGAATATCACTATTGAGTCATTTATGAGGTAACACACAAACCATTTTAGTGGGTATTCTTATACATTGGTTTTTGAGTAGTGGTTCAATGTAATGAAAATTTTATTTTCAATTATCCAATTCATAAACTATGAGTAGGTTATTTTGGTAGGTTATCATTTATAAGGTTATGATGACTTATGGAAATTATTAATTAAGAATTAAACAAAATAGGAGTATATAGTGGGAAGAGTAAATGAAGATATTTTTAACTAATTATTGTCATCATAATATTTAGAAAAATGGTGCAATAATTATTGTAATTGAAGAAAAAACATGATGATTCTACAAGAACATTTGAATAAAATTTCAAAACAATCATGATGTATTACTATGATTTAATATCTTATAATTAAATGAAAATAAAAAAATTATTTACTAGAATAAATCATATTATTCTAGGATAAATTTATATAAGATATATTAGATTATAAGAAGATATTTATTATGTTCTCTAAAATAATAGATAGATATTGTAGCCTTCTAATATTTTATGAGAAATAAACAGAATACAAAGTATCATGGTAGAAATGATGATATAACACTATGTTAGAAGAATTTCAAATTTTCTACTTGTAATAAATGTGGGATAAAGTTACCTAGTTAATTATCTCATGGGATTAGGGGATTTTTTAGGAGTTTTGAAGTAGGAAAATAATCGAACAACTGATGGAAAATTACTAAGTGTATTATTAGATTCTTATAAAAGAAAAAGTTCCTATTTAATGATGAGCCCACACAAAATTTTCCTATGTGAAAAGAGTTGATACATTATATTAATCAACACCCTAAACCTTAGGGAAATAATGAAAATAGTCCACAACATCCGTCTAAACCTATAGAATAAAAAATTAAATTGAAATCAAAACAACTGTAGCGATCATGATATAGAAGTAATGTGAGGTACACATGATATGTTTTCTAGATTTATTTACACCTTATTTAGTTCTCATTCATTAATTTATTTTATATCACACAAATTTTATTAGAATTTATACTCATCACACAATGCAATGGATATTTAACTATTTGGGAAAATATATCATGGTATAATTATGATGTAAAATATTTAAAAATCTTCTCTAAAAGATATTTATGAGAGGATACTTTCTTGAGGAAATTTTTTTCGTCCTTTGGATAAATTTGACATAAATTTTTTTATTTAATGTATTTCCCTAAATATTAGAAATATCAACTTTTGGGACAAGTAAATATCATTTACAATTCTATATTATCTTCTTATCATGAATTATAAGAAGGATGATTATGAAAACCATATAGAAGAAAATTCTTTTTTATAGTTTTTGGTATCCAAAAAAAGGGAATATTAACTCAAATGACCACTTATGAAGTCAAAACTGATAAAAATCATATTATATAGGAATGTATAAATGTATTTCTAGATGAACTACTTAGTCTCCCACAAAATCATGGGGATGGGTTTTTAATCAAACATGTTCTTGGATCTATTAATATCTGAAAGAGTATGTATAGAATTTATACCATTAAGTCTAGGATTTAATTAAGAAACTGTACAAATAATTTGACAACGGTTTTAAACAACTAATTTCATCATCATGGGGTTCAAAAGTCCTATTTTCCAAAAATAATGATGTGTAAATTCATTATATCATTTTATATTATGAAATTAATAAAATCATGATCAATAAAAATTATCATTTACCATAAATCTAGGACATATTAAATCAACTCAAAGAAGATCGATATTTATTGAAGGATATCTTCAATTTGGATATAATTCAATACGAGTTAAAAGGGATCTTATTTCAAAGATAGATTTTCATTTGAGTTTTTTATACTATGAATTTATTATCATGTATCATGAATATATGATTTCCCCTTGTATCTTTGTGGATATAATGAATGGCGTTTCTAGAGAAAAAATTGATCAACTTCTGCAGGTTTTATCGATGCAATTTATATTCAGTATTTATAAAGTTTTAATTATGGATATAGAAACTATTATTTTTGGGTAATGTAATCTCATGTTTGGTTATACCAATGGATCCATAAAGAGGGATGTTATCTTGAAATAGCATAGACTGACCACTATAATAGATATATGCAGTTTTCTATGTTTAAAAAAACATCACGATTTATTTGTGATTAATTTAACAATTAATTCAAATCAACTAACCAAGATAACATGAAATGGATCGATGTTAATTTAGATTGATGGATATGAATAATTTTTTAAGAAAAAAATAGGTTTAAAAATGATTTTGAACATACATTAACCTATAATTGAAAATAGTTTATAATATCTAGTTATTCTTTTTCAATTGTAATGGGATTAATTTAGAAGTATTATAATATTTTAATTTATTATGATTGCTGAAAATTAATGATTTATTATAAATATTACTTACTTCCCAATTCAGAGCATGTAGTAATGATATTGGCATTGAATGTTTTGAGATATTATTTATTTAGAGAAATATGTGATAAATATATATATATATATCAGAAGATCTTGAAATATATATTCACATTGATTGAATTGAATATGTACTATTGAGATGGATTTAAATGATAATATAATATGGATATTCAATATATTATCCCTAAGGAAAATAAAATAAAGTTGTTGATCCTCTAAGAATGAAATCACATGTTATGTTATCCCTAATTGGGACTGAAAACAGTCAATACTTCTGGATTTATAGTGTATGAATCCTAAATAAACTACAAAATGAGTTAGATAATATATTTCCCAACAGGATTCTCAGCCTTTCATTCATATAATTCTCAAATAATCATAGAAAAATATACATATATATATATATATAATGGTGGAAAATATTCAATAGTTTTACGTTGATAAAGATGGATTTCTATGGTTTGGAATAGGGATATGTTTCACATCAATGACATTATTTAAGAAGGGTCTTTTGGATAATTCACATAACTAATACTTCTCTATACATACACAACGTATGAAGTTGTATATATATTCAGAAAATTTTCTAGTGATCCATTATAAATATAGAGATAGTAGAATATATATCGCGATTCTTGGTATTTTGAAATGATAAGGATGGATTATAAAAGTATAAGGGTATATTAAAACCATTAACCAAACATATAAAAAATGAAAAAAACTCCCCATAGACTACATCATTGGAATCTAGAAAATGTGTAGCGGAAAATATTTCATTTGGGTTATAGTCAATTATTTTATGAATTATTCAAATTATATTACCAAAAAAAATTACTCCTATGACCAATTGGTTATGATATACATAAAAGAAGCGATGAGGCTTCCTGGAGCACATCTATCTATTGTAGCAGAGAAGGATCTGAGTTTACCTCAATGCTCTAGATATTTATTTATAAACATTTTTAGGAAGAGTTGTGTTTATTAGTACAAACATAATACCCTAATATTTTAAAAATAGTACTATGTTTGATAGTGTAAATGACACAGAATACTGAGCTTAAAAAATTGTGGAATATTATTATTTAAATATGGGTGTTATAACATAGCCAATGAATTGATATCTATGAGTATAAATAACATTATTATTAAATATATGTTTAAATTTCACGCACCATAAATTAATATTGACTAATTAAGAGGAAATAAGCATTTAATTTTTAGTAATTTCATCTTATTCTTCAAAAATACATATTTCCTAAAAAATGGAATTTATTTCATTTTGTGAGAATATTTTATATTTTATATTTACCAATTTTAGAATATTAAGTTTAAAAGTTTTCTTCATTTATGAAATACTAGTTTCAAGATTATACCTGATTGTATTTTTTATAATTTTTTGAAAAAGATTACTTTTTATAATGAATAGTGAAAAACAATAACTTTACTAAAAAATATCTTCTTTTATTTCAATAAATGACAATGTTAAATATTTTTTTAAATATTTTTTAAAATTAAAATTAGTATTTGTTTTACTAATACTTAAATTAATTACTTTAACATCAATTTTATTCATGATTTTTTATAAAAAAACATTCAACTTAAGAAACAATTTTTTTAGAAAAATCACTTTTTGTATCATTTTATGTATTTACTTTTACAATAAATTATATAAATTATATTAATTAAAAATGAAAAAAAAAGATTCCAAAATTTGAAAATGAATAATTAATATGAGGTAAAATGATAAAATTAAATTTTGGCCAAAAAAAATAAAAAATAGTAAAAACATGTTTCAGTGGTAAAGGTTAAAACAAGTTTACCATTTGTTAAACTCTATTGATAAGGTTTAAAATTTCCTAAAAATTGATTTACTCATTTTATATTGATTAATTTAAACCCTTGTCATCATATGATATAAATATTATTTTTATGGGAACATTTTACATGAAAAGTAATTTATTATTTATTATTTTTTCTTGAATACCAGTTATATCTTCTACCTCTCCTATAAAAAGAGGCTTTGTATCATGTTCTCTCCACATATTTATATCCATTTTCCCCCTATACCTACCATAATTCCTTCATAAATTACATCTAAATTTTAGAGAGTTCTTAGTATTGGTAGAATACAAAACTATATGGACTTAATGGGTAAATATATTGAGGTTTTGTTAGATTAAGTATAAATTTTAACCAACGTTTTTTGTCTTATATCTTCTTTTACAACCATAAAATATTTTCTTGGAATTTTGATAATATATAAATATTATCTATCATATAAAAAGTTGTTACAATGTTGATTTAATATCCTTTATCCATATCCATCTTTATAAAATAGGAAATGAAACCATCGTTCATGAGTATGGTAGACTATAGCCTCATGAACGGATGTTATTCCATTTCAAATAAATATTCTCATGGTTGTTAAATACATCTCTTGTTCGTACCCACAAATTACTACCTCGTGAGATGATGTATTTTAGTTTCTACAACAAACTCACATTGGTGGATATATAGATTGATTTAAATAAGCAATATAATATTTAGTATTAAACAATAATTCTGGTAAGATAAAATAAAAAAACTTCTTTCCCAAGTTCTCATTGAAAAATGAAAATGTTACTTATGCGTACATTATAACTACCTTTTTCATGACCCAAATTATTTCATCCTTGATGCCTAACTTTTTATGGTTGGTATAGAAGATTTTATTAATATATAAAAGTGAACAGTTTTTATATATATAATTTTACATATGTTTGTACCATTGATATTTTGACCATAGTCAACATATTGATGTCATTTTGGATATAGGAATAAAAAATATGCAAAACAACTAAAATGAAATAAATTATTTCAATAATTAATCAATAAATGGTGGAAATATAAATAAAAGTATTAATAAAATTTGTAATAGATATTTATTAAAAATATATTTAATGGTTGATTATCATCTAGAAAGATAAAGAATGTATGTGTCAATTTGGGGCTCGTGGTAAGGGGTTTATTTACTCAATTTTCTCTCATCAGGTTGTATTACATCGTTATTAATTATATTATTTTATAACAATAAGAAAAATTAGTTTTATAACTAATTTTTTTCACTTTTTTAGGATTTTCATTTGTCACACATAATCTATCCAATGATTAATTATTAATTAAATGATATGATTTTTGCAAGGGATATTCATATCGATTTTTTTTTAATTGGGACATATGTTTATGTTCTGAAAAAATATTATTTTATTAGGTGTATTTACATACACATGAAATTATATATCATATATCTACTTAAATTCATACTATTTAGAGCTTCATTTCAATTCATTTCTTTATTAGTATTATGATTCAAATATACCCTAAATAGTATGGATTTTTATGATGCAATGTCATCTTATTTTAAGATTTTTTATGTTTCATTTTCTTATTTCTAGCATCATATTCAATAATATTATTGTAAAAAATTTCTTATCATCTCCAGTAGTTATGAATATTGTTTGATTTTTTTATATTTACACTATTATTGATTAATGATACATATAGAATGTTTTTTATAACTGATACTGATCATGTATCTTATTTTAGATAGGTAATAATTATCTTCCATATCCACTATTTCTAATATGTTATCAAGACTTTTTTATATATAATTAAATGATAGTTTGTTCATTTTCTCCAATATTTGAATTTATATATTATTTTTTAAAAAGGTAATACTTTTATCATTAATTATATGACACATTTTTATATTCATTACACATGATGTAAAAGAAATATTTATTTGAAAAGAAACTATTTATAATAAGTTTTTCACCACCATGGATATTTTTTCATTGATTCATCTTTTGAATGTTTTAAACATTATTTTATTAGATTTTGTATCACAATATTCAAAAACTTTTTAGTTTTTTATATTTATTTTCAAAGGGGAAAGATTATTTTCCTCAATAAATTTTTAATGGTCTTTTTATGGTGTTTTTATTTATCCCTTTCGCCAACCAATGATGTTATTTATGATCCAATGGGGATATGTTATAATGATTTGACCCTTATTTTTTCACTAGAAGGATTATGATTATTTCTATGAGATTTTCATGGATCTAATTTTTTTTCTTGAGTAAATAATCTTAATATTATTATGAAGAATTAGAGGAATCGATGTGTTTTGTTTATGATATTATACATGGACATTACTATTAAAATAGATATTTGGGATTTTAAAAAAATCATTAAGTGAAATTTTATGATATGTGAATGATGGGATAGTTATAGACCATCTATTCATTGGGTAATGAGAAATAGACAATTAGATGATAATAACCCTTGAAAGAAATAAAAATTTATTTTACTCTTAAGAGACAATAATGTAAAATTATTGTACGTTACTCTAATGAGATAATTATGTCTAATTATTATTTCATAATATTAAGATATATCAGAATTCTATGGTTATATGATTCCATTATTAATGATTGATATTCCAAGATATATATATATATATATATATAATTTTTCAATGATTATTATGTCACGACCCGCCCTCGGGGTCCGTGCCGTGACTACCCCAAGCCCGCCTTCCATAGGCCAGGGGCTGGCGACTAGCACCAAGGCGTAAATCCCGGTAAAAAGGGAAGGCATTGCCTTTGTAAAGTAAACAAACACCACAGAGTAAGCAAGCGGAAAGAAAAAACTAAGAAAAAGTAGAGTACAACTGAAAGTGCGGAAAATTAAATGGGCCAGTATACAAACCCAAACTGAAAGTAAAGTACAACTCGAAAGGGAAAAAAGCAACTGAAAAGTAAAAGCCGCTACACCGAGCTGTCCACCGGAAATCCCACCTGAAGGGTGGGTATAGATAGCTCCTCTGCTCCACGGGTCCCGCCGTCCGCTCCGAGCACGTCCCGCCCATTGGTCCACCTCCGGGTACCGTCCCGCTCTGCAAGCCTCAGCTAAGGTCAACGCTGTCCGTCGTCTGCAACCAACACAACGTAGTGCGGGCAAAGCCCGTGCAGGGGTGAGTATAAGCTACTCAGTAGGGACCCCGAGACCCCTGAAGGTCTCTCAAATCCACAAAGGATAAACCACGAAGAAAGGAACAATCAAGAAGTAACAACCGACACTGCTTAGGTATATGCCCATACATATACCTAAGTCATCAATTCAAATACGCTCCAACCTCCGAGCCCAAGAACAACTCATTCCACACAGGAAAGTAAACGTATTCCACACAGGAAAGCAAAACGTAATCCACACAGGATTGCACAACACAATCCACACAGGAAAGCAACAGAATCAGCTCACAAAGGTATACTTATTCAAAGGACGATAAAGATGATCTCTGATCCATCTAAGTCGTCGGACCCACGAAGTATCGATAGGTAACTAACCCCCGCAAAGACCCACACAGGATCGAGCCCACACAGGACCTATAGGCGCTGGTTCACACAGTACCACTGAGCGCAAGGACCCACACAGGATCAGACCCACACAGGATCGGGCCCACACAGGACCTGTAGCACTGATCCACGTAGGATCGCTGAGTGCTGTAGTCGTCGTCGTCGAATCCACACAGGATCTCTGTACTGTCGTCGTCGCAGTCACAGTAGCAGTAGTAGCAGTAGCAGCAGTAACAGTCGCAGCCAGCACTAGGGTTCCTGCACACAGCAAGCTCGTTCGGAGGATCCGCTCCACGAGCCGAGAGGCTGATACATCAACTGTCACAAAGTCCAGAGTTGATGTATCCAAAAGTTCCGTATCGACAACAGGAACTCAACGCAACAGACGGCGCGTCGATCGGACGCCCGGTCTGAGAGTTATTGACATTTTCGTCCCCGGGGCCCGGTTGGTTTTTAAGGCAAAACCAACCCGACCGTACTCCACCTGCGTCCAAACCTCGGGCGGAGTATGCCAAAAGATCCGTCTCACTAAGAGGAACACAACGCGGCTGACAGCACGTCAATCGGACGTCTGTAGCTCAAGATATGAGCGTTTCCGCTCCGAAGGCCCGGTTGGTTTCGTGAACGAACCAACCCGGCCGAACTCAAAGTAATCCGAAACCATGAGTGTGATATATCAAAACGACCGTCTCAATCCAAGGATCGCGTTGCCGTAGACGGTTCGTCGATCGGAGGTCCGTGGATCATGTTATGGCCAAAACACCGAATCTGATCCGAAACGGGGGGTCCGGGTCCGGGCCGACCCGGCCCGGCCGGCCGGCCGGTGCGGCGGCGCGGCGGCCGCGGCGGCCTGGCGCCGCATTGAGGCAGCACGGGGGGAATCAATCCCCCGCTGATTGAAGAGGCGGCGCGGCTTTTTAGCCGCGCCTGTTTGCAAACCGCCCCCCCAACGTGGGGGGCTTGATTGGCAGGAAACGGGGGGACCTCCTGCCCCCCACAAGGAAACCGCCCCCCCCTCATAAAGAGGGGGGTTTTGTGAGCTGGCCGAGGGATTAATTTCCCCCGGTTTATTGCCATCCGGCCGGCCAGCTGGCGGGCCGGTTTTCTCCAACGGGACCAGAAAATCCGGTATCCTTTTCGGCTTCCGACACCGGCGGCCCGGCCGCCGGTCTTCTCATCCCGCCGCGGCCCGGAACCGGCCGCGGTGTTCGTCGTCCGTCGCGGTGCGACGGCACAGCGCCCCTCCAACGCGCCTTCATTTCCCCTTGACGCGGCACGACGGCGTCTCGTTCTTGATGATTCTTCCATGGCGCGGCGCGATGGCGCCGCGCAATATAAACGCACGATTAACCGCGTGGTGCGACGGCACCACGCCACCTTGTTTCCACCCGCAAAGCAATTCAACAAGAACGATGGAGGGGGTTCGGCCGTGTTCATGCGGTCCGGCCACCTCACGTTAAACAATAACACAACTTAAAAATCCTTACGTTAATCATGCACGAACCACGAACAAGGATAATTAAATAACCAAAAATACATCAACCCCTACCTCGGGTATAAGGTTCGAAGATTTGTCAACGTTCCGCGGAAGACGATGTCGCGGAGGTCGGGCGTCGCGGTAGCCGTTCGTCAAATCCGATGACGAAGAGGTGCGTCCGAAGAAGTACGTCGTTGACGAATCTTCGTATGCCGACGAAGGATGTCCGAAGAAGAAGTGGTGTTCCCTTTCGTTGACACGGTAGACGAAGAAGGGAGGAGCGGCGTTCTTCGTCGGAGCTTGAGCGTTCTTCGTCGGAACTTGAGCGTTCTTCGTCAAAGCTTGAAGAAGGAAGAAAAGCTCTCAACCTCTCCAAGATGGCTAAAGAGTTCTAACCCAACAAAAAGAGAGAAGAGCTTAATTTAATCACAAACTTAACATAGAATTTCAAAGGTTTGAAATTCAAAATGGATAACTCCAAAATTAAACTCACTTATTTAATATACATGAGTTGTATAATTAAATAGAAGTTAAGTTGACAAGCCTTTAAGAGGGAGAGAGGGGAGTTAGGGAACTTGAAAAGTTTAGGGTTCGTGTGGGCCCCACCACACTTAATCCTCTCAAAGGTGGTTAAGTGGGTGTGGGTCCCACCCCTAACTTCCTTTGGGAGAAGTTAACCCACAAGTTAAAATAAATTTTTGTATTTCACAAATTTTATTTAACTTAATCTAAAAACCCAAAAACTAACTTTCAACCCGCAACAAACGCAACTTCCAAAAAGGTCTCTTTAAGCGAATATCGGCGCTGCGAGTTCATCGGTGCCCTCAGATTTCAATTCTGAGCACGGGATCAAAAGTTAGGAATTCCCGCTCGTTCGTTCACTGAACGTACCCGAGCCAAACTTCGGAAATTAATTCCGGGCACTCCGGGCCTCGGAATCAGGTGCCGTCTGAAACCGCGCTCTTGTAAAATTCTAAAGAAAATTAAGAAAAAATTTCCCTTGAATTTTACGGGTCTTTACATTACTCCCACCTCAGGGATTTACGTCCCCATAAAGATACATCAAAAACTAGGGAAACAAATGAGGGTACTGAGCACGCATCTGAGCCTCCCGCTCCCATGTGCTCTCCTGGAGATTCCCGTGCTGCCATCTGATGCGCACAAGAGGAATCGATCGCCCACGCAGGACCCGCTCCTGTCGATCCTCTATCTCCACCGGGACCTCCGTAAAAGTTTCCCCATCGTCAACGTCAATCTCCCCATGATCAATGATGTGCGTCGGGTCGTGCACGTATCTCCTCAGCTGAGACACATGGAAGACGTCGTGCACCCGGTGCAACTGAGGTGGTAGAGCCAGGCGATAAGCCACCTCACCAATCCTGCTGAGAATCTGGAAGGGTCCGATGAAGCGCGGAGATAACTTGCCGCCTCGGCCAAATCTCCGAATACCACGCCGAGGTGAGACCCGCAAGAAGACGTGGTCGCCATCCTCGAACTCCAGTGGCCTCCGCCTCCTGTCAGCGTATGACTTCTGCCGGCTCTGAGCTGTCCTCATCCGCTCCTGGATGACCTGGACCTTCTCTGTCGTGGCCTGGACCATCTCCGGTCCCACTAGTGCTGACTCCCCAGGGTCTGTCCAGCACAAAGGAGATCTACAAGGTCGGCCGTACAACGCCTCGTACAGTGCCATCCCAATAGTGGAGTGGTAGCTGTTGTTGTACGCGAACTCCACTAAGGGTAGGTGGTCCTCCCAGCTACGACCAAAGTCGAGGACACATGCACGGAGCATGTCCTCGAGAGTCTGAATGGTCCTCTCCGTCTGACCATCCGTCTGAGGGTGAAAGGCTGTGCTCAGTCGTAGCTGCGTCCCGAACGCCTCCTGTAACACCTTCCAAAGCCGGAAAGTAAAGAGAGCATCTCGATCGGAGACGATAGATGATGGCACACCGTGGAGCCGCACAATATCCTGAACGTAGAGACGTCCCAAGCTCTCCACTGAGCCCTGCTCTCTGATGGGTAAGAAGTGTGCCGTCTTGGTGAGTCGGTCGACAATCACCCAGATGGAGTCGTGACCTCTGGAAGTGCGTGGAAGTCCAGTCACGAAGTCCATAGATATGCCGTCCCACTTCCACTCCGGAACCTCCAAGGGCTGTACCAAGCCTGCTGGTACCTGATGCTCAGCCTTCACCTGCTGGCAGGTGAGGCATCGAGAAACGAACTCTGCTACAGCCTTCTTCATGCCCGGCCACCAGTGCTGTCGTCTGAGGTCCTGGTACATCTTCGCCACTCCAGGATGTACCGCCAAAGGAGAAGTGTGAAACTCTCTCAGCACTTCCTCTCGCAAAGTGACTAGTACCATGGTACGTCCTCTGAAAAGGATGTCGTGCTCTGCTCCAAGGGAGAAACCATCAGGTGCCTGTCCCGAGGATATCTGTGCACGCCGTGTCTCACAGTCAGCGTCCCCACACTGTGCCTCTCTGACCTGTTGTAGTATAGGAGGGGTGACTGTGAGAGACTGGAGGAAGGCTGCTCCATCACTATCCACGAAGGATATCTGCAAAGAGGCTAGCTGCAAAGATTTCTCCTTTGCCGAAAAGTGAAATCCGGTCTCATCCCCTGGATGAACCACGTTCCTTGCCTAATACAGTCAATCCCGTCATGATTAGTTAATTCATGGCATGGATGACGTCGTAAGGCCTCGACGCTGCTACCAAGAGATACAACCGTTACTCTCGCCTCCAAGGGTTGAGTCACACTGTCGGCATCAGTGTGTGGTCACTGGGTTTCCTCCAGTACGAATCTCGCAAGTGAGGGTCAAGTCAACAGTTTTTTTTAACCGGCACCTCTTAGTAAAAACAAACAAAAGACAAGAAAACAAAAGTCACCAAGGAAAGTGTCTTTTATTACTTCAACTTAAAGAAAATGGTCACAAGGCAACACAAACTACGAAGCTAGAGGCATTATGGGCCAAGGACTCTATGCCTGGAGCTAGTCCCGCACTAGTCCACCCGCTTCCGGAGCTCCATGATCGTAAGCTTCAGCTGCCTGAAGCTGTGCTCTCCCCTGAGGTCGGGGTGGACCTTCTGGTGGTGGTGGTGGTAGATCCTCAAAACGTCGCCCACCACCTGCTGCTCGGCCAGCTCCTCTGCCTCGTCCGCCTCCTCCCTGCGGACCGCCACGGTCGAACCTCTGCCTCTGCCTAGGTGGTTCCGCAACCGTCTGCTGCTCCTCTGCATGGTGGGTCGGGCAGTCACGAGCCATGTGACCTTGCCCGCCGCATGCATAGCACTGTCTTCCACTCGAAAGACTGGCTCCGCGCTGTGTGCCCTGCACTGCTGAGCCAGTGCCCTGAGGTCGTCAGCCTGAAGGTCTGGTCTGTCTGGACCCCTGAGTCATCCGTCGACTGCCTGCTGCAGATGACTCTGCCACGTGCCGCCCTGCGGTGGGTCGTTGTGCTGGTGTAGACTCAGCAAGGAAGCTCTCGATCAGAAGGGCTCGCTCTAGTACTCTTGTCTGAGTCGGTATGCTGAGGGAGATCAGCGATGCCCTGATCTCGTGTCTCAAACCCTGCTCGAAGGTCCGGGCCCGGAAGAATGGGTCCCGTACCATGTCGGTCGAGTAGCGCGAGAGATCAGTAAATCTTGCCGAGTACTGGGCGACCGTCATGCTGCCCTGCCGCAGCTGAAGAAGCTCCTGGATACGCACCGCACGAAGGGTGGCTGGGACGAACTCCGAGCGGAAGAGGATCTCAATGTCCGTCCAAAGAAGAGATGTCTCATCGTGCACCTGGAGCATCAAGCTCCACCATCATCCTGCTGCTGCGTGTAGTAGGCTCGCAACGAGGATCACCATGAGGTCTGCTGGTGTCCTCACTAGCCTAAACACACGTACCACTGCCTCCAGCCAGTCCTCTGCTGCCTGGGGGTCCGTCTCCCCACGAAACCTGGGTGGTCGCTGGCGCTGAAACTCATGCAGTGCGCTGAGGCGACGTGCATCGTCAGCGATAGGTGCTGGAAGAATCGGTGGCTCGACGGGTAGAGCTACCGCTGGTGCCACTGCTGACAAAGGGCCCTGCACCGAAGCCTCGTCGCTCGGTGGGCTGTCGTCACACTCGACTCTCGGAACCCTAGCTGGCTGCCGTCGTGGGGCCATCCTGAAAAGGAAACAGGTGCGCCACGGTCAAACAGTATACCTGGTGAGCTGACACAAAGAAATCACAAAGAAAACTTTGAAACACACACGCAATCAATTTTTTCGTGCATTAAGTCGGAAATCAGAAGTCAGGGTCCTGGTGTACGGATACGTCGGCCGCCGCACCAACACTAGACTCCCTGGACTGATAACCACACTCAATACGCTAAACATTATTGCTTCACATAGAAAAGATCAGAGTTCGCGGTAGAACCGAACTCCTCTGATACCAATTTGTCACGACCCGCCCTCGGGGTCCGTGCCGTGACTACCCCAAGCCCGCCTTCCATAGGCCAGGGGCTAGCGACTAGCACCAAGGCGTAAATCCCGGTAAAAAGGGAAGGCATTGCCTTTGTAAAGTAAACAAACACCACAGAGTAAGCAAGTGGAAAGTAAACACTAAGCAAAAGTAGAGTACAACTGAAAGTGCGGAAAAGTAAATGGGCCAGTATACAAACCCAAACTGAAAGTAAAGTACAACTCGAAAGGGAAAACATCAACTGAAAAGTAAAAGCCGCTACACCGAGCTGTCCACCGGAAATCCCACCTGAAGGGTGGGTACAGATAGCTCCTCTACTCCACGGGTCCCACCGTCCGCTCCGAGCACGTCCCGCCCATTGGTCCAACTCCGGGTACCGTCCCGCTCTGCAAGCCTCAGCTAAGGTCAACGCTGTCCGTCATCTGCAACCAACACAACGTAGTGCGGGCAAAGCCCGTGCAGGGGTGAGTATAAGCTACTCAGTAGGGACCCCGAGACCCCTGAAGGTCTCTCAAATCCACAAACGATAAACCACGAAGAAAGGAACAATCACGAAGTAACAACCGACACTGCTTAGGTATATGCCCATACATATACCTAAGTCATCAATTCAAATACGCTCCAACCTCCGAGCCCAAGTACAACTCAGTCCACACAGGAAAGTAAACGTATTCCACACAGGAAAGAAAAACGTAATCCACATAGGATTGCACAACACAATCCACACAGGAAAGCAACAGAATCAGCTCACACAGGTATACTTCTTCAAAGGACGATAAAGATGATCTCTGATCCATCTAAGTCGTCGGACCCATGAAGGATCGATAGGTAACTAACCCCCGCAAAGACCCACACAGGATCGGGCCCACACAGGACCTGTAGGCGCTGGTTCACACAGTACCGCTGAGCGCAAGGACCCACACAGGATCGGACCCCCACAGGATCGGGCCCACACAGGACCTGTAGCACTGATCCACATAGGATCGCTGAGTGCTGTAGTCGTCGTCGTCGAATCCACACAGGATCTCTGTACTGTCGTCGTCGCAGTCACAGTAGCAGTAGTAGCAGTAGCAGCAGTAACAGTCGCAGCCAGCACTAGGGTTCCCGCACACAGCAAGCTCATTCGGAGGATCCGCTCCACGAGCCGAGAGGCTGATACATCAACTGTCACAAAGTCCAGAGTTGATGTATCCAAAAGTTCCGTATCGACAACAGGAACTCAACGCAATAGACGGCGCGTCGATCGGACGCCCGGTCTGAGAGTTATTGGCATTTTCGTCCCCGGGGCCCGGTTGGTTTTTAAGGCAAAACCAACCCGACCATACTCCACCTGCGTCCAAACCTCGGGTAAAGTATGCCAAAAGATCCGTCTCACTAAGAGGAACACAACGCGGCTGACGGCACGTCCATCGGACGTCCGTAGCTCAAGATATGAGCGTTTCCACTCCGAAGGCCCGGTTGGTTTCGTGAACGAACCAACCCGTCCGAACTCAAAGTAATCCGAAACCTTGAGTGCGATATACCAAAACGACCTCCTCGATCCAAGGATCGCGTTGCCGCAGACGGTTCATCGATCGGAGGTCCGTGGCTCATGTTATGGCCAAAAGACCGAATCTGATCCGAAACGGGGGGTCCGGGTCCGGGCCGACCCGGCCCGACCCCCCCTGGGTCGGCCCGAACCGGGTCCGACCCGGCCCGGCCGGCCGGCCGGCCGGCGGCGTGGCGGCGCGACGGCCGCGGCGGCCTGGCGCCGCATGGAGGCAGTGCGGGGGGAATCAATCCCCCGCTGATTGAAGAGGCGGCGCGGCTTTTTAGCCGCGCCTGTTTGAAAACCGCCCCCCCCCCCAACGTGGGGGGCTTGATTGGCAGGAAACGGGGGGGCCTCCTGCCCCCCACAAGGAAACCGCCCCCCTCATAAAGAGGGGGGTTTTGTGAGCTGGCCGGGGGATTAATTTCCCCCGGTTTATTGCCATCCGACCGGCCAGCTGGCCGACCGGTTTTCTCCAACGGGACCGGAAAATCCGGTCCCCTCTTCGGCTTCCGACACTGGCGGCCCGGCCGCCGGTCTTCTCATCCCGCCGCGGCCCGGAACCCGCCGCGGTGTTCGTCGTCCGGCGCGGTGCGACGGCACCGTGCCCCTCCAACGCGCCTTCGTTTCCCCTTGACGCGGTGCGACAGCGTCGCGTTCTTGATGATTCTTCCACAGCGCGTCGCGACGGCGCCGCGCAATATAAACACACGATTAACCGCGTGGTGCGACGGCACCACGCCACCTTGTTTCCTCCCGCAAAGCAATTCAACAATAACGATGGAGGGGGTTCGGCCGTGTTCATGCGGTCCGGCCCCCTCACGTTAAACAATAACACAACTTAAAAATCCTTACGTTAATCATGCATGAACCACGAACAAGGATAATTAAATAACCAAAAATACAACAACCCCTACCTCGGGTATAAGGTTCGAAGATTTGTCAACGTTCTGCGGAAGACGACGTCGCGGAGGTCGGGCATCGCGGTAGCCGTTCGTCTAATCCGATGACGAAGAGGTGCGTCCGAAGAAGTACGTCGTTGACGAATCTTCGTATGCCGACGAAGGATGTCCGAGGAAGAAGTGGCGTTCCCTTTCGTTGACACGGTAGATGAAGAAGGGAGGAGCGGCGTTCTTCGTCGGAGCTTGAGAGTTCTTCGTCGGCACCTGAGCGTTGTTCGTCAAAGCTTGAAGAAGGAAGAAAAGCTCTCAACCTCTCCAAGATGGCTACAGAGTTCTAACCCAACAAAAAGAGAGAAGAGCTTAATTTAATCACAAACTTAACAAAGAATTTCAAAGGTTTGAAATTCAAAATGGATAACTCCAAAATTAAACTCACTTATTTAATATACATGAGTTGTATAATTAAATAGAAGTTAAGTTGACAAGCCTTTAAGAGGGAGAGATGGGAGTTAGGGAACTTGAAAAGTTTAGGGTTCGTGTGGGCCCCACCACACTTAATCCTCTCAAAGGTGGTTAAGTGGGTGTGGGTCCCACCCATAACTTCCTTTGGGAGAAGTTAACCCACAAGTTAAAATAAATTTTGTATTTCACAAATTTTATTTAACTTAATCTAAAAACCCAAAAACTAACTTTCAACCCGCAACAAACGCAACTTCCGAAAAGGTCTCTTTAAGCGAATATCGGCGCTGCGAGTTCATCGGTGCCCTCAGATTTCAATTCCGAGCACCGGATCAAAAGTTAGGAATTCCCGCTCGTTCGTTCACTGAACGTACCCGAGCCAAACTTCGGAAATTAATTCCGGGCACTTCGGGCCTTGGAATCAGGTGCCATCTGAAACCGCGCTCTTGTAAAATTCTAAAGAAAATTAAGAAAAAATTTCCCTTGAATTTTACAGGTCTTTACATATTATGAGTTGTAATAGATCATTTACTCAAGGATTGATTTCACATGCCTAAAGATAGTTGAATTATTTGACGCTTATCTTATGATAATGATTCATGTCATGTCTCAGGATTTATGATCCCTATTTTATGGGAATGAATTTTCTTATTTTAATATCATTTAATTTGATAATATCACAATACGCTTATGATCATCCTATTCTCATTGATGAAATTTAATTTTTAATACTTATTTTTACCCTTATTAAGTGTTTTATCTCTACCAACATCTATTTTCATCACTCAACATTATAGAGAATCTGGTTAAATTCAATATTTATAGAATGTTTTCTTGTCTGAATAATTTTATTAGATATTTTTACGAATTCCTATAGAATAATAAAATATAATATTAATGGTTAAATGCGTATTTAAATACATGAGTATTTTTATGTAAGAATTTATACTAATTATCTTAAATTATATACATAAAATTTCTTCTTGTATATATGTGAAAAAATATCTTTATTTTAGGAATTATGTTTTTGGTGGTTGAAATTAGGTAAGCCAACAAGCCTCTAACCTAGTGGTAGAGGTTCCTAAATGGCATCCAAATGACCTATGATAAAATCTGTGTGGTGGTGAATTTATAGGTCACTGTAACAGTACTGTAGAAGTATTCTGCGATACTATAATAGCCAAAACTGTTTATCAGATTTGGGACTTCGGGCCTCTGATTTGGGCCTACCGGTCTCTCAGACTTCGGGCCATAAATCTTCTTCTGGCCCCAGGGACTTTCGGCCTCTAAGGGCATTCAGACCACCAAGGGCCTTTGGGTAATAAAGATCATAGGACAACAATGTCCTTCTAACCACATAGATTTTTATCCAAATATACCAAGAAATATCCCATTAATAATACACATGAGTAGACCTAGAAAATGATTCATAACAAAGTACAAACCACCTGGTCATAGAGAACCAAATTGGATGAATGAGAGGGTATAAAAAATTCCATTGGTAACAGAAACCTAGCATCTTGACATGGGGAAATTCTAGAGAATTATCCATGTAAGGTGGGGAGTGTGGCGTCTTCAGGGTGCAGTTTTCAAGGAGGAGATGTTTCATGTGTTTCATGTCTTGGGCCATCAAAGAGAATGAATTGGGCACTATGCCTCTACTGGTTTGGGTAATTTATTGGTCTTATGATTAGGGCCTATGGGTCATGTAGGGTTCCCCCTAAAACCTTAAAAGGATGATTATGAAAAAATGAATAAAAATATATATGTCCTTCGGGATTACAGGTTGAAATTTCATTACATTTATTGGTATTAAATATATAAGTATAATTATTATGTTTTAAGCAATATATTCATGGATTATGGGTTCGAGGATGTCACTATTTGTATTAGACTCGATCATAGAAAACTTTTGATATTATGTTTTATTTATTATAGGTAAATAAGTATTTTTTCATACTATACATCCTCACTAAGTTTAAATATGATCAAACATTCAGGGGGAGAATTTCTCTTTTTAAGGTGATATGTGATTATACATAAATATTATTGGAAACATTTATAGGGTTTTAGGATGAATACTCCATTGAAATTTAAATCACCCTTTTGGAAACTATATTAATTGATCAGATAGTATTTAAAAAAACCAATATAACCAAATTAAATGGTTTTTGAATCAATACATACATTGATCGAACTGAATTTTAATTCACCACAGATAAGTGATATGGCATTGATAAAAACTAGAAATACGGAATGAATTTTCCACATTAAAAAATATAGAGGCAAATTTGTGGATATAAATTGTTAAAAAATTATTATTCCATATAATCATCAATGGTTAAATATCATAGTTTAAATAAATAAAATCTCAAAATTTTATATCAATAAAAATTATCAATGATGTCCATTAAGATATCATCCCAAAAACTCTTTGAAACAACTGGAACACATGCATCACTAGTAACCGCCATCACCCAATTCCTGAAACTCAAGAGAATCTACCACTACCATTGAGTGCCTATCATTTTATGGGACCTATAATAAAAAAATATTCAAATTATTGATGTAAAATTTTGGGTGTTAGAAAATAAATCTAGTATAATGTCACCATTCATTTCATAAGAAATCTATAAAAAATAAACCAACATTTTTAATTTTTTATATTAACATTGTTTAGAAATATTTTAAAAATTTATATGAAAATAAAATTTACCCAAAAAATTGATTGATATTATAAAAAATATATGTGTTTTTTTCAAGAAAATCAAGCAAATGTTAGAATAATTATCAAATAAGGAAAGAATAATACTTTCTATAAAATAGAAATAAGTAAATTTTATCAAATATTATTTTTAATGTATAAATCATTTTCAATCATGAGCCATGGTAATAACACCCAATGTTACTAATATTCACAATACTAATAAAAATATTGATGAAATACAACAATATGTATGGAAATTATCACTAAATATTAAGGCTTAGGGGGAATAAGAAAAAATAACAAAGAATAAGACACCTTCTCTCAATATCCTTTACAATTTTTGTCAAAAAACCCATAACTAGATAACAATTTCAATAGGCTGATTATCCTTCCTCTTAAATAAAAGGCACTATTTTACTTTGATGAAATCAATCATACATTTTTATGTCGTTCAATTCAATAATCTCAATTCCTTCAACTGAACAATTCATTCATTCTCAACTTAATGTTTCAAGATATGTCATATCATTTGAAAAACAAACATAATATAGTTTGTATAAAATTTATATAAATTTAAAATAAAATCATTTAATTTTATATACATACACATTCAATTAATTTTCTTCCCATATTTCCTCCCCAAAATTATGCTTCAAACTTTTCAATGCAATTCATGATCATTTTTACAAAATTCAATGTATTATTTTAAAATAAATTTTAAATGTAACATCATCACACACACAAACCATGCAATTTAAAATTTATTTTCAAGAGTATTGATTAAATCTTTATAATTCAATTATGATATAAATTTGAATCAAATAATCGTTAAACATTTTAATTGATATATATTTCCTAATGATTCCACCTACAACAACGAAAATAAAAAACACACTCACATTAATCACCAATAGAGATTGATGTGATTGAATGATATATAGAGTTTCCTATAATCCTAATTAATCATAAAGACACCATGATTCATCGATGACATGGGGAAGCACCACTTCTGATGTGGATGAAAGAAGAGAAAAGTAAAAAACCATGATCATATTGAGAATACTAATACTAGAATAGAACCAAACCCCCAACTGACACTTTGATTGAGAATTAGATAATTTTAGGAGATCCAAAATCACATATATAGAGATTCCAAGGAGATTAGGATTGAATTTAATTCATGGGAGATGTTTTAGAATTAAAATAAGGATTAATCATAGTAAAAAATATGATATTACCCTACCAAAACATTGAACATTCGGCCTAAATGGGTAGCTAGTAGCCCACATTTTCTACTCAATATTTACTATAATATTTTTGAGGAAACTAAAAGTCCCACTATATTGTTGGTGGGACTTTACTAATTATGATGTGGGATTCCTGTAGAAACCCAACACAACCTACCTCCCTCCAGCTAGCCAGTATCTTTCACTAAAAATTAAGTAGGGATCCTATAGATTTTCCAACTACAAAATAATTCCCAATACTATATATAATGACCCAGCCACCAAACATAGATTCAAACCCTCTCCAAAACATCTCTAAAAACTCAAACATTGGGTAAAAAACCAAAAAAATCATGAATAACATAGAAGTGATGAAATTAACATAGAATCCCACTGAAAACAAAGAAAATCAAGTGAAAATCAAGGTCCCTACCTAAATTCTTACAATTTTATGTTATAATCATCCATCCAAAGTTGATTTCTACCCCTAGAAATAATTTCAAGAAGAATCCATTAAAAATAGTTGATGACACTACTCTAACATCAAAACCTCATTCACATATTTCTTAATAGAATCATAGACCTAATTCCACAGAACCTGATCATAGAGGATAAAAATTTCATGAAAAAACTGTTACCCAAGAACCACCATTCTGAATAGACTCATCGGTGAAGAAACAAATAAGATCTATGTTAAGGTCCTACAATGTCAATAATTGGGGAAGTTTATAGAGAATGTTTTTGATATATCAAACATTAAATACATTAGGTAATATTTCATATGTGGTGGAAAATATTAATATAAAATCACTTTCATAATATTTTTAAAAATATCAAATGATCCCACATATATTATAGCTATCATTCCTAACATTACATGTCATTGGAGATTAATAAAATGTAAATAACTCAAAAATACCAGTTTAAAAACTACATAACTCTAAAGGGATTTGATGATGAACAATGTATGATTTATAAAAACTCAATTTTGATAACATTTTTTGATGAATTAAAAGATTTTATATTCTTGGATAAAACTAGTTCTATCCTGGGAAACATCACCACTCACCTACCATTAATGTGTTTATTTAAATGGAAGACTATACAGAGTCTAAATAGTTTCCACCATGATCGATGAATTTAAATAATATTATTTTAAAACATAACCTTCATCAAGTGTAAGTCAAAAATATCATCCAAAATCAAAGATATGGTCTGTATATAAGTCATCAAGAATCGATATATCCAATTTTAAAAGATGATCTTCCCCTCCATGGTAAGCCATGATAAAATTTAACTCACATCACATCATCTCCTGGATTCATATCAAAAAATGATAATTAAACATAGAATCTCTAAATAATACAAAGGAATATTGAACACTATTAATAATGATGATATCATGTTCATAAAGATTTTCCATGTCCTCAAATTATGTGATATCATGAATGGAAATAATGTGAGTGGATTTAGTCAATAGTCCAATCAAAAAACAGATCATGTTCTTTCCTCCTGATGAATGTGGAAACCCAACAAAACAAATCCATTAATACATAATCCCACATCCATGTTGTCATCGTAAATGGTAGAAGTAGGCCAGAAGACACCTGATTCTTGACCTTAATATTCTAATATGTATAATAATAAGGAAAATATAAATAATTTCTACATTGATACCTAGATACCAAGAACATTTCCTCATATCATAAAACTTATTTTTGTTTCTAGAGTGTACCTCATAATGTTAATTATGTAAATCCACAATCACAATTTTCCTCATAGACAATTAAACGAAATACTTTCTCTATAAGCATTAGATTTCCTCAGAAGACAGACACCACTCACTGATGATATCTTCACCATAAAAATATTTTTTTATGAGTCATAACTCATCATAATGTTGTTTTTCATTTTGAGTCATCTTAACAAATTATAACATCTACTAAAGAATAAAAAACCTTCAGTATCATCCATTTAGACTCCAAAATGACGATGATAAAATATAAAAATCATATTCAAATTGTCATATGATTATTTCATGGAATAGAATATAATTTTACTACTCAAATCATCATTAATGAAATTTTCCTTACCAAGAGTGTACCTAATATCGAAATCAAAGTATTTGAGGAACTCCACAATATTTAAATCTCTATATGGTAATATAATTATCATTATTTTATGATCAGATTTTATCATAACCCATTAACGCAAAATATGATCCTTCTAACTCTTAAGAGTGTGAATCATAGATTTGATTTTGAGATCTTGTGTGGAATAGTTCTTATCATATGGATAAGGTTTCTTAGAACCATTTTTTACCATGTGATCACCCTATATGATAAAAATAATAAACCCAATTTTGATGTACCAAAGTTGAAAACATGGCCCTACCTGACTTCATGATTATCTAACATCATTTTTGAAGTCAAACAATACATCAAATCATCAAAAATAAACCTAGAATTTTATATTATAAACAAGCATTACACCTCTTTATATAGAATAATTCAATGGAGAATCTATATTTGAAAAATCATATAGAAATAAGTGGTAATTGTAAGAACCTAGATCTTTTTTAAGGTATTTTTTCCATTTCTGGTCATTTTTTAGAAAAAGAGGAATTAATGTAAATTTTTGAAGTACACGCCGTGTAATCAGTTACCGCGGGTTACCGTGTGCTAGCCATGTAGCGACCTTGCACATAGCCATGTGTGGTGACCTGGAAGCCGCCTAAAGTGGGGATCGGTAAGGGAAAGTACACACCATGTACTTAAAAAGTACACAACGTGTAATTTTTTTTCATTAAATGCACTGGGGTTGCGTTTGACGGATAGAAAGACCTCTATCTATGTTTGGTTCATTTGAGAGCGAGAGTATGACCGCGGAATTTCCTCGACCCCCTGATCGAGCATATGATCTCTAATTCGACTGTCATCGATTGCATTGGGATCGCCTCAGTAAGATATTCCATATGCAAGAGGTTAGTTTCTGGATTTCTCGTCTTTCTCTATTTAATATCTGTTGAAAGTTTTAGACGTTTTGGTAGATCTATGGTATTCTTGGGAGATTCAAGGCTTGAGGTTATCATATAACGATATCCCAACACAAAGGTAGGTGGTTTGTGCCTTTCTGTTGAAAGTCTTTGAGTAATATGTTCAATTGTTTCTAATACCCTTGAACTGGTTAATGTGAGTTTACTGTTTTAACCTTGTTAATTTCATGCCATGAATGTATGCTTGAGTAGAGGTTAATTGGACGCGAATTGGGTTGATTGCTATGCTTTGGATGTGTTTCCCAATGCATGTTCTATTTACGACTGTTTTGTCCCATTTTTCCTGTTGTGCTTCCTTGATATTTTTCCATTCATATTATTGTAAGAGGAAGTGATTATTTTTTCCTGACATGCTTGATATGCTATAGAATGTTTATCCAAGTAGTTCATGAGTTTAATATGGCCATATTGAATTTCTATGCTTGTTTGACTTACACAGGGCTATGAGAAACTTGTGTAATAGACTATAAGGAGAATTGAGCATGTGAGCTTCCTCAGAGAGTGTTTAGGCACTTTTGAATATTAGGGGAATTGACTATGTGATCTTCTTCATAGAGTCCTTATCACTTTGACTATAAGGGTAATTGACTGAGAGTGATTCCTCAGAGAGTCTTTATTATATCCTTGTAGTTTAAATAAGCGGGGTAGATTGGGTGTGCTTCATAGTGGGTTTCTTGTGTTGTTACGGAGGACCAGAGGGGATAGGGTGTGAGTAGTTCCCTGAGGGTTACCTATGTGTGTTTTCCTACCTGATTAGTTGTTTACATGATATATGAAACTGAATGCTTTGAAAAAATGTATTGTTTACTATTGATTACTTCCTTGTTTACTACTTCCTATTATTTATTACCTTTCATATATTCACCTAACATTAGGAACTGATCCTGTGGTGTTTTCCTACAAGTATTCAGCCTCACAATCTGTTTGGGTCATGATTTTTGGCTTAAATAAATTATATTACTACAGGTATAGATAATGGAAAGCGCCCTCCTACTTCAGGTACTTGAGTGCTGTGGAGTTACAGAGCATGGGACCAAGCTGATGCTTGCGATGTTGAGGAGTTTTCATATGTTTTCTTTTTTTACTTTCATTTAGTACAATTTTTATTGCAGCATTGTGATTTGTTTGGATGTTTTCATAGAGATATGTATCATGCATCATTCATATATATATATGTGTGTGTGTGTGTGCTCGAGTCTATTATTTCTAGTCTTCCAATGTTTCCTTTTGTAGGGATTATTACTGCTTCCGCTATTGTATATCTGTTTTACTTCCACTGTGTTACACTACCAAGGAGGTTATTGTTTCAACACTATCAAACCCAAGGCCCTCGCTAGTAGTCGGTAGCCTCTAGCGTTCGAGGAAATACACTTGAGTCCATCCCACCAACTGGGTACAGAGCGCCTCTGGGCAGCTTTCTGAACTAGGATTTTATAGTAACACTCTACTAATTCAATGATAATTTAAATATCAAAGACAATTATTTGTTCAACCTTGGTCATAAAAACTTTCACCTTCTATAGACCAACTGAATGAATATGTTTAGAAACCAAGTTTCCTTTTAGTATTTCCTCTTTAATCGATAAATTTCATTTGAGAATAATTTATTTAATTATTTTATTTATAAATATATACATAACCTCACTGATGGTTCTTATATGTTTTTCATATGACTTGGAGTAATCCAAGATATCATCCAGAAATTCCATTATAATAGAATCTATGTACTATTTGAATGTACTCCTTATAAATTCCATTAATATAGTGGGTCATTGGTAAGACCAAAAGGAATAAAAATATAGTAATTGTGGTCATACGTTCTCCAGAAAGCAAAGATAGGGATATAAGACTCATTTATCCTAAAGTAGTGATAACCAGATCGATGATCCATTTTCTAGAAAACATTTACTCCCTTCAACTAGTTAAAAAATCATTAATTTTGGTAACTTATATTTTTTTATCAATTATGGCCTGACTAAGTATTCAATAATCAATAATATGGGAAGGGTATGATAAAATTTCATACAAAAGAGAAAATTATCTTCCCATGGTGGAACACTAGGTTAAATGTATTCCATATACATCAAGTCATCCAACTGATTATTTAACTCCATCAATTAAGTTGGATCTATTTTCTATATGAAATTAAAATTGGCTAGGTAGCTGGTAATAAGTAGATAGATAAAACCACCTCCCAGACCTATGGAAAACTAATTATTTTATGAAAACATGTTGGGAGAGTCATCTACTTCAAGGGGATGATCACTACATAATGATTCCTTCTTATATTATTTGTTAAGAATGGATATCACCCTTACAAAACCTGAAATATGAGGTCAATCCCTACTCAACCATAGGTCAAATTCTCCACAAAACACATGAATAATGCCCATCATGTGTAGTAAATGAGACTCATTGAAGATAATAGTCAATCTGATCTCTATTAGAAATCATCCAATATATTCAAACAATGAAATATAAAGGTTTCATATGTAGAACATGATGGTCCCATGTAATATTAAAGTTTGATAATGGGAATGTGGAAGAAGGGAATCAAAGATCTTGCTCTCCCATTTTCTTGGATTGCATAAAAATATCCCAAACATACCACATGCACTACATAATAGGATCTAGAATTTCAATAATATGGGTAGATAAAAAGTAATGAGAGGAACCAATATCAGATAAAAATGTCATTAATGATTATGAAATTGTAATCATACCTCTCACGGTTATGGGATGTGCATCATATTCCATTAGAGACTCAACCACTTTATAAAGAAGCTTCATTATAGATTTTTGTGACCAAAACCCTTTTCTTGTTGATAAAACTGACATCATCATAATTCCTCACATCTTTATCAAGACCATTCCACTATGTGGAGCATTAAAGATAGAGAAAAACAACTCTATGTGACCTAAAAATCAAAAAGAGAAATAAATCATCAATTACTTCAATAAAGCTTATTTTTTGTGACAAACATTGAAAAAATGGAAACATGTTAATGGTAAAAAACTAGATAATACAAAATATCTTAATGAATTATTATTATAAGATCCACCATTATGGTATACACCTCTAAACTCATCATGAACCCAATTTAATTTAATGTGTCACACGAGACTTGATTGGGATTATGTGGAACTCCATCTAGGCCCAAATTAACAGGTAATCCACATTCTACTATCAAATATCTATACAACAAAGTAGTATATAAGGAGTGCTTTAGTAGGGAAATCCAATATTAGATATCTAGTATAGTAACTCTCTATAACCATCATGGTTTCAGTTTATTATTGGTTATTAACTTTTGTGAGAAATTAACATGTAAAAAAAGTGGTTGACATAATGATTCAATGTTCGATCACCATTACTAAGTTTATGGAACTCCATCCACATTACGAATAATATAGATAATGGGTATGAAAGCTCTATGAAAATATCCTTGGAGTCCTTACACTATATAACCACATTATTCATAGTCTTAAATATTGATTCTAACCACCTTATGTTAAGGCCTTCAGTTTTGAAGATGGAAAATTTTAACATAACAGAGTTTAGAATAACCAAGAAATCAAATATTTTTTCAACATTTTCAACAAATCATCTACCTCAAAGGATTACAGTTACACTAAAATGATTTTGGATTTAGATGAATAATGTCCTAATATTAATCTATTTGATCATACCTCTAGAGAAAAACATTTATAGCTAAAATTAGAAAACAAAATAGTGTTAACAATCCATGGTCATGGACCACACAAACAAAAACCTCAATAAGGACCTGATCAACTTAAGTGTTCACTTGTTTTGGATTATCATAAACTCCCTCTAGTGGTTTATTTAAACATCCTCTTACTATAATGGACAAACACAATAGAAATAGTTAATAAGGGGAAAAATGATTAGAGATGATAGATCATCAACTTTATGAATCAAAATTCAACTATGAAATAGAAACATAGATTCTTGGATAGTAAATACTCTATCAATAAATCAAACAATTCCTCAAATAATATTTTCCCAAAAACCCATGGTAAATTAATGATGATTTTATAATGATCCATACATTTAATAGAAATATATGGCCACTTAATATATGAATATTCATTAAATATCTTTACAATTAATGATAAAGATGTAAATATTTATTATCTTTGGAAACTAGATACATAATCATGATATTTAGAAATATTATACAGTATCTCTCATAATGATCTTTTCAGTTTACACCATTCATGAAATACCCAATATAATACCATTCTTCATAACCTTTGTAATGGAAGCATAACAAATAGTGAGATAAAATACTTAGTAATCTAAACATGAGAGACATAAATTATTAATTAAACATAAAAATTGAATAAGTGTTTGAAAACATGACATTGAAATTAGAAAACAATATCCAATATAGAAAATATTGGAATATAGATCCATTAATGAATTTTTTTAATTTCAGGGAATTTGAACCATGAAGGTATAAATGAACATGAATCATGAGATCATAACTTTGGTATAAGACATAAGATTATGGCATACACAGAAGTAAAAAAATACATTTTCTTAGTCAAGGATCACATCCAATACTATAATAGTGGATTGTGTTTAATTCACATTATAACTTATCCTGGTTTAAGAATCACTCCCAATACTAACATAGTAGACAAACACCCTAACTGAAATAGTTTCACTCCCCATTCTAGTCCCTATTGTCTTATGATATATTTACTAATACCCAATTAATTGGAGGGATATATAATTTCAGGACCAACTATAACATAATAATGATCTTACATATGTGTGATATGAGATCAAAGAAAATTCATCATATAATAACCTTTTTAAAGGAAAGTGTTCTCATAAATATTTCATTATTTTACTATAGCATAAGCCATGGAAATGATATGAGTATCCTAAAGGTTTCATCAAAAAAATATTTACCCTTGGAAATGAATTTTGTTTTATAGGATCATCTTTATATCATAATCACCATAAGACAAAAAAATAATGGAATATTTGTATCATTGGATTCTATCCACAATAAATCACAAGTATCATTAAAGGACATCATCTTAGATGAATATTATTTTAAAGTAATATTGCATTATTTCATGATTAAAATTCAATTTTCATTTCGAAATCACTTCATTAAAATCAAAATATTTAATAAATATTTATGAAAAAAATTATTCTAAAACAACTATAAAAACATTAAAATTAAGAATCAATTCCTTTATAAAACATTATGGTGGGAAATTTAATTCATTCCATGTATGTTAAAACAATCATTCCTTTCACATTTTTTAGAAAAAATAAAATGTACACAATTGGGAAAATTTCAAAAATATTATTTTTAAAATAGTTTTTTAGAATTCAAGATATAATAAAATTTAATTTTTATATTAAACTTATAATTTAAAAATCACTTTATGGAAGATTTTTTAGAAAACATGTAAAAGGTAGAGTAAGGATTCTTTATCAAATAAAGAAAAAAATTCTTATTTATTGAAAAATATTTTTTGGTCTCTCGAATTCTTCATGAGAAGAAAATGAAAGGAAAATGTAAAATATCAAGAAAAAAAATTTGATAGAAAAAATGATTATTTTCTTAAGGATTGGTTCATAAAACTCTTTCATTGAAAAAATAATCATAAATAACCTTGATAAAAAATGTGATTGTAATATAAAACCCATACATTAAGCTCAACATACATCAAAAGTTCTTTAAACCCGAAATAATAAAATTGAAATTGGTTTTATTTATATTATGGAATCATGTAATTATTTAAAATATCATATATGATCATATTTTAGCAGTTTAACCCCCATTTAGAAATAATTCAACATTAATATTATCACTTCTATGTGTTAATAATATTTTTTTTCATGATAGTTTCAATTAATTAGTGACAAACCATTAACATTGACCATGGTTCTATATGATAAAAAATGATAATAAAGATATAAATATTATATATATATATATAAATTTATCCAAAATGGTAGACATGGAAAAATAACGTCCACAATTAATGGAGACAGTAAACCATACATACACTTAAATAAGGTTTTAACTTTTTAATAGATGTATTATAAGAAAATATATAATAATTACCATTTCTAGATTCATTAGTATATCATATATATATATATAAATTAAATTTATCATTATTACCATTCTTGTAAAGTGGATGTGAAAAAATATCACACTACTCAAGGGAGGTGGAAGTGTGCATGTATTCACAAGAAACAGTATCGTTTTCCAAAATATTAGAAGAATGGGGATAATGGTTGTTTCATCATCATAATAAAAATTAACTTAATTTAATATATTGAATTAAATTTTTTAAAATGGTGACCATATATTTATTAGTGGTATAAGAACAAATAAATTGAAAGATGTCGGGTAAGAATATTACATCTTCAATGATATGCCTCATTTATATTCCTTCAATAGGACCCTTAGAAAAGTTTTTTAAGAAGTACAACACCACTAATTCACTGATATGGAACATTATAAGTTAATTTTTAATGATTTGTTAAAGGTATAAATTCCAAAAATTGTGAATAATAAAGTATAAGAGGAACCCTTTTCAGTGAAAGGAGGGCCACACTTGGAATTAAGAAATATATTAAATTAATATAAATTAATTTCCAGGGAGAAGAGATAAAAATTAATATAATTAAAATATTGGTTGCGGATGAGACAATATCCTATAATACAATACAATTTGGAAATATTTAGGCCTTGGTTTCCACTAAATCACTTTGTTTAACCCAGTTAATGTTTTTTATTTTACCTCAACATCAATGCTTTACAATTTTAGTGGTCAACAAAGACACTATAAAAAATTTTACTAGCCCATAAAGGGAAAATGCTTAATATTTTAAACCATATACCTTTCAATTTTCTTATAATATATTTTTATGTAATTTAAAACATTTAATAAATATTTACTTATGATAAAATAGTCTTAATGAAATTCTTTGATATATTCATTTAATTTTACTTTGAAAAGAACATGAAATTAAAATAAATCAAATATAAAACATTAAATTATCCCCAATATCTTGTATTTATCAATATAATTATACATAAACTATAAATGAGTCATAATTACTTATTTTTTGATTTTTTAAAATCATTTAAATTACTTTTCAATAGATTTTATAGGCCTTGCATCGGTGTTGCTAAGAAATAATGGGATGTTTTCATCGTAATGAATTAAAAAAATTAAAAAGATAAAAAAATTAATTATATTTAATATAATATTTTAAAACCTAAAATAATATATTTAGGTATCTAGAAAAACATTATAATTTATTAATTAACGAATATAACATTATTGACTGCATATTCTACATAAATATTATAGAGGTAAAAATCAATTATAAATGGAAAAAATGTTATATATTTAGAAATTTCAATGATTTGGGATCAAATATATTCATTTAATGAAATAAATTAATTTTTTTGAATTTATTTTAGTCCTTAATCCATTAGAATTAACTTTAACTAACTTATTTTAGATTTATCGTGGAAAAACATTACTACAGTTACTATTCCTAATAAATAAAAAAGGGTCATATTTGAAAAATTTGATTTCCCTAGTCATAAATATTTAACTCAATTTTTAATATTAAATTTTCATATGTTTTAGATAAAAACATAAGAAAAATCCAACAAAATGAAAAAATAGGAAAAAATCTTGTTTATGTATTAATATGTTATTAAACCAAATAAATTCATAAATATGATTCTAAAAAAATTGATTATTCGCAGTATAGCATAACTAATGGTGCATTAAAATAATTTCATAACAAAAATTTATTTCAAATATTTTTTAAATGAAAAGAATAGTTATAATAAAAATATGTATTTTCACTATTCATCAAGAAAAGTAATCGTTTCAACAAATATTCAAAAAATCACTCTATAATATTTTTTACAGGATGTTTAAAAAATGAAATTTATTTATTAAATGAAATTTTTGAAAAGTGGAAAAAACAAATTCTATTAAATTCTTCCAAAAACCAATAATAATAGCGTCGATGGAAAATATACATTTAAAGCATACATGAACTTTATTGAATGATTGAGTACTTGTTTGAAAATATATTTGATTTATCAAATATAATTATACATAGTTTTAAAATTTTAGTTATTCATATTCTTTCATTGAATTTAATGTCTCTTTAAGGATTATATACTATATCATAATTCATTTAGAATTGGGTTTACATGAATCTTAAGTCATATAAGAAATTAGTCATTATTGCAGAGAAAATATCATAAAATATGAGGGTGTTAAATTCTACCACCAATAAAATGAAATTTTCTTGAAACAATTCTATTACTCTAATATATAAATTGAGGATATATATGTTTCATCACATCCTTGATTTCTCTGTAGCTCATATAAATTTCTAATTCCCCCATTAAACTTTAACCATGTGAGTTTCCATATTCCATAGAACATTATATATTGGTTATTGTATTATTACCTTTTTAAATAATAAATGTCATGTTTAGTGATACCCCCTTAGAGTTTGGTATTGGTTAAATATCAAGAAAATACTTATTTAAGAGATATAAATGGAAGACATAAAGAACATAATATTTTTTTAGGAAGATCAATGAGATTAGAAACCATCCCTACTCAATTAATTATCTCAATGGGGGTAGTATTCAATGGGCCCATATTTCTCCTCTTTTTTAATAATATGACTATATTATATATATAAATTTATATGATTAATATCTAACCAACTCTTAATTTTATATTTCTGTTATGATTTTCTAAATTACTTTTTGGTTTACCCGGGGCTCTATTAATTTGCTGCTATAAGGCTCCATCCTTCTCTATAATTTCCTCAGCTAAATAAGTCCCCATTAGAATTATTTCCCCAACTACATCCCATACCATTATAGTTATACAATTATTTTCATATAGAGATCCATATAGATGAATTTTAGTACTCCTGTTATATATTTTTTTTATTAATACATGATCAGAGGAAGGTGTTGTTCCCAACAACTGTTAAAATGTATAGAATAATATCTAAGGTTATCCTCTATAGATTGAATGATCTTATAATACTAAAAATATATTTGAGTATGATATGTATTACTAAAACCCAACATTCAATCGACGTATTTCTGAATAATTCTCTAGTACTTTCAAGTAAACCATAAATATAAATTAGATATCATATAATGAGGTCTTACATGAAACCTCACCACTTAATTAATGTTTATCCTAGAATGATGTCAAGGAGAAAAATATTTTTCAGTAGAAATAATGTATTATAAATTCTTTAGGTTATTGACTAAAATATAAAAAAAATAATGGACCATCGAAAATTGGGGCTATCCAATAAACAAATCCAGAGTCATGTTTTTTTATTTTCACTGTGGTAAAGGAAATGGTTGTAACATTCTTTTATAACTTTGTCACTCAACATTAAGTTATTGACATACCATGCACTGAGATATATATTCTTTTATATATAATGTCATGTGGCCTCACTGTTAACACTCTTTCATATTTCTAAAAATATTTTTACAAACTTGATTAATAGAGAATATTGAATGATGAGGTTTATAAAAAAACTCCTTATTCAAATATAGTGTGGATAATACACATTCCTGGTTTTTGAACCATATCATTCCATCATAATCACTATTTAAATCATAAATATTTCATACCTTAATTTTCAATTATAAATAATCTTTCTATGATAATTTAATCATCACATGGATAGATAGTTGAATAATCATTTGAGAGAGATTTGATTTCTCCAATTTTTCATGATTTTATTCCTAGCCTCCTCAAACAAAAAAATACTGGATCTTTTTGGATTCTCATCATAGATGAGTTTTCAAGTTAATTTGGACACATAACATCTTAATTTTTTTTTCAAAGGTTGATATATATTTAGTTTTCCAAACATTTAATCAACTCTAACTATAACATCTAGAATATATTCATCTTTTTTGGAGGAAATATATTCTTTAATCATTTTTGATAAGAATATATTTTAAACCTTTATCATTAAATAAATTTCCTTCACATCTTAAATAAAATGATTTCCACAATATAGTCTAAATAACGGGTTAGGTAATTCTGCTAATAAACATTCAATTGTCATGATTTATATGTTATCACCCTACCATTCTACATGAGGATGGTTCCCATTCTATTCCTCAATAAATAACTAAATATCACAATATATTATCCACTATAGGTTATTTTAAGCACATGTGTGATGAATAAGCTTCTTATTAACTCCATAAAATTGTCTTGACATTCCACTGTCTAATGGAAAATGAATCCCTTCTAAGTTAACTTTGTGTGTTTATTAAATTACTCTCATGAAATCAACACAATGAATCACTAATATCCATACAAATAAAGAAAACAACGGATCCCACTCAAATCGAGGTTTTTAGGAAAATTTTAACCATTTTCAAATTTTTATGGATTAACATATGGACACTATAATGAGATTATATGGCATAGAAATAAATTATTATGTAGTTAAATTTAACATTTGTAAAATTATAAAAATAAAACAATAACTCCTTTATTAGGGGATGTTACAATTTAACCATTATAACATTAACATTAATAATAGTTCGTTTAAAAGAATCAAATAATTTTTAAATATTATGTATAAAATTTTTATTTAAACAAAACATATTATCAGTAAATCTATTATATTATTCGAATATACTATTTTCTCCGAAAATGTATTTTTATTTATCTTTATGAAAAATAAAAAAAATTAATTTTGACAATTTTAGAAAAAAATATGATAAAATAAAATTTATTTTATAAATATTCATGTCAAAATTCTTTAATGGGGATGTTTAGAGGTTTTTTTTAAAAACAATTTATTTTTTATTAATAGTGAAAAATATTTAATTTTAATTGTAAATAGTCTTTTCATTCTATTTATTTTAATAGTTAAATTATATTTTAAATTTTTTTTAAAGTAAAATTAGTTCAATTACGCATGCATTAAATTTTTTTTAGGTCACATAATTCTATTTCATAGTGAAATTTGATATAAATTTTTTTCAATAATCTAAACTTATTCTTTTAATGAACCCCCATTCTTATCACACAGCCATGATTGATTAAAAACTGAATTCTTCCAATTATGTGAATGAAATTTAGAAAAATATATCCTTTATTTTTAATTAGAATAATTTATATAATCTTAATGTTCAAATTAATTATTGTTAAACTAATTTAAAATTAACAAACATAAAATCAATTACCACGATTAAGGTTAAAACTATGTTTTGTTCATTACATGTATTTGTTTGAAAATTATTTTTACTCACAAATCATGTAAATATTTAATAAAATTAATTTATTATATATAATAAATATTTATTAATTAAATAAAAATTATATTTTAATAATATTATTTAAGGATAAATTACATTGTTAAATAAAAAGTTAGATGTTTCCTTGTTAAAAACAATAAGGTTAAAGTTGAGTAAAATTAATAAATAAGGAATAACAATATAAAAAAATGTGATTATTTAGTGTGGTGGGTTTATTTATTGAACTATTAATACTTCAAATATATTATTAACAAATTTTAAGGAACTTGAGGTAATATTGGAATCCCTAGAGTGAATGAATTTTGGAATTTTTAATAATTACACTACTATTCAATTATAAAAGAAGACTCACTACCCCTAGTTATTCAAACCTCTAAAACAATTTTTATCAATCAAACCCATCCAAATTAACCTTATAAATTACCTTACCTCACATTAGAAGCATTATTTTTGGCTGAAATTCTTATTATAATGGATCTTAGTTCAAAGAAAAGGAGGATACCTGAAGAAGAGTTATTGTTCCTCAATAAGAGTTTTTTATTAACATCTCCCTCCAACCCTATTAATTCTTATTATATCACTGTTAAATAATAAAATTGGTATCATAAATAATATTTCATTATGTTATGTTATGGTAATTACCTAACCATCTCCAATTTCATTAAATGGGTTTTGAAATCATCCTTTATGTGTACGGCTACCACCTCACAAATTGGGGATTTACATTATTCTATTACAACATCTCAAGGTAGGAAATAATGATGGATTTAGAGTTTATATATTATATTTATTATAATTATGATGTTATTATTATTCTAGAATTATTATATCACACATACCTTTATACATTTTATTTTGTGGGATACGATAATGTAGTTCGTGTGTTCGGTAGACTATCAGCTCGTGATGTGGTCTGATTCATTCACGCTTTATGTAGAATGAATTAAGTATGGGTTTAAAAAATTATATATAAAAATTAAATATTATTTTCAATGATAATATATGTCATTTAATCTTACCTATTTCAAACGAATAAGAAAATGGAAAACAAAATTCATAAATCCGTACGGCATTCCACCACCATAAACCGTATATTTCATTTTCTACCAATAAATTTCAAGTGTTAAAATAAATAAATTAGTAAAAACAATATATGATATTTATTTAACATTTAATTATATAGATATTATGAAACCATGATTAATATATGATGTCTAAAAATTACCATTAATGACATATATGGAAAACAATGCATTTATTTTCAAAAACATGTCTTTAACAAGGAATTGATAATAAAGGGGTCAAAAATGGTCCTAATTAAATCATATTTGATATTAAATATATGAATATGGTTACATTATAAATTTTTAATAAACTTATATTTATTATACATGAGGTTTGAACTTGTATGAAGGTAGTTAAGACATATGATAAGTGATTTTCATCTCACCCATAGGCTATATGAGACACATGCCATGTTCACAAAATGTTTCTTTTATGTGTTGTTTATAATAAACATGGATGAATTTTAACGATGATTTTATATAAAATAATTATTATTTATATATAAATTTTAATATATATCAATCATATGGTTTATAGTTAAAACGGTACAAAATCGCAAAGGGATTTATGCCTCATTTTTTTGTATTTTAGATATATGCCATGTTATGCTTCTACTTTCCATAATTTTTTGTATATAAATCCCCTTTTAATTTATATATCATGAATTTATTTTTTTTAATTATTTTTTAATGTTAATTTAATTTTATTTCATCATAGGGATAACAATTCAGAATTACCAATGTCGTAATGTTTTTATGTTACAATCTCCTTTTTAATTGAGATTGTCTATGGTTATGATTAAAATAGTAATATATTATGATATTTATATCAAGATACTCATTTTATTTATTATTAACTTTTTATTTCATGATAATACATGTTTTCCCTATATTTCCCACTTTATATGTACCTAATAGTTAAAGAGTAATGTTCTAAATGAAAATATTCTTTTTAGTCAAAAATAATTTTCCTTCCATAATAATGATTTCAAAACAAATCGTAATTCAAAAAATTCTTTTCAAAAAATAAAGTATATATCCAAAAGAAGTTATATAAATTATTGGTAACACTACATTTATAATTTTCCATGTTTACTATAAAATTAAAGGATTTCCAAAAAATATTTCAAGAGATGATATTTTCCCTCCAAGAAATGTTGCAAGTGGTATATGAAAATAATTTTCCATATATGATAACATAATTTAATGAAAAATATGATTTATTAGGATTATGATTCAAGGATACCATTCATATTATTTCTCTAAATATTTTATGTTTTTAATGACATTATGTTTATGAATATAGTTTCTCTTCAATGAGTTATACCAAGATTATTTTTTTATGAAACAATCTTCTTTTTCCATGGGATATGAAATGATGGAATTATGAGAATTTTCACTTTTATATAGGTTTGTTGATGCTCATTTCCATCACAATGTCTAATGAATAAAAAAGGGAAATACCTTAATCCAAAGTGATTCATGCTTTGAAGAAACATCAAAAATCGACAAAGGCATAAAGACAGATTTCCTCCTACTTGGGTCGCACAAGTTTTATCATGGTCACACTTGTATACTTGCACACCGTATAGTGGTCGTGCAGGTGACTTGTACCCCCTATTTAACTCTCACCCAGGGTCTTCAGCAGCCTATAAATACCCCTCGTGGGCCCCCCTTTTGAGGAGGAAAAAAATCCAAAACTCAGATTCAAGCTCCCAGTGACTTAGTCTCTTTTGGAAGTATTCTGAACACTTTTAAGGTAATTTCTTACCTAGAATGAAAGTTCTAAATAGGGGAAATAGGGCCTAAGTGTTGAAAATCATCAACACTTGCATGCCTAAGTTGTCAAGCCTTGAGGGAAATAACCACACTTGTGAGCCACCTTATCTCTTCAATAAAACTTGGGCGCTACTCTTTTGGAAGCCTTTAGGGATAATACTAAGGGCTTGAGCCAAGTCTCTCCCAAGTATTACCCTAAGGGTTAACCATCGTGCAAATAACCATGTGTCGCGCATGTATACTTTTGCGACCAGGACTTGCGTGCCTCTCTCTTTTTGGGTGCCCCTTCTACCTATTCACTTGATTTCTTCAAATCCACCTCTCCTCTTCAAAATTTAGCCTTCAGAACCCTCTTCAAATCTATTTATGGAATTGTTCCTTTGTTGGTTTCCCTATCAGAAAGGAATTCTTTGGAACATTTTTCAAAACCTAGTGATTTACATATCTTTATGTCACTAAGGTTAGAGATTTCATTCATTTAACCTCATCCTTTAAAGATGAGAGGATCTTTAATATGGACCACCTTCTCAAGAGTATGTCCCAATCTCAAAATCCAAAATTTGGGCATACTCCTTAGGGGTAAGCCCCAAGTCCCCTAACTCGGGACTCCTTTTTAGGAGTAAGCGCCTCAGTATTCAAGTTCCCTTAATTTTAGGCATCCTCCTTAGGATTAAGACCAATACATAATTCTTTTAAAATGGGCATCCTCTTTAGGAGTATTCCCCATGTTCCCAAAATACAAATTCTCTTAACCTGGGCTTCCTTTTCAGGAGTAAGCCCCAGTCATAATTCCCTTCAACCTGGGCCTCTTCTTTAAGAGTAAGCCCCAGTCATAATTTCTCTTAACCAGTCTTAATTTACTATTGATTTGGGCATCCTTATCAGGAGTAGAACCCAATCATAATTTCTCTCCAATTTTGGCATCCTTATTAGGATTATGTCCTAAGTTAAGTATCCAAATCTCCATAAAGCACATAAACCTTTATGGACCTTGTTCTCGAGTTTCTTCCCTGAAGTAAATCTAAATCTTCATCTATCTGGGCAGTCATACAAACATAAGCCCCACATCATTTCTTATAATTGCATATTTCATGTCACAATTGTCTGGTTTTACCAATACCTCTTGTTTCTCACACCGAGCATGACTCACGTGTGCTTAGAGTGTAATAGTAAGTATGAAATATTTATTTGAGACATCAATCAAGAATAAACCTCATACTTATTTACTCGAACTACGTGGTTTCTGATTCCTTTTATAAAATAAAGGATACTTAGGTAGCCCATCTTCGTGTATGGTCCTAAATATGAAATAATCTATGTCCTTCTGAATGAAAAATAAACTTCAAGTGCCCCGCTGAGTGGCTTTAAAACCGGTATGGTTATCATAATGACCAAGAGATTTCTATATAATGTGTTGAAGAATACCATTGACTAAGAATCTCTAACAAATACAGATGATTATCTATCGATGAAGAACCTCTAATACATATAAAAGATTTTCTAAATCTCATTCATACCGATTATATATTGTTAGATCTAATGGAATGCTCATTTGCATACTTGGTAATTTAATAAGGATTCACGAACATAACTTACCTCTATAAAGTGAGTCCCGGAGTAGACAATAATTCCCCTTAAAAAGGTGTGATGAGTCTGACCTCCCATCCTGTCAACTGATAAAAATTCTTAAGCCTCATCTGTTCACAAGTAATGAGCACCTACCTTTGGAAAGTAGGTCCAAATGGATATGTAATCGTTGGATGTTTCTGGTTCTACGAACAAACCCATTAGAAACCGCATGGAATGTTGGAACCTTAAATCAATGAGGTCATTCCCATTTCCAGAGGAAACAAAAAATGGTGAACCCGACATGAATCCTTAACCATGTTAAAATGATGTTTTACTTATTTGTTAGACCCCCTATTTAAACTAAATGAGAGGGACAAAAAACAATCAATAACATATGTGCTCATCCGAAAGATGTAGTGGCCGAGCTTATCTTGATTTTTTCTGTTATATCAAATAGGAACTCTTTTCCAAGATCTTCTGCATTACAGAAATGGCTTCTCTTACGTTCATACCTGTGAATGCCTCTACTGTGAATACCTCTGCTGCCACTCCTGCTGGATCGTCATCCGCTCTAAGGACGACATAATCTACTCAGCGTCTTCAACGTTGGGTATCAAATGCTCTCATTAAGGAATATTATTGACACCATACCATTCTGAATCTGGAGGCTGCTCGACAAGCCCTCCATGTTAGTAATTCACCCTGGTCGTCCAGACAGTGATAACCAGTGATCAAGAAACAGGTGGTGCTAACCACCATCTCTAACCGTTTCAGGTCGTTATCCTCAGAACGCAATCACCATTCCCTCCCATATTCTAAGGAGGTAAATGAGAAGGTCACTCAAGCCCTTAATTCAAGGAAACATGAGTCATTCCCGAGGGATCCCACCAACAATCACCTCCAGACTCATGCGGCAGTGTGCTCTGAACATGATGAGGGTGTCGTCTCCAAGCATTCGGCTCAGGTTCCTCGAACCCGAGCAGGAAAGAAGAACCACCAAGGGCGACAACTGGTTAACAGTGAGCAGGTTCTTATCTCTTTTGTTTCGGGAGAAGTCCACCAACCTAACTTGGTGGAAAGAAATGAGCGGGCACACACACTCATCAGTTTTAATTCCGCTATTCATCAGACTCGTATGGCAGGAGCACGCAATTCCCTCTAGGCAATTCTGGCAGAGTACTATAGACAGGAACATACACCTATTTATAAATCATCTGCTAGTCAATAGACACGTCTGACTACATACAATGAACCCCACCAACCCAATGTGTTGACAATTGGTAAACATGAACATACACCTGCTTACACTCATCAATCCTGCTAGCAGTCTCATCTGCCAGTATTGAAGTAAGTTCATCAACCATGTTTGGCGGAGTGCAATCAGCAGGCACATACACCTACTAGTATTGATCAATCCTACCAACAGTCTCGTTTGGTAGCACATGGAGAAGTCAATAAGAAAGCCCCAATGACAAACAGGTGGCGGACTCAACTCTCTTCCCCCATTCATGAGTACAGTCAGAATTCACTGGAAGGAAAAGGAGGACAGGAGAAGGAACACACACCTACTCCAAGAACGGAATTGACGTATATTCCCATTCAAGTAGCTGAAGTCACCAAGAACATTCTAACGATAGTGAAAGAGCAGAAGAAAATCCTTTCTCATATTCTGGATGATTTTCAGGATATTATAATAGCTTCAGCAGCATCACAGGGAAAGAAATGAAAATCTATCCCTACCAGTGGAGTGACACATAAAAAGGTCACTCTGGAACAGAAACACACCTCTATTCCAGTCCAAGAGGGTTGTTGGGCATACTCCCCCATATCAGGAGGACAAACGTGTTAGGCACATACACCTGATTTGAGTGGAGATAATCAGCCTAACCTGTTCCTTTCTCTTGAGTAGGCACATACACCTTCCCATAATAACCACTTTTTTCAACAAGTGGTTCCAAAAGTGAGTAAGAAGGCATATAAGAAAAATACCCATCCAGCACAGTCTAGAAATCAAGGGCCAATCTATGATAAGGCCTTAGTCGATGCTGTAGTTCTGGATGCACTCATACAATTATCTGTTGCAACTCAAGATTCTACTATCTCAGTTCCCAAAAGTGGGAACATTAATTCCAAAGGTCTACATTAGACACTTCCTCATGAAGTCTTGCTTCATGACAGTTCTGTCGATCTCGATGTATCATCTTCAAATGAGAGCTATGATAACCCTCTACGTATCCAGAAGACTAAGGAGCAAAATGTTTCATCTTTTGCTATAACCCACCATGGTGGTTCTCCCCATGATAAATAATCTAGCTGCGAAAGTCCTCTCTGTAGTAATAATTCACATTGCCTGGAAAATTCTCCAATGGACAATGTAGTGATGAGAAAGCCCTCTTATCTTGAAGCACTTGAATATTTAAAACTAGTCATGTCTGATTCTTTAACGCTAGCAGGTGAAATAATTTCTCAACCAGAAGATAGCCCGGGGTGTACGTCATTCTCTGAACCACCCATGAGTCATGCATCTTCTAATTCGGTAAATAAATTCTCTACCAATATTGTTAAATCTGATTAAGCAATAAAGAAGCACCAAATTTGGTCTAAACAGGTTGACGTATCTTCATCAAATGATAAGGAGGAAGTATAGAATATGAGAAAACAATTGGAAAAAGATGATGTGCCAGTCATGTTTTGTCCTATGGATAACTCTCAGTATGCCATTCCAGAGATGTTGACAGAAGATTGTATTCAAGATATTCATCTCAACATATGGAAAAGTATTTTTCAATTGAAAAAGAAAATATTATCTTATGATGAATATGAAAATCTTTTCAAGATAATATAAGGGTTACAACACCAAATAGACTTGGCATCTCTCTCAGTTTCTCGATATCCGAAGGCTGAAAAGCAGCAGAGATCCCTTCAGCGTTCATGCCTTGGCGCACTGAGAAGGTTGCACAAGTTAATTGTCAATACCCCATTGGGTATTCATATCAAGGGGTTGGGTGTTCATGGGGCACTTCATTTCACTGTACTCTCTAGTAAAAAAAGCCTGCCAAATGTGGTCTCATGCAATGTTATCGCCCACGGCCAGCAACAGCCAATTGGTTTTGTTTGCAATCAAAGGCTTGCTCAAGAACACGCCTCAACTAGTTCATCTCAAAATCAGGAATACAGAGAAAAATTTGTCAAATTACACTTCCATTAGGCAAACTAGAACATCGAACAAGATTTTCATTTAGATCAAGTACATCATCAAGTGATAGAAGTGTCAGAAATCATCCAACGGTCTTTTGAGCCGGGTGATAAGAGTGGATGCAAGTTATTGCATCCAGCCAATTTCCAGACAAAAAAACATAAGATCAGGAGAGGTTTTAAGAAGGTCTCAAATATAGAAACTCAAGAACCACCCCAGATTTCTCGACTGGGGACTCTTTTAACCCAACCCTCAGAGTCAACAAATAAGATTCGAGGAGTTGAGTAGGAACAACCCCAGTCTACCAGACTGGGGACTTTTTCTAATCCTCAATCTCTTCCTCAGAGAAAGTAAAACTTTTATCAATTAGGGAAGAAGTACAAAGAGGAACGCAAAGCCAAATTATCAGAAGATTCCCTCCAAATTATGGTTCGTGAAGAAGTTCTTGAGGGATCAAATCATCAAAAGGCAGTGTCTCAACAAAGACATGGAAGAATACAATATTGCAGAAATTCCGATAAAAGAGATGCAATGCTTTATGAATAAATTAATGTCATCAATGCCATCATTGCTAATTCCCTAGATGAGGCTCAATCATAGGGATTATAAGAAGACATTCTTGCTCAAGAAGTTGTACACACAGACACAAATGAAGAAGGTGTACATACAAGAAATCAAAGGATTACCCAGAATCAAGGTATTACTTCAAATAACCAACTTCCCCCTCTCTGAAAGGCGTCCAAAAAAGGAAAAAGGAAGATTCAGGTTACATACACTTCCTCTGAATAAGGCCAATCACTCTCACTAGAGTAAAGATTCGCACAACAAGAGGAAGATATGAAGGAATTAAGGAGGTTGAATGCAGAACTACTTCAAAGTAGTCTTCCTCCTAAGCGTGCTGGAGTCAGTCAGCCAAGGGAATTTGTTGTGGATACTGAGATGGATCAAGAGTATCCTCCTTTACCTGCACAACCTCAGAGGTCTAATCCAATGGGTTATACGCAACAAAAATTGGCAATACTACCATCAGTGGCAGTCTCGGTCACCACACCTATCCAAGCTCCAGTTATTGCACCTACACAGGTCCAAGCTCAACCAGATGTTTCTCAAAAGTTAATGACTACCATTTAGTCATTAATAGCTCGGTTGGAAGCTATGGATGGAAAGAATTCACTGGTTTAACCGGAGAAGAGATCTTACCCTGAATGGGTAGACACAATTCCTCCCCGGTCAAATTTTTCATGTACCATATTACCAATCTTTAATGGTTCTGGAGACCATGAACAACACTTAAAACTTTTTGTTTCTCATTGCAATCCTATGATGGGAACCCCTCAGCAACAAGAAGTAGTTATGCTCAGGTGTTTTGTACAGTCATTACAAGGGCCTACTTTTGTCTGGTATACAAGCTTGCAATCCCGGTCAATTACTGGGTGGGAGGATCTTTGTCAACAATTTCATCTTCAATTTAGCTCAAATTTTCCAAAGACAATAGTTTTTTATCTTAAAAATTGTAATCAAAGGGAGAATGAAAGAGTTTCCGATTTCATTGCTCACTGGAAGGGATTAACATATTCCCTGAGTTTAGCACTCCCTCAAGAAGAGTTGTTTCCAATTTGTGTGGCAAATATGTGTGATGAATTACAGATGTTGTTGATCCATGTGAAATATATAGGAGGGTTTCGAGACCTCACTTCAATCGCTCAACAGATTGAAGACTCTCTTATAAAGACTAAGGATAAAGCTCATGTAATTCCATCTGCTCCAGGAAGGAGAATGGGTAAAGCAGGGACGACTACAGTTATGCTTAAACAAGCACATGTACCTGCTTCTACATAAAGGCCTTCATCTTCTCGAAGGGCTCCACCTCCTGAGTGTCAACAATAGAGGTTGTTTCATCAAGATGATCAAAGAGATCAAAGACGAAAACAATTTGAGGATTTAATGAGAAAATTTTACTCTTTCTGAAATGAAGAAGTTCTTGGTTACTTTATTTCGGCTTTGGAAAATAATTTGGTTCAATTTCCAAGGCCCAATAGGCCGAAAAAATAATGAGATGAAGACCATCCCAATTATTTCCCATTTCATCAGATGTTGGGGCATCCCATTCAGGAGTGTTTTGTCTTAAAATACCTATTGAAAAAGATGGTGGACTCAGGACAAGTCAAACTGAAAGGTTCTTCAGCTATGGTATCATGTGTTACTACTACAAATCCAGAGGAAGAAGGAAAGTGGTACATAGTCAAAAACAAAAATGCGTAGAAATATGATGATTTTAGGGTCAGAAAAATGATCAACCGAACTCATGCCATTTTGTGAATGCAATTGAAGAAACCAATTGTGTCTTCTACTATGAATGCAACAACAAAACCCTCTTCATCAGAGGAAAAATCTTCTAAGAAACGGAATAATTCAAAGAAAGGGGAACAATCAGAATAAGATGAGATCGTGTTAAAGCCCAAGTTTTCATTGACTCTGGAATATTTTATGCCGTCTACTTCAAAGCTTAAACGGGCACCACCATACCAAACGGAACAACCTAAATAGGATAATCAGGTAGAATCTTCATCAGATGAAGAGTTGATATTTGGTTCTGGTAATATGATTCATTTAACAGATCCTTATGCCAGTCACAGAATCGATCTTAATGAGCCTGAGTTCCCTGTATCAAATAGAGGGAATAGAGGGAGTTTTAGAGGTCTTGGATACATAGGAAGATTTGGATATCCCAGAAACCACTATTCTAATTCTACCCCTCCTAGAACTGTGTATACCGCAGAAACTTGTGGCAGAGCCCTTTAGCAGACTCAACAAGAACAAGTAAATTCTTCCACCAATATAAAATTCAGTCCTGGTAAAATTATTCTAGAGGATCAGTTAGAGATTCAACCTACTTCCTCTCAGTAAGTAAATAGACCTATTTAGTATAATCTTCCAAATCTAGGAGTATTTTCAACTCTTACCCCGATACAATAAGTATCTACTTCCAAAGAATCAACCTCTAAGGCACCTGTGAAACCACATGTTCCTGTTGGAAAATACCGACCTTTGGATAAAAAATATGATGTTTTGAAACATTTTCCCAAAGTACTGGCCATGTTATCAATTCTGGATACCATTAATCTATCTAAGAATATTCAGGAGGCACTCATTGAGGCTTTGTCAAGTCCTCAGGAGTTCAAAACTGAAATTATTACGGCTGAAGTCTATCATGTAGAGAATAATCATACAGAATTTCATGCAGTGATATCTTTTATAGATGAAGATGAAAACGATGTCGTGCATGGACATATTATACCTTTATATTTTTCTGGCAAGGTCAATGGTGTAGACATATAAAGAGCATTCATTGATAACAGTTCAGGAGTCAACCTTATCCCCATTTGCACCCTTCGTCGATTGGGCCTCACAGAATCTGATTTAACTCCTTCTACTCTGGTGTTGCAAGGGTATGATTAAAATGAACAAGAACCACTGGGCATGATTAAACTCAGAACACAGTTCGGAGACCTTTTATCTAATTCAGATTTCATGGTTGTTGATCACGATACAACCTTAAATGTTTTTCTTAGAAGTCCATGACTACATCAACATGTGGCTATCCCTTCATCAAACCATCAATGTCTCAAGTATTGTTTCGATGGTCAATTTGGGAAATTTTATGGTGATAAAGCCTCATTAAAAACATGTGAATCTCAATACATTGAGGTGTAATTCTATCACCACTACTGGAAATCTAACCTTTCCCAACGCTTCTATACCAACGGTTCATAAAAACCGTTGGTATAGGTTCCCTTTCCCAACGGTTTGGCCAAACCGTTGGGAAATCCCACTTTGAGGCCACCTTTCCCAACGGTTTTGGCAAACCGTTGGGAAAACCCACATTGTGGGGACCTTTCCCAACGGTTTTGGCAAACCGTTGGGAAAGGTATACCCTTTCCCAACGGTTTTGGCCAAACCGTTGGGAAAACCCACATTGTGGGGACCTTTCCCAACGGTTTTGGCCAAAACCGTTGGGAAAGGGTATACCTTTCCCAACGGTTTGCCAAAACCGTTGGGAAAGGTCACCCATGAATCAACCTTCACCCAGAATCAAATCCAGGCTCAAAATCTATTCCAACGTTTGTCAAAACCGTTGGTATAGACCTATACCAACGGTTTTGACAAACGTTGGTATAGATCCTTTGATTTTTTATCATTTCATCTTACCCAGAACATTATATAAATCAAAATTTAATATAATTATGAGAATACATATATATATTTATGTAATTATATACACAAAAGTCATGTTAGGTTAGTGGTTAAGTCGTTCAATAATAAACTAGGGGTGCTGGGATCAAATCCCAGCGAATGTTTTTTTTTGAAATAAATATACCAACGGTTCCAAAACCGTTGGTAAAGATTTTCATATTAATTATACCAACGGTTTCCAAAACCGTTGGGATAGGTCTATACCAACGGTTTTGGGAAAACCGTTGGTATAGACCTATCCCAACGGCTTACTTGGCCACGGTTCTCCAAACCGTTGGTATAGGATATACCAACGGTTTGGAGGCATATACCAACAGTTCCAAACCGTTGGTATATGTTCGTTTTCCAGTAGTGCACATGGAAGGAAAGGAGAAATACAAGACAAAGGAGGTCACCAAAATTAATGCTCCATACGGTTTGGAAAAAATTATAGTAAACCCATTCACACATGTGAGTATATATTATATGTTTCCTATCAGTCAAATTGACAGGATAGACCAAAATCTATGTACTCTTATAGAAACATCCATATTGTCAATTACGAAAATCAAACTAGAAAGAATGGGAGAAATTGGTGATTCACCAAGAAATGATGAAACCACAAGTGGAGATGTCTTCATTTCATCTACTAAAATCCAGCAAGTCTATACTTCTTCAACCAGGACAGAAGAAGATATAGCAATGTTAGAGGTGAATGATGATGTCGATTCTCCATCCATCATCTCCTCATTATTACCCAAGGAAGACCCTTCATCATCAATAGGGTCAGAAATGGAAGACTCTTCTTCAAGATGTTAAAATTTTAAGATCTCTCCTGATCATGGAAATTATGCTTCATCATCTACTATGCAAGTAGATGGAGAAGAGATAACATGTGTTGAAGAAGAAGAAGAAGATCGTAGGTATTCTCCTCTAGCTTTGGAAGAGGGTATCTCTACCACTATGGATGAACTCAGAGAGATAAATCAGGGTATAAAAGAAGATCCACACCCCACTTTAATTAGTGCGACCATGACTCTTGAAGAGAAAGAAATTTATATTTAATTTTAAAAGAAAAATCGAGATATATTTTCTTAGAACTATACAGAAATTCTAGGGATTGATCTCGGTTTTTCCACTCATCATTTGGGTTTGTCAGAAGAACAATGAGGATTTAAGCAAGACGCAAGAAGAACACACCAAACTTATGCTTCCAAAATTGAAGCTAAAGTGGATAATATTATAAAAGCTAACTTCGTTAGAGAAGTTCAATATCCCAAGTGGTTGGATAATATTGTACCTATGAAAAAGAAGAATGGATAAATTAGAGTTTGCATTGATTTCAGAGGTCTTAATCGGCATTGTCCCCTGAATTATTTTTCAGTTTCGATTACAGAACTCTTGATTGATGCAACAACTGGCTATGAAGAACATTACTTCATGGATGGATATTATGGGTATAACCAAATCTGAATGGATTCGGAAGATGAATAATCTACAACTTTTAGAGCCCCTCAGGGTGTGTTTTTCTATTGGGTAATTCCCTTTGGCCTAAAGAATGCTGAAGGAGCATATCAGTGTGCCATGCACCGTATCTTCAAACCGTTTTTAGGGAAATTTGTTGAATGTTATGTGGATGATTTTGTGGTCAAATCCAAACAACATTCTAATCACTTGGATGATTTGGAAGTCATATTCCACAAACTTCGACAACATAATTTTAAGATGAACCCCTTGAATTGTGCTTTTGGGGTAATCTCTGAAACATTTCTCGGCTTTTTTGTATGTCATCGTGGTATCGAAGTCGATCCTGAGAAGACAAAGTCAATCCTTGGTATGTCACCTTCTCAGAATTTGAAATAATTAAATGGAATTCATGGACACTTATCCTATATTCGGCGTTTCATCACCAATCTGGCAGGAAAGAGTTTACCCTTCACCAAATCGATGAAGAATGGAGTCACATACCAGTGGAATAAATAATGTCAAGAGGCATTTGATATTCTCAAGAAATATCTCTTTATTCCACCGTTATTAATTCCACCTGTTGAAGGAAGACCACTTAATCCTTATGTGACATCCTTATAGGTATTATTGGGTTCTTTCCTTGCCTAGAAGAATGATGTTGGGAATTAAAACAGCCTTTACTATCTCAGTCGGACTATGATTGAAGTAGAAACCCGATATTCAAGTGTTGAAAAGTGCTGCTTGGTGTTAATATTTTCAGTTCAAAAATTGAGACACTACCTACAACATCATTAGGTTCAATTGATATCTCGCAATAACCTGCTCAAATTCATTTTTAGTTGTCCAATGCTTAAAGGATGTCTAGCAAGGTGGGAAGTTATTTTACATCAATTTGATATTCAGTATGTGTCTAAAAAGGCAATAAAGGGTCAAGCTCTGCCTGATTTCCTTGGTGAACACCCTTCAACAGAAGATACATCTTTAGATACTGAACTTCCTAATATGGAAGCCTTTTCTATTCAAGATAATATTCAAACATGGGAAATGTACTTTGATGGTGCTTCCAGAAGTCCAACGAGGAAGAAAATGGAAGATCCTAAATTCAACAATGTTGGATTTGGAATTGTCTTTATTTCCCCAGAAAAGTTAGTGCTACCTTATTCCTTCTCATTATTGAGAGGTAGTACAAAAAATGAAGCAGAATGCCAAGCTCTTATCGTAGGATTAGAGTTGGCACTTAAAGTACAAGTGAATCACTTAAAGGTGAAAGGTGATTCAGACCTGGTAATCAAACAAGACAATAGGGATTATGCAATGAGAAAATATGAACTAATCCCTTTGTATGATTGCGTCAGAGATTTTATGGCGGAATTTTGTTTGGAACTGACAATTAATTATTTCTCGATATCAAAAAATTCCCAAGCTGATGCACTGGCTAATATAGCCATAGCTTTGGGATATCCAAATCAGGATGAGACAATCATCAGTATTGCCCACCATCGTACAATTTCACCTTATGTTCAAACTAGAACAGAGGAAATCAATGAAATTAGTCCCATTCCTGAACCATATGGTCATACTACAGGATGGATGACACCTATCAGGGAATACCTTCAAAATGGAACAATTCCACCTGATAGAGCCAGGGAAGAACAAATCTAGAGACGTGTGGTCAATTTTACTCTTTATGATAGCCTAGATCAGCTAGATAAAATTCTCTACAAAAGGGGTTTTGATGGAATTCTCTTCAGATGCATTTATGGTGAAGAGACGATGGATTTCATGAATTAAGCGCATTCAAGAGTATATGCTGCCCATTAGTCTAGACATAGACTATCTGATCAAATTCGAAGGCTTGGATACTTTTGGCCTTCAATGATATAAGATTGTGTTGATTTCACAAAGAAGTGTCATTCTTTCTAAGTACATTCCAACTTCATTCATCAACCACCAGAGTTTCTTCATACAGCTAAATACTCATTTCCATTTTTCACATGGGGAATGGATGTAGTAGGATCTTATCCTTCAGCTACAGCCAAGCAGTTTATGTACATTCTTACTACTACTGACATCTTTTCTAAATGGGCAGATGAAATAAATCTCAAAGAAGTCAGTTCTAAATTCATTATTAGATTTATCAAGTCTAACATCATTACCAGATTTGGTGTCCCTCATACCATATTGACGGAAAAATGGCACCAACTTCTATTCATCTGAGGTGAGGAAGTTGTATCAAGAATATAACATCAAATCCAATCATTCATCTCGATATCATGCAGCAGCCAATGGCCATATAGAAGACTTCAACAAGACTCTTTCAAACATACTACAAAATATGGTGGATAAAGATAAGAAATCATGTCCTGATAAACTCTTTCATGCTTTGTGGGATTATCGGACCACCACCCGCACTGCAACACGGTCAACTCCATATTCATTGGTATATAGAACAAAAGAAGTCTTTCCTATTGAGGTTCAATTAACCTCTCTCTGAGTATCCATTTTTGATCAGT